>CP136060.1:216248070-217448070 GCA_032464435.1 Aegilops umbellulata
TAATAGCACAGCACCGAAGCGGTACTACAGCGGAGAGCCCCTGGGTGGTAATACCACTGATGAGCAGCTGTACTGCCGCCTGTGGCTTTGGGCGGTACCGCCGCTCGGCGCGGTGGTACTACCACTGGATCACTATCAAGCCCACTTCCGAGACAACAAAGGATCCTCCAAAGATGAGGGAAAGAGATGGGGGTGCAAAGGATACGTGTACATGTTGATTCCACCCTAACTTTTATGAAATGGACCTCCTCTTGATAGTATGGTGTTTCCTACGACTCAAGACCACCACAACTGAAAAGAAGGGAACACACCGTCTTCTCCTTAAACACCGAGGGAAAAGAATCGTCTCGTTCTAATGAATGAATATCTGAAATGCTTAATGCACACGATTAGTCCGCAAAAGTATTGTCATCAATCGCCAAAACCACTTAGAGAGAGACATGCCCTAACAGAGACCCTCTTCCCCTCTCTCTCGGTGGCGCCGGAGTGCCACCGGGGGAACCATCCCCGCGGTGATCGTCTTCATCAACATCACCTTCCTCATCTCTTTTACACGGTCCACTCTCCCGCACCCCGCTGTGATCCCCTGCTTGAACATAGTGCTTTATGCCACATATTATGATCCAATGATGCGTTGCCATCCTATGATGTTCGGAGTAGATTTCTTTTGTCTTTGAGGTTGATTGATGATCTAGATTGGTTTGAGTTGTATGTTTTATTTTGGTGTTGTCCTATGGTTCCTTCCGTGCCGCGCACACGTGAAGGATTCCCGTTGTAGGGTGTTGCAATACGTTCATGATTCGCCTATAGTGGGTTGCTAGAGTGACAGAAGCTTAAACTCGAGTAAGGGGTTGTTGCGTATGGGATAAAGGAGACTTGATACTTTAATGCTATGGTTGGGTTTTACCTTAATGATCTTTAGTAGTTGTGGATGCTTTCTAGAGTCCCAATCATAAATGCATTTGATCCAAGTAGAGAAAGTATGTTAGCTTATGCCTCTCCCTCATATGAAATTGCAATAATGATTACCGATCTTGTTAACAATTGCCTAGGACAATTCCGCACACGGACCCGTCATTATTCCACACTCACTATTTATAATATATTATAACTTTATGTTAACATCACGTATTTTTATATTTAGCTCTCCGATATCATGCAAAGTTATCCTCTTCATACCCACAATGTAGTTTTATTTCTCGTTTCTAGATGGAAGCAAATTTTTGGTGTACATAGAGTTGTATCAGTGGCAGATAGGACTTGAGAGAATATTGATCTTACCTTTAGCTCCTTGTGGGTTTGACACTCCATACTTATCACTTCTACCTTTGGAAATTGCTATAATGATTCCTTGCACTTGGGGACTATCAAGCTCTTTTCTTGTGTCGTTGCCGGGGAGCAATAGCGTGGGGTTTATATTCTCGTCTGTGCTTGTTTGCTTTCTTCACTAAGTTGATTTTGTTTTCCCTTTTATTTTATTTTCTTTAGTTGTGGGTGAAACAAAAAAAAGAATGCAAAAAAATTACTTGACTCTTATGCCTAAAAACTTGTTCGAAAAGAGAAGTGATTGGAAGGTTGTGCATTGGAGAAGTTAGGGTCGACCTTGAACACTTGTGTTCATGCTCATGGAAACAATGTAGAATTTTTCATGGAAGTTTCTCAAAAATAAGTATCCCCTTGTATATATTCATTGTATTATAAAAATAATGTGCCAAGCTTTGGCTTTAGAATGTTTGTATTGCTTGTTTGGTGTGTGTAGCAGAAAAACAGAAACTTTTGCTGTAGTAATTGAATTTAGGTTTTTTTACTAGAGCAAGATAAAATATTGAAATTTTTACACAGTACTGCTATGCAAATTGTTTATTTTGTCCTAATTTTTTAGAATGGAGTTAAAGAAGTATACGAAGTTTCCAGATTGCTACATACTATCCTGTTTTTGACACATTCTGTTTTCTATGTGTTGTTTGCTTATTTTTATGAATCTATGGGCTGTATTGGGGGGTATGTACAATGGTGAAGTTGGAATACAGTGTATTTAATGCTAATATGAAATTGGAATGAGTTTACAACAGTACCTAAAGGTATTGATTTGCTTTATTATACTAACGAATCTCACAAGGTTTTTGTTAAGTTTTGTGTGGATGAAGTGTTTTAAGATCGAAGAGTTATTGATATGAGAAGAATAAGGAGAGGCAAGATTTCAAGATTGGGGATTCCCAAGGCACTCCAAGTAAATATTTCAAGGATACTCAAGCATCTAAGCTTGGGGATGCCCCGGTTGGCATCCCATCTTTCTTCTTCAACAATTATCAGTATACCTCGGTTTTTGTTTTGATCACATGATACGCGTCTTTTGTGTTTACTTTTATTTTCTTTTCCTTTATGCACCATGCTAGTATGGTATAATACTTCATTTATTTATAAAATGCTTCATGTGCTTCACTTAAATCTTTTGAGCATGGGTTTATAGAATGCTCTTTGTGCTTCACTTAAATCTTTTGAGTATGACTTTATAGAATGCTTCGTGTGCTTCACTTATATATTTTGTGCCTGGAATATTGGTCAATCTATATTAATTATAGAATGCTCTATGAACATCACTTATATTATTTAGAGTATGAATAAAATTATCATCGGAATTGGGCTTGGAAGAGTATCATTAAAGTGTCATGCCTAGCTAAAAAGGTATTAAAGAAAAGCGTTTGTTGGGAGACAACCCAATGTTTACCCTTACTGTTTTTGTGTGTTCACATGATTAAGATAATGTATTAATCATGTTTTATGGTCTTTGTTTCAATAAAGCTCCAAGTAAACCCTTTGGGGTAGTGTGGATGATAGTTGAGTTGATTCTGTGCAAAAACAAAAACTTTTGCCTCCAGTCACAGAATTGTTTAAGTTCTCTGAAATGGGATAAAATTCTGAATTTTTTACACAATTCTGAATTGATATAAAAAATTCCATGTTGTCCTAATTTTTCAGAATTTTTGTATTTACATAAGTATGGTTGTTGTTCATATCATTACAGACTATTCTGTTTTCGACAGATTCTGTTTTCTATGCATAGTTTGCTTGTCTTCTAGTTTCTATGGCTTATATTGCTCAGTATAACTTATAGAAATGATATGGTACAATAGGCATTGTGTGAGAACAATTATGAATATTACCTTGACAGTACCAAAGTGAATGATTTTCTCTTTATCATACTAACCTATCTCACGAAGTTCCGTTAAGTTTTGTGTGACTGAGGTTTTCAAATTTTGGGTGAGATATTGATATGAGGAGAATAAGGAGTGGAAATACCCTAAGATTGGGGATTCCCAAGGCACCCCAAGGTAATATTAATTCAAGGAATACTCCAGCACCTATTCTTGGGGATGCCCCGGAAGGCATCCCCTCTTTCGTCTTCAAAACCATCGGTATACCTTACTCGGAGCTATATTTTTATTCGTCACATGATATGTTTTTTGCTTGGAGCGTATTTTCATTTTACATATTGTTTGAATAAAATCATTGGATCTTAAATCTTGAATGAGAGAGAGTCCTCCCATGGCTATTTAACTATTTGACTACTTATTAATCTTCACTTATATCTTTCTGGAGTAGTTTTGTCATTTACTCTCGTGCTTCACTTATATCCTATGAGTAAATGGTTGAATGAATCGAATATCATAAATCTGAAATTATATATGCTTCATATTCTTATACCATGGGGAGTAATGACTTCACTTATAATAAGTATAGATGGTAAAATTTATTGGAAGTTAGCAAACATAGCATTGGTCACTTGAACAGTTCATGAAAGAATATTGAAGGAAGAGAGATTTCACATAAAAATATACTATCTTGGACATCTTCTATGATTGTGAGACCCATTAATTATTTTCAAACTTGAGCAAATTAGTTGAAGTTGGACAAGGAAGACAACATAATGAGTTATGTTTGGGTATATTTGCATAGAAGTTATATTGTCATGGATCCTATAACATGTGGTGCTTGCTTAGAATCTTTTCCTAGCCAAATTTTTTTACTTAGTAGAGATAGTACTTGTGCATCCAAAACCCTTAAACCTCGTTTCATGCCATGAGTGTCCGCCATATCTACCTATGGATTGAATAAGATCCTTCAAGTAAGTTGTCATCGGTGCAAAAAGCAATAAAAATTGCTTCTAAATATGTATGATCTTTTATTGTTAGGGAAAATAAGCATAGTACGAACTTGTGATGGTAAAGAAATAAAAGTGACAGACTGCATAATAAAGGTTGCTATCACAAAGGACAATACAACGTGACGTTCCTTTGCATTAAGGGTTTGCACATCCAAAATTAAAAAGCACATGACAACCTCTGCTTCCCTCTGCGAAGGACCTTTCTTTTACTTTCATGTATTTAGTTTTATGCAAGAGTTAATAGTATTCCTTCTTATTTCAACTTCAATTATTCTTTAGTTGGAAAGCATCATGTGGTGGGGAATGATCCAAGCATATATGGCCATTCAAGTGTATTTGATCATGAATTATTATTGTTGACAATTATCTTTATGGTAAATAAGTTGGCAGGCGAAACATTAAGCCCCTATCTTTCTCTGTGTTCAACGGATGCTATTTGTTCTAAAAATATGCTGTGAGTGTTAGCAATCATGGAAGACTATACAATAGTTGAGTATGTGGAATTTGCTAATTCAAAGCTCTTACATATACCCTTCCTGAAAATAAGATGAATTGCAATTGTTGATCACTGAGAACAAAGTTTGTTAGTTTTCAAGAAACTTTATGGTCTATACTCTAACACGTGAATAGCTTGTTACTTGATCATGAGAAGTCTTATGAGATGAGATATTGTTTACGATATATAATGATGCTAGAAAAAGTGTTTGGGACTATCATTGATCAAACTTATGCACTATGCTAGCATTCACACTTCATAAATTATTTCTTTTATCATTTACCTACTCGAGGATGAGCAGGAATTAAGCTTGGGAATGCTGATACGTATCCAATGTATCTATAATTTATGAAGTATGTATGCCATGTTTACAACAATTTTATATGGTTTTGGTATGATTTTATTAGAACTAACCCGGACTGACGTTGTTTTCAGCAGAACTACCATGGTGTCATTTTTTGTGCAAAAATAAAAGTTCTAGGAATGGGTTGAAAATTTACGGTGATATTTTATTGACCAAAAGAGACCCCCAAGGCATCGAAGTTGGGCCAGAAGAGTCCCGAGGCGACGACAAGGTAGGGGGCGCGCCCTACCCCCCTGGGAGGGTGCTCCTGTCTTGTCGCTGCCTCGTGGACCCCCTTGACGTGAGACCAATGCCAAAAATGCCTATAAGTGCCAAAAACCCCACAAAGAAACCTAGATCGGAAGTTTCGCCGCTACAAGCCTCTGTAGCCACAAAAAAATTCAATCTAGGCCCTCTCTGGCATCCTGCCGGTGGGGGCCATCATCATCGGAGGCCATGAAGGAGGAAGCCGGAGAGGGCCATCATCACCACGGAGGCTAAGGACCAGAGGGAGAACCTCTCCCCATCTGTGGGGGGACGCCATGGAGGAGGAAGCAACAAGGGGGAGAACCTCTCCTCCTCTCTCTCGGTGGCGCCGAAGTGCCAACGGGGGAACCATCGTCGCGGTGATCGTCTTCATCAACATCACCATCTTCATCACCTTCCTCATCTCTTTTACGTGGTCCACTCTCCCGCACCCCACTGTAATCCCCTACTTGAACATGGTGATTGTCACAGCCCCAGTTTAGGCCTTGCCTGCCTTTGGTTTGCATCCATGCATCATGTTTAAATCTTGAAAGAAATTTGAAATGGGGATGCTTAAACCCTAGCACTAAATGGAAATCACTAGGTTCAACTAAAATATTTTCATTGTATCCAATGGCTTTAAGAAAATGTTCATCATTTCTGGAATAATGCTATAAACCATAACCAGAGGTGTTGCACATTTTTCATGACATATTTGGTCACTGGATTAAATCTTTAATTATTTGAGTTTGGGCATTTAAATTATATAAAATATTTCAAATGCTCAAATAACCCCAAACTAAAATGTTCCATGCTGGATATATTCCAAGTAGTGGCCATGTGCAGTTTGGTGATTTTTGAAGATGCCTAAGCATTTTTAGAAAAGCCACAAAGTTACTGAATAATTAAAAAAACAGAAATAGAAAAGGAAAAGAACAGGAACCTACCTGGGCCAACTCACCTGTGCAGCCACCTGGCGGCCCAAGTGGCCGGCCCAGCCCACCTCCTTCTTCCTGTCGTCTTCCTCCCCAGGCCAGTAGGCAGAGCGCGTGGCCGCAGCGCGCCGGCACGTACCCCGGCCACCTCCACCCTGCCTGCCTGCATCCCCGTCGCCCTGGATCTCTCCCGAGCGCCACGCGCTCCCCTCGACGCTCTCCTCTCTCTCCCGTGCCTCTCCCTTCCTCTGGCTCCCTCTCCCTCTCTTCCCCGAGCGCACCGGAGTGCGCCGACGAGCACCGCTGCGTCCACCGAGCTCCCCTCGCCCAGCCGCTGAGCCCAGAAGCACCACCGCGTCTTCCTCGTCCTCTCCACCGAGCTACACGACGCCGGAGGCCCTGCTTCATCGCCACCATCGCCGTCTTCGGCCTCGGCCGCCGTGGATCGCCGCCGTTGAATTCGCGGCAACCAATGCTTCACCGACCTCTTCTTCGACTCCACCCGACCCGTGGTGAGCTCACGAACGAAACCCCTCTCTCGCCCCGGCCTCGCACGTCCTCTAGTCGCCGTTCCCGCAAGCTCCCGAGCTCGTCACCGCCGGCCATGGCGCCGCCGCGGCCATAGCTGCTGCCACTCCCGTCCGAGCCCATCAGCGCGCTCAGCACGCTCCCAGAAGCCGAGCAAAACCACCAGATCCTCCTCCCGTACGCTGTAGCGCCGAACCCGCCTGCTCCCGTACTCCGGCCACCGCCGTTTTGGTCGCCGCCGTTTGTCCTGGCCACCGCAGCTCCGGCCACCACCACTGGTCGACGCAGCTCGCTCCCAGGAGCACGTAGGAGCAAACCCCGCCTCAAACCGTGGGCTGTAGTGGAATCCCGTCGATCTCCGCCGCGCGAGATGGTCGCCGCCGGCGAAACTCCGGCGACTGATGACGTGGACGACTTTAGGCGCTAACCCAACCAGCTAATCACACCTTAGAGCCACTGCCAAGTGGGCCCCCGTACCTAAATTAGTTAGTTTAATTTTTTTGTTAAATTAGTACTAATCTCAGTGGGCCCAGCCTGTCACCGTTGACTTGGCCACGTCAGCATTGACCGGACCCACCAGTCAGCCTCTGTCCCTGTCCTGTTACACTGACGTGCGGGTCCCAGCCGTCAGGTTTGACCTGGGCTGGCGCCTTTGACCTGCTGACATCACTCCGACGTCATGCTGACGCAGTATTACATTTTCTGGTTTTATTAAATTCAGGAAATTCCAGAAAATGGCCAAAACTTCTAAAATTCATAGAAAATCAACCGTAGCTCCAAATCAAGTAATTTATATATGAAAAATGATCAGAAAAATTCAAGGAATCCATCTGTACCATTTCCATGCATGTTTGAACAATGTTTGTCCTCTGTATAGGACAATTCAAATAAATGGCATTTAATAAAGCACATATGGAGTTTGAATTTGAACCTAGTGTTCAAAGCAACTCCATTTAACTTGTTGCTAGTTGAATTAGGCCAATCATCAGCATATTGCCATGTCACATTCATACATCATATTGTTGCATTGCATTGATTGTGTCCATCTCTATGTTGCCGGTACTTGTCCCCTCTCGATAGACGTGATACCGACGATGAGTTCGATGACACCGATGAAGAACTATATTATCTTCAGAAGTGCCAGGCAAGCAAAACCCCCTTGTTCATTCCGATAAAGTCCCACTCTCTCGCTCCTGCTCTCTTTTATTGCATTAGGGCAACAACGATTCATGTGTTACTTGCTGCGGTAGCTGAACCCCTTTATCCTTTGCATGACCTGTCATTCCACAGTAAATAGATGAAACCCACTAGCATGAGTAGGAGTTGTTTGAGCCCTGATGTGCCTACTCATTCATGCTTGTTTGTCATGCCTGCTACTGCTTAGAGTTGAGTCGGGTCTGATTCATCGGGAATGAATTGGAATGGTGATGAACATGTTCTACTGTTTGTGAGCTAAGTGTGTGAACACGATTTGGTAAAGGTATTGGTGAGAGGCCATGTAGGAGTACATGGTGGGTTGTCTCATTGAAGCCGTCCTCAGGAACTGAGTTCTGTGTTTGTGATCCATGAAACAGTTACTACCACGCATTGGGCCCGAAACCAATGGACCCTCTCGGCTTCTTGATCACCCTTGTCCTCTGTCCAGGAGTTGCAAAGTAGTTTCTGGTGTTTGTAGTATGCTGGGGGCCGCACGCAGCGCTGACCGTAGGGGTGGGCTGTGTTGCGGTAGGCACGTGGCCGGGTAGCCGGGCGCCCATTTGGTGTCTCGGACCCTGTACACATCGTTCGGGGCCGTTAGTGGAAACCTCGGCCGGACTCCCTGCGGATGGAACCCGAATAGGCGATAAACCTGGACTAGAGACTTGAGTGTTTAGGTAGGCTGTGGCCGACACCCTCGCTGGGCTTCCGCTTGAAGGTTGTCGAGTACATGTCGTGTAAACGGCGGTAAGTGGTGAGAACGTGTGTGAAGAAGTACACCCCTGCAGGGTTAACATCATCTATTCGAATAGCCGTGTCCGCGGTTATGGACTTCTGGGTTGCCTATATCAGTTCATAGACAAGTGAAAGTGGATACTCTAAAATGCGCAAGATAAGCGTGAGTGCTATGGATGGCCTTCTCGTAGGGAAACGGAAGTGGATCCATAGTGGTGTATTGATATGGTGAATATGTGGACTCGTGTGCGCCACCTCAAAAGAGTTACTTACAGTTGTAGTTCAGGATAGCCACTGAGTCAAAGCTGGCTTGCTGCAGTCAAACTCCACCACCCCCTTTATTGAAACTGATGCATATGTAGTTAGTTCTGATGTAAGTCTTGCTGAGTACGTTTGTACTCACGTTTGCCTATTTTATGTTTTGCAGAGAGACGTCAGTCTCGCTAGTAGTACTGCTTGGACTTCGACGTTTAGCTTGATACCTCAGCTACGATCTTGTGCCCTTGGCAGGATCTGGTAGATAGTCAGGCTTCTCAGCCTTTTTCATTTGTAGATGTCTGTACTCAGACATGTTAAGCTTCCGCATGTGTTTGACTTGTATGCTCTGAATGTTGGGTCATGAGACCCATGTTTGTAATATCTCGCTCCTCGGAGCCTAATGAATTAATACTGGAGTCGTAGAGTCTTGTTGTGATGCCATGTTGTATCTACACATATCGAGCATATTGTGTGTATGATTGAAATGCTTGCTATGTGTGGGATCCGACTATCTAGTTGTTTATCCTTGGCAGCCTTTCATATGAGGAAATGTAAGTCTAGTGCTTCTGAGCGATAGTAGTCCGCTACAGCCCGGTTCACCGGAGTCCTGCTAGCCCAGCACTACTGCTCGGAACACTTGACTGGCCGGCATGTGTTTCACGTCGTCCCTATGTCTGTCCCTTCGGGGAAATGTCACGCGGTGACATCCGGAGTCCTGTTAGCCCAGTGCTACAGCCCGGATTCACACGTTGATGACCGACATGCTCGATGTGATTCATGTATGCCTGTCCTCATAGGTTAGCGCCGCTTTGGGTTCACGACTAGCCATGTCGGCCCGGGTTCTCTGTCATATTGATGCTAGCGACACTATCATATACGTGAGCCAAAAGGCGCAAACGGTCCCGGGCCAGGTAAGGTGGCACCCGTGGGAATACCGTGCGTGAGGCCGCAAAGTGATATGATGTGTTACATGCTAGATCAATGTGGCTTAGGATCGGGGTCCTGACAGCGTTGGTATCAGAGCCTGACTGCCTGTAGGATTACCAAGCCAAACTGGTCGAAGTTGTGTCTAGAAATGCTTTAGTTATGTAAGGGCATTGATTGTGGAAGGGAACGTAAGGCTCTTTTTACTCCTTATACCTCATGGCCTTCTGATCTGAGTCATCCTCTTCTCTTCTACGGGGTTTAAGAACTAGGCCTTCTCATCTATCTCCCAGGATGACGTGTTACTAAACCATAGTTGCCTAGGACTGTTGAGTTCAAGCCTCAGTTCGGTTCCTACTACTTCCATGTGTTCTTAGTTGATCTCAGAACCTTGATATTGTGATGTTGAGTGGCTATGCCACCATTTTGTAGGATGTCTCAAATCATTTTGAGCATTTACAGCCGTTATGCTGTCCGAGTCATCCCAGGTTTCTAACTAGTCTGATGCATTTGCAAATCCTTTCCTTCCATTCCCGATGTCCTTTTGGTCGGAATAAGCACACTAATCGGTCTGTTGAGGTACCCCATTGCCTTGACATATATGTTGGAACTATTATTATGACCCTAGGTGTCTTAGGGGTTCATCTAGTAATCTAGCAATGATATGTGTTCTCGGTGTGATGATTCTGGCCACCATTCTCGAAAGCATCCCGTGATGCCGTTTAGTAGTAGGTATTCTACTCCTGGGTTCTCGAACCCGAGATTCACTCTACTCACTTCTTGTTGATAGTATTTGCTAGTTCCATTAGGATAGTAGTAACCTTTGCATTAGCCCTCGAGGTCCATGGTAAATCCTTCTTCCAATACCATGAACTACTTATGACAGAAGTTCATTGTTGAACCAAAAAATCACAACTAGAGTACTCTTGAGGAGTTCTCCATCCATAATTGTGAATCTGCCAGTCCTACCTCTCCGCATGGATTATCCGGAAGAAATTCGTTGAACTTGTTTGACATACTAATCCATGCCTCCACAACTCAGAAAATCATATGTTCCTTGAGTTGTCCCTCTTTAGTTATTTTCTGGCCCTCGTCTGTCAATTGATAGTCAAGAGTATGTGTGCGATCGTGTTCATCGATGCCTATTATTCTTGTGGTCCGTTAAGCCATTCTAGTCCAGCATGACTAGGAGAAACAAGCTCCAGTACCTCATCCATTTCTCGGATTGGGTCAAAGAAATTGTATCCCGTGGATCAAAATGCCAATCTAGCTTTTGCTCTGCTCTGTCTTGGAGTGTTACCATCTTATGTCAAGAGTGTCATGAGAATTGCACCACCTCTTATGAATTCTTGACGCAGTAATACTTCTTGCCATCATTGTTCATTCCTCGGTTTCCGTGTTGTTGTAACTGAAATGCCGACAAGTGAATTGTGATGTGTGAAATCAATACTCCGAGCAACTCGTTGCTTGGTAGTAAATGGACAATATTCTCATTCTTAGCGTGTTGGTTATTAAATCATCATCCTAAGATTGATCGTGCTACCTAGTCCTTATTTCTGGTGCACTCTTCGATCAATGAGTTAGGATTATTCAATCCCTTGCTCTTTTGATCATATCGTCTTGCCCTGAAAAGCAAGATTGATCTCGAGCTTAGTATCATATCGGTGGTTCGTGATGTTCCGAATATCTTCTCGGAAGTGTTACCAGGTTGTCACCTGACCGCTATGTTGAGTTCGTGATCAAGTTGGTTTCCTATAAACCACCCCTTCTCCAAGAATCTGTGTTAGTTATCCCTGAGCTAGTTGGTTGAGCTAGACAACAACTTGGAGAGTTGGAAGATAAAGCTTGTCTGACTTAGTTCATGCTAAGGGATATCTTTTGTGGTGTGTGTTGAAGAAAGATGATATCTTCACCAATTGGTCCTCGTGATCAGTTGTTGGATGTATTGTCTTGTCAAAACTTTAATTTGAGTATGGGCTATCGTCAAGTCAAATCAGAACCAACGATGTTCGTAATGTTGTCTTACTCTTGGTTGATCCCTCGAGCATACACCATTACATCTTTTGGTCTGACCAATACTATCACATCGTTCACATGATGGTGGAAGTCCAGTGATATGGAAATACCGATGAGTTGTTGCTGAGCCCATTAGCAGCATTTTGTCTCCCCCATGATTCATGTTGAACGCTACACTAGTATTGGAAACTTTGTAAGCAATGCCTTCGTGTTCCGTTCATGAAGCATATGCTTGGGTGGAAGAAGTGACTTCCTTGAATTCATGTGCATTTGGTGTAAGTTGCCGCCATGAATTTGAGAAAGGTTTGTTTTGTTTCCTCTGGAATCATCCCAAATCAGTCACGCATACGTGCAAAGTATTATGTGGATTGAAGACTTGCAACCTTCATTCTATATTATCCCTAGCACACCAAGCCACTGATTGATTGGTTCAAGGAGAAGAAGTTCCTTCATAAGAGCTAATCATATGACTTATGCAAGGACTTCGTTATCCGCGATGATGGTTCCCAACCAGAACTCGGTGGTGTTTCATTATAAGACTATCATGTGGTCATGCTTGTCTTGGACAACGTGTTCACATGCTTGTAGCAGAACCAGCTCATGTTTTGGAGCTTGCTATCGTAGTTCATTTCCGAGAATCTCGCAACGTCATCTCGTCGGTTTGTGTTGCAAACTTTCTTTTCCAGACATGCTGTCTGAAATATCCTGCTTCCAACCAGATCTAAATCTCAGGCAAATATAATGGTTGGAACGTTTCCCGAGAACTATAATATTGGTCTCTCCGTAACCTGGTAAAGTGGATGTTGTGGCCAACACACCAGCCGGAAGGCCTATTATCGTAGTATCTCGATTGAGGAAGTTGGCCACCTCCCCATAAGGATCTCGCAGGATTTACTTCCATAGTTATTCCTTGTGGATTCTTGTTCTCCCGAAGTCCAACCTTTTTACTTGATGTTCTAGATATCAAACCACATCTGTTAATGGGTTACGCTAGCACATCAAGCGGAACATTAGAAGCGGAGTGCTAAATGTCTCTCGGTCGATCATCCAGGTTTTGTTTTCTTGGCCTCGCTAAGGTGAAATCTGAGAAGGTGTTATCTTCCTTTGCATCTGCATCGTCCATCACTATTCATCATGGTAGTATGTTGTGTTGCCAAGATCCTTGACACGGATGCTGGTAGAACCTCGATGAATATGGAAATGCTCAAGTTCTTGAGGGCACGCGCAAGCAAAATCATTCATTGCGTTGTCTTCAACAAGGTAGTCCACATCATCCAACCTAGTCCGAGTATGTCACCTTTCCGAGCTCCTTCAAACGATCGTTTGTCATTGTCTTAGGCTGGAATAAAGAGTTCCAATGATCTCAGTATCAAAAGTAATTCTTTTTGCCACTTAAGGGAATATTTCTACGAGTCACCTCCCCCAAGGTGCCCCGTTTCGTAATCATGGAAAATTCCTCGCTACTTTGAACCTTCGTCATCTGTTTCTTTTCCATCATCCCTGATGTGTATTTTCTGTCTCAACTCAAGAGATGTTCTTACGTCTCACTTCATGAACTGATCTTGAGTTGCTCGATCTTCAAGGATCAAATCCTGTAGGGTTTCCCTCTCATTCTGTTGTCATGTCGAGTAAAGATCTCGAAGGCAAAGATGTCGAAACCAAGATGATGGAATGAATCAACATCTTCGAGAAAGGCAATTGGACCGAGAAGATTGTGTTAGCTTGTGTTCCTCTGTCTTCTTGCCTCATGATTTGAATCTCGGGACGAGATTCTTGTTTAGTGGGGGTGAGCTGTCACAGCCCCAGTTTAGGCCTTGCCTGCCTTTGGTTTGCATCCATGCATCATGTTTAAATCTTGAAAGAAATTTGAAATGGGGATGCTTAAACCCTAGCACTAAATGGAAATCACTAGGTTCAACTAAAATATTTTCATTGTATCCAATGGCTTTAAGAAAATGTTCATCATTTCTGGAATAATGCTATAAACCATAACCAGAGGTGTTGCACATTTTTCATGACATATTTGGTCACTGGATTAAATCTTTAATTATTTGAGTTTGGGCATTTAAATTATATAAAATATTTCAAATGCTCAAATAACCCCAAACTAAAATGTTCCATGCTGGATATATTCCAAGTAGTGGCCATGTGCAGTTTGGTGATTTTTGAAGATGCCTAAGCATTTTTAGAAAAGCCACAAAGTTACTGAATAATTAAAAAAACAGAAATAGAAAAGGAAAAGAACAGGAACCTACCTGGGCCAACTCACCTGTGCAGCCACCTGGCGGCCCAAGTGGCCGGCCCAGCCCACCTCCTTCTTCCTGTCGTCTTCCTCCCCAGGCCAGTAGGCAGAGCGCGTGGCCGCAGCGCGCCGGCACGTGCCCCGGCCACCTCCACCCTGCCTGCCTGCATCCCCGTCGCCCTGGATCTCTCCCGAGCGCCACGCGCTCCCCTCGACGCTCTCCTCTCTCTCCCGTGCCTCTCCCTTCCTCTGGCTCCCTCTCCCTCTCTTCCCCGAGCGCACCGGAGTGCGCCGACGAGCACCGCTGCGTCCACCGAGCTCCCCTCGCCCAGCCGCTGAGCCCAGAAGCACCACCGCGTCTTCCTCGTCCTCTCCACCGAGCTACACGACGCCGGAGGCCCTGCTTCATCGCCACCATCGCCGTCTTCGGCCTCGGCCGCCGTGGATCGCCGCCGTTGAATTCGCGGCAACCAATGCTTCCCCGACCTCTTCTTCGACTCCACCCGACCCGTGGTGAGCTCGCGAACGAAACCCCTCTCTCGCCCCGGCCTCGCACGTCCTCTAGTCGCCGTTCCCGCAAGCTCCCGAGCTCGTCACCGCCGGCCATGGCGCCGCCGCGGCCATAGCTGCTGCCACTCCCGTCCGAGCCCATCAGCGCGCTCAGCACGCTCCCAGAAGCCGAGCAAAACCACCAGATCCTCCTCCCGTACGCTGTAGCGCCGAACCCGCCTGCTCCCGTACTCCGGCCACCGCCGTTTTGGTCGCCGCCGTTTGTCCTGGCCACCGCAGCTCCGGCCACCACCACTGGTCGACGCAGCTCGCTCCCAGGAGCACGTAGGAGCAAACCCCGCCTCAAACCGTGGGCTGTAGCGGAATCCCGTCGATCTCCGCCGCGCGAGATGGTCGCCGCCGGCGAAACTCCGGCGACTGATGACGTGGACGACTTTAGGCGCTAACCCAACCAGCTAATCACCCCTTAGAGCCACTGCCAAGTGGGCCCCCGTACCTAAATTAGTTAGTTTAATTTTTTTGTTAAATTAGTACTAATCTTAGTGGGCCCAGCCTGTCACCGTTGACTTGGCCACGTCAGCATTGACCGGACCCACCAGTCAGCCTCTGTCCCTGTCCTGTTACACTGACGTGCGGGTCCCAGCCGTTAGGTTTGACCTGGGCTGGCGCCTTTGACCTGCTGACATCACTCCGACGTCATGCTGACGCAGTATTACATTTTCTGGTTTTATTAAATTCAGGAAATTCCAGAAAATGGCCAAAACTTCTAAAATTCATAGAAAATCAACCGTAGCTCCAAATCAAGTAATTTATATATGAAAAATGATCAGAAAAATTCAAGGAATCCATCTGTACCATTTTCATGCATGTTTGAACAATGTTTGTCCTCTGTATAGGACAACTCAAATAAATGGCATTTAATAAAGCACATATGGAGTTTGAATTTGAACCTAGTGTTCAAAGCAACTCCATTTAACTTGTTGCTAGTTGAATTAGGCCAATCATCAGCATATTGCCATGTCACATTCATGCATCATATTGTTGCATTGCATTGATTGTGTCCATCTCTATGTTGCCGGTACTTGTCCCCTCTCGATAGACGTGATACCGACGATGAGTTCGATGACACCGATGAAGAACTATATTATCTTCAGAAGTGCCAGGCAAGCAAAACCCCCTTGTTCATTCCGATAAAGTCCCACTCTCTCGCTCCTGCTCTCTTTTATTGCATTAGGGCAACAACGATTCATGTGTTACTTGCTGCGGTAGCTGAACCCCTTTATCCTTTGCATGACCTGTCATTCCACAGTAAATAGATGAAACCCACTAGCATGAGTAGGAGTTGTTTGAGCCCTGATGTGCCTACTCATTCATGCTTGTTTGTCATGCCTGCTACTGCTTAGAGTTGAGTCGGGTCTGATTCATTGGGAATGAATTGGAATGGTGATGAACATGTTCTACTATTTGTGAGCTAAGTGTGTGAACACGATTTGGTAAAGGTATTGGTGAGAGGCCATGTAGGAGTACATGGTGGGTTGTCTCATTGAAGCCGTCCTCAGGAACTGAGTTCTGTGTTTGTGATCCATGAAACAGTTACTACCACGCATTGGGCCCGAAACCAATGGACCCTCTCGGCTTCTTGATCACCCTTGTCCTCTGTCCAGGAGTTGCAAAGTAGTTTCTGGTGTTTGTAGTATGCTGGGGGCCGCACGCAGCGCTGACCGTAGGGGTGGGCTGTGTTGCGGTAGGCACGTGGCCGGGCAGCCGGGCGCCCGTTTGGTGTCTCGGACCCTGTACACATCGTTCGGGGCCGTTAGTGGAAACCTCGGCCGGACTCCCTGCGGATGGAACCCGAATAGGCGATAAACCTGGACTAGAGACTTGAGTGTTTAGGTAGGCTGTGGCCGACACCCTCGCTGGGCTTCCGCTTGAAGGTTGTCGAGTACATGTCGTGTAAACGGCGGTAAGTGGTGAGAGCGTGTGTGAAGAAGTACACCCCTGCAGGGTTAACATCATCTATTCGAATAGCCGTGTCCGCAGTTATGGACTTCTGGGTTGCCTATATCAGTTCATAGACAAGTGAAAGTGGATACTCTAAAATGCGCAAGATAAGCGTGAGTGCTATGGATGGCCTTCTCGTAGGGAGACGGAAGTGGATCCATAGTGGTGTATTGATATGGTGAATATGTGGACTCGTGTGCGCCACCTCAAAAGAGTTACTTACAGTTGTAGTTCAGGATAGCCACTGAGTCAAAGCTGGCTTGCTGCAGTCAAACTCCACCACCCCCTTTATTGAAACTGATGCATATGTAGTTAGTTCTGATGTAAGTCTTGCTGAGTACGTTTGTACTCACGTTTGCCTATTTTATGTTTTGCAGAGAGACGTCAGTCTCGCTAGTAGTACTGCTTGGACTTCGACGTTTAGCTTGATACCTCAGCTACGATCTTGTGCCCTTGGCAGGATCTGGTAGATAGTCAGGCTTCTCAGCCTTTTTCATTTGTAGATGTCTGTACTCAGACATGTTAAGCTTCCGCATGTGTTTGACTTGTATGCTCTGAATGTTGGGTCATGAGACCCATGTTTGTAATATCTCGCTCCTCGGAGCCTAATGAATTAATACTGGAGTCGTAGAGTCTTGTTGTGATGCCATGTTGTATCTACACATATCGAGCATATTGTGTGTATGATTGAAATGCTTGCTATGTGTGGGATCCGACTATCTAGTTGTTTATCCTTGGCAGCCTTTCATATGAGGAAATGTAAGTCTAGTGCTTCTGAGCGATAGTAGTCCGCTACAGCCCGGTTCACCGGAGTCCTGCTAGCCCAGCACTACTGCTCGGAACACTTGACTGGCCGGCATGTGTTTCACGTCGTCCCTATGTCTGTCCCTTCGGGGAAATGTCACGCGGTGACATCCGGAGTCCTGTTAGCCCAGTGCTACAGCCCGGATTCACACGTTGATGACCGACATGCTCGATGTGATTCATGTATGCCTGTCCTCATAGGTTAGCGCCGCTTTGGGTTCACGACTAGCCATGTCGGCCCGGGTTCTCTGTCATATTGATGCTAGCGACACTATCATATACGTGAGCCAAAAGGCGCAAACGGTCCCGGGCCAGGTAAGGTGGCACCCGTGGGAATACCGTGCGTGAGGCCGCAAAGTGATATGATGTGTTACATGCTAGATCAATGTGGCTTAGGATCGGGGTCCTGACAGCGATTTATGACACATATTATGATCCAATGATGTGTTGCCATCCAATGATGTTTTGAGTAGATTTCTTTTGTCTTTTGGGTTCATTGATGATCTAGATTGGTTTGAGTTGTATGTGTGCTCTCCTATGGTGCCTTCCGTGCCGCGCACACATGAGGGATTCCCGATGTAGGGTGTTGCAATACGTTCATGATTCGCTTATAGTGGGTTGCTAGAGTGATAGAAGGTTAAACTCGAGTAAGGGTGTTGTTGCGTATGGGATAAAGGGGACTTGATACTTTAGTGCTATGGTTGGGTTTACCTTAATGATCTTTAGTAGTTGCGGATGCTTGCTAGAGTTCCAATCATAAGTGCATATGATCCAAGTAGACAAGGTATGTTAGCTTATGCCTCTCCCTAATATGAAATTGCAATAATGATTACCGATCTTGTTAACAATTCCCTAAGGACAACTCCACACACCGACCCATCATTATTCCACACTCGCTATATGTAATATATTATAATATATTCTAACTTTATGTTAATAGCACCTATCACTACTGTAGGATACCGCTAACGCGACACTACGATCAGAGACCCTTCGACCAAACTGTGTGCGATGCCATAATCGCAAACGATAGTGTAAAAAAACCATCAAAAAAGGTGCAAAACGTTTGCGATGGAGGATGCATCAAACACGGTTTAGATTTTAGTTGCGTGTGCGATGCAGGGCATACGGTTCAGCTCAATAAACTAGTTGCCATGAGGAGGTACGAAAGAATCGGGCAGCTAGATGAAGGTGAGTGCGATGTACAGCATATGGTTCACTCGGATGAACTGTTTGTGATTAGGCAACGCGATGGAAACGGACAGCCAGATCAAAGGTGTGTGCGATATACGGCATGCGGTTCACTCGGATGAACTATTTGCGTTGATACATGAGAACAAAAACGGTTCAAATGAACAAGATGTGTGTGATATGAGGCAAACAGGTCTGTAATTGGAAACGTGTGCGAAGACCGATAACAACACAGACGATTACTGCTAACAAGCCGTGTGTGTTCTAAGCAAACGATTGCTGGTATTCAATTGTGAGTGATTGATGAAAACATCACCGATGGGTTCCATTGTTTAGTCCGTGTGCAATGTGATTTTCTTTGCCCGCACAACATCTACGCTCTGTCTACATAACATCAACATATATACTTAAAAAGACAGCATTGCATAACCAAATTAAGCATACAATTACACAAGTGACTACACACATAACATTTCCAAACACCAAAGAAAGCAATTACATGCATACTAAAGTAGGAGAAACGAGGATCTAATCATCTACTTATTGTTGCGTTGACGCTTGCCATTGCTCTGCTTCCGGCTGGATCCCTCGCCGTTTTGGGGAAGGAGGCACTTCCTCATGTCAATGATATGCCTACACATGTCGTAGCTCGTGTACGCCTCCTTGGCCACGTACATGAATGAGCTTTGTCGAGTTTCTCCATCCAGGCCGAGTGCCAGGCACGCTTGTCCTTGTTGCACGAATCCTTCATGTCTCTGTAGTTGGGGTCGATGATGGCCTCGGCGAGGTGAACTAGTGAGTCTTTCTCATGCTCCTTGAGGCCCTAGATCTTGTATTGGCCCTGGATGTCGACAAGATTCTGGCAGGCGATGCCCGACTTCTCGAGCGCCTTTACATAATTGGTGATGTCCACTATGGCGAACATTTAGTGGGGGCTTATGACAAACCTGGCAAAACTCCCGCAAGACCTTGTGTCCAGGCAGTAGTAGTAGACGAGTACGTGGTGGCGCATGCACATCTAGGCGACGACGACCTTGGGACAAGACCCGGCACGGGCGCGGGTGTACTCGAGGTCAAACCCGAGCACCTTGTACTTCTCCGCGGGCAAGCAACAGCTCCATGATGTGAATGGAGTGCTCCACCCAAACCGGGTCGTTGGTGTACACCACTGAGAGGTCCATGAACCTTCTGTAGGTGTCCACCACGGCATGCATGGTGAACTGCTGCTCGTCGTCGGCAGCTGCTCGGAGCGCCATTGGAGCTGCGCAGGATACCCTCTAAGAATTTCTTGTGGTGAGTGTGCTTCTTGCAATGGCGGGGCACGATGGAAAGATTGAAGAGACACAATGGTAGGTTCAATGGCCGATCTAATAAATGGGGCCGGCCGGCCTGTAATCGTCACGTCTTGTGACGTCGTTCATAGAGGAGGATTCCAGTGCACGCTTGACAAGACATCACCGCATGCGTAGGCTCGAATAGGTGCCAAATGTATTATCGGGGAGCCTGTTCGTGCGCTACCGCGCTGTTTACCGTGCAAGCTTCCCGCCTGGCTAGTTTGGCCACGCGTCGGCTAGAAGGGGAACAAATCGTGGGCGTTTATTCGCAAAGAGCTTTGTAAAAACGAAGTGTATGGAATGAATTCGGTCATAAGTTTACCCTTGGGTGATGAGGTCAAAGTTACAAAGAAGGGTGATGATGGACACTCGAGTGCGATAATTAATTCTGTGCTCTATAGTGCACATGATGGAAGAAACCAACTGTGTTCAATAATGTCGAAGATCGCGGTCGAGTTAGCTATACAGATCGTGTGTTGTGACATCGACAAGGTAAACTGATACGAGAATGGTTAATAAAATCTAAGACCATTGCATATTAAGGACAACATAGTGCTAGCAATATACGAGTCTCATACGGTGCCATTTCAACGATTGTACCACAAAAGTTTGAAATGTTACAAGTTTCAAATTCCAGAGTTATATGGCTCAAATTCTAAGATTACAAGGTTGAAACTGATATCAGAAATGAAATTCAGCTCATCAGCTGCAAACGCTCGCGCTGATCCGCTGAACATGGATATCAGAGAGGTTCAAACTAATATCACCGCTTCTAAGTCTGGTTTAGAAACCTCACAATTTTTGCAAAGGGGTCAGCCACTGATAAGTCATGTATGGGGTTGACATGATGACTTCTGATTACTTTGTCATCTGAAGTTCCAAAATGAAATTCAGCATTTTTGGAGCCTACTCCATACTGCCACAGGCGCCGGCGCTGATCAACAAACCATTCATTTTTGCAAAATAAATGTAGGGCAAACCTCATCTCCTTCAGCACCCTTGCTCCGAGAACAAAGAACCTGGCGAATATAATCTTCGGTAAGGTCCCTTAGTAGGAGTTCAAAGTAATTTCTGAGAGATGCAAATCTAGGCATTCGACGTGATTGTTATATTGTATCACATTATCCACCACTGGGCCTAATCTTATCTGCAAAAGAAGAAAACGTGTTAGCGCCTACATGCAGTTTTGAACATTACTACAAGCCTAGCTATTTGGTTTGCAGGATTTGTAAAATGCACTAACATGCCATCTTCGATCTGACATGATCATGGGCATTGGATTACATTCTAGAAAAAATGTAGCCTTCTACACAAGAGGTTTGAGTGGATGAAAAGTTCCCTAAGAAAACTAGTACAGATGAATCCAAAGGAGAAATGCTTATTGATTGTAACCATATGGGTCAAGCAACCAATATGGGGGGGCATGTATGTACTGAAATCCTCCAAAAGAACCTTCCGAAATCATAGTACATTGTCATTCTAAACTTGGAAAAGGGTGTCACAAATTGAACTCCCGTATGGTTAAAATTTAACAGGAAAGGAATATCACCTCGATATATAGCTTCTCCAGGAATGGAAAGCATCTCAGGAAACTGACAACTTGCTCCAGGTCGGAGCTGATAGATTCTAGTGCCAAGACCTTCACTGTGCGCAGTTTTGGGGTCAACCTTGTCGGAATCATTTTCTGAATGACAGACGAACAAACATCTTCAAAATTAGTAATCATGTTAATTTGTAGAAGGAGAGGTAGAAGGCGGTTGTTGTACCTAAATGGGTGTGGATCCAATAACAAGTTCTGAGTATTTGTTAGACAAGTAGCCCACCACTGTCAATTTCGGCGCAGAAATGACATTGATTCTTGTCGGACCTTCTTGATCAACTACAAGTAATCTCTCAAGTGCAGGTGTGTCCTCAATTACCATACCATGGTACACATCTTGTGATGTCTTCCTGCCGCACCAGCAACACACATAAATAGTCCAGAGAGTCATGAAGGTGATGTGGAAGGTACTCAACCCATTGATTGCCTGAAGACAAAGGTACTCGAGTACAGTACAACCACGTAGCAGGCGCTCCATGTCACCCTTTGAGAGGCAGATGGCGAGGAGCTCAAGGTGCTTCAGTCGTGGTAGAATAAGAGCGGGCGCGTCATTAAGGGGCGGGAAATGGCAGTTCCTGAACTTGGCGACACGCAGTGTGGGCGTGAGGTGGAGTGCGGACGTTGGCAGCGACCGCATATGCCCATCATGAAAAGTGAGATCCTCGAGCTGATCTAGGGCAGGGGATCGGAACTAGTCGTCAAGCTTGGCTTGGTTCTTGCCGTTGGAATAGAACTTGCCCATTCTAAGGCCTTTGGTTGGGCCAAGGTGACTGTCGAGGATCTTGGAGAACACATCCAAGCTTTTGCGATAGCCATGGCAGAGCTCGTGAGTGTCGATGATATTGGGAGGGCTGGAGTTCCACAAAGGGCGCCACCGTCGGGAAAGGAGGGTTGTTCGTGCCCCATATTTGATTGGGAGGAGGAGGGAGATGATGACTTTCAACATATCATCGGGGATGCTGCTGATGAAGTCTAGGCCTGCTGGAGTCTCTTGTGGTTCTAGCTCACCCCCCTCCGCTTGTTGGCAGCCCCATTCTCCACCTCTGGAGTCTCCTTGTCAGCGGCGCTTTCTGATAGAAATGGGAGTATAGGGAATGTTTAGTTTAAGCAGGGCAATAGAAAAGTGTATTGGTAACTAGAAGTTATTAGGTAGGAATATAGTAAGAAAAGGGAATAACAATTGGTTGCTTAAATACTACACAATTCATTTGACATTGCTGGGTAAGTCAACATGCAGATAGTTGAAAAGAAAACTTACTTGGAGAAAATTCTGGACGGATGATTTTGTCGGGGAAGCTAGCATATATCTCGTGACCAGGCCCTTTTATATTATGTGCAGTGCAATTTTAGTGCCAGCTTTCAGTACATAAAACTTTGCAATTTCTTTCCAAAAGCCAGTGCCAAAATAGGAGTCACCACGTTCATCAAGTCTTATAGTAGCAACGATTGTAAATCCATGGTTTGTGTGCAGTATGACATCCGTGGAGCCTTGATGTATGTAAAGGGAAAAATTGTGCACTACATAATCCGTTGCATAGCAAAGGATGTTCTGCATAAAATGGTAGGATTGTTAAAGAAGGTAACATGCAAATAAGGGCCCAAATTGAAAGAACTGTACAACAGTTGAAATTGAAGGACAAAAATCTATAATTAAACAGATAGGGTAAACATGATGTCATGGAAATATGAGATTAATCGAAAGAACAGTACATCATTAATTTTCCTAATATAGAAAGAAGAGGGAGAAATCCCCTTTGACGTATATGGTGCATGTGGCACCTTTTATCCAAATGTAGCATTATATAGAATATGTTCAAGAAAGTAGGCCATGCCAACCGATTTAGGGTGAGATTGAACATACCGCGCATGTCGTCAAGCTATCTGGTACAGTGATATGGAATCTCTGGCGGCAGTCACAAAGTCCTGAAGTGTCGGCGCACTGTACAATCTATGAATGAAAGAAAACCCTCAAATCAGCTCGAATAAAAATGAATTCATGGCGATTTCCGCCGGGTGATTAAAGGAGGCAGATGAACTGGGATAAGAGATGAGATAATATCTGGTTAAATTAGTTACCTTCTCGTCCATGAGAAAGAACCCTTAGTATGGCAGATTCCCCAACCGAGCGGAGCTGGATCGACCGTGAGCAGCATCGAGAAACTCGATGGTGATAGGCGGCGGCAAGCGGAAGTGGCAAAACATGGTGGGCTTTGCCGGCAGCCTGGCGGCGGCGACATGCGTCGAGTTAAGTGTTTACCGCCGTGATAGGTGGTGCCATTTCATAGACGTGGATGAGCTTCTGCAAGTGTGAATGGGGAACGTACCGGAGGGGCCGAGGGGGTGGCGGGTGGGGTGAGGGTTTTTGTGACATGGGGATGGTGAGGGTTTTCTTTTTTCTTTTTTGAATTGGGTGGTGAGAATTTTCTGTCCCACAAAGAATTTTGGGGGCGATGGTTTGCTAGAGCAAACCGTGTGTGATTGATGCAGCAGGCAAAATGAAAGTCATTGCACATGGTTCCAATTTGGGGAACCGTGTGTGATTGACGTACTATCTTCGTCCTAGTTAATATTGGTCCGTCGTTGTAATTTTTACCAAAATTTGGCGAAATGTTTAACATACTCAGACATAGACAATAAGCGTACACATACATAATAATAGTTCAACCATAAGTACATAGTTCAACCGTCATTAAGCATACTCAAGCGTACATAGTTCGATCCATCCCACATCTCATCTCACATGCAGCCGGCACAATCCTGAAGCTTCTCCAGGTACTCGGCGTACACGTCGTGCGCCACCCTGCGAGAATACTTCTGCTTGTAGGAGCCAACGGCCCGTCCTCTTGCATGCGCCAGAACACTTAGATACGCATCATGAAGCTTCTGGTTGCAAAATGGGCATCCATAGCCGCTGTTCCAGGTCCTAATACGCCTGTTATGCATTGCCGCATAAAGCTCCCTTAGGATTTGCCTCTTGTACCTCCTCAGGCCATCTTCATCCTCGTTGTCCACATCGTCAGACAACACCTATACAAATAGTAAAACAAATTTGGCATCAAATCAATGATTACATGTCGTGAAGTAGGATTAGGAATTTATGGCTATTTATTTATACATATACAGATATTATGGTTCGATTTTTAAGCACACTCATCTATGTACAGATCAATCTTGAAGAAAATAATGGCACAAACATATGTAGGTCATTCGAAATCATATCCCTGGCTAGGAATTATTATCATGAACACTAATCCTAGTCGGATTACTAGTAGAAATCATTTGCACAGATGAAACAACTAATCACTTATCACCTATACCATTCAAACAATCAATACACTACATGGATCTAACGAAACTTACTCAGATTTCATGGATTGGGAGAACATAACCATATGATTTCTATTCCAAAAAGGGGGAGACAGGAGTAACCAGAGAAACCCTATGATCTATTTGACACATAAATGGGTATAGATGACTAACCAGCTGTCCGTCGTTGTCGGAGTCGTCGCCGGAGTGGTCGTCGGAGTCGTCGCCGGAGTGGTCGTCGGAGTCGTCGCCGGAGTGGTCGTCGGAGTCGGTGTGGAACTCCGCCTCCGGCTGTGGAAGCTTGACGCCGTCGACGACATCAGGGTGCAGCGATAACTCGCCGGCGATGACGGCAACCTCTGTCCCCATCTCCACGCCGTGCTCCAGTGCTTTAGCAGCCCCAGCGTCGCCACTCCCTCCGATGAGGCGCTTCGGCGGCATCCTCGTACACTGATGGCTTTGAGGACTGAGAGCGGTATCGAGGATGCAAGTGAAGAGAGAGGATTGTGTGTGCGTAGCGAGGATGGGGGTG
The DNA here is from genome assembly GCA_032464435.1 of Aegilops umbellulata. Lineage (NCBI taxonomy): Eukaryota > Viridiplantae > Streptophyta > Magnoliopsida > Poales > Poaceae > Aegilops > Aegilops umbellulata. The sequence continues at coordinate 216,273,434 of CP136060.1, forward strand.
CGGCCGCTCGGGCGCACCATTAATATGGAGTAGTGGGAGTTGTGGGAGAGAGGCGGGCTGCGGTCAAACCGATGCCTCGCCTCCCGGTGAGCTTGTGCACCGGACTGCAGCCATCCCAACCAAAGTTTCACACATCTACTCGCACGCCTCCCGATGACACTGCGCACGCCTCCATCAATTCACACACCGGCACGCACGCCTCCCCGTCTGCCTGCGTGGCGTACTGCTCGCATTTGTCCCATCAACTCACGCCTGCTCGCACAGCACACAGGTCGCGCGGCGGCACATATATTGTTTTTCTATTTGGATGATTAATGCTGTCGCTTTATTGCTTAACCGAAGCATGGCACATATCCATTGTTGGTTTAATGCTCACGGTTCAGATAAAATTCCGTTTGGGATATTGGTTCCCAATTATTAATAATCTCCTGTTTGTAATTAGATAAAGATTACATCAAAACTGGTCTCAAATTTGACAAAAAAAGTACAATGCCACTTTGTATTGGTGTCCATATGACATCACGATAAGTTTCATGAACTTCAAATAAGTTTTGGATGTACTAGAATTTGAAAATCAAGATTCTCAATGTTGGAAATTTGTTGCACGGGGAGTAAACATGCACCCAGTGAGACACATGTGTTTTTGCAATCCATTTAGGTGCACTATCATGTGTGCATGTAGCTCAAATTTGATTTTTGCACATTATACCCGTAGAAAATCAATCAATCAATGTACTAAAACATCTTAATGATCTCTGTGATTTTTTGGAAATTAAAACGTCCCTCCTTTGGTAACATGTATGTTCACCATGGGATAATCAATTTAACATGCATCGTAGTTGCGGTAGATTCGCGGTGTGTGTGGGTGTGTGCGTCTGGGGGTGGCGGGTGGCTCACAGTACACTATGAGTTGTGAGCCACCGTGTGGGTTGGACGTTTTGTTAGGCAGGCCGGTGCCACATCAGAGTCGTGAAATCGTTATTTAAAACATTGCACAACCCTTTCATTCATAATTTTTTTGGCCACATGCAGTCGATGGTTGTCCTACACGACACTCGATACTCATTTGTGACCCTTTCTGTGGGCCCACGAGGGCGTCCTCCATCACATTCACGAACAACCGGCAGTGAGGTTAATTTGACCAGCAAGGTAGAATCTTTTTTGTTTGTGTTATGGTGGTATATAGTATGCGTCGAAGAGGTGGGAGGGGACTAGCATATATACTATACGTAGGCGTTCGTGAACAAGTACACCTCACTCAGTGTCGGGACTTTTTGGTTTCCGAGGCACGTGCTACATCAAAATTGTGAAATTGGTTATTCAAACATCACACAACACCTTTTTGGGCCATATGCATATCCTAGCTAGGACACTCACGTGTGACGCTTCCATCTGTGGGCCCACGAGGCCATTGTCGATGCGTGCATGCATCACTTTGACCTACATCGGGAGAGGTTAATTAATTTCACCATCGATGAGGATTCTTTTGGTTTGTACATATATTACGACAGGCGCATATAGTATGCGGTGAAGAGGGGGGAAGGGGATCATCATATGTAGTACGCTCGACGTGAACCTCGCTCTATGTGGGTGCATGGTTTACGGTTTTTGAGGCATGTGGCACATCAAAGTTGTGCATTTTGGGTATTCAACATATATATGTTTAGCCCACATGCAAAGCGGTGGCGGTTATCCTCTCGAACCTACTTAACCGGTTATCAGCAATATCGATGCTTTCCGTTTGTGGGCCCACTTGGTACATCACTACTTTTTGCCTGACAACAATGTCGGATTTCGGGTTCCGGCAGACCCTTGAGGTTCGAACACTGGGGTGCACACGGAGATCTCTCCCCTACCGATCTACGTCTGATCTTCTCGTGCGAACTAAGATGGAAACGATGAACAACACAAGGGACACGAGATTTATACTGGTTCGGGCCACCGTTGTGGTGTAATACCCTACTCCAGTGTGTGGTGTGGTGGATTGCCTCTGGGCTGATGATGAACAGTACAAAGGAAGAACAGCCTCGCGAGAGGTGTTCTTGGGCCGGTGCGATGAACTGCTTGGGTCAGTTCAGTCGCCTCTCTCTCTATCTCTCTGCTTACGCTCTATCAGATTTCTTTACGAATATGGCCGGATGGCTGGATCGATGCCTCTACTCTGTGGTGGCTAGCTCTATTTATAGAGGCCCTGGGCCTCTCCCCGAAATAATTGAGCGGGAAGGGCGCCAACAATTGGCCATTTTGAAGGGGAACATCTAGTACAAGTTATCCTAACCAAAGGTGGTCTTCGGCTGCCAAAAGCTCTGGTGGTGACGCCGTCTTGGGCTCCACGGTGACCTCCGTCCGGCCGTCCAGCTGGTCTTGGTCTCGTTGCACTGGAATGGTAACCTTTGCCTGATACCTTGGCATGTGCCTGCGCCCTTTGCACCAAAGGGGAAACAAGGACTCTGCACAGGCCGGCGCCCGCCTGGCGCCCGCCTGGCCTTGATCGTCATGGCTTGCGTCACTCGATCCTCGCGAGGTACCCTTGCATTGATCTCTCCGCCTCCTCGCGAGCCCTGCCTGATGAGGACGTACTTGAGGAAGCTCTCTATCGTCCGCCCCATGAGGCTTGGTCCCTCGCGAGGGTCTTGAGCTTGTGTTGATGGAGATGGGCCTCGCTGGGCCCCCACTTGAGCCACGCCGCAGGCCGCAGGCAGGCAAGTCTGGGGACCCCCGTTCCCAGAACGCCGACATTAGCCCCCGGGCCCAAGGCGCGTGCGGGCTTCGCTTAGCAAAGAAGCGAAGGGGTAAGCGCGAAGCACTGCGGGCCCTAACAGCCTGCGGCCTTGGGCGCCACGTGGCGGTTGATTGGACGTGGGCATCTACGCTTCCCCACGATGCCTTGGCAACTGCGCGACTGACAAAATGGGATGCCTGGGTCAGGCTTGCTTACCCTACTCTCGTGTGTCCTGCCCTAGATCCCCTTTCTCGCTCTCCTTCCTCTTGCTCCCGAAATCCTCCAGATCCGTCTCAATCCTTCGCATCCAGCACACCATGGAGCCTCGCAAGTCCTTGGCTGATTCCTGGTACTCGCCGGCCTTGGATTCCCCGAATTTGTCGGAGAAGAACCTCGCCCTCGCGCGCCTGATGACGGTGGCACAGGGCAGCGAGGGGGCGACCGCGCTCAAGGTCGGCTCCGACCAGCCTGAGGGCAAGGGGAGCACCTTCTATCCGTTCTTCGTGAGCGCCAATGTCGCTGGTCTGGTGCCTCCTTTCTCTGAGTTCTTCCATGTTGTTCTCCACAAGTACAACTTGCAGCCTCTGCATCTCCACCCCAACTCCGTCCTTCTCCTGGCGATTTTGGCCTATTACTGTGAGGTGAGGCTCATGTTGGTGTCAAGCCCTCGGTGGCCTTGCTGCGCCACTTCTTCTCCCTTCGGGTCTCCGGCGCACAGGTCTCTGCATGTGCGAGCTTCATTGCATACTCCAGTTCCAACGCCATCTCGAAGCCTGGGAAGAGGATCGAGGGCTACCGGAGCAAGTGGGTCATGATGGATGTCGGGCGCCTCCACCCTCGTCTGGTATTGCCCACGGGGCAGCCTAAGTCTGTCAACATGTGGTCCCGCGCGGAGCTCGTCGACGCTCGCGCGAAGGCGGTGCTGAGGAGGATGAACGCGGACCTAAAGCCAAGCAACTTGGGGGTGGCGAAGTTGACCGGGGCCTCGCTCTTGAGGGAGTTCATGGAGCACCGTGTGGCTCCACTCCAGGAGAACCCGCTCCCACTGTGAAAGCTTGGAAGGGCGGACGTCGTCATGCGCCTGAGCTCTGAGGTGCTGACTGACGAGGATCTGGTTGCTGACCTTCATTGCTTGGTTAAGGGAGCCGTCGCAAGCCCTGAGGGCGCCCCCGTCCCCCTGTTCCTTCGTGAAGACTTGGAGCAGGTGGTAAACGCCATGCCCACCTTCAATGGCGAGGGGCTGGTGCCCGCGGCAGCCCCTGATGACCTGCCGATTCTGGCAACGGTGAACTTGTCCTCTGGCAGCTCCAGCGGGGGAGAGGGGGAAGAAGAGGTGGAGGAGGAAGCGCATGACTCGGAGGAGACTGGCGAGGACTGGGGGGAGTCCCTCCATCAGCGCAGGTCCGGGGCCCTCCGCTCCATGTTGGACGACGACGAGGCCGATGCCAGGCGAGGGTTCCTCCTCAGTCACGAGGAAGGGCAGGTCGAGCCTGGTTCCTCCATGTCACACCCTGATTTTCATGCCACAACACTTAAGCTAATAAATCATGATAAAATGTGGTTTGACAAAAACTTTTGAGTGTTTTGGACTTTGCTTGATTTGATTTTTGTGAGCTGTTTGCAAGTGCTCTAAAAATCAAATAAATCCTCCAACTCTTTCTCCTTGATCCAAAAACTCTTCCCAATGATCATGCCATGTGTATAGTACAATATAGTATTTTCTTACAAAAATAACTTGGCCAAATGGTATTTTCAAAAATTAGTTTTCCAAAAACCCCTTGATTGAGGTTTGCACTGCAAGTACTTAATAAAGGGTTGTAAAAATCTTTCCAAAAATATTTTTGACTCCTATTAGATATAGGTTACCCAGAAACCACAAAAATATAATTTTAAAAGTTATTTTACTATTTTATTTAAAGGCTTTTTCTTAAGGCCAGAAATGGTCTTAAATAGGTTAAAATTATTTTAAAGCTTTAAAAATATTTGAGAAAAATTAGGGAGACTCAATGGACATATATTTTCCATATATATGAGTTTCAACACATGGTCATGATCAAAATATTAGACAAAACCTCCCAAAACCATTTCTGCTCATTTCAAGGATCTGAAATATTTCTACATGAAATATTTTCACAAAAATCCAAGAAAATTCTAGCATGTCACACATGAAATTTTTTATGATCTTGCCAAGTATCATGTCATGGAGAACAGAATAACCCCATGAAACCCTCTCAAAACCACTTCTGTCCTTTTTCAAGTTTGAACAGCTTTGCACCGTCAAACATGTCCAATTGCTCTCAAACTTGGTGCACATGCTCAAATGGTGTAATAATGCATCTAGACCAAATGGCACAAGTTGGAGACAATTTTATCTTGATCAAAGTTCCCCAAAACCCTCTCTGACCAGAAGCAAATTTGAACAAGTTTGTACTACCAACTTTCTCTCCTTGACCCCAACTTTTGTGAGCATGTTCGCATGACCAAATAAGGCCACTAAACCAAGAGGTACATCAAGGAGAAGTGATTTTCTCAACTAGATCTAGACAAGTCCATTTCTGCTCATTTCTAGGGTTGACAAAAGTTGCATTGGCAACTTTGCCCAATGAAGCTCCAAATTGGTGGACGGCCCTAATTATATGTGTCATTTCACCCTGTGAAGTGCCATGGCAATTGGATATCATTTTCTTGACCAAACCAACATCAAACACCTTTTGACATTTTGCAAAAACCACTGTTTGGACCCCTTCCACTATTCTTGGTGAGCTCCACTTTTTACCACATCTCCCCCTAGACCCCTTTCACCTCCAGTAACAATGGCAAGTCCCCAGCTCAATAATTGAGGGGTGAAAAACCCCCTCTTCCTCTCTCTGGACAGCCACTTTCCCCCTCTTCTTCACCTCCCTCCTCACTCCAGTGGCCATCCAGGGCATCCAATGCCCCCCTCCTCTTCTTTACTCCCCCTAGACCTGCTAGACACTAGTGGACACGCCCTTGCCCTTTAAACAATGCCATGGCAGCCATTTGCACGGTCTAGAGCGCGCTAACTTGCGCTCCCGCACTGTAGCCACCCCCTTCCAGCCACATCCGGCCACCTCGGCTCTCCCCCTCGTGTCCCCCGAGGTGCCTCGACGTCTGGGACACGGCACGCTGCCGGCACCCTCCTCCTTCTCCCTCCTCTCGCCCCAGCTCGCACGCGCGACGGCCGCCCGAGCGCTCCAATGGGCGAGCTCACACGCGCGGCGTCTCTGACCTGTCCCCGCCCCCTCTCTTCTTCCCCTGGGCGTAGTCGACCCCCACAAACACCTCAGACACAACCAACCAGGCCCCCGTGACCCGTGGCGACGGCAACGAGCTCGCCGGCGCACAGGTCCACGGTGGACCACCGTGCGGCTATATAAGGCCTCCCCGAGCCCTTCCACCCTTACCACTCGCTCTGTGCATCACCAGAACCTCCCCCTGCACCCCCAGCTCCTTCCCAGAACCGCCTGAGCTCGAGATCGAGCTCGAGCTCCGCCGCATCGGCTCGCCAGAGTTCGCGAGGTACATGCCACCCCCGCTCCTCCTCTGCCCCGATCTGGAACCGCCTCCTCCCACTGATCACCTCCCCTCCATTTCCCCTCTCTTTTGCACCCTGAAACGGCCGGAGCCGTCGACTCCCGAAGCTCCTCCGCCGCGGACCTCGTCGCCGGCGAACCAGGCACCCCCGCCGGCCAAGTCCACCACCCCCCGACGTGCGGCAGTCCCCTGAAGCCATCCCCGCACTCGCCGGAGCTCGCCGTGGCCTGCATCATCGCCGGTGAGCACCGCGACCCCCCTGTCCACGGGTTAGTGATGACAGGCGGGCCCCGCCTGTCATCCTCTCCCTTGTCCCCGCGCCCCTCTCTCCCTCTGACCTGCGGGCCCCGCCCGTCAGGTTTGAAATGGGTGGACGGGCGCGCGCGCGCTGTGCGCTGGCTCGGCTGGGCCGGCCCGCTGGCTCGGCCTGCTGCCCTGCGGCTGCTCTAGCCCAGTGGCACAGTGCCATTTCTCCTTTTCCTATTTCTTGCTGTCTTGTAAAAATTCCACAGGGAGAAATAATAGTCCAAATAAATTAATTCCAGTTTCTAAATTCCTAGAATATTGCAACCTATTTAATGGTGCAACTTCCATTCAAATCCAACCAACTTTTCTTTACTATAAATATCTTAATGTGATTTTAAGCATTTAAATATGCCTTTGAAAATCCATTTCTCCTGTTCCACAACTCCAAATCCATAACTAGTAATTTTCACCTTCTTAGATTTTCCCCTAGTATTTATCAAAAACAAGTTGACATTTTTCTGAGCACTTTGGTTTTGTTGTTTTACTATTGCCTTATTTTCTCGTTATTTTCTTGCGACGAATAGATCCCGTATTTAACGAGGTAGTTGGATAAGAAGAAGGAGAAGGACTTGACAACCTTGAAGACTGAGGCAAGCATCCCTTTGACCATGTCTATGAAACCCTTTTTATGCATGTCATATGGCACTTTTATTGCTTGCATCGAAATCATGATGAGATGGTAACCACTTTGGTGGGTTGCCTTTGTTACTTCCTCGTTGATACTTGCATTATGCATGACCCTACCTCCTTATGAGGGTTATGCCGGTGGGAGTAGATAGGATGCAAAAGTAGTGCTACGCAAAAGGGACGGGAATATGCATGGTGATGGAGACAAAGTATTTTTCAAAGGACTTTTCGAAAACCCCGTCGGGTGCCACTTATGCCCGAGGGAGATAATGGGATGGGTAACCACTTGATGACGAAGTGGTGTACCGAGGCAAGTGTGTGTGTGTGTGTGTGTGTGTGTGTGTGTGTGTGTGTGTGTGTGTGTGTTGCTTTAAAAAACGGATTGGTTTAAGTTGCGACCGTTATTCCAACCTTACATGCGCAACCACTCTACCCTTATATGGGAAAGGGCATTATTGATTACCTAGGCCGATACTAGCTTGGAGCCCGCATTACTAGTGACGGGGGGGAGTTGGTGCTCTCTCTCGGGACGGGGTCGTGCCAGGTAGGGCGGCCATGACTGTTTTCACAGGACACCGGATACACCGTTGTGTCCCCTCTCGGATGTTATGATCTCGAGTGAGTCTCGTATGATGTACATCGTGAGGATACGGAACAACGAGTGGACTCCATGTTAGTGTCGTCTAGGGAAAGATAGTGATCGGGTGCTTACCCCGGGTACTTGAGGTATCGCGGGTCGTGGATGACACGGAAGTTCCCCGGATCTTGTGGGTAAAGTGTGCAACCTCTGCAGAGTGTAAAACTATTCGAATAGCCGTGTCCACGGTCAAGGACAGTTGGGTAACCGCTCTTGGGCTACGTCCACATGTTTACAAACCAGTGTGTGTGTTTGGATAAGTGGGAAGAACTACTTGGGTCAAGTCAAGGACTTGACATGATTGAGTTGGGTTGGTGCCCTCTCTATTTATGTTGATATCTGTAACCTATCCTCATGCTTACTTAAATTCTACTGATGCATGTCTTACAAGTTGTTGAACATGTCATTGCACCCAAAACTAGCTTTCCGCAAAAATTTACCTATGTCATGCATTATTGTACCTTGAACCAAGACATGGGTTGCTTGCGAGTACATTCAAAGTACTCATTGGCTTGCCACTGGTTATTTAATTGACCAGGCATGGAAGAACAAGAGTTTGAGGAAGAATCCTTTGGAGCCGAACTTGCGAACTAGGACGCTTCCCAGTCAGAATGCCTGTAGGGTTAAGGCAGATGGCATGGGTTCTACTTATCAACGAAGATTTCCGCTGCTTGTGTTTCATTTGATGTTCAGCCCTTAAGGCTTTATCTATGTAAGACTTGACCATAACGGTCATAATTTGTGTAAGACGGTATGTATGGATGTAAGACTCTTGTTATTCAGCTTCTGTGTGTTCAGTGAGCATAGATCTCTGGGATCACTGTACACGTGCAATCGGTGATCACGACTTATGAGTCGGGGTCCCCACAGAGCTGGTATCAGAGCCATCCTGACTGTAGGAAGCCTTAGTTAGCATGGTCGTTAGTTAGGGTAAAACTATTTCCAAAACTACAACTAGTTTTCAAAAAACTATCTATACTTCTCTTCCCTTCTCAGTTTTTCGGAAACTAAGGTATACTTCCCTTATTGATCTCTTCCCCTTGAAAACCTTTGGTCGCTAGAACCCTTATGCCCCTGACCACTAGATTCCTTGTGATCCTTGTGGATAATCTAGAAGGAAGATGCATTGCCAGACATTCACCCACATCTCCTGAACACAAGATTGCCGACATCACAACAAGATGATACCAACAGAAAATACATCCTCGAGGGATGAGGATCAGAAGGCCCAGGAGATGGTGACACTCTTGACACTGCCCCAAGATGATGCAACCTTGGCCTACGACGATCAGGGCATAGGATATGCAAGATCATGATATACATCGCTAATAGGGAAACCCTGTCACTACCGTTGTTGTTTCGGCGACCACCGGTGGATGAGAACCTAGCCATTTGGTCCGCCTCACTATAGTGAGCAGGAAAAACGGTTCTCTTCATCCCCCGCTCTCGGTGACGATATTGTCAACAATGTGTTCGACAGATTGGACCTCTATTATGCCTTGTTAATGTCATTGCATAAAGGATGGCCACCTGGAACCGCCGACACCTTAAAAAGGCAAAAGCGATCATCATGATTAAGAGGACAAGAGAAGACCAAGTCAAATACCAGCTACGAGGAGACACCTTCACCCCATCATCTCATCAGGCGAGAAGTGTTGAAGATTCTTCAGGCCAAGACGGATCATTTCATCGAACAACTACAAAAGACGTAGCAACACCTGAGGAAAAATTCAGAAGACTGCACGAGGCTCAAGGCACGACTGCTGAGTCCGAGAACCCCTAGGGTAGGATGAGTCGTGTACCCCCTATGCGCAGTCGAGTCCATATGATGGTTCGAATAGAACCATGACTGTGTGTTGCTTGTTTTTATTTGTTTGTGTTTTAAGATAGGTCACAACTTTTGCCCTAGGCAACAAGTACGTGACTATATCGCCTGCCTTATTTTGTTGCTTGTGTTTGGCCCTTTTTGCACTTGTTTGATTGCACCTGCACTATAGAACCCCCTTTAGGCATTCTCCCCCCTCTATGCTACCTTCCCCCTCTCATCTCTCTCATCAACTGAAGACAAGCAAAACAATATGCACCAAGGATTCCACCTCGGCGACAACTAGCACTGAAGACTTTTTGTTGCAGCCTCCTCGACCAAGTGAAACCCTGTAGAGTTATGTTTAACCCTCCAGACTAGAAACCCATTCCTAGACCCTTCGAGACTTCATGAGATACCCCAGCTCGAGTCCTTAACCATGTGCTTAACCCACATACTTGCAAGAGAACCAGTTAAGCCTCAATAAGCCTTGCTTATCAACTGGGTTCATTATGGAGCTAGTGGACATAGTGGACGAGCACATTGTCATCTTATATATAGCACCCGAACTGACGATGCCATAGGGAAGACCAATTTAAGGATATAGGAATAGAGGGCAAATGATTTGATGAGTTTACATCAATGACTTTGAGGAATCATCTGAGACTATTTGGTGGATTATGAGGCTTTCATGTTGGTAGATGAACGTGGTTGGATCATGATCATAGAGTAGCATAGCTTTACCCTGGATAAATTGGATTTAGTGGGACAATTAAGACCGCAAGCTGAATTCTTGAACGTATGAGGATTTGACTTAGCCAGGGGATATTGATAGGAGATAGTTGTCATTATGATAATGACTTGGGGGAATAAATAGGAATCCTCGTTGGACATGAGATTTGGATTCAATAGGTTATCCTAGTGGAGTATGGATGCAGAGTAATTATACATGGTTCGGAGTAAATTGGATTTAGACTGATGATCTCGATCATGATACCATGTTTCTTGGAGGACAATAAACTAGGAGATATGATTAATTGTCGGAGTTTATCTAGGGATATGTATGAGCTTGATCTTGGAGTTTACTTGATCATGATAATGGGAATTGGTGGACTTACTATAGTAGAGACAACCCTTTCAAGCATTGGGGATTACATGGACTTTAGGAGATCATGTGGAACACCATAGACATTGGATTTGTAAAATTAATGGATTATGTAGCGATTAATGGAAGTTAATGGGCTATTGGAGTTGATTCATAGGAAGGAAACAAGATCTTGGAGTGGCTTACGACGTGTTTCCTTAGGATAGAGATGCTTTATCGCGGACCTTGGATCAATAGACTGAGCACTTGGATTGTGGTGATTAAATTCAAGCTTAGCAGCTTATGTGCTCAACCCATGGATTTTTAGGGGTAGCCATACATACGAGTTTGGGGATTGTAGACATATATGATTTTGTTAGACCTCCTATCGAGAGTCATGAGGATATGAATAACATGAGTGATGATTGGAGTTGACCTATACGGGATGATTCTTTCGTTAACATTATGTGATTATTTGGAAACACTAGATAGAATAATTGGCTTCTCAGAAACTGTGCTCAAGGATAAGATGATAAATGTTCACTCGCACACTAGAATCCTTGAAACCGTTAAGCCCCACCAAGCCACGATATGGTAGGAATCACAACCATGGGCTTTGGCTCTAGGACAAGGAAACCTTGGCCAATACCCAACCATAACCACCACCGATACCCCAACCTATACCCTAAGTACCCCGTGGGCAAGTCTTCACGGAGTACTCGGACAAGTTAGTTGCCATCTTTCCTTGATGACATACTTGCCTACCCGAAGACGGAAGAAGAACTGTTCAGCTGGTTAGGGAACATCTGAAGATCGCCATGTCCAGGAGGAAGAACTGCACCAACCACCATCGTCAAGAAGTAAACCTCCGCATCGAAGACCAGGCATATCTGCAAGCCACTTCTCTCAAGGGAACCAAACATTTTCACGACAAGGAAACCCACGCCAAGATTTAACAACCCCCTCCGAGATCGCCACAAGACGAAGAGAAGACAGCTACCAGTTAGAGTTACCGCCTGAGTTACCCACTTTGCATAGCGTTTTCCACGCGGCACACCTCCGGAAGTGTTTTCGACTTCCTAGATAGCCCGATCCCTACCAGGGCACCAATCACCAAACCATTGACCCCCAGCCCATCCTGACCTAGCGCGAGAGACCCCTCAGCAACCTGGATCAAGCAAGAACGTCATACACGAAGCCACAGCATCAAGTACTTCAATGGGGCCGCACTCGGAAGCAGAAGCAGTATGAGGACTAAAAGACTACCCCAGATCCAAGATTCCGTATTCCTTCCCGCGCCTAGTCTGGGAATCTCGGGGACGAGATTCTTGTAGGGGGGGTAGGTTTGTCACACCCTGATTTTCATGCCACAACACTTAAGCTAATAAATCATGATAAAATGTGGTTTGACAAAAACTTTTGAGTGTTTTGGACTTTGCTTGATTTGATTTTTGTGAGTTGTTTGCATGTGCTCTAAAAATCAAATAAATCCTCCAACTCTTTCTCCTTGATCCAAACACTCTTCCCAATGATCATGCCATCTGTATAGTACAATATAGTATTTTCTTACAAAAATAACTTGTCCAAATGGTATTTTCAAAAATTAGTTTTCCAAAAACCCCTTGATTGAGGTTTGCACTGCAAGTACTTAATAAAGGGTTGTAAAAATCTTTCCAAAAATATTTTTGACTCCTATTAGATATAGGTTACCCAGAAACCACAAAAATATAATTTTAAAAGTTATTTTCCTGTTTTATTTAAAGGCTTTTTCTTAAGGCCAGTAATGGTCTTAAATAGGTTAAAATTATTTTAAAGCTTTAAAAATATTTGAGAAAAATTAGGGAGACTCAATGGACATATATTTTCCATATATATGAGTTTCAACACATGGTCATGATCAAAATATTGGACAAAACCTCCCAAAACCATTTCTGCTCATTTCAAGGATCTGAAATATTTCTACATGAAATATTTTCACAAAAATCCAAGAAAATTCTAGCATGTCAAACATGACATTTTTGATGATCTTGCCAAGTCTCATGTCATGGAGAACAGAATAACCCCATGAAACCCTCTCAAAAACACTTCTGTCCTTTTTCAAGTTTGAACAGCTTTGCACCGTCAAACATGTCCAATTGCTCTCAAACTTGGTGCACATGCTCAAATGGTGTGATTATGCATCTAGACCAAATGGCACAAGTTGGAGAGAATTTTATCTTGATCAAAGTGACCCAAAACCCTCTCTGACCAGAATCAAATTTGAACAAGTTTGTACTACCAACTTTCTCTCCTTGACCCCAACTTTTGTGAGCATGTTCACATGACAAAATAAGGCCACTAAACCAAGTGGTACATCAAGGAGAAGTGATTTGCTCAACTAGATCTACACAAGTCCATTTCTGCTCATTTCTAGGGTTGACAAAAGTTGCATTGGCAACTTTGCCCAATTAAGCTCCAAATTGGTGGAAGGCCCTGATTATATGTGTCATTTAACCCTGTGAAGTGTCATGGCAATTGGAGATAATTTTCTTGACCAAACCAACATCAAACACCTTCTGACATTTTGCAAAAACCACTGATTGGACCCCTTCCACTATTCTTGGTGAGCTCCACTTTTTACCACAGCTCCCCCTAGACCCCTTTCACCTCCAGTAACAATGGCAAGTCCCCAGCTCAATAATTGAGGGGTGAAAAACCCCCTCTTCCTCTCTCTGGACAGCCACTTTCCCCCTCTTCTTCATCTCCCTCCTCACTCCAGTGGCCATCCAGGGCATCCAATGCCCCCTCCTCTTCTTTACTCCCCCTAGACCTGCTAGACACTAGTGGACGCGCCCTTGCCCTTTAAACAATGCCATGGCAGCCATTTGCACGCTCTAGAGCGCGCTAACTTGCGCTCCCACACTGTAGCCACCCCCTTCCAGCCACATCCGGCCACCTCGGCTCTCCCCCTCGTTGAAGGAAATATGCCCTAGAGGCAATAATAAAGTTATTATTTATTTCCTTAATTCATGATAAATGTTTATTATTCATGCTAGAATTGTATTAACAGGAAACATAATACATGTGTGAATACATAGACAAACAGAGTGTCACTAGTATGCCTCTACTTGACTAGCTCATTAATCAAAGATGGTTATGTTTCCTAACCATGAACAAGGAGTTGTTATTTGATTAATGAGGTCACATCATTAGTTGAATGATCTGATTGACATGACCCATTCCATTAGCTTAGCACCCGATCGTTTAGTATGTTGCTATTGCTTTTATCCATGACTTATACATGTTCCTATGACTATGAGATTATGCAACTCCCGTTTGCCGGAGGAACACTTTGGGTGCTACCAAACGTCACAACGTAACTGGGTGATTATAAAGGAGTACTGCAGGTGTCTCCAAAGGTAGATGTTGGGTTGGCGTATTTCGAGATTAGGATTTGTCACTCCAATCGTCGGAGAGGTATCTCTGGGCCCTCTCGGTAATGCACATCACTTAAGCCTTGCAAGCATTGCAACTAATGAGTTAGTTGTGGGATGATGTATTACGGAACGATTAAAGAGACTTGCCGGTAACGAGATTGAACTAGGTATTGGATACCGACGATCAAATCTCGGGCAAGTGACATACCGATGACAAAGGGAACAACGTATGTTGTTATGCGGTCTGACCGATAAAGATCTTCGCAGAATATGTAGGAGCCAATATGGGCATCCAGGTCCCGCTATTGGTTATTGACCGGAGATGTGTCTCGGTCATGTCTACATTGTTCTCGAACCGTAGGGTCCGCACGCTTAACGTTACGATGACAGTTATTATGAGTTTATGCATTTTGATGTACCGAAGGAGTTCGGAGTCCCGGATGTGATCACGAACATGACGAGGAGTCTCGAAATGGTAGAGACGTAAAGAATGATATATTGGAAGCCTATGTTTGGACATCGGATGTGTTCCAGGTGAAATCAGGATTTTACCGGAATACCGGGAGGGTTACTAGAACCCCCCGGGAGCATAATGGGCCAACATGGGCCTTGGTGGAGAGGTGAGAGGGCTGCCCTCATGGGCTGCGCGCCTCCCCCCTTCCCCTAGTCCTATTAGGACTAGGAGAGGTGGCCGGCCCCCCTCTCTCTCTCTTCCCCTTGGAGAATCCTAGTCCAACTAGGATTGGGGGGGGGGGAATCCTACTCCCAGAGGGAGTAGGACTCTCCTGGCGCGCCAGGCTTGGCCGGCCAGCCCCTCCCCCTTGTCTCCTTTATATACGGGGGCAGGGGGCACCCCATAGACACACAATTGATATTTGAGATCTTTCCTTAGCCGTGTGCGGTGCCCCCTTCCACCAAATTCCACCTCGGTCATATCGTTGCAGTGCTTAGGCGAAGCCCTGCGACGGTAACACATCAAGAACGTCACCACGCCATCGTGCTGACGGAACTCTTCCTCGATGCTTTGCTGGATTGGAGCCCGGGGATCGTCATCGAGCTGAACGTGTGCCAAGAACTCGGAGGTGCCGGAGTAACGGTGCTGTGATCGGTTGGATCGCGAGGAGAACGTACGACTACTTCCTCTACATTGCGTCAACGCTTCCGCTTCGGTCTACGAGGGTACGTAGACAACACTCTCCCCTCTCGTTGCTATGCATCACCATGATCTTGCGTGTGCGTAGGAAAACTTTTGAAATTACTACGTTCCCCAACACTCGTGTCCCCCGAGGTGCCTCGACGTTTGGGACACGGCACGCTGCCGGCCCCCTCCTCCTTCTCCCTCCTCTCACCCCAGCTCGCACGCGCGGCGGCCGCCCGAGCGCTCCAATGGGCGAGCTCACACGCGCGGCGTCTCTGACCTGTCCCCGCCCCCTCTCTTCTTCCCCTGGGCGTAGTCGACCCCCACAAACACCTCAGACACAACCAACCAGGCCCCCGTGACCCGTGGCGACGGCAACGAGCTCGCCGGCGCACAGGTCCACGGTGGACCACCGTGCGGCTATATAAGGCCTCCCCGAGCCCTTCCACCCTTACCACTTGCTCTCTGCATCACGAGAACCTCCCCCTGCACCCCCAGCTCCTTCCCAGAACCGCCCGAGCTCGAGATCGAGCTCGAGCTCTGCCGCGTCGGTTCGCCGGAGTTCGCGAGGTACAGGCCACCCCCGCTCCTCCTCTGCCCCGATCTGGAACCGCCTCCTCCCACTGATCACCTCCCCTCCATTTCCCCTCTCTTTTGCAGCCTGAAACGGCCGGAGTCGTCGACTCCCGAAGCTCCTCCGCCGCGGACCTCGTCGCCGGCGAACCAGGCACCCCCGCCGGCCAAGTCCACCACCCCCCGACGTGTGGCAGTCCCCTGAAGCCATCCCCGCACTCGCCGGAGCTCGCCGTGGCCTACATCATCGCTGGTGAGCACAGCGACCCCCCTGCCCACGAATTTGTGATGACAGGCGGGCCCCGCCTGTCATCCTCTCCCTCGTCCCCGCACCCCTCTCTCCCTCTGCTTGAAATGGGTGGACGGGCGCGCGCGCTGTGCGCTGGCTCGGCTAGGCCGGCCCGCTGGCTGGGCCTGCTGCCCTGCGGCTGCTCAGGCCCAGTGGCACAGTGCCATTTCTCCTTTTTCCTTTTTCTTGTTGTCTAGTAAAAATTCCACAGGGTGAAATAATTGTCCAAATAAATTATTTCCAATTTCTAAATTCCTAGAATATTGCAACCTATTTAATGGTGCAACTTCCATTCAAATCCAACCAACTTTTCTTTACTGTAAATATTTAAATGTGATTTTAAGCATTTACATATGCCTTTGAAAATCCATTTCTCCTGTTCCACAACTCCAAATCCATAACTAGTAATTTTCACCTTCTTAGATTTTCCCCTAGTATTTATCAAAAACAAGTTGACATTTTTGTGAGCACTTTGGTTTTGCTGTTTTACTATTGCCTTATTTTCTCGTTATTTTCTTGCGATGAATAGATCCCGTATTTAACGAGGTAGTTGGATAAGAAGAAGGAGAAGGACTTGAAGACCTTGAAGACTGAGGCAAGCAACCCTTTGACCATGTCTATGAAACCCTTTTTATGCATGTCATATGGCACTTTTATTGCTTGCATCGAAATCATGATGAGATGGTAACCACTTTGGTGGGTTGCCTTCGTTACTTCCTCGTTGATACTTGCATTATGCATGACCCTACCTCCTTATGAGGGTTATGCCGGTGGGAGTAGATAGGATGCAAAAGTAGTGCTACGCAAAAGGGACGGGAATATGCATGGTGATGGAGACAAAGTATTTTTCAAAGGACTTTTCGAAAACCCCGTCGGGTGCCACTTATGCCCGAGGGAGATAATGGGATGGGTAACCACTTGATGACGAAGTGGTGTACCGAGGCAAGTGTGTGTGTGTGTGTGTGTGTGTGTGTGTGTTGCTTTCAAAAACGGATTGGTTTAAGTTGCGACCGTTATTCCAACCTTACATGCGCAACCACTCTACCCTTATATGGGAAAGGGCATTATTGATTACCTAGGCCGATACTAGCTTGGAGCCTGCATTACTAGTGACGGGGGGGAGTTGGTGCTCTCTCTCGGGACGGGGTCGTGCCAGGTAGGGCGGCCATGACTGTTTTCATAGGGCAACGGATACACCATTGTGTCCCCTCTCGGATGTTACGATCTCGAGTGAGTCTCGTATGATGTACATCGTGAGGATACGGAACAACGAGTGGACTCCATGTTAGTGTCGTCTAGGGAAAGATAGTGATCGGTTGCTTACCCCGGGTACTTGAGGTATCGCGGGTCGTGGATGACACGGAAGTTCCCCGGATCTTGTGGGTAAAGTGTGCAACCTCTGCAGAGTGTAAAACTATTCGAATAGCCGTGTCCACGGTCAAGGACAGTTGGGTAACCGCTCTTGGGCTACGTCCACATGTTTACAAACCAGTGTGTGTGTTTGGATAAGTGGGAAGAACTACTTGGGTCAAGTCAAGGACTTGACATGATTGAGTTGGGTTGGTGCCCTCTCTATTTATGTTGATATCTATAACCTATCCTCATGCTTACTTAAATTCTCCTAATGCATGTCTTACAAGTTGTTGAACATGTCATTGCACCCAAAACTAGCTTTCCACAAAAATTTACCTATGTCATGCATTATTGTACCTTGAACCAAGACATGGGTTGCTTGCGAGTACATTCAAAGTACTCATTGGCTTGCCACTGGTTATTTAATTGACCAGGCATGGAAGAACAGGAGTTCGAGGAAGAATCCTTTGGAGACGAACTTGCGAACTAGGACGCTTCCCAGTCAGAATGCCTGTAGGGTTAAGGCAGATGGCATGGGTTCTACTTATCAACGAAGATTTCCGCTGCTTGTGTTTCATTTGATGTTCAGCCCTTAAAGCTTTATCTATGTAAGACTTGACCATAATGGTCATAATTTGTGTAAGACGGTATGTATGGATGTAAGACTCTTGTTATTCAGCTTCTGTGTGTTCAGTGAGCATTGATCTCTGGGATCACTGTACACGTGCAATCGGTGATCACGACTTATGAGTCGGGGTCCCCACACTCCAGGGTCTGCTCTGGTCCCTGAGGGGTCCAAGGTCGACGCCATAACTCCTGAGGCACCTTCTGCTTCCGGGCCACCAAGGACCGATCCCCGCAGCAGGCTCTCAGGCTTCAAGTATGGTCGGAGGTTGCTTGAGCCTACGGACGACGCCCAGTAATTGCTCGATTTATGTTCTGCTTGGTCTCTGCTGCTGAAACTTGACGTTTGCGCTCCTTGCCTGGTCGGCACCTGTGGCCAAGAGGTTGAAAGAGGCCTCTGCGGCCCCGCTTGAGGCGAACCCGTCCGCCGGGGTGATGCCTTCGGCTGCTGGGGGAGGGGACGGCGAAGCTCGCACCTCCTTGATCGCGCCGCCCTCGCGAGGCCAACCGGGGCACCTTGGCAAGGAGTTAGCCCCCGTGGCCCCGCTGGGCCTGGAGTCGACTATGCCTGATGCTGCGGCCGATGCAACCAAGGCTCAGGAGGTCCCTTCCTGCCAAGCCGTGGTCACGCTGCTGTCCTCTCCGCCTGCTCCACAGGTCCTCGTCTCTTCTGCTCCCTCTGCTGTTGTCTTGGATCAGGTTGCCAATGAGCTAAGCCAGCTGCAGGAGGATCTCCTGAGCGTGCATCCTCGTCTTGTGGCCGGGTGCCTGGAGTTGGCTTCTGGCTGGGCTCGTTCTGCTGCCTCCGTCCGAGCAGCGCTGAGCCAGGCTGTGTCGTCCTCCGACGAGGATAAGCGGGTCGCCAACCAAGCCAAGGCCGCTCGCGACGCTGCCCTGGGCGACGCTTTAGCCGCCCAGGGCCGCTGCAAGCTGCTCAAGGCCGAGCTGCAGGGCCTGCGCGACGAGCTCGCCAAGGAGGTGCATAGCCGGGAGGAGAAGGAGAAGGAGATGAAGGCTAAGGAGGCCGCCGCTAAGTACCGGGATGCCAAGCTCGACGACTGCCATCACCAATTGGAGATGTTGGAGCAGTCGCTGAAGGTGGAGAGGGTCGAGCTGGACGCCAAGGCGAAGGTCCTGGCAGAGGACCGGGTGGCCTTTGCGAAGGATGAGAAGAAGGCCCGCGGCATACTGAAGACGCTGTATGAGAGCGGCCTGGAGGAGCCGTTAGCTGGTGCGGAGGATGGCCCTGCCAAGCTGCTCCCCTTCCTGGTTGACACGCTCGAGGACGTCGCAGGTGGCCTTGGCCCCACTATCGAGGCCGAGGTGCGCGCCCTATCTTCCGCGGCGTTTATGCATGTTCTCAGCCACGTCTATCTGCGCGACCCCGACGTTGACTTCGACAGCCTGCTGGAGCCCGTGAGCGGCGACCGTGCCGCTGCTACCGCTGAGGCCGTGAAAGGCCGAGCCGAGATTTTGCTGGGGAAGTTCCGCTCCCGCAGCGTCCTGCCCGGACGCGGCGCCGCCGGCCTTGCGACCTCGAGAGGCGAAGCCGTCCAGCACGACTCCACCACAGGCGGCGGCGCCACTGGAGAGTGATCCCCTCACAGCTTCTGTCCTGTTTATTATTCCTGCAACATGCACCATGCCTCGCGGAGGCCTTTAAACTTGTGTTTGGCGTTATGGAACAGTCTATGGCTTGTAATATTTGCTTTTAATTTCCTGAAATTTGCATTTTTCCTCTCCTACTTGCTTGCGCTCTACGTCGACACGGCCCGACCCCGCGCATACCTCACCCAGCGTTAGCCCCGACCGGAAACAAGGATGGGACTAAGGAGTGAGGGGCTACGTGACAAGTTAGGCTCCTGAGTCGTGATGCTCAGGAGTCCCCCTTGACGCGCAAGCAACAAGTAGGGAACGGGGGAGCGTGGATTGGCCGTTCTACGTCGGCAGGGCCCGGCCCCGCGCGTAGCTCACCCAGCATTAGCTCCGACCGGAAACCAGGACGAGACTAAGGAGTGAGAGGCCACGTGACCAGTTAGGCTCCTGAGTCGCGATGCTCAGGAGTCCCTCTTGACGCTCAAACAGGTTTCGTACCTTGGCTCCACTCGGGGAATGGCGTGCGACGACCAGGTCCGAGGGACCTGGCTGGGTGGCGTGCTCGGGTGAGGCCCGGGCGCAGCCCCCGTGTCCAGCCCCCTCACGCGGCACTCTCGAGGGGAGGCATTGCAATGGTGCTGGACAGTGAGCTCTCGGCTCCCTGAGGTTGGTACGGCCGTGGGCCGCCCTCAGTTGTTTATCACCAGCGTGGAGCATAGCGCTTCCGTATGTGTACGGGCATAGCCGCTCCTCGGTAGTGTCGTCAGCCAGCGCGGAGCATGGTGCTTCCACTGGTGTGTGGGAGGGGGCTCCCCACCGCGAGGATCCCCCGGGGCGTGTACAGCCCCGCCCAGACACGTGGCCGGCACGGTAGGGCTAGGAGAGGTGTATCTGGGCACCCGTGAGCCAGTGCGGGAGTCACGAGGCACTACCTCAAGGCGGGTTGCGCCTGGCTCTGGGCCTTTATCAACTAGTGTGTTTCCTGCAGGGTTGTTAGAATGCAAATGCTCTACATCCTCAGGTTCCGGCCCTCGAGCGAGCTCAGCCGCCGCTGGTATGACAGGTCGCGATGTCGTGGGTCAAGGCCAGGGGGTGAGGGCTGGAGAACCAGTAGGAGCCCATGGGTCGCGATGCCCAGGTGCCCCCCTTTTAACGTGCAAGCTCTTTGCATGATGAGGGAGTCCTGGATTAGGGGGTGTTCGGATAGCCGGACTATGCCTTCGCCGGACTCCTGGACTATGAAGATACAAGATTGAAGACTTCGTCCTGTGTCCAGAAGGGAATTTCCTTGGCGTGGAAGGCAAGCTAGGCGATGCGGATATTCAAGATCTCCTGCCAATGTAACCGACTCTGTGTATCCCTAACCCTATCCGGTGTCTATATAAACCGGAGGGTTGTAGTCCGTAGGACAGAATCATCATACACAATCATACCATAGGCTAGGTTCTAGGGTTTAGCCTCCTTGATCTCGTGGTAGATCTACTCTTGTACTACCCATATCATCAATATTAATCAAGCAGGAGTAGGGTTTTACCTCCATCGAGAGGGCCCGAACCTGGGTAAACTTCGTGTCCCTTGTCTCCTGTTACCATACGGCCTTGACGCACAGTTTGGGACCCCCTACCCGAGATCCGCCGGGTTTGACACCGACATTGGTGCTTTCATTGAGAGTTCCTCTGTGTCGTCGCCTTTAGGCCCGATGGCTCCTCTGATCATCAACAACGATGAGGTCCAGGGTGAGACTTTTCTCCCCGGACAGATCTTTGTTTTTGGCGGCTTCGCTCTGCGGGCCAATTCGCTTGGTCATCTGGAGCAGATCGAAAGCTACGCCCCTGGCCATCAAGTCAGGTTTGGAAGCTTGAACTACACGGCTAATATCCGCGGAGACTTGATCTTCGATGGGTTCGAGCCACAGCCAAGCGCGCCGCACTATCTCGAGGGGCATGATCTAGCTCTGCCTCCGAACAGTGTCCTGGAGGGCGCATACGCACCGGTTCCGACCCTAGACTCGGAGCCTGTTACACCGATCGAGGATAAACGGTTGGACGTCACCTCGGGGGCTGCGATCTCAAAGGCAATCGAGCCGAACGCCAGCCCCGCACTCCGCATGACCCGTGACTCTGAGGGTCCGGACTCTTATCCGGACTCCGAACCCCCCGTGCCCCTACCAATCGAATATGATTGGGAACCCATAATGGAGTTCACGGCCGTGGACATCTTTCAACACTTGCCTATTGGCGACATCTTGAACTCTCTCAAGTCTCTCTCTTTATCACGAGAGCCCTGGCCGGATTACGGTCAGCAAGGATGGGATACGGACGATGAAGAAATTCAAAGCCCACCCACCACCCACTTTGTAGCCACCGTCGACAACCTTAACAACGTGCTCAACATCGACTCCGCAGACATCGACAACATGGATGACGATACAGGAGACACCGATGAACCAAAGCTCATAGGGCATTGGAAAGCCACCGCACCTCACGAAGTGTACATGGTGGACACCCCTAAAGGAAATGACAACGAGGAAAAAGGGGATGGAACGGGAGATAGACCCCCCGGAAAACAATCAAAGCGTCGGCATAAACGCCGACCCAAGCCCCACCTCGATAAAAACCCAGCCATATAGCAGGACAAGCTGGTAGACGACGAGCAGGCCTTGGACCAGCCGTCCGAACAGGGCAACACGGATAGAGAAACCGAAACTCCCTCCCCCGGTGAAAACGGCATTTCCGGACAACCTTACGCCGGATAAATCCATGGAGAAGAAGAGTCTCCACAAGAGGCTCGTTGCAACTGCACGCAGCCTGAAAAAGCAGAAGCGGAAGCTAAAGACAGCGGAAGATGCACTCCGTATTAGATGGAATAAAGTAATCAACACCGCAGATAAATACGGCGACGATCGCCGTACTAAAAGCTATCCAAAGAGAAAGCTACTGCCCGAATTCGACGAAGAGGCCCTAGAGCCCTCGCATTTAAAAAATAAGAAAGCCATACGGTCGGATAGACGACCCCATAAGGCGGCAAGTGGCACCGTACTTAAATCGGTATGCGACCCACCTAAGGATTCGCATCATGGCCCAGCAAGGTCCATTTACGGGCCAAGAAAGCAAGCTCTTGTAAGCAATGCAAAAAAGCCATCATCAGAATCCGGCACACCCAAATACAGGGGCGCCGCACATCCCCTATGTTTCACCTATGAGGTTCTGGACCACGAATTTCCCGAAGGATTCAAACCCGTCAACATAGAGGCGTATGATGGAACGACAGACCCCGGAGTCTGGATTGAGGACTACATCCTCCACATACATATGGCTAGAGGAGATGATCTCCACGCCATTAAATATTTACCCCTTAAGCTTAAAGGGCCAGCCCGACACTGGCTTAAAAGCCTCCCCGAAAACACAATCGGAAGTTGGGAAGAGCTCGAGGATGCTTTCCGAGCAAATTTTCAAGGGACCTATGTCCGCCCTCCGGATGCAGATGATCTTAGTCACATAACTCAACAGCCCGGAGAATTAGCTCGGTAGTTCTGGAATAGATTGCTCACTAAAAAGAATCGGATAGTCGACTGTCCGGACGCCGAAGCCCTAGCAGCTTTCAGGCATAATGTCCGAGATGAATGGCTCGCCAGACACCTCGGCCAGGAAAAGCCAAGAACAATGGCCGCATTCACAAGCCTCATGACCCGCTTTTGCACAGGAGAGGACAACTGGTTGGCAAGATGCAGCCCCAGCGACCCAAGTACATCCGAAACTAGGGATGGAAACGGAAAAGTCCGAAGAGCAAGGCAGTCAATGCCGGATTCAAAAGCTCGCGACAAAATCAGACAAAACCACCCCTCTAGGATAATAGGGATGATCCGTCCAACTTAAATAGAATCCTGGACAGGATATGTCAGATACACAGTACTCCGGGGAAGCCTGCTAACCATACCCACAGAGATTGTTGGGTTTTCAAACAATCCGACAGACTCAATGCCGAACACAAGGGGCTCGACACACCAAGCGAAGACGAGGACGAACCCCAGAGGCAGAGTACCAGGAAACAAAAGAACTTCCTACAAGAAGTAAAAACAGTGAACTTACTTCATGTAACAAAACGTGTGGCACCCATAAAGGTACACACAATACGACCTATCCCCAAGGGGTCCCGCCACTAGTTATTTAAACCAATCACCTTCGATCAGCTAGACTATTCTAGAAATATCAAGAACGCAGGCTGGACTGCCCTGATACTCGATCCAATAATTGGCGGATTCCAGTTTACAAATGTCCTTATGGACGGCGGCAGTGGACTAAACCTGATATATCAAGATACAATCAATCACATGGGGATAAACCCAGCAAGAATCCGCCGCAGCAAAACCTCCTTTCAAGGGGTAGCACCTGGTCCGGACACCCATTGTATGGGTTTTCTCCGGCTCGAAGTTATATTCGGCTCTGCCGATAACTTCCTCGCGAAAAGCTGACCTTCCATGTTGTCCCGTTCTCAAGTCGCTATCAAGCACTACTGGGACGCGAAGCTTTCGCTCGCTTTAACGCAATACCGCATTATGCATCTCTCATGCTTAAGATGCCCGGTCCATGAGGCATCATCTCTTTGAAGGGGAAGCATTAGAGTGCGCCTCCCCCAAGCGGAGGACTGTGCGGCCGCTTAGACAGCCGCACAATAAAATGGCCTCACCAGCCAAAAAACTTTTCGATATAGGTCATTAAAGGCCACGAACGTGGAATAGACGAGTTCGGTATAAATCCATCATTAATGCAGGCTTAGAGGCCATATACCCCCGTGCTAGGGGCTACGCGTAGAGACAATAAAGCTCAATTTATATTTTACTCTATACTTTTGTTCGGCACGACCCGTTTTCAATGTTGTTCCTCTCTTTTTCAGAGAAACATCATGTGGCGCCCGTCCAGGATACGGCACAACGGAAACACAGGAGCAGACGTGTAGTAGGGACCCGTCCTAAAGGATTCTTTTTAGATTAAGACCCTGCGTAAACCTTTTTTACTGTCTCTTGTTGCAACACATCCCCTGGTTTTTCCCGATATAACCAAGGAGGAGACTGGCGTCTTGGCATGTGGCCACGTCAGAATTTTTCGCACGTACCTGGACACTAGGGGCTTTTTTTAGCAAAGAGTGTTGTTTCGCCCGCACTCATAAAGACCGAACACCTTAGGGAGTGTTCGGCGTCGCGAGTTTTGGCATTATATGCATCAGCTCCGAATCGTGTCTTTGGTCAAATGTTGGGTTGCCCGGCTCCTGAGTTCGGCTACCTTACGTTCCGCCCTATATGCTAAGGTAGCACCAGGAGAACTACTGCGATTGTGCCCCGGTTCGGCCGGGCGAGCACCTCAGTAGAGAAAGCCGAAAACTGACTGTCATGATGTAGCGTGAGACTGGTCAGCCACTCGATGACCTATTGGAATCTATCGGATTCCTCTGCTTTAACGAAGGGCCGCTTCTCGGTCAGGCACATACGCGCCCCGAACTCGGGCGAGCGCAGTCGCCACTAATGGGCTACCTAAATAGTCCCACTGTCAAGCTCCTATGGCTAAGTGAAAGTGTTAAAGCATTATAGTCCAAATGCCTGGCCCGCTGCGCTATCACCTCCTTTATAGGACCAAGACGTTGGGTTAAGTGTGAAAATGCGTCTTCTGCGAGCACCCCCGCACTATGTGCATTGGGGTTGAAGCCAACGACTGCAATCTTTCATATTATATATATATATATATATATATATATATATATATATATATATATATATATATATATATTTAAACGGCCGCACAGGAGGTGTTCACAATACTTGAAGGCACAAGTATAAAAAGGCCACTACAGTTTATCAAATATTACTTCATCATTACATATGCTATAATAACATAGCATCCTTCAAGCACTGCGTCTCTATTACACGAGCGCCTTCAAGGACTTCCTGAAAATAGTGCTCAGAGGACACTCGGCTTTTATCCGAATCCCGGGACGCAATAACGGTGGTCTCCATCTCTGCCCAGTATGTCTTGACACGGGCAAGATCCATCCTTGCACCCTCTATACACGCCGACCTCTTCATTGCATTAATGCGCGGCACTGCGTCAAGGAATTGCTGCACCAAGCTGAAATAACTCCTTGGCTTCGACCTCCCCGGCCACAAATGACCCATGACGTACTTCATGGCGAGTCCGGACAACCTATTAAGTTCGGCCCATTGAGCCAAACGATCGTCCACTGCCAGTGGACACTCTGGATTGTGAAATTGCGACCAGAATAGTTTTTCCACTTCACGATCTTTCAGATCTCGGAAGTGTTCGGTCGCATCAGCAGCACTCGCCGCCAAATCCAGATAGGTGTCCTCCACACTCCATATCCGGTCCAACAGAGCAAACTTCGGATCGCAAAATTTTCTCCGCAGCATGAAGGGCTTTCCAGCCGCAATCTGTTCGGCCTGACGCAGCTCCTCCTTCCCAGCTCTCATCGCAGAGCTCGCGTCCTTGGCATCAGCAACGGCCTTCCCTAGGATCGCCTGTCTCGCCTGATCTTCTTTCTCAAGAAGTCTGCAACGGTCTGCAGTGCTCTTTAAGTTTTCGGCCATACTGGCCATCTCTTCCTTGCTTCGGCAATGAGCAGCCTGTTCGGCTCCCAGCTCTTCAAAGGCCTTCTTGGCAGCCGCATCACTTTCCCTGGCTTGATCTTTAGCTTGGGCAGGTTCTGCCCTAAGACTCTCCACGGCGGCCGCACCATCTGCGTCAAGCACACATCGTAAGACACTGGCATAAAACTCTTCTTACCTAATGCCGCCAAAGGAATCACATACCTTGAGCCTCATCCAACCGCTTGTTGACAAGCGCGATGTCGGCATCTGCCACGTCCAGTTGCCGCTTTAGTTCGGCAAAACCAGCAGTTCGGCTTGATTCCGGACACCCTGCAGCCTACATTAAAAGGCGACATTTTAGACCTGGGAGCAGCGCGGGGTCTTGTTGTGGAAGCGCTGGGACGCGATCTTGGCGCGCCGACGCCGGGAGCGCGCGAGCACCATCTCGGGGACGCGGTATCTCTTGGCAGCTCCTTTCTTGCTGCGCAGGTGCTGGACGTAGCGGGTCTCGCCCTGGGGCTGCACGCCTTGCAGCCAAGGCGCCTTCTTGGGGAGGAGGTGGTGGAGGCACCTCCTGATCATCACCTCCTGCGCGGAACAGAGGGCGTTCTAGCGAGGGGGACCGCAAGGGGGAGCCCCCTGCGGCGCTGACGAGCTCGGTGATGCGGGCGAGCCAGTCCTCGTCGAGGTCGTCGACGTGGCGGTAACGGAGAAGCTCTTTCGCCAAGAGTAGCAAGGCGCGCGCGTCCATGGGGGCGCGCCGGGCGTGGGACGACGAGCCAGCCGGGGTCAGCGACGGGGTGGCAGTGCGCCCATCTCACCGCACCGAAGGATGTTGGGACGAAGCCTGCTACTCGTTCCCCGCCGGGCCGGTGGCGGCGTTGGCGGCGGGCGACGGGGAACGATGAGGGGGACCGCCAACGGGCGCCGTATGGGCGACGCGGGTGGCGAGAGCAGCTCGGCGCTCGGCGCGGGCCCGACGAGCGTCATCCATGGACACGGCGGAAGACCTCACGCAAATGGCGGAAAAAGGATTTCGGCGCACCCCTACCTGGCATGCCAAATGTCGGATTTCGGGTTCCGGCAGACCCTTGAGGTTCGAACACTGGGGTGCGCGCGGAGATCTCTCCCCTACCGATCTACGTCTGATCTTCTCGTGCGAACTAAGATGAAAACGATGAACAACACAAGGGACACGAGATTTATACTGGTTCGGGCCACCGTTGTCGTGTAATACCCTACTCCAGTGTGTGGTGTGGTGGATTGCCTCTGGGGCTGATGATGAACAGTACAAAGGAAGAACAGCCTCGCGAGAGGTGTTCTTGGGCCGGTGCGATGAACTGCTTGGGTCAGTTCAGTCGTCTCTCTCTCTATCTCTCTGCTTAGGCTCTATCAGATTTCTCTACGCCTATTGCCGGATGGCTGGATCGATGCCTCTACTCTGTGGTGGCTAGCTCTATTTATAGAGGCCCTGGGCCTCTCCCCGAAATAATTGAGTGGGAAGGGTGCCAACAATTGGCCATTTTGAAGGGGAACATCTAGTACAAGTTATCCTGACCAAAGGTGGTCTCCGGCTGCCAAAAGCTCCGGTGGTGACGCCGTCTTGGGCTCCACAGTGACCTCCGTCCGACCGTCCGGCTGGTCTTGGTCTCGTTACATTACAATGGTAACCTTTGCCTGATACCTTGGCCTGTGCCTGCCCCCTTTGCACCAAAGGGGAAACAAGGACTCTGCACAGGCCGGCGCCCGCCTGGCCTTGATCGCCATGGCTTGCATCACTGGATCCTCGCGAGGTACCCTTGCATTGATCTCTCCGCCTCCTCGCGAGCCCTGCCTGATGAGGACGTACTTGAGGAAGCTCTCTGTCGCCCGCCCCGCGAGGCATGGCCCCTCGCGAGGGTCTTGAGCTTGTGTTGATGGAGATGGGCCTCGCTGGGCCCCCACTTGAGCCACGCCGCAGGCCGCAGGCAGGCAAGTCTGGGGACCCCCATTCCCAGAACGCCAACAAACAAGAGAGGTTAATTTCACTTAGGAGGGGATTATTATTTTTGATCTGTGATGACATGCATGATACAACTTGAGCACACACACATGCATGTGTACGCATGAATCCCTCCCATCAATTCGAAGTGGCTAGTACAACGACACATCATGAACCAATCTCGCTCTTTGTGGGGAGCTAGTGTACGATTTTTGACACACGCGCCACATCAATGTTGTGTATTCAAACATGCGTCACCTCCACACATATGCATGTAGTGGTTGCCTTTGAACGGTACACTCCCTCGCGTGGTTATCAGTGACAAGCCTACATATTCATGGGCCCACGTGGACATCCATGATCACCTGACCAACAACAAGATAGGTTACCATGGCAGATTCTTCATTTGGTTCGTGTTATCGTAGTATAGGTCATGGTGTGATTCAGACCTAATTAAGTTTGAGCGCATATACTACGCACGCACGCATGCACGAATCCCCGCCGTTGGCTTGAAGTGTGGTGTAACATACATATGCATCGTCAACCTAACCCTCACTCAGTCAGGGGATTTCTAGTTCGAAATCACGGTGCCACATCAAAGTTGTTCCATTGTTACTCAGAAACACACCTCTCCATAAATATGTTTGGGCCACACGCATGCAGTGGTTGTGTTCGGGGACTAGCTACTTGTGTGATTATTGGCGGCCTGGCCCATCTCCGGTGTCGCATGGACGGCCACCATTTTGACCAACAACAAGAGATAGGTTGTACGATCATGGTGGATTATTCATGGTCCATTTTACGATCCATGTTGGTGAGATATATGCCTCTCTGGCCAGCCGACTGAAAGTGTGTGTGTGTGTGGGGGGGGGGGTGCTACTTAGCACTTTGCTAGGTGAGCCTTGGTTGGGGGCATGCATTCATAGCTTAGGATTCCCTTCGTGGCGACACGAGGGGGGTGGGGTCTGCTAGCTACTTCGCACTTTGCTAGGTGAACCTCGGTTGGGGGGGAGGGGGCATGCATTCATAGCTTAGGATTCCCTTCATGCCGACACGAGGGGGGCTGCTAGTTACTTTGCTTTGCTAGGTGAACCTCGGTCGGGGGGGGGGGCGGGGGGGGGGGCGGGGGGGGCATGCATTCATAGCTTAGGATTCCCTTCGTGCCGACACGAGAGAGGGGTGGCTGCTAGCTACTTCGCACTTTGCTAGGGTGAACCTCGGTTGCGGGGGGGGGGGGGGGAGGGCATGCATTCATAGCATAGGATTCCCTTCGTGCCGACACGAGAGAGGGGTGGCTGCTAGCTACTTCGCACTTTGCTAGGTGAACCTCGGTTGGGGGGCATGCATTCATATCTTAGGAATCCCTTCGTGCCGACACAAGGAAGGGGGGGCTGCTAGCTACTTCGCACTTTGCTAGGTGAACCTCGGTTGGGGGGCATGCATTCATAGCTTAGGATTCCCTTCGTGCCGACACGAGGGAGGGGGGAGGGGGGCTGCTAGCTACTTCACATTTTGCTAGGTGAATGAACCTTGGTTGGGGGGGCATGGATTCATAGCTTAGGGTTCCCTTTGTGCCGACACGAGGGAGGGGGGCTGCTAGCTATTTCGCACTTTGTTAGGTGAACCTCGGTTTGGGGGCAGGGGCATGCATTCATAGCTTAGGATTCCCTTCGTGCCGACATGAGGGGGGGGGGGGTAGGGGCAAGCAATACAGTGCGCTTTGCGAGAGAGGTGCCACATCGAAGTTGCATTTGGTATTTGAAAATCAAACCACCCTTGTGATACATAAATTTGGTCCACATGCAAGTGTGTTCGTGTTCTGACCCTCTCCAGTGTCATTTTTCGCCAAATTTATGAACATTAGATAAGTCGGATGACGCAACACACACAGTTTACTCAAACTAACCGTGTGCCACACCGGTGCACCTATCACGCACACATCCACACATTACATTGGGCTCCACGAGGCTCCCCCTCCCAAAAATATATGCCCGCCTCGATGGTTTTTTCTGTTTCATAACACGCGGTTGTTATCTTCGGACCGTGTGCGATGTTTCTTGTTCCCAATCCCGCCTCCATCCCTAGAAAATATCTACCCACCTCAAGGGCTTTTCTGTTTCATAACACACGGTTGCTATCTCCGGACCGTCTACGATGCACTATCATCAAAATTTTCAATAGCCCGGCATTTCAATCCCATGTTTGACTCCCGCGTAGTAAAATTTTCAGTACTCACATCATTTTCGCAAACACCCCGCGCCCCCCTCCACACACATACACACACACGCACACACACACACACCAAAACCTCCTCGGGCGTGCGCGCACACACACAGACCCTCCCTCGCTCGAAACCCTAGCAAGGTCCCCGCTGCCGCTGCCGCCACCACCACCGCCACCGCAAGGCCTCCATTGTCAACATCTATCGGTTTGCCCGTGCAGCTTACCTACCGATCTCCATACCCAGGCCGCCCTGAGTTTCTTAGATGACACCAGCCAAACGTCCCCTTTCCCACAGATCCCCATCCCCCACTCCAGAGCGTCGCAGCCTAAGCCAGGCTACGCTTCCCATGGAGCTCGAGGAGCAATTGGCCCAAAAGAGGTGTATAGTGGTCTCTTCGCCCGACGTCGCCGAGGAAGCTGGCGGCAGGTACTCAAGCAGCGGGCTAGAGTATGCGGGCATGTCTCGGCCACCGGCTACGACATCGAGGTCATCGACAGCGACGGCCTGAGGCATGTTGTGTCAGAGGTTAAGTGGCCCACCCCCAACCCCTCAGGTTCACCGCCGTCGATCGCATCCATGGCCCTGCCGCTGATCTCCTCTGGCCCACTGTCAACAATTTGCCATTCTATATGGCCATCGAGCCCCTTTTGTCATTTCTTAAGGACACGTTCTGTGATGCAGGCTTGGGATCCACAACTTCCAAGTCAGACCTCATCGACGGCGACCACGAGGTGGGCACCCTCTCCGGCTCTTCCAAGGGGAAAGAGCCCGTCTGCTGTTCGAAGGGGAAAGCGTTCGTCTGCGACATCAGGGAGGGCACCCTACAGTCGTGCTCTTCCAAGGGGAAGGAGCCCATCTGCGACAACATGGAGCGCATCCAGGGTCCATGCTCTTCCCACGGGAACGAGCCCATCTATGACAAGTGAGGAAACCCATGATTTTTTTTGCCGTGCCTCTTCACAGGGGGAAACTCATGATTTGTTTTGTCGAGTCCCTTTTGTAGTGTAGTGAGAATATGTCCAGTTTTAATTGCTATATCAGTTTGTTTGCAGTATGCCTTGTTTATTTTAGTTGTTCACAATGTGATGCTCTATATGTGCAATTATTTATTGTGTAGTACATTTCATAAGTCCAGTTTTAAACATACCGATAGGAATGCATATATTTGCTTGCTGTTAAGCCTGTTATAGCTAGCATATGCCTCTTTTAACGTTTTTTGATTGTTCGGTTGTTTGTAATTAGCATATGTCCAGTTTCAAATGCTACCTTCGGTTGTTCATAGTATGCCTTGTTTATTCCAGTTATTCACAACGTGATGTTCTATATGTGCAAGTATGAACTGTGCAGTTCAATTTCATCAGTACCAGTTTCAACAATACCACTATGAATGACTACATTTGGTTGCTGCATCTTGTAGTTAACACGCCTTTCCATTTTTATTTAACAATAACTAGTGTACTTAGAACGACACAATACCAGTTTGAATGACTATATTTTCTTATTGTTAAATGTTAGGCCTGTTGCAGTTAGCACACCTGTCCACTTGTTTTGCTTTACTTGCATGCTTAAACCTGCACACTGAAGCTATCTTTTGGAGATTATTTTGTCTGCCATGTATAACTTTGGTTGATGTTTAGCTTGTTGTGCTTAACATGCTTCTCGATTTACCTACACAGGACAATTTTGGGAACGACTGTTGTTTTCCATCGAGGTTACTTTCATCCCATAGCTTATATCTGCTCACTGTTCAGGATATCGGTAGCTGGTACCATATAGGTCGGCGGCTGATACGGGACTAACCGGTGAATCGGACTTTTAATTGAATATATTTGCAACCCATTTTTCGTTAGGTTAACTAGGGCCATATGTAATATATCTGAGGCTACATAGCAACATGCACTGTACTTAATGTCTAAATATGCAATCCTAGGCTACATAGCGACCAGGAAGAGTGTTACATTAATGTTCTAATGATGTCTAGATATACGTAGAAGAGCAGTAGCAGCAACAGCAACAACCTAGCCTGTTTGGATACTCAACTTAGCTAGAGGTTAGAGTTAGTTTCTAGCTCATTACTAACCCTGAACTAACTCCATCCAAAGAGTTGTTTGGATGGCAGGGTTAGATTGACAATAAATGCACTAGGAGAACTAGCTGCAATTAGCACCTCTTGGGTTGGATATTTTTTTGGGTGGGTTATAGATGCAACTATCTCAAACTAGCCCTCATGTTTAGATATACTTTAGGGCTATTTGAGCCCGGAATAGCTCAAACTAACTGTAACCCATGGATACAGCTGCAGTTAATCAGCCGATAATTTGTAAGAATGCACTAAACTCCTTTCAGCCCATAATATAAGATGTTAATTCATCTAATATGTGAGTATATTGGATGTTATAAGATACTCCCTCCGTTCCTAAATATTTGTAATTTTAGAGATTTCAAATGGACTACCACATACGGATGTATATAGACATATTATAAAAGAGTGTTGTACTACATCATTGTGCAATTGCTGTTTAGCTTCTAATATTAACTTGGTGCTTTTAGGAACATATGTCATTGGTAAAGATCCGCGCTTCGACCCTTTCTGCGTATGGGGCAATGAGATATCAATGAACCATCATCAAGTGAGGAAGCTGATAAAGACTGTTTGTAAAATGGGTCCAAAGATGGCAATTAAACTATTTGTTTACACTTTATCCAAGACAACAGCGAACTGCAGGATGGTAAGTAAGAACTCTGCAGCCTTCTTTTTACTGCCCATAATGATTTGTGTTAGATGACAATGTCTGAATCTTTTTCCTTTGCAGTGGTTGCCAAAGCAGTTTACTCAATATTACCTCTCAAACTACATGATTGGTGGGCATGAAAAGGTTAAAGTATTTCTACCAGAACACGATGATTATCTAGATGTTTTCATGAAGATCATGAAGGATGGGCGGTCGGCCATCACAAGGGGTTGGACTAGAGTCGTGCGTGCCTTCTGCATGGAGGAGGGAACAATATGGGCGTTCTGCTTCACCCTTTTCAGCAACCAGAATATATTTCGCCTCTTTATTTACCGTCGTTAATAGTACAATTATACAACAATGGTTCATCATTCTTTATTTGGTTCTGATGTAATTTCTTGGACATATGTACCTATGAATCGAATAATTCATTGGTTGTTTGAACCTGATGTATATGAATAAAGATGTACCATACATTCAAAATCAAATTCAAATCCAAATCCGGTACAATTTGAAAAAGCAGCAATTAAATTAGGGTGAAATTACGCTCTACAGGTTGTTATGACACACACGGTTGGTAAAACACAAACGTTTCCAATATGCACCATAATCCGAGACGGTTCACAGAGAGGAAGCATGTGCAAGCATGCACACAGTTGCCGTTTGCAAACCGTGTGCGACGTTAGACAATATGACAAATGGTGCGGGCAAACTAAACATTTGTGTTAGTTGCCTTATCGTACACGATTCGCAACATTGAACTGTTTCTGATGAAGTATGCATCGGAAACGTTGCACCACAGGATAGCATGTGCGATAGTTGTCGTGTACGATGATGTTTCGACGGTCTGATGTTTCGTAATCCTGTCCGACACCCATACGATGATTAGCTAATCTTCTTTACGGTGAACCGTTTGTGATGGGCCGCTCATCATACACGTTCTATAATAGTGAACCGTTTGTGATGGTCCGTGCATCGTATACGTAGCACCATAGAATACCGACTGCGATGGCAATGCGAGCAGAAATGAGTAGGAGTACTGTGGCCCTATCCCCGACGATTTTCGGGTCGTGTGGGAAGGACCCCCCTATCGCCCACACTCACTTGGCGACGGTTTGCAAATGCCGTCACGGGAAGGGGTTAAAACCCGTTTGTTTAGGACCGAAGCATACCAGTGTATTTTTATATTTCAGCTCTCCGATATCATGCAAAGTTATCCTTTTTGTACCCACAACGTAGTTTTATTTTTTGTTTCTAGATGGAAGCAAACGTTCGGTGTACGTAGAGTTGTATTAGTGGCAGATAGAACTTGAGAGAATATTGATCTTACCTTTAGCTCCTTGTGGGTTTGACACTCCATACTTATCACTTCCACCTTCGAAAATTGCCACAATGATTCCTTGCACTTGGGGATTATCAGATATGCATCAAACAATTTCAGATTCATGATACTCAATCCAACACAAAGAACCTCAAAGAGTGCCCCGAGATTTTACCGGAGAAACAAGGACGAAAACGTGCATCAACCCCTATGCATAGATTACCCCATTGTCACCTTAGGAATCCGCAAGTTGAGTGCCAAAACATATATCAAGTGAATCAATATGATACCCATTGTCACCACGAGTATTCATAGCAAGACATACATCAAGTGCTCCCAAATCCATAAAAGTATTCAATCCAATAATAACGAAATCTCATAGGGAGAACTCAGTTCATCACAACAAGATAGAGAGGGAGAAACAACATATGATCCAACTATATTAACAAAGCTCACAATACATCAAGACCGTGCCAAATCAAGAACACGAGAGAGAGAGAGAGAGAGAGAGATTAAACCCATAGCTACTAGTACAAACCCTCAGCCCCAAGGGTGGACTACTCCCTCTTCATCATGGTGGCCGCTGGGATGATGAAGATGGCCTCTGATGACAATTCCCCCCTCTGACAGATTGCCGAAACAGGGTCCAGATTGGTTTTTCGTGGCTAGAGAGGCTTGCAGCGGCGAAACTTCTGATTTAGGGTTATTTCTAGGGGTTTCTGTATTTATAGGTTTTTTTGGCGTCGGTTTCACGCTGAGATGGGCCACAAGGAGCCCACCACCCACCAGCACATGGGCAAGGCCCGTGGCGCGCCCTGGTGAGTGGTGGCCACCTCCTTCACCTTCTATCCCGCCCCTTCCATGAAGCTTCCAGTGCCTCTTTTGTTCCAAAAAAATCGTCAAAAAGTTTCAACTCATTTGGAGAACTTTGTTTTTTGCACAGAAAACAACACCATGGTAATTCTGCTGAAAACAACATCAGTCCAGGTTAGTTCCATTCAAATCATACCAAAACCATATAGAATTGTTGCAAACATGGCATGAATACTTCATAAATATTAGATACGTTGGAGACGTATCAGCCACTCCGGGAATTCTGATGCAATGACAGCCATTACGAACTACTACCATTCCAGCGCTAGTGATAACACGAATATTAACAAGGGTGTTACCGACAATGGGGCGAAGGTGATTGTAGTTGAGACCAAGGGAGTTGGCCAACATGGTGATCACTCCTCCATGATATCTCCTTGTGTATGATTTTCTTGATACACGAGGTGTAGCAAAAGCATTGCCCCTAGGTTGAGTGAATAATCGACGTCAAGGTTTGCTGCTTTCCCGAGAACTAGCATGTTCTTATCGTTCACCTTAAGAACTTCTCCTTGTGCCTACAATGTGTTAGTGAAAATATAATATAAATAACATATATCAGGACTTTCAATGCTACTAGCACTCGAGCCATGTATGCTCATCAAATTGAAGGATTGCCTTGGGTGCGGGTCAGTGAAATCATAAACATAACTAAGATCATCATCATTGTTGGTGAAGCCAAAGTAATTACACCACTCATCGAGAGTGATGTTGAAGTCTTGGTCCAGGAGATGGAAATTGATCCTCTCCTCCTCATATGCATTTAGCACCAAACCAACATTGTGTGAGAGGGTGCTAAGAAACTCAAGCGTTATTTGCTCATATGTCTCACATCCCTGATAAACAAAATGATGCAACCCAACATTATGTCAAAGAAAAATGAAATCATTAGTAATACCTAGCTTGGCGAGTGTTGTCGTGCAAGCCCATTTGGTTGCTTTGATCTTCTTTGTACTGAGCTTTTGGAATTCCTTCCTTGCTTCATGGTTGGTAAAGATGATCCCCTGAGTGAAAACTTGTTGTGGCGGTGCAGTGGATGAGCCCGAAGCACCGTGTACGCGAGTAGACCTCCTTGTAAAAATCTATAAAATATATTTTTCTAGTCCAATACAATTAAACAATATTGATCCTATGGTAGTCACAACATCACACTGAATCCATGCAGAACTCAAATTTGGATAAAAAATATGCATCTTCTAGCATGGAAATTCTAGGCATGTATAACACGGATTCGCGGAAATAAATTGGGGATCGGAGGAGAAACATACCATAGATCGATCAAAGGGAAGGATTTGGACTAAAATTGAACAAGTAGAGAGATCATGCGAAGTTTTTCTAGGGTTTGGAGAGGTTTGCGGGAAGAAGAAGAAGACGAAAATAGAGAGACAGGGAGATTTACCTTCTTCCTCGAGCTTATTGGGGCCGCCAGGGGTCGAAACCACCGCTCATACGGGCGGAAGCGTCCGTATGGAATGTTGTCGTTCACCCTGATGACTTACCTGTGTCTATGCATAGATGAAATGACCGCTGTAGGCGGCGGCCATTTTGAACGCAGTCTTTCGTCATGTTCTTTTCTTCTTCTGGTAGAGGATGTCAAACGACCGCTCGGACGGGTATGTGCGCCCGTTTGGAACACCGTCAAATGCTCTAGAATTTCTCTCGTTTTTGTAGAGATTTCAAATGAGCACTTGCGCCTGTTTGAAACACCATCGATCACTCTAATGTCTCTGGTTGTTTTGCGTTGGAACCCCCAGCAGGCCACATGACTACCCATATGACCGCTACGGTCATTTTAAAGGTTGTCTTTCGATCTGTTTCTTCTAAAACTTTTCTTTTTCTTTGTTCTCCTGCGGGGTTGGTTCCAAAACAATACATAAACATATTTTCAGGCATCCAAACATCAATATAACATATAATTCGTCTTGCACATAGCAAAGCCTTCATTAGAACAACTCTTCCAAACTTATTTCTTCATAAAGAACTTCAATCACTCTTTTTATTAAAACAAAAATAAAAACTTACTTGTCTACTTTGTTCATGTGGTTTGCCTCCGATGAAGCGCTTGTTTTCGGCCGGTTAGCTTGACCGTAGTGGTGATAAAGGTGGTGCAACCACACCAAGACCATAGCTTCTAGCATTCACGATGATGCCTGCTACTGGTGATCTGCGTTGGGATTTCCTCGAAGAGGAGAGGATGATCATACAAGAACAAATACTTGCACCCAATGCAACCAAGTTGTTGTCAATTGCTACTTGGGGTTTCCTCGAAGAGGAGAGGATGATGAAGAACACTACAGATAAGTATTTCCCTTAGATAAGAACCAAGGTTATCAATCTAGTTGGAGAACCACACAACTCCTTGAGAAAAGCACCTACACACAAAATAACAAATACTTGCACCCAATTCAAACAAGGGGTTGTCAATCCCTTGGTGTAATTGCATGGATCAAATCTCGTAGTGATAGATAGATAAAGAAAAACACAAAATAAAAGTAAAGTAAATAAATTGCAGACAGGTATATTTGGGTTTTATTATATGACAAATATAGACCCGGAGGCCATAGTCTTCACTAGAGGCTTCTCTCTCGAACAAAACATACCGTGGATAAACAAATTACTGCTGAGCAATTGATAGAAAAGTGAATACACTACAAAAAAAGACACATCCGTGACATTTTGGGCCGAACGAATTTTTTTCTGTCATACATATGACACTTCTATGACGATAATTGTGACAAAACCCAGAATCATCATAGATGTGGTGGGCTCCTACTTCTATGACAAAAAATCATGACAGAAAATGGGCTTTTCGTCCTGGGCGGGCCGGAGACGCAGCTGCATGACATTCTTTGGGCCGTCCATGACGGAAAAAACCATTGTAGAAATGAGGGGGAGGAAAATCTCGGGGAGTTCCCGGTTACGGTGGGAGGTCGGGGGCCGAGCGATGCGCATTTCTCTCGTACACGTACGCGCGTGTGTGCGAGGCGTTGGCTCTAACTGAACCCGAGCGAGGCATTGGCTCTAACTGAACCCGAGCGAGGCATTGGGCTCTAACTGAACCCGAGCGATTGCACTGCAGGCTACGCGTTACCGAACCCGAGCAATCGATCGATGGCTGTTAACTGAACCCGATCGAGCGATTCCTTCGCTACTGCTACTAACTGAAGCCGATCGATTGGGTGAACAGTGAGCGTTGCGGGGGGGGGGGGGTTGGTCGAACAGTGAGCGGTGGCGTTGCCTCTGGATGAACAGGACCCCGTGGTGTGGAGGGCTGGATGAACAGTTGACGGTGGAGGGGTGCCCGTGGAGGGGTGGTTGAACAGGACCCCGTGGTGTGGATGGATGGATGAACAGTAGACGGTGGAGGGGTGGTTGAACAGTTGCCGGTGGAGTAGCGCGCGGTGGAGGCTTGATGAACAGGAGCCCGTGGAGGCTGGAGGAGGTCGACGGTAGCCCGTGGAGGCTGGAGGAGGTCGACAATGGAGATGAACAGTATCCCGTGGAGTCCCGTTTTGCGGTACGCCACACCCCTCCCGATGAACATGACCCCCATTTCGACCTTAGGGGGTCCGTTTCGTCCGTTTTGTGGTACGCCACACCCCTCCCGATCAAAAGGACCCCCGTTTCGACCGTAGGAGGTCCGTTTCGTCCGTTTTGCGGTACGCCACACCCCTCCCGATCAACAGGACCCCCGTTTCGACCATAGGAGGTCCGTTTCCTCCGTTTTGTGGTATGCCACACCCCTCCCGATCAACGGGACCCCGTTCCGAACGTAGGAGGTCCGTTTCCTCCGTTTTGCGGTACGCCAGACCTCCTTTCCATCGCCTATTCCATCCAAGACCTCCCGATGAACACGACCACTCATTCCGTTCCAACCCAGTCGGTTGGCTCTTACGCGTTCCGTTGCCTCCCGATGAACATGACGCATTACGTTTCCTCCCCATGAACACGACGCATTCCGTTGCCTCCCCATGAACACGACGCATTCCGTTGCCTATCCATGAACACGACAACGATGTTGTTTCTCCGTTCTGACCCAGCCATGTACACGAGCCCTGGCCGTACGTATGTGCGGGTAGGCGTTCGAGACCCCGCCCGTATGTACACATACGTGGCCGTATTTTCTTTCTTGCACCCTGGCCGCTGTACGTACGTGTACATGCTACGTGCGCGCCTCTACTATGACACATGCGCGCCTCTACATCGACCAGTATGTACATACACGT
This sequence comes from Aegilops umbellulata, assembly GCA_032464435.1. NCBI lineage: Eukaryota > Viridiplantae > Streptophyta > Magnoliopsida > Poales > Poaceae > Aegilops > Aegilops umbellulata. The sequence goes on from CP136060.1 coordinate 216,313,107, forward strand.
TCACGACCAGAATGACAACGCTACGTACGCTTCGACCAGGTGGGTCTCGACTGTCAGGCACTTCCTTGCCTGCGAAGATGTAGCTAGTGGGTCCCAGCAGTTAGGGGGACGAATCGTTTTTTTGCCCAGATGAACTTCCTTGCGTGCGAAGATGTAGCCGGTGGGTCCCAGCAGTCAGGGGGGCGAATTGTTTTTTTGCCCGGACACACTTACTTGCGTGCGAAGGTGTAGCTGGTGGGTCACAGCTGTCAGGGGGGTGAATCGTTTTTTTGCCCGGACGCACTTCCTTGTGTGAAGATGAAGCTGGTGGGTCCCAGCAGTCAGGGGGAACGGTTTTTCCGTGAAATACAGTGGTCCGTCCAGGGGGTCCCAGCTATCAGGTGGAGGAATCCTTATTTTCCGCATAATAAGGAGGCACATCCTTGCTGCGGCTGTGGACCCAGCTGTCAGCCTCTCCACGTACAGTCCTGTAGGATCTAGAAGTAGGTGTGTCTAGAGGGGGGTGATTAGACACTTAGTGCTAAAGTTGCAATTTTTAAACTTTTTCGGTTTGAGTGGAGTTTTAGGCACAATTTCAACATACATAATACATATCAAGCAAGCATGCAAAGAGTATATGAGCAACGGAATGTAAAGCATGCAACTTGCAAGAATGTAAGGAGAGGGTTTGGAGAATTCAAACACAATTGGAGACAAGGATGTTTTTCCCCTGGTTCGGATAGGTGGTGCTATCCTACATCCACGTTGATGGAGACTTCAACCCACGAAGGGTAACGGTTGCGCGAGTCCACGGAGGGCTCCACCCACGAAGGGTCCACGAAGAAGCAACCTTGTCTATCCCACCATGGCCATCGCCCACGAAGGACGTGCCTCACTAGCGGTAGATCTTAACGAAGTAGGCGATCTCCTTGCCCTTACAAACTCCTTGGTTCAACTCCACAATCTTGTCGGAGGCTCCCAAGTGACACCTAGCCAATCTAGGAGACACCACTCTCCAAGAAGTAACAAATGGTGTGTTGATGATGAACTCCTTGCTCTTGTGCTTCAAATGATAGTCTCCCCAACACTCAACTCTCCCTCACAGGATTTGGATTTGGTAGAAAGAAGATTTGAGTGGAAAGCAACTTGGGGAAGGCTAGAGATCAAGATTCATATGGTAGGAATGGAATATCTTGGTCTCAACACATGAGTAGGTGGTTCTCTCTCAGAACATATGAGTTGGAAGTGTAGATGTGTTCTGATGGCTCTCTCCACGAATGAAGAGGAGGTGGAGGGGTATATATAGCCTCCACACAAAATCCAACCGTTACACACAATTTACCAATCTCGATGGGACCGAATCAACAAACTCGGTCGGACCGAAATAGTAAACCTAGTGACCGTTAGAGATTTTCGGTGGGACTGACATGCAACTCGGTAGGACCGATATGGTTAGGGTTAGGGCATAACGTAATCTCGGTGAGAATGATTACACAAACTTAGTGAGACCGATTTTGGTAATTAGCTAACCAGAGAGTTGGTCAGGCAAACTCGATGGGACCGATTACTAAACGCGGTTGGACCGATTTTGGTAATAAGTTAACCAGAGAGTTTGCATTGTAATCTCGGTAGTACCGATTGCCTAAATTCGATGAGACCGATTTTGACAATGGACATACACAGTGAGATTGCAATCCCATCTCGGTGAGACCGAGATCCTTATCGGTAGAACCGTTTTGCTAGGGTTTGTGGCAGTGGCTATGACATGTGAAACTCGGTGGCGCCGGATAGAAAGAATCGGTAGGACCGAGTTTGACTTTGGGTTTAGGTCATATGTGGAAGTGGGAAAGTAGCTGAGGGTTTTTGGAGCATATCATTAAGCACATGAAGCAAGAGGCTCATTAAGCAACACCTCATCCCTCCTTGATAGTATTGGCTTTTCCTATAGACTCAATGTGATCTTGGATCACTAAAATGTAAAATGAAGAGTCTTGAGCTTGAAGCTTTAGCCAATCCTTGGTCCTTAGCATCTTGAAGGAGTTCCCACAACCTTTAGTCCATGCCACTCCATTGTTGAACTTATCTGAAACATGCTAGATAGAAATGTTAGTCCAACAAGAGATATGTTGACATTAATTACCAAAACCACCTGGGGAGCACTTGTGCTTTCAATCTCCCCCTTTTTGGTAATTGATGGCAACATACATCAAAGCTTTAGATAAAGATACAGAGAATAGCAAGTAAAGCTTTAGTAGGACATGTAACAAACATAGGCTCCCCCTACATGTATGCAATCATGTGGATATAAAATATAGAAGCATGTGAGAGCATAATCATGACAGAGTAGGCAATGTGTTACATGTATCTTTGCCATATGCATCAGAGCAAAAGATTATTAAGAGAAATACCTTCATGCTTATGAGTCCTTCTTGCAAACAGTATGTACATAAGCAAGAATTCCTCATACTCATGATTTTGATGGATATACTTACCTTGTAGTTTTGAGTTGGCTTAGGATGGAATGAACCTGCACAAACAAGGTTAGATAACACAGATACATCCACTAGCCAGAGCAAACAAACGAAACCACAAGAATACCAAGACTGGGATGACATGTAGATAGTGAGTACAAGGTACCACATTGGATTAGACATGTCCCCAAGAGTAAATATATGCAAAGAATTTGAATGACTTATTTCCCTTAGTTGTCTTGCTCCCCCTGAATCTGACATGGGATATTGGGAGAAGATAGGGAATAGAAAATCAAAGCTGAAGGATATAAATGAATAGAACTTAATGCAAATAAGCACATATGAACATGTCTTTCCCCCAAAAAGACATGTGGCACCTCTCCTCTTGAACATCAAGCATCTGGGATCCTTGAGTATTCTCTCCCTCTGGAGATCTCTTTCGCCCCCTTAATACTCTCTCCCTTGTAGGTGATAAGCTTTGATGTGATCTCTCTCTCCCCCTTTGACATCAATTTCCAAGAAGGTTTTTCTGGAATCCGTCGAATGGGTTTGGTCCTTGAGACTTAGCACAAAGCAGTGGATAAAACTGTGATGCTTGTAGAGGACAAGATTCATTGAGTGGAGCTGGATCAGAAGAAATATAGAATAAGTGGCAAACTGTTTCCTGTTGTGAAATCGGTGGCACTGAGTGGCATGTTTCGGTGATACCGAAGGGATTCGGTTGGACCGAAAACTACAATTCGGTGAAACCGAGTTCATCACAGAGAAAACACTTGTCACCTTAGCTCACTAGTCAAATAAGATCTCACAAAGATTTGCAATGAATTAACTGAAAGATTTGCAAGGAATTGGATGCAGAAATATGCAGAACAAGAATCAAAAAGAAAAGAATGAAAGTTCTAGATGAGGTTTTTTTTGTTTTGTTTGAAAAAAGAAGGAAACAAATATGCAAAGGACAAATGCAATAACACAGAAAAGAACACAAGAAAACTTCATCTAGAATTGGGTGGTGACATAGTCACCTATGTTAGAGTATATTGACTTAGGAGTCAAGTGAGAACACTTGATCATAGGTCATACTCATCGTTTAAGCTCAAAATGGGGTTACCATTTTTCGTTTAAGCATCTTGATGTATTCTCATCTTGTTGAGTTGCTTTGACTCATCACTTGGAGTAAAGCTTCTCTAAGATGGAATATCATACCTTGGGTGGTGGTGTGGGTCTTGCTCATGTAGTGGAACTCGTGTGGGTGCTCAAGGTTGATGTAGCTCATCAAGAGTTGGGAGCACCACTTGGAATTTGAGTTCATCTACCTACATGGGTTAGTTCTTGCAAGGAAAAGCACTCGTATATCCAAAAATGACAATCATGAAGCTCAATCATAGAATTTGTCAAAGGATATGTTCGAATGGTTTTGTGCTTCCTTGTCGTCAACCACCGTTGTGTAGAGACTTGGTGATGTAGAGATTGCTCAAGATGTGAGTAAGTTGCAATCTTATAGAATTAGATTCAACCAAGTGCCTACATGGGTTAGATAACATGCAACGTACAAAATATATCCAAGACACAAGATAGTCATCATAAGAGATATATCATGGATTAGTCATAAGCTCATGTGTTGCATGTATCCAATGGAGTTTCTACTCCAAATTTGAAGCATCAATAATGTTCAATTCTCCTCTCAACCTGCAAAACACTTTCTCATCAAGTGGTTTAGTGAATATATCCGCTAATTGCTTATCGGTGCGAACATGCTTAAGATCAATGTCACCCTTAGCAACATGATCTCGAATGAAATGATGAATAACTTCAATATGCTTAGTTCGAGAATGTTGTACAGGATTATGACCAATTTTGATAGCACTTTCATTGTCACAAAGAAATGGAACATGTTTCACATAGATCCCATAATCTTTAAAAGTTTGGGTCATCCAAAGTAATTGAGCACAACATGAACCAGCGGCAATGTATTCCGCTTCAGCGGTGGATAAGGATACCGAGTTTTGTTTCTTGGAAGACCAAGACACAAGAGATCTACCAAGAAATTGACAAGTACCCGAAGTGGACTTTCTATCAACCTTGTCTCCGGCATAATACGAGTCGGAATAGCCAACAAGATCAAAAGAGGACCTCTTAGGATACCAAATGCCAAAATTTGGTGTATGAATTAGGTATCTCACTATCCTTTTCACCGCTTTAAGATGACATTCTTTAGGAGCAGCTTGATATCGTGCACACATGCACATACTTAGCATAATGTCGGGACGTGAAGCACATAGGTATAACAATGATCCAATCATAGAGCGATAAACCTTTTGATCAACCGGTTCACCATCTTTGGTCAAATCAAGATGTCCACTAGTAGGCATGGGTGTAGGCATACCTTTGCATTCTTGCATATTGAAATTCTTGAATAAGTCCTTGGTGTACTTCGTTTGAGAGACAAATGTACCTTCCTTAGTTTGCTTGATTTGCAAACCGAGGAAGAATTTGAGTTCACTCATCATAGACATCTCAAACTTTTCCGACATAAGATTTCCAAACTTTTCACTAAAAAGAGGGTTAGTTGATCCAAATATTATATCATCAACATAAATTTGGCATACAAATAGTTCTCCATTAACCCTTTTAGTAAAAAGTGTGGAATCAATTTTTCCAATTTCAAAACCACTTGCAATAAGGAACTTGGTCAAGCATTTGTACCATGCTCTAGGAGCTTGTTTAAGACCATAAAGGGCTTTGTGAAGTTTGTAAAAATGATTTGGTTTCTTAGGATTGACAAAGCCAGGAGGTTGTTTGACATAAACTTCCTCCTCTATTTCACCATTTAGAAAAGCACTTTTAATGTCCATTTGGTACAAGGTGATATTATGGTGATTAGCATAGGCAAGTAAGATGCGAATGGACTCAAGTCTAGCAACGGGAGCATATGTCTCACCATAGTCCATACCTTCGACTTGTGTGTACCCTTGGGCGATGAGACGTGCCTTGTTGCGAACCACTTGTCCATCTTCATCTTGCTTGTTGCGAAACACCCATTTGGTACCAATGATGTTGTGGTTGTTGTCGGGCTTCTCAACCAATGTCCAAACTTGGTTTCTCTCAAAGTTGTGTAGCTCTTCATGCATAGCGTTTATCCAGTCCGGGTCTTCCAATGCTTCTTCAACCTTCATAGGTTCAATGCTAGAGATCAATGAATAGTTTTCACAAAAGTTAGCTAAACGAGTTTTTGAGCGAGTAATTCTCCCAGTTTGAATATCATCGTATATTTGCTCGACGGGGTGATCTTTGGCAATTCTTGCTCGAACTCGTGAAAGCTTTTGCTTGGGTCTTCGTTGAACATCTTCTTCATCTTGCTCTTCTTCTTGGTCTTCTTCATTGTTGACGTTGTCGTTCTCTTGTCGTGGTGGAGAAGGAGGTTGTTGATGTTTGTCTTGATGCATTTCCTCGTTTTCTTCATCTTGGTGTGTCCCACTTGTGGATGCCTCCGTGTCGATTCTTGGTTCACCTTGTCGTGAAGTAGAGGCTTCCACATGGACAGATGAAGTACTCTCCTTCACCTCCGTTGGACGAACTTTGCCAATGGACAAGTCTTGGATTGCTTCTGAAGGGTCTTGGCTCCTACATCAATTGGCAATTGCTCTACTTGCGAGCCGTTAGATTCATCAAACTTCACATCTACCGTCTCTTCAACCTTTCGGGTGAAATTGTTGTAGACACGGTAAGTGTGAGAGTTTGAGCCATAACCAAGTAGGAAACCTTCATGAGATTTAGGAGCAAACTTTGAACGACGATGCTTATCAAGAATGTAGCACTTTGAGCCGAATACTCAAAAGTATCCAACTTGAGGTTTGTTACCGGCGAGGAGCTCGTATGCCGTCTTGCCGAGTAGCTTGTGAAGATACAAGCGATTTGTTGCATGACAAGCTATCTCAACCGCTTCTGCCCAAAAGTGCTTCAGCGTCTTGTACTCATCAAGCATCGTTCTCGCCATTTCGATGAGCGTCCGGTTCTTCCTCTCAACAACTCCATTTTGTTGAGGTGTATACGTAGCCGAGAACTCGTGTGAAATCCCTTCTTCGTCAAGAAAGGTGTCCACATTTGCGTTCTTGAACTCCGTTCCATTGCCACTCCGAACCTTCTTGATCTTCAGGTCAAAATTATTTTGGGCCTTCCTAGCGAAGTTTTTGAAGAACTTTTGGACCTGCGATTTATCATTAAGAAAGAACACCCACGTAAATCTTGAAAAATCATCAACTATAACTAGACCAAAAGAATTTCCACCAAGACTTTTGTAGGCATTGGGACCAAAAAGATCCATATGAAGTAGCTCGATGGCCTCCTTGTGGTCATGATGTTCTTCACGGGATGCCTTCCTCCAACCTGTTTACTTGCTTGACAAGCACTGCAAAGTCTATCCTTATCAAATATGACATCGTTAACTCCAAGGATATGATTTCCTTTAATAAGCTTGTCAAGGTTTCTCATGCCAACATGACCTAGTCGTCTATGCCACAACCAACCTTTTGAGGATTTAGCAATAAAGCAAGTTTTAGGTTGTGCCTTTTTAGAGAAATCAACAATGTAAAGGTCACCTCTACGTATACCGGTAAAAACCATTTTATGATTGTCTCGACGAAACACTTGGCAATCTACCTCAGTAAATAGGACATTCAAACTGAAATCAGCAAGTCTAGATACTGAAAGTAAGTTGTAGCCAAGAGATTCAACGGGCATGACATTTTGAATGGATCTATCGTGTGAGATGGCCACCTTACCAAGGCCAACCACCTTACCCTTTGAATTATCACCAAAAGTGACATATTTTCGAGGGCCGTCATTTTCAGCAAGCTCACGGAACATCTCTTCGTCTCCGGTCATATGATCAGTACATCCACTGTCGAGAACCCATTCCTTTCCTCCTGACACATATCCCCGAAGATTTGCCATAAGACCAAAGTGTCTCATTGTATCATCAAGATCGAAGTCACTATCATCATTCTCATCGTAGTATCCATGTTCAACATGATCTTGTGACTCATCATTTCCTAGAGAGAGTGATTCATTAGATAAATGATCATCAAAGTGGTCACTTTTATGAATTCTTATAGCTTCGGATATAATATCACTAATGATTCCAACATTTCCTTTAGCATGCATGAGATTAGTAAGCTCAAATAGACAATCACCAAAACTAGGTTCACTAGAGTTCATTTTACTCAAGGCAATAGATTTATGGAGAATTTCATCCAATTTTTTCAAGGAATAATCGGGGAATCGTTCCTCAAGAAATTTCCATATAGTATAGGCACAATTAATAGTAGGTAAACTAGCAATCAAGTTTTTGGGCAATCCTCTAATGATGAGCTCAACGGTTCTAAGATTGTGAATCATGTCAATATCTTCATCTAGGGTGGGATGCATAGGATCTACATGAGGAGCACAAGGACTAGCAATATACTTGTTCAAATGATATTGATTGAAAATTACAAGCATCTCATTTTTCCACTCATCAAAATACTCTCCATCAAGAATAGGCACTCTATGTCTAAGACTCCCTAAAGTAGACACATCCATCTTCCTCCAATGGTGATTAAACCAAGGCAATGGAGACCAAAGCTCTGATACCACTTGTAGGATCTAGAAGTAGGTGTGTCTAGAGGGGGGTGATTAGACACTTAGTGCTAAAGTTTCAATTTTTAAACTTTTTCGGTTTGAGTGGAGTTTTAGGCACAATTTCAACATACACAATACATATCACGCAAGCATGCAAAGAGTGTATGAGCAGCGGAATGTAAAGCATGCAACTTGCAAGAATGTAAAGAGAAGGGTTTGGAGAATTCAAACGCAATTGGAGACAAGGATGTTTTTCACGTGGTTCGGATAGGTGGTGCTATCCTACATCCACGTTGATGGAGACTTCAACCCACGAAGGGTAACGGTTGCGCGAGTCCACGGAGGGCTCCACCCACGAAGGGTCCAGGAAGAAGCAACCTTGTCTATCCCACCATGGCCATCGCCCACGAAGGACTTGCCTCACTAGCGGTAGATCTTCACGAAGTAGGCGATCTCCTTGCCCTTACAAACTCCTTGGTTCAACTCCACAATCTTGTCGGAGGCTCCCAAGTGACACCTAGCCAATCTAGGAGACACCACTCTCCAATAAGTAACAAATGGTGTGTTGATGATGAACTCCTTGCTCTTGTGCTTCAAATGATAGTCTCCCCAACACTCAACTCTCCCTCACAGGATTTGGATTTGGTAGAAAGAAGATTTGAGTGGAAAGCAACTTGGGGAAGGCTAGAGATCAAGATTCATATGGTAGGAATGGAATATCTTGGTCTCAACACATGAGAAGGTGGTTCTCTCTCAGAACATATGAGTTGGAAGTGTAGATGTGTTCTGGTGGCTCTCTCCACGAATGAAGAGGAGGTGGAGGGGTATATATAGCCTCCACACAAAATCCAACCGTTACACACAATTTACCAATCTCGGTGGGACCGAATCAACAAACTCGGCCGAATCGAAATAGTAAACCTAGTGACCGTTAGAGATTTTCGGTGGGACTGACATGCAACTCGGTAGGACCGATATGGTTAGGGTTAGGGCATAACGTAATCTTGGTGAGACCGATTACACAAACTCGGTGAGACCGATTTTGGTAATTAGCTAACCAGAGAGTTGGTCAGGCAAACTCGGTGGGACTGATTACTAAATTCGGTTGGACCGATTTTGGTAATAAGTTAACCAGAGAGTTTGCATTGTAATCTCGGTAGTACCGATTGCCTAAATTCGGTGAGACCGATTTTGACAATGGACATACAAAGTGAGATTGCAATCCCATCTCGGTGAGACCGAGATCCCTATCGGTAGAACCGATTTGCTAGGGTTTGTGGCAGTGGCTATGACATGTGAAACTCGGTGGCGCCGGACAGAAAGAATCGGTAGGACCGAGTTTGACTTTGGGTTTAGGTCATATGTGGAAGTGGGAAAGTAGCTGAGGGTTTTTGGAGCATATCATTAAGCACATGAAGCAAGAGGCTCATTATGCAACACCTCATCCCTCCTTGATAGTATTGGCTTTTCCTATAGACTCAATGTGATCTTGGATCACTAAAATGTAAAATGAAGAGTCTTGAGCTTGAAGCTTTAGCCAATCCTTGGTCCTTAGCATCTTGAAGGAGTTCCCACAACCTTTAGTCCATGCCACTCCATTGTTGAACTTATCTGAAACATGCTAGATAGAAATGTTAGTCCAACAAGAGATATGTTAAGATTAATTACCCAAACCACCTGGGAGCACTTGTGCTTTCAAGTCCACGTCCTATGGAAGTCATTCCTTGACCATGTTGACCAGGCCGCGTCGAGAGCACCACGACGGTGGACGACGGCGAGGCCTAGGAAGGGGATGACGCGGAGCCGGGGAAGACGCGGCAGTGGAAGCCTGCGCGGAGAGGAGTACGAGGGTTCACTGGTTCAGCTGCGGTGTGAGGCTGTCGTCGCCGCAGGGCCTAGCCAGCGGTGGGAATAGAAGGGGGCGGTGAGGCCTCCGCGGCAGCACAGTCGGCCACGGGAGGCAGGAGCATGCGGCACGAGCGGCGCTGCTTTGGGTGGTTGAAGAAGCACTACGGCCGTTGGATGGACATCGTACGGTCACTGGAGCTAGAATCGTTCATATTGACTAAGTTGAAAAAGCCCTCCGTCCCCGTCAACATAGTTAGCCAACAAGTCATCCTCCCACTATGGTGGGTCCCAGCTAGCAGGGGGTATTCATTTTTTTGTGCGTAATAAGGAGGCACTTCCTTGCGTGCGAAGATATAGCTGGTGGGTCCGACATGTCAGCGGGGGGAACATTTCTTTTGCGAAATACAGAGGCCCTTTCGGTGGGTCCCAGTTGTCAGGTGGAGGAATCATTATTTTGCGCATACAGTCCACGATCGATGGATGTCGTTCGTTGACCATGTTGACCATGTTGACCATGTGGACGACAACGAGGCCTAGGAAGGGAACGACAAGGAGCGGGGAAGACTCGACAATGGTTGCCCACGCGGTGGGGAGTATGAGGGTTTACTGGTCCGGCTGCCGTCGTCGGAAAATAAGAGGAGGTTTGGGTGAGTAGAGGAATGGCCTGGCCAGCAATGAAGTAGGGTGGGGCAATGCGGCCTGTGCGGCAGCACAGCCGGCCATGGGACACGGAAGCAGGCAGTCCCACCGGAGCTGGTTTGGGCAGCTGGAGCAAGAAGATCAGATATTGAAGAAGCAGCATGACCGTTGAATTAATATCCAATGGTCATTGCTGCTGGAATCGTTTGTGGACTAAGTTGACAAAGCCAAAGTACACGTCAACCTAGTAGACCCACAAGTCAGCCTCCAAATCTGTCCCAAACAGCATACAGCCCGAAATTTCTAGCCAGTTTCAAATTAATTTTAAATCTAAATATACCTTAATTTAAATTCAATGAAATTTTACCCGCACAAAAACAATGAAATTTAATAAAAGAATATTTTGGAACTAATTGCCTGTTTGCTGTATTTTTTCATTTTACAGCCCATTTATTATTTCTTATAGCCCATTTCTTATTACTTATAGCCCATTTTATGGGCAAAATACATCCCTCCTCGTCTTGAAAGATTTCTGGCCCAGCAGGGCGTAGAAAAGCAAGTAGGCCTACGTTGGTTACTCTGCAAAAAACAAAATAGCTGGCTAGCCATTTTTAGAAAGGAAAAAACATACTGGGCTGGTCATGTGCTAAACATATGAAATAAAAGCCTAGGCTAGACGGGCCATGGGTCCCGCACAACCCAGTTGATACCCTTCTCCGTCCTGAAAAAACAAAATTACTGCATGCACTGTTGGGTCCCTACTGTTATCCTCACCTTGTACAATCATATTCTTATTCCTCTCGGTTGTTGACCATGTTGACAACACCGGAGGGCGGCGCCATAGCGAGCGAACCAAGGCGGAGGACGATGGTGAGGCCTCAGACGGGAACGCACAGCAGCTGGGGAAGATCACAGCCAGCCGTGGGAGGCGGGAGCAGGCGGTCCGGCCGGCGCTGGTTTGGCTTTGGCGGCTCGAGGAAGAAGAGACTGAAGAAACACGACAGACATTGAATGTCAATCCAACGGTCAAGGTTGGCACAATCGTTTGTTGACTAAGCGGACACCAAGTAGCATACTTTTTTATATATAGGAAGAAAACTGCGAGGAAAATGCGTTCGTCTGCCGTCCTCCTCACAGGGAACGTTCACCACATAAGTGACTAGCACCCTTGGTTTTCAACCGAGAGGTCTTGGGTTCAAGTCCCAGGAACTCTCAATTTTGTCCTCCTTCCTTCCTCACAAAAAAATGGGAAAGAAAATCAAAGACTTGGGCAGGCATACAAAACAAGCTAGTGTACCCGTAAAGAGACGTTGCCGAGTTTTAGAAAAAAGAAAGACAACGTAATCTGGTGCTATGCTACTCTGCAAGTAATGAAACTGACATATCCAACGTTCTCTTCTCCTCCTCTGTACTTACTCTGCCTAGCATCAGAAGCTCTGGCCGCAACAACCATGTCCGTTGGCTGCTCGTCCACCTACTCTTCAGCAGGCAACAACCAGATATGTGCCAAGTCGCCATCCATACCATATCTTATGGGTCTCATCACATCCCCGCCGGCACGCGCACGGCAGCTGATTGCTCATCGCAACCCGCTGTCGTTGGTGTGGTGCCACTGCTGCAAATCACGCAAAGTCATCCGTCGCGTCTCAATCACAATCCATAACCCTGGCCGAGTCTTCTACAAATGCCCAAATCATGGGGTAATAATATGTTTAAGTGCTGTTCTACTGCTTTCAGTTGCTGATTTTTTTAATAGTTTGGTTGATGATCTTCCAATTTGATTCGTGCAGAAAAGGGAAGATTCGGGTGATTTGTATTTCTGGGAAGTTGCTAATGTGGGGGAATGCAACTATGCTGTTTATTTGGTTAGCCGACGAATCCCAATACCAGCAGGTTGGGGTGTTGGACAAGTAACTGAAGGAACGACAGAAGAGGAAGATGCAGAGCAGAAGGTTAAAGATGCAGTTCCTCTGATCATGGCCAAGCAACAGCTGCTGAATGGCCTTGACAGCAATGAGGAGATGAAAGAGCTTGTGAAGATAATGGGCAAAATTGATGTGCTCTGTAGGATGATTGTCTCTTTATTTGCAGTGTATGTAGCACTCGTGATGTATCCAGTGGCTACCACATGAGCACTTTGCTGAAACTAGTAATGAATGAAACCTGTGTAGCAGGCTGGGTGTAGTGTTGTGAACATCTAATGATTTCTATTAACGGAAAACAAGGGGGTATCCCCTTTTGCTCATATAAATAAATAGATAGCAGAGGCCCTGTTGGGTCAGCTTTGTTCTCATTCGAAGATGTCGAGCAAATTGCAGTCCAACAACAAACTATGTCATCAAATTCAAGATTCACAGCCAAATATGAGTACAACTAAACAACAATGTCATCATGTTTTAGTTGTCATACAATCACCAAACACAAATCAGCATACATAACAAGTGATGTTCTCACAACAAAATACTAAACAACATGTTCATCAGGTTTCCGTTGTCATAGCAAACACCATTTCACATAGTAGATAAAAAACGTCTTCTGACAGGCAAATACGACAAAAGCAATGTAATTATCATCCACAGTAGCAGCATCAACATCTTCGCCATGTGTATCAGTCTGAATCGTAATTCCCCACGGTGTCATATTCTTCTTCGTCTTCAACGTCCTCGAACGTTGGCTTCTTCTTGATCAACTCTTGTATGTCCACAGCACGACAGTCAATCTTTTCGCCGGCATCATTGACGTGATGGTTCTCAAAGATATTAGGAACCTCAGTGTTATCTTGTACATCAGGAGTAGTGTAAGCTTCATCTTGTTGTGCAACTTCATTATATGAATTCCTCTGCTCAAACCTTTGCAATACTCTCTAGTCATTCTACGTGCAAACATGTCTTCCAAGAAAAATATCTGTGTTGCTTGATTTGCCAAAATAAAAGGCTCGTTGGTCTGGTGCGCCGCCTTGACATTGATGGATTTGAAATAGTCATCAGCTCTGGGTTTTGCGATCCTGGAAAACAGGTTATATCGACGACAGCACAACAGAACCACACACCGATGATCCTCGAAACTGGAGATATACTGCAACTGAACAATGTCTGTTATGTTAGCATACATTTCAGTTGTCTCTTTGTCATACGTATCCGTGCTCATGATGGCATTGTTTTGTGTCTTCCTGCGTTCGTCTCGTGCAAGGGTGTTGTAGCGCACATCTCCAACAACGCAAGATTCATAATGTCTTACCCGAGTATCAGGACCCATTGCTAGTGAGTAAAGGGCATCATCAACTGCCTGCCCATCCTCCCGCATCTTCTTAACCTATGGTTAGAAAATAAACAAGCTGATCATCTTATGTACTCAATATATTAAAAAACTAACAGTGCACTTCAAAAGCTTACATGGTTCTTGAACCATTTCGCAAATCCTACCATAACCAGTTTGTCAATGTTTCTTGGATTTTGCGGCAGTAACTCCTATTTGTAGATGCTGCACAACATAGTGATCGCGTCAAACATCTAAATATATAAGAATGTGCTGCAAGTTTAGTAGATTACGATGTATAAGCTGCAGTACTGCACTTACTTGATATAAGGTAGTATCTCATGACAGTTATTCAACACATACCAAACCATTTTGTCCAAATCTTTAGGTTTGTCCTCTTGTCGACTCTTCCCTGTAACTCAAATAGAATAATCGAAAACATTGAGCCCGGGATTGTCTTCACCCACCTCTTTGCTAAGCTGATAAGCTGTTTCAATGTATTTTGAGAAGAATGTCAACGCTTTTGTAGCAATGTAGGCCTCTGCAATGGAACCCTCGGGTCTAGCTCTATTCCTAACATAGCCCTTGAAAGTGCCTAGCCGCCTTTCAATAGGGTACATCCAGCCATATTGTACTTGACCTCTAAGTAGTGCCTCATCAGGTAGATGAATAGCCAAATGCACCATCACATCAAAGAAGGCTGGAGGATATATCTTCTCAAGGTCGCATAGGATAGTTGGTATATTGTCTCTAAGACGCTCGAAAGCATCTATCCTCATATTCCTACTGCAGAGTTCCCTGAAGAATTGTGCCAACTCTGCAACTGCTCTGTATAAGTCAGGGAGGCCCAATCCTCTAAGGATAGTAGGTAAAACCATTTGAAGTAGGACGTGGCTGTCATGAGTTTTCAACCCTTGTACCTTGTTTCCATCTGCACTGACTCTCCTTTCAGGGTTGGAAGCAAATCCATGTGGGAATCTCACACGTGACAGGACCTCACATAATTCTTTTCTTTTTACCTTGTCCAAGACGTACACAGCTGGTGCCATATCCCGTGGTTTACCTTCATCTTGCACCTGCAAATCCTATCTGATACCCAGGTGTGTCAAACCAATCCTAGATTTTAAGGTATCTTTCGTCTTGCCTTCAATATTAAGAAGAGTGTTGATAATGTTGTCACATATATTTTTCTCGATGTGAATCACATCAAGATTATGTCGCAGATCCAAATCTTCCCAATACTCCAAGTCCCCCAAAGTGGACCTGCGGGTAAACAATAATCTCTCTTCAACCCTGCCACGCTTCCTTTTCCCGCTACCATTACCAGGATGGTTTCCTGGTGTAATATGCCTGACCTTCTCTAATTCCACTTACAAATCATCAACGGTGAGCCTCTTTGGCGCATCACGGTTTTCATGCTTTTCATTGAACACATGTCTTCGGTATTTTCTAGGATGCAGCTTGTTCTTGGCAAGGAAACGGCGGTGTCCAATGTAACAAATCTAGCTAAGTATTGCGTATGACAGCGGATTCCTGTCACAGCGAACACATGCATTGTAACCATGTGTCGTTCTCCCTGACATAATGCCCAAAGCTGGATAATCATGGATGCACCAAATTATAATAGCACGGAGAAAGAAATAAGCTGGTGGGATGCTATATAGGTCTCGAGTGAGAACACCCTTCCATAGCTGTTGAAGTTCCTCCACAAGAGGCTCCATAAACTAATCAAAATCCTTTCCAGGACTTTTTGGACCTGGGATGAGCAAGGCCATCATGTAGTTTGATTCTTTGGTGCATACATTTGGAGGCATGTTGTAAGGGATAACAAGCACTGGCCACATGCTATATGTGGCGCTCTGGTGGCCAAATGGGTTAAATCCATCTGAAGCTAAGCCAAGTCTAATGTTTCTCGGGTTAGCAGCAAACTCTTTGTGTTTCTCATTGAAGCTTTTCCACTCACAACCATGAGATGGATGGCTCATTACATTCTGGTCTCTATACTCCTGGTTCCTAGAATGCCACAATACATCCTCCCTTGTTTCAGCATCATGAAACAACCTCTGCAATCTTGGTGTAATTGGAAAATGTCTCAGAACATTATGAGGAATCCTCTTCACAGCATCGCCATCTTTCCATCTTGATGATTTGCATTTCAGGCATTCACTTAAGTTGGCATAATCCTTCCAGAATAGAACACAATTATTCTTACAAACAAGGATCATATCATATTGTCGGTGTACTAAAGTAGGGGTACTCTAGTATCCCAAACTTGTGCACGGGCAGTCGCAGCACCCCGCGGCAAGGCCCGCCAGGTGATCACCAAGGCTCTCTATGGTTCCTTTGGAGCCATTCGAGAACAAAATATTTAAGTCAAGAAGACAAGTCCCCGGCAAGAGGAGCTTGCCGAGAAGGCCATTCAAGGTACAAGACCCCGGCAAGAGGAGCTTGCCGGGAAGCCCAACAAGAGCATCTCAAAGAACCTGCCGCGGCACGCCACACGTCCCGGCAGGACCCGGCGAGCGACAAGTTCCCGGGCGCGACAAGGCAACGGCCGCGGCAAGGCACTCGCCGCGGCAGGCAGCCACTCTGTACCCGAGCTCCATCCCACCTACGTGTCGCTCCAGGACCCTTCCCAGCGTACGTGGCGAGAGGCTGTGCAACCAGGGGTACACTATGGCATGCAGCACTGACAGGATCGCCATCGTGGCGAGCGATAGCGCCCCTGACGGTCCCTTTTCTGCACCGTCTGGGCGACGTAGACGGGCATTTAATGCCTTTGTCCCCTGCCGTCAGGGTTAGGTATGATACACTGTGTAGGTAGCTGTACCTGTCGCAGCATATTTACAATTTTACCCTTACCTACGTTGCCACCTGTTGGAGACCCCTTGGACATATAAAAGGAGGCCCATGCACAACGTAGAGGGGGGATGGATCCTCAGAGAAGCACTCGGTCTCGTTAGCTGCTCGAGTGTACTGTAGCACTCAGCGCTCCCGAGCAAGAACTCAATACAATCCACAAAGCAGCAGTAGGAGTGTTATCTCTCCGGAGAGCTCCGAAGCTGGGTAAAAACCTTCCCCCGCGTGCCTCGCCTCGATCCGCTCTTCGCACGACCTCCGCCCCCCGCCGAACCGAGAAAAGGGCTCCGTCCCCATAGGTGCTCGGGGAGCCCGGGAAAACCCCGGCATCTCTGGCGCGCCAGGTAGGGGGCTTCGAGGTTGTGTGAACCTGATCCGGCGTTCACGCGAGCTGAATCTTCATCGACTTCATCGACATGCCGCCGAAGAAGAAGGCTTCGGAGGCGTCTGCGCCGTCCGCGTCGAATCCACCACCGCCGCAGCAAACGGCCGGCGGGGAGAACGCCGGCGGTGGAACGGGCGCCGACGAGGGAGCCCACGGTGCCAACAAGTCCAAGGACAAGACCACGCTGCCCGCTGGCGGCGTAGTCGGCTCCCCCGATGACCGGGCGTCCATAGACGCACCGCACCCATCTCAAGAGGCGCAGGACCGGCAGCGTCGTGGTACTCACGGTACCATACGCTCGCTGGACCCAAATCGAGCTAGCGGATCCCGGGACGCTCAAGTCCAACATGCACGCCAGCGTGCTGGCGCGAGCGAGGCACGGTCGCCTGGACGGAATACTGCTCCTTCCAACATCGTTGGGAGCCCGAGCATATCCCGCTCCTTGCACCGTTTGCCACCGCTACCCGCCACCCCAGCAGAAGCTCTAGCGCGAGCTCAACTGCTCCTAGACTTCCCTCCAGCGCCAGACAAGATCGACGACTGGAGGGCCACCATTCAGAGTCTCATCGGCTTCGCCAACGGCGACACTCCGCGGCCAGTGACCACATCGCAGTCGCGGCAGGCCAGCCAAGTGCGAGCCGATGGCGACAAAACCGGTGGGGGTGCAACCACCGTGCACTCTCCGCCCCAAAGGCCAAAATCGCCGACTCGCCGGGTCCGCCACGATAGCGACTCCACTGCTTCCTCGGATCCGCGAACTCGTCGCGATCAGCGCCACGTTCTTCACGAACGGCAGCAAGAAGACGCCCGCACCCGCATCGAGTGCCGGAGAGAAACGCGGCGTCAATCAGACCGACGCGCTGGCCCCACTGTCGATATGCAAGCGCCAGGGGAACAAGGCGACCTGCCGTACGCGGTAGGTTGCCCTGCGTTTACCCGTGAGCTGCGGCAAGTCCAGTGGCCCAGCACGAAGAATTTCAAGCCAGACATACCAGAGAAGTACGACGGCAGGCTGCATCCATCGGAGTTCCTCAGCATCTACACCATTGCGGTGCAGGCTGCCGGGGGGCGGGACGACAAGATCCTCGCCAATTACTTCCCTCTGGTGCTCAAGCCCAACGTCAGGTCCTGGCTCATGCACTTGCCGGAAAACTCCATATCTTCCTGGGCGGACCTATGCCATCAGTTTGTCGGCGCCTTTACAGGCGGCCACAAACCCCATGGCCAGGAGAGTGATCTTCACCTGCTTGCCCAGAAGGAAGGGAGCCTCTACGTAAGTACATCCAGAGATTCAGCCAAGTGCAACGCAACATCCCAGACGTCCACCCTGCCGCGGTCATCAGTGCGTTCCATCAGAACGTGCGCAACGGCAGGATGCGGGAGGAGATGGCGATGTGCAAGATCAGAGACGTCAGCGAGCTGTATGCCCTGGCCGACAGATGTGCACGTGCTGAGGAAGGAAGGAAACTCCCCGAGGAGAACGTAGGAACCGCAGGATCTGACAGTGACGATGCCGCCCCAGCAAGCAAAAACAGACGGCGGAACAACAGGAAGAGGAAAGGCAAAGATGTGCTAGTTGTTGAGCAATCCGGCAACGAAGGTGGCGCCAAGACAGCCAAGACTGATGGCTCCGGCAAGGAGGTTGGCGCATGCGCCAACTGCCAGGCTGTGGCGGCCGCCGACAAGCAGGATGGCACCAACAAGCAGTAGTGCAAGATTCACCACACCAAAGGCCATGACTTCCAGAGCTGCAAGAAGGTCGAACAGCTCGTTGAGCTGCAAAAGGCCGAGTACGAGCGACGCGACAAGGAGAAGGCCCAAGGAGGTGCTGGAGGATCTGGTACAAAGCGCACTGGCCGGGGGGACGCCGCGGTAACACCAAGCAGCGGCAAGGCGACAGACCTCCCCGCGGCCGCGACAAGGATGAAGATGACGACGACGACGAAGACATGGATGACGCCGAGACCAGCGAGCAGGAGTTCCAGAAAGCCACATAAGTTTTATGCGTTGACGGCGGTGCTTCTCTGCATACTTCACACCGCCAACTCAAGCAGTGGGTACGGGAAGTTAATGCAGCAGAACCACCCGTCGAATCACGCAAGCTTTTGAAATGGTCCAGCACGCCTATCATCTTTGATATTGAGGACCACCCCGATCGCACAACTGCTGTCGGGTGTTTGCCGATGTTGGTCTCACCAACTATCCGCAACCTCAAGGTCACTAAGATGCTAGTTGACGGCGGGGCCGGCCTCAACCTGATCTCCTCCGCTGTACTTCGGAGACTCCAAGTCCCTGACAGCGAGCTCAAAGAGACCGGCACGTTTCAAGGAATCAACCCGGGAAGGAGCAAGCCGAAGGGGAAGATCACGCTGCCGGTGACATTTGGCAGTGAGTTGAACTTCAGGACTGAGAGGATCACTTTCGACGTTGCCGATTTTCCATTGCCTTACAATGGAATTCTCGGCCGTCCAGCGCTCGCCAAGTTCATGGCGGCCTCTCATTACGCGTACAACATGCTGAAGATGCCAGGCCCGATAAGTGTCATATTTGTACATGGCGACAAGAAAGACACTCTCATCTGTGCCGACAAGATCTACCAGGAAGCAGCAGCCGCCGCGGATCGCGAGACACTTGCCGCTGAAGCTCCCGGGGGGAAGAAGAAGACCAAGTCCGGCAAGAGCTCTGATGCCCACCCCGGCAAGCGCACCTCTTCGGAGTGCTGCGCTACCGTCGAGGACACACCATCGAGCTCCACCGGCAAGTGTAAGAAGACAATGGCAGCTCTGCCAGCAACCAAGAAGGTGTCCGCCAAGGAGGACGACACTGGTGGTACCTTCACCATCAGTGCCACTCTCGACCCTAAATAGGAAAGCGCGCTCGTTGCTTTCCTGCGGGCGAATGTCGACGTGTTTGCGTGGCAACCGTATGACATCCCCGGCGTTCCCAGGAAAGTAATCGAGCACCACCTCGCCGTCTGTCCTCACGCACGACCCGTCAAGCAGAGAGTCAGGAAACAAGCGGTGGAGCGCCAAGAGTTCATCGCCGAAGAGATCAAGAAGTTGGAAGCAGCAGGCCTCGTCAGAGGAGTGCTCCATCCTACGTGGTTGGCCAATCCTGTAGTCGTGCGCAAGGCGAATGGGAAATGGAGACTTTGCATCAACTTCACCGATGTCAACAAAGCTTGTCCCAAAGACCCATTTCCCTTGTTGCGCATTGACCAGATTGTCGACTCCACAGCCGGATGCGACTTGCTTTCGTTTCTTGACGCATACTCAGGATACCATCAGATCTTCATGGCAGAAGAGGATGAGGAAAAAACCGCGTTCATCACTCCATGTGGCACGTACTGTTTTGTACGGATGCCTTTCGGTTTGAAGAATGCTGGTTCAACATTTGCAAGGGTCGTCCATACTGCTTTTGAGCCGCAAATACACAGAAATGTGGAAGCCTACATGGATGATATAGTGGTCAAAAGCAGGGACAAGTCAACTCTGATTCAAGATCTATAAGAAACTTTTGCAAATCTGCATAATATCAGCCTCAAGCTCAACCCCGAGAAGTGCGTGTTTGGAGTCCCTTCCGGCAAGCTTCTCGGGTTCTTTGTGTCCCAGCGGGGGATTGAAGCCAATCCCGACAAGATCAAGGCCATTGAGCAGATCGAAGCACCGAAGCGCGTCAAGGATGTACGAAAACTTGCCGGCTGCGTGGCGGCTCTCAGCAGGTTTATCTCTAAGTCTGCTGAGCGCGCCCTGCTGTTTTTCAAAATCTTGAAAAAGGCAGGTCCAATGAAATGGACTCCGGAAGCGAAGGCTGCGCTGCAGGACTTGAAGAGATACCTGTCCTCCACTCCAATACTTGTTGCACCTAAACCACAAGAGAAGTTGCTGCTATATCTGGCGGCAACCAATCAAGTGGTTAGTGCTGCGTTAGTAGCAGAGAGAGAGGCAGATGATGAGCCAGCAACCGCGGCAAGCGCATCCAGCGACAAGCAAGGGGCTTCCCCGACGAGCTCTGGTCCCGACGAAGATAGATCTACGCAGATGTGCGAAGGGATACAGAAGAAAATGGTGCAGCGCCCAGTCTACTTCGTAAGTTCCCTTCTGCAGGGGGCTAGGTCGAGGTACTCTGGTGTGCAAAAATTGCTTTTTGGCCTTCTTATGGCCTCAAGAAAGCTGCGCCATTACTTCCAAGCACATGAGATCACAGTTGTCACTCGCTTTCCGCTGAAGAGGATACTGCAGAATCCAGAAGCAACAGGCAGGATTGTCGAGTGGGCATTGGAACTGTCGAGCTTTAGCCTCAAGTTTGAGAGCACTTCAACTGTTCAAAGCAGAGCATTGGCAGAATTCATAGCAGAATGGACGCCAACACCTGACGAAGAAACCCCAGAGACGAGCATCCCCGTCAAGGAAGCAAACAAAGAGTGGCTGATGTACTTTGATGGCGCGTTCTCGCTACAAGGCGCCGGTGCTGGCGTGCTGCTTGTCGCACCCACCGGAGAGCACCTCAAGTACTTGGTCCAGATGCACTTTCCCAAGGAGCAAGCAACAAACAATACTGCAGAGTATGAAGGATTGCTCGCCGGTCTCAGGATCGCGACAGACCTTGGGATCAAACAGCTCATTGTCAGGGGTGACTCGCAGCTTGTCGTCCACCAAGTAAACAAGGATTATCAGAGTCCGTTGATGGAAGCTTACGTTGATGAAGTGAGGAAGCTGGAAGAGCGCTTTGTCGGCCTACAGATGGAACATGTTCCTACAGCTCAGAGCGACATCGCTGATGGCCTGTCAAGGTGCGCGGCATTTAAGTTACCTGTGGAACCAGGGATCTTTGTGCTCAAGCTGACTCAGCCATCTGTGGCGCCACCAACTGGACAGAGCAGGAAGAGAAAGTTGATTTCTGGTGACTATCTTCCGGTTGAGCTTCCCGAAGCCGCCGCCAAGAGGGTCCCCAAGATCAACACCAAGAGTGCTGAGGAGCAGTCTGCTCCGACAAGCCCCAAGGTTTGTTTCGTTGAAGCAGACGCTCCCGACAAGTTTCGCTCCGGCAAACTTGACGGGGATCATCAAGCTCCGGCTGAACCGCGGGTTCTCGCCGTAGAAGCGGATGTTCCCGCAGCAGCAGTTATGCCTTTAGTCCTTGTTGTCGAGCCGCAGGCTCCAGCATGGGCACAGCAGATCGTCCGTTTCCTCCAGTCAGGAGAACTTCCCGAAGAGCCAGAAGAAGCGGAAAGAGTAGCCCGGCAGTCTAGTATGTACCAGTTCGTTGACAACGCACTGTACAGAAGAAGGCTCAACGGAGTGAAATTGAAGTGTATTCCCCGGGAAGATGGACAGAAGCTGTTGGCAGAGGTGCATGGAGGCATATGTGGTCATCACATTGGCGCCAGAGCACTTGCCGGCAAAGCGTTCCGGCAAGGTTTCTTTTGGCCGACAGCCCTCCAGGATGCAACTGCACAAGTAACCAAGTGTGAAGCGTGCCAGTTCCATTCCAAGCAGATACACCAACCAGCTCAAGCTCTCCAGACAATCCCTTTATCCTGGCCATTTTCGGTCTGGGGGCTCAACATCCTCGGCCCTTTCCCCCGAGCAGTCGGGGGCTTTGAGTACTTGTACGTCGCAATCGACAAGTTCACAAAGTGGCCAGAAGTGGAACCAGTGAGGAAGGTGACAGCACAGTCAGCAGTCAAGTTCTTCAGGTCGATTGTTTGCCGCTTCGGAATCCCTAACAGGATCATTACCGACAATGGTACGCAATTCACGAGTCGCAACTTCATGCAGTACGTCCACGACCTTGGCTCCAAGGTCTGCTTCGCTTCTGTTGCCCACCCCAGGAGCAGCGGTCAAGCGGAGAGGGCAAATGCTGAAGTGTTGCGTGGACTCAAGACCCGGACTTTCGACAGGCTGCACAAGTGCGGAAGAAACTGGATCGAGGAGCTGCCGGTGGTTCTTTGGTCGATCAGGACGACGCCAAATCGAGCCACTGGCCAGACACCTTTCGCTCTAGTCTATGGAGCAGAGGCAGTTACCCCCACGGAACTCGTATACAGGTCACCTCGAGTGCTCGCTTATGATGAGCTTGAGCAAGAGCAGCTGCGGCGAGATGACGCGCTGCTCCTTGAGGAAGACCATCTTCAGGCTGCTGTACGAGCTGCTCGATACCAGCAAGCTTTGCGCCGCTACCATAGCCGCAAAGTTAAAGCCAGAAGTCTCGAGGAAGGCGACCTTGTTCTTCGGCGCGTTCATTCCGCCAAGAATTCCAACAAGTTGACGCCGAAGTGGGAAGGCCCTTACCAGGTGAAACGAGTCACGAGGCCTGGCGCTGTCTGCCTTGAGACCGAGGATGGCTTTCCGGTGAGCAACTCCTGGAACATCGAGCATCTTCGTAAGTTTTACCCGTAAGGCGCGGTTGTCGGACCCTGTTCGGCAACCACCATTTTGTACAAGTCTTGCCACTATTGCATGTAATCCTTTGTACAAAGCCAGGCGCAGACCCTGTGCATAAATAAAACTCACGTGCTCCGCACACCTTGTCAATTTCATGCCTTTCAGCATGAATTATCTGACACTTTGTGCAGCAAGCACCCTCGGTAAGCAATAACGAGCCATAAGGCTCCATACTATTGTTTTCTCTTTTATTTTTCTCAAGGAGAGGAAGGATCCTTCGCCCACAAGTTAGCCGGAGGGGATGGGAAGATAATGGTATGGACCCGGCGTCGTTCAGGAAATTTTTTGCCTTGCCGGGGAGCGAACGACAAAAAAGCTAAGTGCCAAAGTTTGAGCAATCAGATTTTTTTAAGTTACTTTCCATGAACGACCATGCTTTGTATGGAAAACCCGTGCGCGAAGGAACCAGCTCGTGGCTAGTTGCGCCCTTACTTTGCTTCGAGTTCGCTCAACAGCTTAAGTGTGCCGCGACTAGAGTCGCGCCCTTACTTTTTTTCGAGTTCACTCAGCAACTTAAGCGAGCTGCGACTAGTCGCGAAAAGGTTTCTTGTCGGTAACGGCACCGCTAGCAGGCTGCTGACGTCCCGCACTCAGCCCTCGCGGCAAAGGTGCCTACGCCGGCAAGTTCCCTAAAAGCGTAGGGCAAAAATATACAAAGGAGGGAGTCGAGTAAAGGGAATAGAATTGCAATCGTGACATGAAACAAAGTTATATTACAAGATAGTTTGTCACGGCTCTAATAGACTGTTTTTATAACATGACCAGCGACGACAAGAAAAGAAGAAAATAGGCGGCCTAGTCCGCGCGGTCACCCTCAACCCTCTTGATCCCGCTCACCTTGTCCACAATGGGTGCGACGAGAGTCTCGAGCTCATCCAGATCAGCTTCCGGCGGCAGGGACCTGAGGACATTAGTGAGGCGGAGGCCCGGGTTGCGGAAGGCCACCTTCATCAGCACCTTTTTGAGAGCTCCCGCGCAGATCTCGCGCGACTCGTCAGCCAGCTGCTTTGGGATCCTCTCCCGGAGTTGCTGGAGGGCCGTCGCCACGCCTTTGAAGAACAAGGTGAGCTTGGTGCTAGATGAGAGGTTCTCGTCGGAGGAATACCCGAGATCCTCCACCCCCAGCAACGCCAACTCCTTGTCGATGCCTGCGACAGTGCTCACAAGGCCCTTCGTCCACCGCTCCACAGTTCCCCTGAACTCATTCTGGGTGGCAGCGATGTTCTCCAGCAGCGCCTGGTCGGCCTCGATCTCCTTCTTCATGGCCGCCTCCTGCTCCTTGGCGCCGTCCAGCGTCTTGATCAAAGTTGCCAGCTTCAACTCAAGGTCAATGTTGGAGTCCTTGGCGGCGTCAAGCTCCTTGACCTTCTCGGCGAGACGACCCTGCAGTTCACCAAAGGTGTAGGCATCCTTCTCGCGCTCATGCTTGAGCGTAGCAAGCGCTTCACCGCTCGCCTTGAGATCAGTCTCCAGCTGCGCCATTTTCGCCTCCAGCTCCTTCTTGGCGGCCTCGGCAGCTGCGGCATCGTCCTTTGCTTCCTTGAGGGCTCCGCTGAGTGCTTGCTCGCGCGCAGCTAGCTCCTCTTCGTGGCTGTCCAGGCTGGCCTTCAGCTGCACCAACTCGCCGTCCCGCGCAGATAACTCCTCGGCGGCAAGCCGCTGTTGCTCTGCAACCTCTGCTTTCTTAAGGGATGAAAGCCTTCTGCGCCTCATCGAGTTGCACCTGCTCCGCCGCCAGCGACTGGAGAGCTGCCTGGTTGAGGCCTCGGAGCTCTTCCGCGCGCTTCTCCACGTCCACCCCCGCCTTCGCGACAAGCGCTTCGCGGGACTCCAGTTTGGCCTGGCGGGCGCGGTAGAGCGACACCAGCTTCCGCAGCAGTCGCTCCTCCTCAGGCTCGTCACTGCTGCTGCTTGGTGCGTCGACCAACGTTAGCCTAGCGGAGGCGAGCACCTCCACGTCGAAGCTTTCTCCTTCGACTGGCGCCCTGGACGTTGACGCCCAGGGGAGGTTGATGAAGATGCCAGCGCCAGCCTTCAAGTAGACGCCTGGCTGGGGTTCCTCGGAGCTTGACGCCGCGGCAGCGGTGGGAGGATCAGCGGTCGGTGTAGCGCCTGTCGCTCCTGCGGCCCCAGGGTCGTCAGTACGATCGCCGGACCCCTCGTCGGCTGCTGCGGCGGCAGCCTTGGCGGCCTCTTCGCCGGCGGGATCATCGGTGCCGGCCGTTTCCTCGGTGGCAGTAGCGTCGTCAATAACGACTTCGATCTCCACCGGCTCCATAGTGGATGGATCTAACGACCGGAAAAAGAAGAAAAGTCAAGCAAATACCCAAAAAGAAGAACCCAAGGGGGGTTTAGAAGCAAGGAGTACCTGTACCAGGCTCGGTGGTGGGGATCTCCGCTGCCGGGGGTTCGTTGGTACCGTCCCTTGCCGGAGATTCCTCCCTCGCCGGGGAACTCTCCCTCGTCGGGGACTTCTCCCTTGCCGGCGAGCTCTCCTTGGTCGAGGATTTCTCCCTTGGTGGCGTAGTCGAAGCAGGTGGCACATCGGGAGTGGCCTCCGGGCACTCTTGGTGGAGCTGCTCTGCTCCTACATAAGCCAACGGTCAGATATCAGCAAGCAAAGAGTATCCGTGCACGCCTAAAGCTGGAAGTACACCATATACTTACGCTGGGGGCTGCTCTGAAGAACGGCCGTCGGGTCCGGCGAGTTTATCTCGGGTGTGCCCCCTGCTCCCACGGAGGGGTCATCCTCGATGACGATCACCGGGACCTTGGCCCTCTTTGCCATTCTCTGGGCCAGCGTCCTAAAAAGGGATACAATACAAGACAGCAAGTATTGAAGACATGCAAATACAACAAGGATCTTACTCTCCTTCTTCCTAGTCGGAGCTGAGCGCGGAGAAGTCAAAGCCTGGCCCACCTCCGGCGCGAGGAGGCGGGGAGTGGGATCTCTTGGCCGCTTGGAGGGCACTGGGGCGGCAGGCCGAGAGGACCCCGCCCCAGTTGCCGCTGCAGCGCGAGGTGTTCCCGGGGCAACCGAACCTGCCGCGGTGGAGCGTGTCGTGCGGCACGACGGGGGTTGACTCGCCCGCCGCTCCGCCATGTCCCCGGCCTTGCGAAGACGCTTCCTTGGTGGAGCCGGGGGCTCTGCTTGTGGAGCCGGGGGCTCTGCTTGCGGAGCCATAGGCTCTACTTGCGGCAGGCTGTCCGAACACGAAGAGGAAGAGGAGCCGATCTCCAGTGAGCCGCTTGTGTCCTCGGCGGGCCCGCTCGGCCCGGCGTCATGCTCGGCGGACCTCCTCTCGCTGGCAAGCTCCTCTCGGTCGGCAAAGCTTGCCGCCTCGGCTGCCTCTGCTTCCTCCACGGTGAACCCAAACTCGCCCGCAGCGGCGGCTGCCGCCGCCTCTTCCATCCTGGTGGCGATTCGCTTGAGCTCATCATCGGTGGTGTCCCGGGTGAGCCCCTTCTTTTCATCAGCGTCGACCGGCACTTCTATCAAGTTGTCGAAGAACGCCCGCACGACATCACCCGCAGGCTCTATCCAGGCTGGATCAATTCCATGCGAGTCGCACAGCGGCATTATTGCACGGATGCGATCGAGCACAGAGTTGTTGCACAGCGGGACGACGCCCATCGGCAACCAGAACACTTTGGGATGCTGCGGGTCATGCTTGAACAACTCGTGGAGCATCGCGTTGAGCTCCAGGACAGTAAAGTTGAAATTGAGGCCCGGCCGCAACCTCATGATATCCGCCGCATTCTGGAACTCCCGGGCGGGTCTCCTCCTCTCCTGCAGGGGGGCAATGCGGCGGCGGAGGAAATCTGCGCCAACCACTCCTACAGTGAGCCCGGCAAGCCTGAGGCGCAGGATCCGGGTGACGGTAATCCTCAGTCTGTCGTCTTCCAGGGCCAGGCTGCTCCAATCGCCGCCGCGCACTACTGGGGTTTCGCGCAGAGCAGTAAATGGCTGGGGGTTCTCCTCGACAATCAAACACCAGTCAGCTCTCCACTCCTCCCACTTGCTGCGGAGCTCTCCCTCCAGATAAGCATCTTTCTTGCCAGCTTTCGAGATCCAGGCGATTCCGCCGGATAAAGGCTCCCCTTTCTCAACCCGAGGCGAAAAGAAATGGCGGAAAAGAGCTACGTTTGGATGGATCCTGACAAAGTTTTCGCAGAGATGTGCGAAAACTGCCATGGTCAGGACAACATTGGGGGTGAAATCAAGAAGGTGGAGCCCGTAGGTGTTCATGACATCGCAAAAGAATTCAGAAATGGGCGGGCAGAGCCCGCAGTAGAAGAACAAGGCGAAGAAGGGATACCCAGTGGGATACTTATCCCAAGCAGTGGCTGGGAGTACCTTCGTGCGCGGATGCGCTCGCGTCCCCGTCGACTAGAAGAGATAGAAATCTTCCTTCAGCTCTACTGCCTCGAGCCTCGGAGGGAAGATTGCCCGCTCCTTTCGCAGCACCGCGAGCCGCTGCGCCTCAGCCGACTTCGCCTTCTCGGCCTTCGGGGCCATGGCGGGAATGGAGAAGGAGGACGACGGTGTTGGTGGTGCTGGTGGCGATGGGGGCGGGGCTCTGCTCTCCTTCGGCTTTGGGAAGAAGGGGAGTGGCGGAGATTCTCGAGGAAGGAACAACAACGGGCAGATGGGCGAACTGCCCCTGTTTCCCCTGCTTATAAGGAGGGATGGGGGCGGACGTTTCGCCTTTCTGAGTAAGGGAACCACCCACGACCTCCCCCACGATGCCGCAATCAACGCGTGCCGTTCGGAAGGGCGTGGTGGATGCGGAGCAAGGTACAACGCGACCCAGGCCGTGCGTGCCCGTGCCCTGTTTTAGGCCTGGCCCAACAGCGATCGGCACCGTCTGTGGCCCAGGCCCGGGGGCTCCTGTCGGTGTACTAAAGTAGGGGTACTCTAGTATCCCGAACTTGTGCACGGGCAATCGCGGCACCCCGCGGCAAGGCCCGCCAGGTGATCACCAAGGCTCTCTATGGTTCCTTTGGAGCCATTCGAGAACAAAATATTTAAGTCAAGAAGACAAGTCCCCGGCAAGAGGAGCTTGCCGGGAAGGCCATTCAAGGTACAAGACCCCGGCAAGAGGAGCTTGCCGGGAAGCCTAACAAGAGCATCTCAAAGAACCTGCCGCGGCACGCCACGCGTCCCGGCAGGACCCGGCGAGCGACAAGTTCCCGGGCGCGACAAGGCAACGGCCGCGGCAAGGCACTCGCCGCGGCAGGCAGCCACTCTGTACCCGCGCTCCAGCTCACCCACCTACGTGTCGCTCCAGGACCCTTCCCAGCGTACGTGGTGAGAGGCTGTGCAGCCAGGGGTACACTATGGCATGCAGCACTGACAGGATCGCCATCGTGGCGAGCGATAGCGCCCCTGACGGTCCCTTTTCTGCACCGTCTGGGCGACGTAGACGGGCATTTAATGCCTTTGTCCCCTGCCGTCAGGGTTAGGTATGATACACTGTGTAGGTAGCTGTACCTACCGCAGCATATTTACACTTTTACCCTTACCTACGTTGCCACCTGTTGGAGACCCCTTGGACATATAAAAGGAGGCCCATGCACAACGTAGATGGGGGATGGATCCTTAGAGAAGCGCTCGGTCTCGTTAGCTGCTCGAGTGTACTGTAGCACTCAGCGCTCCCGAGCAAGAACTCAATACAATCCACAAAGCAGCAGTAGGAGTGTTATCTCTCCGGAGAGCTCCGAAGCTGGGTAAAAACTTTCCCCCGCGTGCCTCGCCTCGATCCGCTCTTCGCGCGACCTCCGCCCCCGCCGAACCGAGAAAGGGGCTCCGTCCCCATAGGTGCTCGGGGAGCCCGGGAAAACCCCGGCACATATCCAATTCCAACTGCACGAAGGAAATTCTTCATTTTACTGTAGGTGTGTGGCAGCTCAGACGCATCTGGGAAAGATTTGCGCAAAGCAGCCAACATCGCATCGAATGATTTGTTGGTCATCCGCTCAGATGTCTTCACCTGAAGAAAGGTGACCATAGCTGAGAATACTGACAGCTTATTTCCTAGGATGACAACAATGTTGCATTGTTCCAACATGCGGGTCCACTGTTTTTCTTCTGCAGGTGAAAGTTCACGGAATGCACGAGCATTTCGTAGCATTGTTTCAATGTTGGTCAAACTCAGTGGGTCCACCACCACCACCTCCTCCTCCTCTTCCACCTGAGCATCAGGCAGATCAAGATGGTGATCTGCTGCTTCCACGTAGTCAATAACATTGACGTTCACAGCTTCACCATGATGAACCCACCTAGTATATGTGACCGACATCCCATACAAGTGTAGATGATTTTGCACAGTTGACTGGGGTCTTGTAACTGAATTCATACATCTGCTACACGGGCAGAGCACATCTGATTTTGGACCACCGTACTCAGCTCTGATAAAGTTCATGAAGTTTTCAACCCCCTCGACATATGCAGCGGAGAATCTTTGAGCAGAAGTTATCCAAGTCATGTCCATCTGTTAGACATACAAAATAGTTCTTCTACTAGATATTACATGAAAAACATATATGCTTTTTTATGAAGTCCAGAAAAAAAACACCTAGGTCGATGTCTAAAGCTATGGCAAGATATTTGGACGAGCATATCTAAGTAATGAAATATATGTAAACCTAATTCAGCAAACAGATTTGAGTGCCAAATTATGCAGGTTGTTTCAACAGTCAATGAGGCTGAGCACACAACCATCGAACTATCGAAGGCCATCGCAACAACAAAGATCGAGTATAAAATGGTGTAGAGCTATTTCACCTAATAGATTGGCTACTAGACCATGGCAATCTACGTCACAATAAATATATGGCAGGATATTTTAGCAACTAATCGGCCTTGGCATGCCATCTCAGCTAAGCAGATTGAGTGCAGAACAGGGCAAGGAAGCTTCTTAAGCAGAGCATATTGACAGTAAACTACTTCGGCAAACAGTAAGATTAACAATGTCTATCAGCTAACATTCAACGTTACACCGACATGAGCGGGGCCTCAGTCTAGAATGTGCGTACCGTGGGAGAAGCTGACCGCCGTGCGTCTCCACACGAACGTCGCCAGCGGTGGTGGCGCTGACCGCCGTGCGCCTCCACAAGAACGTAGCCAGAGGTGGCGGCGCGGCTAGAGGACTGCAGTCTACAAGAGCATAGTGTGGGAGCGAGAGGATCACCGAACCGCAGCGCCGACGTATCGGCGCGGCCAGGAGGGCGGCTTTGGCGGAGCGAATGGTGTAGAGGGGGACAGGGGGAGGGGGGTTTTGGGAATATTATTGGCTAGTTGGCTGAAGGGCGGTTGAATCAGATTTGGAGGGAATTTTTGGGTGTAGGGGGGGGGAGGATTTTCACGCGGTGGGCGGGGGGAGTTTGGCGCATGGTCGGTTTCTCCAAGTGCAGTCCCACGTGTCAGTGAAGAGGCAAGCCGAAGCGTGTTCCGTTTGCGTGAGCCGTGTGCAGGACCGAACGTGTGTGGGGTGCAATGCGACCGCGACAGGAGTGCTGTGAGTGTACCGCCTTCTTTACTTTTAAACTAGGTGCTTCGCTCCCTCAAAAAAAATTATTGCTTCACGCGATCCATCGATACTACTACTAGTAATCCAGTAATCCCGACTAAAACGGTGCGGCCAGGTCTTTTCCCGCGCGATATGCTGGGAGGTTGGCTTAGTTGGGTTTTTTAGGACAAGTAATGCTACACCTACGTAATCGCAGTTACGTAATTAACGTAATGTGAAACGTGTGAGCTGTTGATTGTAGATAAGGGGGGAGGGAGGGGCCCACCACTATGAAAATCAGGGGTGGAGAGAGAGAGGCAATTTACGTTAACCCTTTCGTAGGTTCCCGTAGATGTAGAAAGATGTGAAATGCGTGAATGTGTAGTGGACGTACTATTGGAGTGCCTAAGATAATTTGTGTATGTATAGACCCTATGTGTTTATTTTACTTCGCATGTTAGATTTGTCTCGGTTCAATAAAAAGCATAGTTGGTGATGATGGTGTGCCTGTCATCCTGCAATATACGCCGTCCGATCTATATCTAACGGATAGGAAGGAAACTATGACAATTTACCCGCACCCCTCTCCACATTTGCAGATAAGACTTTCCCTCGTTCATCCTTTTATCCCACAAGATCTTGATCTTCCGTGCAACGCATGGGCATCTTGCTAGTACTCCTACAATATGTATATTATTGTGAAAGTTCATATATACCGGCCGAGATTAATGCAAACATGGCAGATTTTCATTACATTTCAAACTTTTATAGGAAAGAAAAATAAAAGAAACCCGACCCTAAACCTATTCTACGGCGGCGACCGACGTCCTCCATCTGCAATCTCTATGTACGGGGGCGGGGTTCAAGACCCGTGAAGTGAAGGTGCGGTCTCCGACGAGGAAGAGTAGAACACGGGATACGGACCGGCTAGTTGGCCCACCATGCCCTGCCGCCTCCCATGCCCTACTCGTCCTCGGAGGAGTCCCCGACCTCGGCGGTGTCGGACGTTGGACGGCGGCAAGTAGGACACGTGGCTGACGGTGCTCCCTTCGTCGGCCGCCAGCGTGGCCACCGCTTGTGCGGTTGCGTCCGTGTTCGGCTACGCTGCTATTGTGTCGTGAGAGGTGACTTGAGCGAGGGCGGCGACCTCGAGCTTCATCCCTGAAGACAAGCTCTCCCACAGAGCGTTCGCACTTGTGGTCATGGCGGATGTGGTGCCAGGTAGGAGGACGATGCGCTATGGTGTGGAGGTTAGCTGGGCGTTGCCGCTTTAAGTAGCGCATTCCGGTGAGGCCAAGCATCCGGGTGCGTCATTAAGTCGTCGGAGTTGGTTCCTCGGGCACCGAGCCTCTTAACGACGACATACAAACGAACATCATGAATTTGGGCAGCTGGCGCCGGCTGGGAATGCACCGCGTGACGGTGCGAGTGATGAGGGTTTTGGTGTGCCAGGGTAGTCAGCTACAGTCGTGGCAACGTTGGAGATGCCCTTTGCTCACATGCGATCCACACATGTCATTGAAAAAGCAAGACGACCCGGCATGGTATCAGGTCCAGAGGATGCAGTTGGCCGCGCTACACCACTCCGCGGACGCGTCGCGGCGCCCCGTGCATCCTCGACGAGCCGGGTGTTGGGGTGTGTTTGGATTGTGGCCAAAGTGCACCTTACCAAAATTTTGGTCATGACCCAAAGATTGGTCTTTGTTTGGATGGTTGCCATTTTTTTGGTATGCCAATGAACTCTAGCTAACTCTAGTTCATTTTTCTTGCCAATGTCGGCCAAATCATGGGCAACCAATACCTCAACCAAAATTTTGGTCATGACCCAAAGATTGGTCTTTGTTTGGATGGTTGCCATTTCTTTGGCATGCCAATGAACTCTAGCCAACTCTAGTTCATTTTTCTTGCCAATGTCGGCCAAATCATGGGCAACCAATACCTCAACCAAAATTTTGGCTACCCAATACTTTGATGGGGCAACCTTGGGCAGAAACCAAACATACCATCGTGCCACAGCACTAACACCACCCTCGGCACACTAAAATGGACCGTGTCTAGCGACGATATGAGCGTGTCGCTCACCGCGGTCGCCATGTCCAGAGGCAGTGCTGGAGTTGCGCCCCATTGTTGGCCCCAATGACCCACATGAACGGTTGTCCATGGCGAGGAGGTCGTGGGCCAGCTCCTCCATTGGACTAGTTTGCGCTACGTCCCGACGGGTGTGCCCCACATGTCGGTTTCCCTGTTTTCCCGGCCATATTCGATCGTAAGTGCTCTGCGTTGCGCATTAGGCCTTTCACTATGTAGGCCAAGCGAGACAACTTATTATTTATTTGAGCCGTTCAAGTATAATCATGTGGCGTTTGCTTATTTCTCATTCCTCTCCAACCCTCTTCTCCATCGATCATGTCGCCCTCCAGTCGAGTCCATCCTCCCGCATGCCTCATTTGAACATTCCGCCGAGTACCATTCGCATGTACCCACCCTAGTCCTCTTTCAATAGATCTCCGGACCCCTAGATGAAATCGAGAGGGAACGAGTGGGGGCACGTGATACCTAAGGCGGATTCAAATTTTTTGAACCGGTGATCATAACATCCGCAAATCATATATAAAGGGTATTCAATGTTCGTTTCGTTTTTGAACGTACAATATACTCCCTCCTATCCTTTCTAGTTTACATATAAGTTTTATGTGTAGTCAAAGTATCTCTACTTTGATCAAAAAGGTATCAACATTCAACAACGCCAAATCAATATTGTTAGATTCGTACGTACTTCTAGATTTGTACTCGAGATGGTTTCCAATTTGACTATTTGACAAGATTAATAGTACATGAGATGTATAATGTGAAAATTATGTCATTGGAAACTCCTTTCACAGACGAATTTGACTGTATGCTTTGTGCAAGTTGCATGTCCTATATTATTACTCTAACATTTGGTCAAAGTTAGCCTCGAAAAACGCATTAGACCCTGTATGCTTTGTGTAAGTTGCATGTCATATATTACGTATTACTCTAACATTTGTGTAAGTTGCATGTCATATATTATTGGTCAAATTAGTATAGTGGAAGTGTATCCTCTGATGTAGGTATCCCTGCCTTACCCTCCCTTTCGGTCACTTACTGGCGGACCCCATGCATGCTAGGCCCCGCATGTCAGTTACTCAATTGGTTCGGCCACGTCAGGGGATCCTCATCCGTAGTATATTCACTCTGTTTTTATTTACTCCGCATAAAACGGAGGGAGTGGTGGTATAATAAATGACGCGGGCGGGGGAGGGGGAGGGACGTCGGTTTGCTCTCAATTGCGGTCCCACAAGCGAGCGAAAACGCAAGACGAAGCGCGTTCCATTCGGTGAGCGACGTGGAGGGTCCAGTGTGCCGGGCTACAACGTGAACGCGACAAGAGCGATGTACAGTCAAAACCGATTGACCGGTCGTTACCGAAACCACTATTCACACCAGAACCTTCACTGCTCGGCCTATGCCAGCCACTGCCCTAAAACCACACCA
Organism: Aegilops umbellulata; assembly: GCA_032464435.1. Taxonomy (NCBI): domain Eukaryota; kingdom Viridiplantae; phylum Streptophyta; class Magnoliopsida; order Poales; family Poaceae; genus Aegilops; species Aegilops umbellulata. The sequence continues at coordinate 216,347,632 of CP136060.1, forward strand.
AATGTCCAACCCATTCCCCCAGCTTTCGATCCCCTAGCCTGCATCAAGCGTCCCCTAGTTCACTGGAAAGCCATGGTGCGCCGCAAGATCACTTACTACAAGATGCTGAAGACGGAGCACCGCGCAGAAATCGCGGCGGCGGTCGGTGCCACAGACCTCCGTTCCCAAGCTCGCTTTGCAGCGGGCCAATCCCCGAGTTCTCCGAAGCCAAGCAACGAGGAGGAGGAAGGCGATCCAATGTTCATGGCGGAGGTCGCGGCGCAGAAGGCCCCCAATGGGTATGAGACGATGGACGTCGACTTCGTGCCGGCGTCCGAGTCCCCCATGGTGCAGGCGGACCAGCGGTTCAACATGGCGATACTAAAGGAGGACCGGGAGGCAGAGGCTCAACTCGACGCGGAGCGCGCGCATGCCGCTGCCATTGAGGCTCTCCTGCAGGCGGAACCAGATGTCGTGGCTGTGAACCGGGCGGCGGAGGCTCAACTTGAGGCGGAGCGCATGGATGCCGCTGCCATCGAGGCCCTCATGCAGGCGGAACCGGACGTCCTGGACTTGAACCGGGCGGCAGAGGCACGACTCAACGCAGAGTGCACGGATGCCGCTCTCATCGACGCCCTCCTGCAGGCGGAACCGGACGTCCTGGACTTGAACCGGGCGGCGGAGGCTCGACTCGACGCGGAGCGCGCGGATGCCGCTGCCATCGAGGCCCTCCTGCAGGCGGAACCGGACGTCCTCGACTTGAACTGGGCTGTGCTCTCGTCTGTGTAGACCGCCTGCACACTCCGCTTGAATGAGTAGCTGGAGGCCGAGGACAACCACGGTGCGGAGACACACGTCGGCAGCGACGGCTGGTTCGCGGCGGCAGCCAAAGACGACGAGGCCGTCTCTTTCCGCGAGCAGTGATAGTTTTTCTTTATGTTGTTGTTTTTATGGATCTTTTGCTGTGTAAAAACATATATTTGTTATGGAAGTCGCTTGACTTGGGCCAGTCTACCATTTCAGGCGGTTGGATGAATATCCTACGTCTCCTAACCCTTCTTCCCTTCTTCCTCACCTCTTCTTCTCGCCAACAAACCACCGCACGGGTCATATGGATACTCCCCAACATGCGATTGGATAAACATACTCTATGAACGAAAATTATGTGTCAGCGATAGGATGGCTTAGTTTTGTTTGTTCACATGCAACAGCACGTGTCAGTGAGGGTGTGTTCCCTTGGTTTGGTTTGTGGCATGCAGGAGCGACTGTGTGATGGTGCGGTGCGACCGCGGGGTGTAGGAGCGACCGTGTGAGGGTGCGGTGCGACCGCGACAGCCGTGCGCAAGTGTACCTCCTTCTCATTTTGAAAACTTTAGGCAAGCTTGGCAAAAATGTGTGGCGAAGTTTGGCAATGCAAGGCCTAGACCCAAACAGGATAAGTACGTACATACTAGGAGTACTAGTGTTAAAAAAGAAAGGCGGGTTTTCCTTCGTGGGATTTAATCGATACAAATCCTCGTTTCACGTGTCAATTAATGCGTATTTTTTCTCCAAAGACCAGAGAGCTAACCATCTCACTCATCATCGCTTGATTAATGCAGCGCCATGCAAACCAACCTTCTCACTTCCGCATGCATGCAGGGGATATTAATGTCCTTGGTTGCTAACCCCATCAATTTTGCCTCAATTAGTGTTAGTGGCCCTTTGCAAATTGTAATTTTGATATACTGCCCTTGTGTACAAAAAAATGGAGGTAGTAACTATATTTGACTTCCTTCCCCATTACGGTGACGTCGACAATATCTTTTTTTGGTGGTTTGGCGAAGTGCGTTCGATGGAGAACACCATTGAGGGAGACCACGGTAAGTCGTTCGCACGTGCCGCCTGCAAGACGAGACAACCGCCTTATTTGCATCTAGGAAGTCCTTTACTACTACTACTAGGAGTACTAGTGCGGTGAGATGGTTTCTCGAAGAAGACGATGGAGAAGCAGAGTCAAGTCAATGAAGAGTGAAATGATGGTTGCTTCGTCCGTGCTTTTGTGATTTGACGCCTCACTGCTTTGTGATTTGTTATAGAAGGGACAGGGAAGTAGACTCTATATGCTCTATACTGTACTACATGCGTCCAAGCATGGGAGAAAGAGGAGAGACGTTGCATTTTTCTATTCCTTCAATCTACCAATAAGGGAGCTTCGGTTCCATCTTTTTGGCTTTCGCAACACCGTCCACAATGGTTCCCATGATGCCAAAAGCTATTTTCACATTTGGCTACACATTGTGGATGCCCTTAACCGTACCACTTGGTTTTGCTCCTGTGTCCTATCTATACAAATCTCGATTATATTGATCTAAAGAATTATAGAATCAAGATTAGTAAAAAGGAGGTGATTTTGGCGCGCGGATGGCGGGGGAGGTTTCTTATTTGAGAAATGCTACATCCACGTAATGGTTTACGTAAAGTTACAAACTGATGTGATGTGGGACTATTTGATTGGATTAAAAGAGAGGATTAGGCCCACCCACCTGAAAATCAAGGGGGCATATATAGATTAGATGGAAAGTATACGTAGCAGCTACGTAGCCCTTTGTAAGTCTAGGATTAGGCTTCTTATTTTCGAAGGACGTTTTCCTGGCGGTTTGCTAACATGCGGTCCCACGTGTCAGCGCTTTACCAAGCCGATCCGCGTCCCACATGAGGCAGAACAATGGAAGAAGCAACACGTGGTTAAGTTGAAGAAGAAGAGGGAGAAGCGGATTCAGCAATGAGTGAAATAATGGTTGCTTCGTCCCTCCAACTTAACTGCGGGAAAGGTATAGCTTTGTGATTTGACGCCTCATTGCTCATTACTACGCCGGCGCCATGACTGGGGTGCTTCACCCCGGCTGCTCTGCACCGTATTCCGATATGGCACGTGGACCCGGTAGCTTGATGTCCCACATTTCGGCGAAAGGGACTAGAAGATTTACGAAAGCGAGCGCTCCACTCTTACGACGGAGGAGTAGACGTCATGACGGCCCAGTGAACTGTCACTTGTACTGTATAGTACTATAGTTTTGTTGTTTCGCATGATCCATCGATACAGACCCGATTAAACAGGAAAGGGCGGGATTTTTCCCGCGTGGTAGATGATACTGGCCATACATTTCAAAGGCAATTTTAATGTATGCAAACTGAATAAATTATAAGTAACAATATGCTATCTAGTAGAACTAAAAACACATATGATTTATTGTGTTAGAGTGTAGTAGTAGTGCTGTATTGCATAGTTGTTAGATGTAACATGCGAGAACGTGTAGAGATGTAGTTTTGGAGGGCCTATAGAGAGAAAAGCGTAATACGGTCACCGAACTTTAGAATAAGCTGATTACGGTCACTATATACGTTTTGCGGTGATTATATGGTCACTTGCTCACAGTTCAGCATCGGATTGCACTCTGTTGACCTTCCAAATAGTCTGCGTGGCGCCATGTTGACTAGTTAAATTAACCACGTTCCTTGTGGGTTCCACTTGTCAGTTCGCATAGGCAGAAGGTTAGATACACACAAATTTACGCAGGCGCGACAAGGCTCCAACCCGTGCGCGGGAATCACCTGGTTGTGTATGTGTCTGTCAGGGCCTGATGTGTGCGCATGCACGTGTAGGTTGAGCACTTGAGCGTGAGAGTGTGTGTTGGTCGTTTGGTGTACTAGTGTGTGCATGCATGCGTGCGTGTGTGCGTGTGAGTGTTGCGTGCGTGCGTGTGAGTGTTGCGTGTGTGCGTGGTTGCGTGTGTACGTGTGAGTGTTGCGTGCGTGCGTGGGTGCATGTGTTTGTGTGAGTGTTGCGTGGATGCAGTTCGTGTGCATGCGTGCGTGTGTGTATAATCACCACACCAGCTCCTATGTGTTAAAACAGATAGCTCAGCATACCAATACAAGGCCACCTTGTCCGCTGTGCCCAGGGTCATGACTTCAAACCACCGTCCAAATATTTTTTTTGTCGTTTGTTTTCATTCTTACTAGCAAGATGCCCGTGCGTTGCACGTAGCATCCAGATGCATTTGTATGACTTGTTTATCTTGTGAGAGAAAAGGATGAACGAGGGAAGGCCTTATTTGCAAATGTGGAGAGGTGTGTGGGTACCTTTTTGCAAAATTGCCATAGTTTCTTTCCTATCCGTCAGATATAAATTGGACGGCCTATATTGCAGGATGGCAGGCACACCATCATCACCAACTATGTTTTTTATAAGAGTGTATTTTATGTATTTTATAAGAGTGTAGATGTAGAGTAGATACAAGTCGACAGGTGGGCACGATGGCAGTGAGATACTGTGATGCAACACTAGAGGTGCCACGTGGAGCGTTTAACTGGTCAACTAGTCATGTCATGAGCAAATACAGAGTTGTACGGTGAGCCCGTGACTGTATAATAACCACTAAACGTAAATGGTGACCGCAATGAGTGGATTCTGAAGTCCAATGTATGTATCGTGCTTTCGCTTCAAATACAATGATCATCATTGCATATATCGCAAGAGAAAGATGAAACATGCGTGAATTTTCTGGGGGCTTACTTTTAGAGGACCTGGAGATAGTTTTGTGTGCATACGTGAAAGGGGCGTACAGGGGGGTATGCGATGGAGAGAGAGATGCTCTTCATTTCTCTTTATGATGACTAACTTTGTATATAGTATAAAAATATACAAACTCACAGTGCGGAATAAATATCATTGTGGGCACCATGCAATGCAAATTAGCGTTCGTACTCCTCCATATAACTTTGTAATGTTGTATATATGTAGAAACTATAAAATAATTTTTTGGCCACACTTTATTCAAAAGAAATGTTGTATGCGAAATAAACGTGAACAGAGGGCTTTTTAGATCAATGGGGCACGTGATGTAACATGTGTGAATGTGTAGTTGATCCATTTGGCGGGGCCTAGAGAGGTATGTGTGTGTATTATGTATTCGAGAGAGGCATGGATAGAGGGGCCGACGGGGGGGGGTGCATGGGAGAGATAGCACGAGAAATGAGAGTGGTCTAGAGAGAGAGACGAATATGACGTCACGACAAGAGATTCCATTCCCTTGAGTGTGTATATGCAAGGGGGGAGGGAATAGAGGCACCAGGAGAAATTTTCTGTGTGTGTGGTGTTTGTGTTGGTATGTGTGGGTGTGAGAAGATAATGAGACGTGGGGGCAGAGGGTGTGTCACCACGTGAGGTCTGGTGGGTCGAGGTGAGTACCTTCGTTCGGTTCCGTCCTGCGCCACATTGGTCGGCCCGTGACGCATTTAGGAAGACCCATGGATGACTAGTCGTACAAGACAAATATAGCAGAATTGTGAAGGACTCTGTGTCCACTGACAAAGCCGGCTAGGATTTGTAACCCTAGGTTCTCGTACTAAGGTAACCCCTTTGTCTCTGATATTACTATTCATCCAACCTAACTTTAAGGGGCATCCTACAGAATGCTCTGCTAGAATCATACTCGTCGATTAGGAAGAGAGGTGTGAGACAATGCGTGAGAGACAGGCGTAAAGATAATGTGCGTACATGAGACATGTAGGAAGGTCCATGTATATAGAAAGGGTCGATGAGGATTGTGCGTGTGTATGTTTGCGAGAGAAAGAGTGCTTGTGATAAAGGTTAGTGAAAACAGTTGTAAATGGTTACGAGAGGGAGGGAGGGTTATATCTAGAGCATGTGTGCGAGAAAGACACCTCGGGAGAGAGTGTGTGAGCATGTGTGAGAGACCACCGATGGAGAGTGAAACTACACGTAAAAGACTGCTCTACACATTGGTTAAAGATATAAATTGTATCCAAATATTAGGACGGGATCATGATATTTGCAATTCGCATAAGGAGCGGTCATTGATCCATCATACATCTAGATTCTATCGAATTTGAGCATGTCTATGTTATTATTCGACACAATTGATCCACCTAGTTAGTATTTTGAACTCCAGACAATGCATCGCTTTAGCAATCGAATATAAACGTGAGTATAGTTCATGTTGTGTGTGTAAAGCACATTATACATACAAAGTTACACAATGGACATTATAAATAGCTACCTATGAACTAGCATACATTTGAATTCAACTTAAGGTGGTTTAAAAAAATAGAATTCAACATGAAGTCCATTCAATTATTTGAATTTGATATCATGGCATTTTAAAACTATACCTAAATTATGGGGGCACCAATCTTTGCTCTGATTTTGTACATAATAGCATATGTAGTCGTGTACAAAATATATTCAAATTTAGCTCCTCCATTCCAAAATAATCATAGTTATAGGATTTTCAAGTGTCAAAATTTCAAAAAGAAGCGGATAATTTAATGAGGTTTCAAACATACAAGGTCAAATATAACGTTGTCTATTTAGGTCAATCCTCATAGTTCAAGAGTACTCTAAACATGAATGCTTCTGTTTCAAAATTTCGAACGAAGCGCCAAAACAGCCTCTACTCGCCCAAAACCGCGTCAGACCAATGTTTGGTAGTACAAGGAAATTAATTTTCTATTAACTCCGACCCGTGAAACCTACCGGCCTGACGTCCAAAGGTCTAAACCGGGGTAGGTTTGTAGCTTCATCTAGACGCCACACAAACGCATCCGAAAAACATTCATACACAATGGCCGCATAGGCACACATGCGCGCGGCCGAAATCGCTCCCGCCCACTATTTGGGATACCTGGGATTACCATCCTACCCCCGACCAGTAGTAGGTCCGAAATTTAAGAGGGGAGCAAAGTTTGTACTTTCCCCGAATTTCAAACAAGCGTGTCCCATCTTCTGTTCAAAAAAGCCAAACACAAGCGCGTCCCAGACCGAAACATGGTTCCCCCCACCCGTATGATTCCCCATTCGTACTCCGTGGGCACCAAAACTACCTCTCCACCAGCCGCGAAACCCTGGCGTCCTCCGTCCGCCACCCCATCCCACCCATCAACCGCCGCCCTCCTCCATCACGCCGGAGCAGATACCCCGACGTCGTCGTCCACCGCAACCTCAACTGCAACGCCTCCACGGCTACTAGTTGAAGCCGAGGCCGAGCCGTCCGTACCCGAGCTAGTTCAACCATGCTGTCCTGCGCCTCACCGCTGCCGCTCCAACTTCGCCACCCTCCACCGCACCGGAGCTGTTCCTGCTACGCCATCCTTCGCCACCTCGGATCTGCTTCCCCTTCGCCGACATCCGGCCACGGCAACACAGTCAACAATTTGGCCATGGGTTCGCCCAAGCCTGCACCCTCCAGAACATCGGTTTCCCCAGTAAAAAGAAGAAGATCAGCGTGACATGTGGAGGTGACCACACCGGCAACTGAAAAAGGTACTCATCTTCCCTTATTCGTGCAAATCTTATGTCTCTGCTTGCACGGTATTCATCCCACAAAAGACACTAGTTGACCGCTTCTTCTTGATACTAGATGTTCCTAGTAACTCGCGATGCACAAGGTTTCTCCTCATATACTATTTCACCTTAGCTAGAGGTCCGTCGCCCCCCTGAATTTCAATTTCTGGCTAGTTGATTCCAAATTAATGGAAGCATTCCCCAGCGTAACAGGCGCTAGTACGCGTATTACGTCGGGGAACCAGCGCCTTGGTGTTTATCTTAGGGGCGTGTGCGGCCTAGAGCTACTGCCGCCCGATCTGGACATCGGCCGGGATTAAAGGGATGGCCTGGGGGCGCTGCCAAACACGGCGGTGGTGTGAGGTCGATGGGAGGGCGGGGCGGCAGAGGTAGGGGTCTGGGTTAGTGGACGCTGGCGGTTCGAGAAAGATCGTCAAGAGTGACTGGAGGGAGGTAGACGAAGGCCATCTGCCCATTCCTTATAGATCGGACGGTTCATTAAAAAAATCAACTGACCTATTTATTTGCAGTCGACTGTTATCTTAGATATGACCACATGTGGTGGTGTGTTGGAGGAGTACTTGCATTTCCTGTGCTCATATATTACAAAATCATACGGAGTAGAATCTAATTTTGTTTGCCATGCAATGTTGTAGAGCTATCATATGTCTCATGTCATTTATTTTTCAGCCACCTGCTATCTGCTACTTTTACAGTGCACTAGTTCTGCACACACTTCACCCTTACTCTCACTATTGTGTTTTTATGCAAGGGTATTTCAGACTCTGCTGCCATGAGAGAAGCCAAAACGAAAAGAGAGAAGTTGCTCCAGCTTCGTATGCGGGTAGGCAAGACACGTTACAACGCTATAAAGGGTGCAGTGTCAGCAAATGGAGACGGTAAACGTAGCTCTGGAGTTGATGACCTCGCTTGCAATGAACCACCAACCCAGGTGCTTGCTTTAACTTCGCGGTGTCATATGTGGTTGCATGTTCCATATGGTGTCTAGCTTGTATTCGAAAGGCCTTAGTCGGTAAGATAAGAAAAGATATTTTTTTACATGAACCACCATCCCGTGAGCACTAGAAGACAAATAGCTAGTCAGGGCACTGGCCGAGCCAGTGACAAGCCCAACAAAGATAGGCATCACCTGGAAGCCAACTAAAAAGCTGCGATGGTGGCGAAGCAGCCCGCCTCCCTCCAGGCTCTCAGGTCCTAGATGATCATGCTCACCACTCCAGCCGGATGTCTAGCTTGTGTTGCTTCCAATTTGGTTAAATTGCATCTGCTTAGCTTACACATTATACCTTTAAATATGACATGCCTTTCTATTTTTGGTACATACTAGTACATCTGTGTATTAACCATGTTCTTACATCAAACTAATGTTCTTGTGTATCCCTCATCAATCACTTATGACGAGGCAGGCGGCAAGGGGACTACTCCTCATTTAAAGAATGCAGCGTCAGCCTCCTGACATGATTCTCAAGAAATAGAAATGCTAGATGAAGATAGTGAACATAGCTCTGTAGTTGATTACAACATTTCCCCTACACTAGCATCGCAGGTGCTTGCTCTAACTTGGCAGCGTGATATGTGGTTGCGTGTTGCATATGGTGTCTAGATTGTAATTCTTCCAATCTGGTTAAACTGCATGTGCTAGTCTGCTTAGCTTATATAATACACCTGTTAATGTGACATGCTTTCCTGTATTTAGTACAAAGTACATCTGTCTATTAAGCATGTCCTTACATAAAACTATTGTTTTTTTGTATCCCGCATCAATCAACATGACAAGACACCTTTAGTATATGCAGTGCGATATTAGTTGCATCTTTCAGATGATTTATAGCATGCGCTGCTTCTAATTTGTTGAAATTCCATTTATGATGGGATGCTTTTAACTTGGCAGAGTCATATTGGTTGCATCTTTCATGTGGTGTCTAGCTTCCATTGCTTCTTATTTGCTGGAATGGTTTCAGCTTAGTTTACACAAACAATTGTGAACATGCCATGTCGTCCTATTTTTCGTACATATTCCATCCTGGTATCATGTGCTTGCCTTACTTCAAAGTAGTGATTGTTAGTATCATGCATGAATGAGTTCTGAAGAGAGAATTTTATTGCTTTTTCTTGTCGGTTTTACTTGACAATTCAAAATCAATAAAGCGGAAGGAAGTTAGCAAGGCAGCGGATAAAGGTGTTCCTTCTGAACGGAGGGCCTCTACAGTTTCTACTCCTCCACACCCCCAAGATGATTTCCAAGACAACACATGCATAGACACTCAACAAAGCCCTGTTTATGATGAGCACGTCTCCCCTAGTGCAGCATCATCGGTGCTCCCTCTAACTTGGCACTGTTATATGTGGTTGCATGTTATGTGTGATGTCTAGCTTGTATTGCTTCTAATTTTGTTGAATTACATCTGCTTACTTTACACATTATACTTGAATAAGACATGTGTTCCTGTTTCTAGAACATACAATATCTCTCTATCACACCATGTTCTTACATCAAATTACTACTATTGTGTAACCTGCAACAATCACTTATCATAAGACACATTTGACTTCGGAGTGTGATATAGGTTACATCTCACATTCTTTTCTAGCTTGCACTACTAATTTGTTGAAATGGCACTTATGATGAGACAATTTTAACTTGGTAGAGTGATATTCGTTGCATCTTTCATATGGTGTCTAGCTTTCATTGCTTCTAATTTTTTGAAATGCCTTCTCCTTAGTTTACACATCATAAGCTGTGAATATGCAATGCTGTGAATATGCAATGGCACTAATGACGAGAGACCTCTAACATGGTAGTGTGATGTTGTTTGCATCTTGCATATGATTTATTTTTTGTACTGCTTCACATTTGTTTAAACGCCATTTATGATGAGACACTGTTAACTTGGCAGAGCGATATTCGTAACATCTTTCATATGGTGTCTACCTTCCATTGCATTGCTTCTAATTTGGTGATATGTCTTCTTCTTAGTTTACACATCATAATTCTGCTTATCTCTTCTGTCCTCTTTTTCATACATATTACATCCTCCTATCATGTGGTTGTCTAACATCAAAGTTCAGTTCGTCTGCATCACACATCAATTTGTTCTAAATAACTACATTGTTATTCGTTTTTCTTGTCGGCTTGACTTAACATGGCATAGAGAAAGAGGAAGAAACACAGAATGGCAGGGAATGAGAAGCGGATGAATCCTGCAGATTCTGCTGGTACTGATGGTGCAATAGAAGGTCAAAGTCCAGCGGAAAATTCTACAAACACGGCGTCCCATGCTACATGAGTTGCAAAAAGGCCAAATAGAAACAAATAGTTGCCACCAAACAAGCAGAGACAGCCCTAGTTCTTGCAACACCTACCACAGTACTACCAGCTGCATGACTTACTCGTGCGTCAACTGAGCTAGCAGCACGTTCCCAAGCTCCCTTGCCACCTAACACTACTTCCCGAGCACTCTTGACACAAGACGAGTTGGCAATATCAGATGAACCTTGTGAGCTTCAACAGCAAGAAGGTAGTTGTTGGAGTCAAGTTACAGTTGCATGCTTCTTTATATGTAGTCTCACAGTTTGATGTACACTAACACTTCCTATGTTCGTTGTTGGACTAGCACCTAGGCGCAAGAGGAAACAAACATCAGGGATAATGCTCGATAGGTTAACTAAATCTAGAGGAGGAAGAATGGAGGTCCGTTTTGAGGCAGGTTTAAAAAGGCCACGTGATGCTACAGAGTCAGCCAAGTTAGTATCAGAGGCAGCGGTTGCCGTTAGGTGTCATGTACATATCCTCCCAACATGGATTCAGTACAGGAATGAAAAAGACGAAACCCAGTTCAACACCTTCCTCGACCATTTATCTGTAAGTATGATTATGTATGGAAACTAGTAATATCATCTTGCTCTGTCCGATACTTTCTAGGGTGCTGATAATGAGACTCCCATAATTTTCAACAGATGAGGTTCAAGTTGGATAGCCAAGATGATGCAACCAGACAAGCTTGCACCCATGTTTTCAAGTCTGCTCTGCGACAGTATCGGTATAACTTGAGGAAAACTCACTTTGAAGGCAAGGCTAGCAGTGAACTTTCCCAAACATCTCCAGTGGAAAATATATCGGATGAAGACTGGAGGGGCCTTGTTAAACACTGGTCTGATCTGAAGTATCAGGTACATTATATATATGTGATCATATCACATGTTGAAGTCCTATTTACGCATGTGCCACACAAATCTATCTTCTTGTAGATGAACTGTTCAAAGAACAAGGCCAACCGTACGAAAGTGAAATTCCAACAGACGACGGGATCTCGTAGCTATATTGCACACTGCGAGGCTCTTGTAATTGTTTTTTGACTATAAACTGTAGGGTAAACACCCCACTGCAACTTTTATTAATTAATTAAAAAAGAGTGAACAACAATAGTCTGGTGGGCTTGAGATAAGCCCAACAAAAGAAAACAAGAAGAACAAAAGAGAAACTACCAAAAAAAGAACTAAGCTAAACTACAACTGAGAACCACAAAAAAACAAAAAACAACAAGGAACACTATACATAATTACAACAATGAATCCAACCAAGCAGAGAACTGCACTTCATATTTGTTCTTGATCCTATATTTGAGAAGCTTTAGCTCCTTAGTGAATATGAGTTTCCAGCCAAGAAATGAAGGAGTTATATTATCATAAAATTTGTTGTTTCTACATATCCAGATGGCCCATGATCCCAATATGATAATCTCCATAAAGAAAGGGTAGTTGAGCTTGTCTTTGAGGTCTTGATATGCCTCCAGAACTGACAAGTTTGGTGTTCTGGAAGGACAGATGAAATCCCAGCATCTGATGGCAAAAGGCCATCCCCAAAAAATATGATGCAGAGTTTCTTCATGTTGACAGTTCCTCACTGCACAATTGTAAACTTCCAATTCAAAGTTTTTCCTTCTTAAAAGATTCCTTGTGTTTACTCTGTCATGCAATAGCATCCAGAAAAAAACTTTGTGCTTGGGCTGATAGGAGCTTTTCCAAATCCATGAGAAGTGTGGTGGAGTTTGTTTGTGGCCAATTAACACCTTATAGGCTTTAATTGATGAATAGAATTCATTTCCCCAGATGTAACTCCAAGTATCCAGTGCATCTAAGTATTCTGATTGTCTTATGGAAATGCACATATCTTCCATTTGTAGGAACTCCTCATATGCCTGTGTAGTAAGAGGCACATGGAATAAATCTTGGAGATATTCAGTGTTGATCACTTGTTGAACACTTGTGTGAGGATCTCTAACAAAGGAATACAGGTGATCAAACTTGTGCTTGAGAACAAATTGGTGCCACATATCATCCCAGAACAGAGCACTTTTGCCATATCCCACATTGCATCTTGCTATAGCTTTGAAGTGATCAATGAGTGGTAGATTGGATTTCCACCAGAAGGAGCCCACTTTTTGATCCCCTGGAAGTTGCTCATTGCTGTAGTATGTTTCCCAAATTAAATTCACCCACGGGATGTCATGTCTGTTGTAAAATTTATGAAGATTTTTCATGAGCAGAGTTTTATTTTGTGTGAAGATATCCAGGACTCCCAAGCCACCCTGATTTTTTGGTCTACAAACTGTGTGCCATGCAACTAAGGCCGGTCTCCTATCTTCCATATCAGGACTCCTCCATAGGCAATGCCTTAAATATTTGATGTTCTGGTGTTTAATAGTGATGGGAATGTCCAAACAACACATGAAGTAAACTGCTAAAGAAGCCAGCACATATTTAACCAACAAAACCTTCCCTGCCTGAGTCATGAAAGTGGAAATGCCAGTAATCCTCTTAGCAATTCTATTGACTATAGGCAAACACTGCTCCACAGTTGGTTTATAAATACCCAAAGGTAGCCCCAGATAAGTCAATGGAAATTGCCCTCTGGCACATTACAAAGTGTTTGTGAAAATATCTACTCTGTCTTCTGCAATGTTTATTGGCACCATGATTGATTTCCCATAGTTTACTTTTAGGCCTGTGGCAGATGCAAATGTGTTTAGTAGAGCTTTGAGGCATACTAGCTATCTAGCACTTGCTTGCATGATAACAAGAGTATCATCTGCATACTGAACAATAGGGAAGTCAGGGCAGGAGTTCACTTGAAGTGGTGGTGTGACTAAATCCCTTGTCATGGCTTTATTCAAAATTGATTGTAGCAAGTCAGCTGCTAGTAGGAACAGAAGAGGTGAAAGGGGGTCTCCTTGTCTTACTCCTATTTTACAATAAAATTTCTTCCCAGGTACCCCATTTAACATTACAACAGAGGATGCAGAATTGAAGAGCATGTGCATCCAAGTTATCCACCTTTCACCAAATACCTTAGCTCTTAAGATGTCAATTATAGCCTGATGTTCAATAGTGTCAAAAGCCTTTTCAAAATCCAGTTTGATTACAAGCAATTCTTCTTTTGACTTGTGGCACTGATGTATATATTCATAGGCCCAACCAAGACAATCTTGAATCACTCTATTCTTTAAGAATCCATATTGGTTGATATGTACCATATTGAGGATTACTTTTTGTAATTTGTTTGCCAGCAGTTTAGTAATGATTTTGAGAACCCCATTAAGCAATGAAATTGGCCTGAAGTCATTAGGGGATATAGGTACCTCTTTTTTGGAATGAGTGTGATATAAAAAGTGTTGAGGCTCTTGTAATTAGCTGTTGTTTCACTCTTTTCGCTATACCATATTATCAGATCTATATTGACTTGTTTGAAATGCAGAGGAAAGCCCGCAAGGACCAAAAAGTACCTAAACCAAATGCTGTGGAAATCTTCAAGGACTATTACACCAGCAAGAAGAAGGGCATGACTACACTAGTCAAAGTCGCTGTTGTAAGTCCTTAATCCTCATGCCTTTTAACTACTACTTACTCTGACTTGTGCCTTTAACTGCATGGTTTGCAGCCAATGTCTATTACTCTTTTCAATTTTATACACAATTGTCTTAGTGTATCATTGCACCTTACAAGGTTTAAAAGAGAGGAGTGATGTTCCTTTGATCTTGACCCGCAATCTAGTTCCGTGCTGGACTTGCCCACACAACGTTACAATTGCCTGTTTGTCTGTTCTCAGTTGTTTTGTGATATGAATGATGTCATACTATGCTTACCGTATTATAAACTTCGTCTCTTTATCCTTAGCCCTTAATACAATGTGAAGAAATAGACAATACATTAGCGATGGTACATGGTCATATGTTTGGAACCTGGTTTTATTATGTACTTTGCAATAAAATACAACTAATATTTTACATGGGTTCACCAGAATAAGTTCTGTATATAGACCAAAGCTATTTTGTTTGGTTTCGCTGCCTCCTTAATATCTTCTGTTCTGCTACTAATGTAAAAACTCAACTTTTCAGTGAGCTATGGAAAAAATGGTGGAACTACCACCTTCTGAAGGTGGCGAGGCAACTATAACCGCAATGTCAGCTCTTGCTGCAGTGGATCAGTACCTGTCCACTAACAGTGCCAAAAGCACGTTCCTGCGTAATACTGGGTTGGTTGTTAAGGCAATATCGTCCAAACTGCCTCATGATCCAGATATGCAAGCTCAAAGCAATGTTGTATCTGTGCTCCAGAGACAAGTCCATTCCCTAACAGAGACCCTTTGTGAAACAAGGAGAAACATTGCTCAATGTCGTCAAGATATGCATGGTTTTGAAACCAGACTATCAAACATTTGCTATGTTGTTCAGGAGCCTAGGGGAAATGAAGGCGAGGGTTATGGTGCTCCATCAGACAATACAACATGAAAACGTAACAGCCAGGTCAAATGAACTGAGCTTCTGAACTTCTGGTGGTGCATTTATCTGCTAGACTATTAAGTTTTAAGCCAACCTTCCTTTTTTATATAGTTGTAATTTTTTTGGTGCGATACAAAATTTATTCTTGACGTGCAGCCACCGGCTGAAGAAAACAGCAAGCCATTTTTGTATAGTGTAGGGTGTTCCCTATATTTGCACTGGTGGCGATCTTTGATGCCGAGTGGATGTAATCTGTGCAATCGCCTTAATAGCCTAGCATTAGTTTCGGCCTTATTTATTTCCTAGTCTTCTTTTTCCCTGGTTTGCTAGTGGCCGCAACTACCATGGGCCATATACGGGTCATAGGATCCATGGGTCTCCTACGGGCCGTCGATAAATGGGCCTATAATCGGTGGGCCTCGAGCCGTCGGATAAATGGGTCTACATGGGCTGTAATCGGGCGTAATTGGTATCGGCCCAGCACATTAACATGCCGTAGGACAGCAAAGGCTTAATTCTGTCACAACCATAATGGGTCGTTAATGGGTCAGAATATAGGACAGGCTGGAAACGGCGCAACGGGTTAACAGGCCAGAAACGGGCCGACTCTTGCCATGGGCCGAATTTGGCCCATTAGGGTAACAGGCTAGTAACGGGCCGACTCTTGCCATGGGCCGAATTTGGCCCATTAGGGGAACATGCCAGTAACGGGCTGACTCCTGCCATGGGCTGAATTTGGCCCATTAGGGGAACAGGCCAGTAACGGGCCAGAAGTAATCGAGGGCCAAAAAGGAGCCCAAGAATGTATGGGCCGTCAATAGGCTGAAAGCTAACATGGGCTGAAAACGGCCCATGTAAATCACGGGCCGTTAACGGGTATAAAGAAAATTACTGTTCATTATGGATTAGAGTCACCGTGGGCCTGTAAAGGGCCGAAAGATAAGAAGGCCTCATATGGGACGAAAAACGTCGTGGGCCATACATGGGCCAAAAGTGAAATGGGCTGGTGTTATATTCGACGGCCCAGATGACGTTGTTGGGCTGATTTCCTTTAGGGCCTAACGGGCCGTGAGTTAACGGGCCGTAAAATGGGCTATTTGCGAAGAGACCATTAACAGGCTTTTCATGGGCCAGCCGTTAACCTTTGACCACGTCAAACGGGCCGGCTTTGTAAGCTAAATGGGCCAGTGGTGGGCCGTGGCACGTGTCGACATATCATAGGCGCCTATCTGACCCACTGACGAGCTGACACGTGTTTCGTCCAGCCAATAAGAATTTTACACGTGGAAATTTCCCATTGGTCGGGGCTGTTAACGGGTTATCGGATCCAAAACCCGACCCGATAGCTTAACGGCGTTCCGTTACGGTGGATGCCACGTGTCGGTCACCCTTGACGAAAGCACTTCTGTGACACGCGATTTATCATCATGGAAGTGGACACTTCCGTGATCATAATTTTGGTGATGTCATGGAACACTTCTACGACAGCACAGGTATGACTATCTTGATTCTGTCATAAAATCGTCATGGATGTACATGCATGACAAAAAACGCGACCTACTGTGACAAACACATATCATCACGGAAGTGTATTTTTTTGTAGTGATAGTTGTGATGATATCCAAGGCAATGATCATGTATATAGGAATCACGTCTGAGACAAGTAGACCGACTCCTGAATGCATCTACTACTATTACTCCATAAATTGATGGCTACGTAGCATGCATCTAGAGTATTAAGTTCATAAAGAATGCAGTAACGCCTTAAGCAAGATGACATGATGTAGACAAAGTAAATCCAATCAATATGAATAAACCCCATACTTTTATCCTTAATGGAAACAATACAAGTACGTGTCTTGTCCCTTCTATCACTGGCATATAGAGCACCACAAGATTGAACCCATTACAAAGCACCTCTCCAATTGCAAGATCAATCAATCTAGTTGGCCAAACCAAACAGATAGATTGGAGAGAAATACAAAGCTATAATAATCATCCATAAAAGAGCTCATAGAAGACTCAAATAATATTCATAGATAATCTAATCATAAACCCACAATTCATCGGATCCCAACCAACACACCAGAAAAGAAGATTACATCGAATAGATCTCCAAGAACATTGTATTGAAGATCAAAGAGAGAGAAGAAGCCATCTAGCTACTAGCTATGGACCCATAGGTCTGTGGTAAACTACTCACACATCATCGAAGGGGCAGCAAGGTTTATGTAGAGGCCCTCCATGATCGATTCCCCCTCTGGCAGAGTGCCAGAAAAGGCCTCCATATGGAATCTCGCAAGAATAGAAGCTTGCGGCAGCTGAAAAAGTATTATGGGTGCTCTTTGTTGGTTTCTCGATTTTTAAAGAATTTACAGAATTGGAATTAGGTCAAACAGAGGAATGAGGGGCCCGTGAGGCACATGGGCGTGCCCATGTGGCTTGTGGACCACTCCTTCACCTTCTGGCCTCCTCCCGAAGTTTCTAGGGTCTCTTATGTCTAGAAAAAATTGTTAAAAAGTTTTGTGGCATTTGGACTTTGTTTGGTACTGATTTCATGGAAAACCAAAAAGAGGCAAAAAAAAACAACTGGCACTTGCCACTAAGTTAATAGGTCAGTCCCAAAAAATGCTATATAATTGCATGTAAAACATCCAAGATTTATACTATAATAGCATAGAACGATAAAAAATTATAGGTATGTTGGAGATGTATCATCAATCCCTTGCCGGTTAATTGCAAGGATCGAATCTCGCAGTGATAGATAGATAAACAAAAACACAAAATAAAATAGCAGTAAATAAATTGCAGCAAGGTATTTTTGGATTTAATATATGATATAGATGGACCCAGGGGACATAGTTTTCACTACACGCTTTTCACTCGAACAAAAAGCACGCGGTGGGTGAACAAATTACTGTTGGAAATTGATAGAAAAGCGCATAGTTATGACGATATCCAAGACAATGATCATGTATATAGGCATCACGTCCGAGACAAGTAGACTGACTCCTGCCTGCATCTACTACTATTACTCCACACATCAACCGCTATCCAGCATGCATCTAAAGTATTAAGTTCATAAAGAACGGAGTAACGCCTTAAGCAAGATGACATGATGTAGAAAAAGTAAATCCAATCAATATGAATAAACCCCATAGTTTTATCCTTAATGGAAACAATAGAAATACATGTCTTGTCCCTTTCTGTCACTCGCATATAGAGCACCGCAAGATTGAACCCATTACATAGCACCTCTCTAATTGCAAGATAAATCAATCTAGCTGGCCAAACCAAATGGATAGATTGGAGAGAAATACAAAGGTATAATAATCATGCATAAAAGAGTTCAGAGAAGACTCAAGTAATATTCATAGATAATCTGAATCATAAACCCAAAATTCATCGGATCCCAACAAACACAGCAGAAAAGAAGATTATACATCGAATAGATCTCCAAGTACATTGAGGAGAACATTGTATTGAAGATCAAAAGGAGAGAAGAAGCCATCAAGCACAATCAAATCAACGGGCACATAATTTCTATTTGCGAGAATAAGAACATCGTTTATTCTACCTAAAGGTTTCTTAATAGTGGAATCCGCTAAGTGCAAATTAAGAGAACATTCATCCAAATCATGAAGGCCTAGCACATCACATAGAGATTTTGGTATTGTGGAAATGCTAGCACCCAAATAACATAAAGCATTGCATTGAAATTTTTAAACTTAACTTTAGTGGTAGGTTCACATTCATCATATAATTTCCTAAGTATTGAAACCTCCAATTATAGTTTTCTTCTAAAGCTTTCATCATAGCTTCTACGATATGTTTAGTAAAAGCCTTATTTTGCTCATAAGCATTGGGTAGTTTAGCATGGATTTCAACAAGGAAGTACACTTAATTAAAGAACAACTATCATAATTAAAATCCTTGAAATCCAAAGAAGTGGGCACATCACTACTTAAAGGTTTGACCTCTCCAAACCCACTTTTATCAAACTTTTCATTAAGATTTTTACCCTCCGAACAATGGGGATGCCTTCTAGATAAATTTGACTCATCTTCAGTCCCCTTTTCATCAAGTTTTATATTCCTAAACAAAGTTTCAATGGGTGTAACACCAATCATTTTAATATCTTCATTATAATTGTGATAAAAACCAGGCGGAATCACTTTTTCTAAGAATTCTCGCTTAGCCCTCGA
This sequence comes from Aegilops umbellulata, assembly GCA_032464435.1. Classification (NCBI taxonomy): domain Eukaryota; kingdom Viridiplantae; phylum Streptophyta; class Magnoliopsida; order Poales; family Poaceae; genus Aegilops; species Aegilops umbellulata. The sequence continues at coordinate 216,366,963 of CP136060.1, forward strand.
CCTAGTGGTTCTTTCTTTGATGTCATCAATGCAAACATAAAGATCTTTAATGGACTCATTAATATCAAGCTTGGGTGGCAAAAATTTTGTTTTGAGATTTTCCACATCATTAACAATTCTATCCATGCTCCTAGACATATCATCAAGTTTACTCAATTTTTCCTCTATCATAGTATTGAAAATGTCGGTGTACTAAAGTAGGGGTACCTTAGTACCCCGAACTTGTGCACGGGCAGTAGTAGAATACCGCGGCAAGGCTTGCCAGGGGAGCGACAAGAGTCTCCACGGCCCTTTTTGGGCCGGACGAAGGCCAAGTGATCGAGCCTAGAAGACCAAGCCCCGACAAGAGGAGCTTGCCACGCCGAGAAGGCGAGGTCCGGCAAGAGGAGCTTGCCGGACCAAGGCGGCAAGGCCCCGACATGAGGAGCTTGCCAGGACGACTAAGCCGAAGGACCAAGACCCCGGCGGGAGGAGCTCGCCGGGACGACCAAGCCAAGGCACCCCAAGAGAAGCCCGCCGCGGCGCGCCGCGCGCCCCGGCAAGGCCTGACGAGCGGCAAGCTCTCAGGTGCGGCAAGGCAACTACCGCGGCAAACCACCACCTCAGGCCTGCGCTCCAGCTCACCTGCCCACGCGTCGCTCTGGGGCTTCACCGAAGGCACGTGGCCGGGCGCCGCGCAACCTGAGACGCGCGGTGGCATGCGACGTTGGCAGAGTCGCCCCCGTGGCAAGCGGAGGCGCCCCTAACGGTCCGCCTCGGCACTGTTCAGGCGATCCAGACGGGCATTTAATGCCTTTGTACCCCGCCGTCAGAGTTAGGTGCGATAGCACTGTGCGACCCCTGCTCGCATAGTTCCTTGCCATTTTTACCCTCACCTGCGTCGCTACCTGTGGGAAACCCCTTAGCATATAAAAGGAGGCCCATGCGCACGTAGAGGGGGATCCAGACCCCGTGGATCCAGACCCCGGGGATCGAACCCTAGAGAGGAGGAACAGAAAACCAGGAGGACGCCCAGTAGACCCTCGTCTACGTCCAGCTCCAACCTACTGTAGCTTCTTGCGCTCCAGAGCAAGAACTCTAATCAACCAGACAAGCAGCAGTAGGGTTTTACGCATCCATGCGGCCCGAAGCTGGGTAAAATCATCGTGTGAGTGTGTCGCCTCGATCTGCTCTTTGTGCCACCTCCGCCCCCGCCGAACCGACAAGGGGCTCCGTCCCCATAGGTGCTCGTGGAGGCCGATTCCCCCGACATCTTTGGCGCGCCAGGTAGGGGGTGCGTCGAGGTTGTGCGAACCAGATTTGGCGACCACAGGCAAGCTCAGGTATGGCCAGGGACCTTTCCGCTCCGACCCGCGAGGCGGAGGCATTCCTCCTCACGGACCCGCGCACGGCCCTCCTCGAGTACCCACTCACGCAGAGTCCGGGCAAGAGCAGCTGCTCCTTGAGGAGGACCGCCTTCCGGCCGCTGAGCGAGTTTCTCGCTTCCAGCAAACTCTGCGCCGCTCCCGTAGCCGCAGAAGTTAGCGCCGGAAGTTGCGGGAAAGGCGACCTCGTTCTTCGGCGAGCCCAGGCCGCCAAGATTCAAACGAGTCGACGCCGACCGTGGGAGGAACCTTTGCTAGCGCGGCGGTCGGAACCCGTTCCATCGGCCATCCTCTCTGTCCAAGTCTTGCCGCAGTTGCATGTAATCCTTGGTACAGAGACGGGCGCAGATCCCAAGCATAGCTTGTGTGCACCGCACATCTTGTCGACTTCGCGCCTCTCCGCTTGGCGCAGGCATCATTCGACACGATTGTGCAGCACTCGACTCCGGCAAGCGATGGCAGGCCGCGAGGCCCCGAGCCTTCGTTATTCCCTTACCTCGAGTAGGGGGGATGACGGGATAGGCTGGGCGTCGCCCGAGGAAGCTGCGCCTTGCCGGACGGCAAACAACAGAAAAGCTAAGTTGCCAAAGTTTGAGCAATTAAGCTCCTTTTTATTCTTAAGTTATCTTCCTCGAACGACCGAGCTTCGTATGGGAAACCTGTGCGCGGAGGGGCCGGCTCGTGGCTGGTTGTGCCCTTATTTCGTTTCGAGTCCGCTCAACGACTTAAGTGTGCTACATCCCGAGTGGCGTCCTTACTTGTTTCGAGCTCGCTCGGCAGCTTGAGTGTGCCGCGACTGCAGTCGCCACACCTACCTCGCCCTAAGCCTGCTCAACATTTAAGTGAGTTGCGCCAGCCGCGGCAAGGTTTCTTGCCGGTGGAAGCCCCGTCAGCGGGTTGCCGATGTCCCGCACTCGGCACCCGTGGCAAGGCGGAGACTTTCGCCGACAAGTTCCCGGAAGCGTAGGGCATGAACGTACGAAGCACAAGGTCGAACGAGGGAGATAACAGCGCAATGAACCACTTAAGATAAAACTTATATTACGAAATAACTTGCCGCTGCTCTAATCAGCTGTTTCTAAGGCATGCTCAGCAGCGACAAGGGAAGAAAAGAAAGAGGTGGGCGGCCTAATCCGCGCGGTCGCCTGCGACCCGCCTGATCCCGGCCACCCTTTCCACAATGGGGGTGACGAGGGCCCTGATCTCCGTCAGGTCAGCGTCTTCCGGCAAGTGCCGGAGGACGTTGGTGAGCCTGATGGTGGGGTTGCGGAAGACGATCTTCACCAGCACCCTCTCGAGGGCCCCGGAGACGGCTTCCCGCGTCTCCTCGGCCAGCTGCTCCGGGATCTTTTCCCGGAGATGCTGGAGCACCCCCACCAAGCCCTTGAAGAAGGCAGTGAGCTTGGCGCTCGGTATTCGTTCTTCAGCCTCAGCGCATCAAGCTGAGGGGGGAACGTCGCTGTCTCCTTCCGAAGCGCTTCCAGCCGCAACGCCTCGGCCGACTTCACGGCCTTCCCCTTCGCCTTGTCGCTCTTCGGGGCCATGGCAGAAACGGGGAGGGGGAGTTGTCGGCGTGGGCGGCGCCGGGGGCTGCGAAGGCGATTCGCTGCTTTCTCTAGTGAGGAGGAGGTGGCGGAGATTTTTGAGGAACAGCAACCGGCGGAATGGCGAGCTGCCCCAGTTCCCCTCCGCTTATAAAGGGGGGAAGGAGCGGCGGCGGACGTTCCGCCTTTCCAAATAAAGAGGTCGTGCCCGACGTGACGCATGTCTGCGGGCCTCAAGCCCTGCGCACGCCACCCACGTCACGCACGCCTCGCACGCCTCGCCCCCCCACGACGCCGCGATAAGCGCGCCCCACTTGGGGAGGGCGCGACGAGCACGGAGTTAAGGAGCAGCGCAACCCAGGCCGTGCGTGCCCGTGCACTCTTAGGGCCTGGCCCAACAACGCTCAGCACCGTGTATGGCCCAGACCCGGGGGCTCCTATCGGTGTACTAAAGTAGGGGTACCTTAGTAACCTGAACTTGTGCACGGGCAGTAGTAGCATACCGCGGCAAGGCTTGCCAGGGGAGCGACAAGAGTCTCCACGGCCCTTTTTGGGCCGGACGAAGGCCAAGTGATCGAGCCTAGAAGACCAAGCCCCGGCAAGAGGAGGTTGCCGGGCCGAGAAGGCGAGGTCCGGCAAGAGGAGCTTGCCGGACCAAGGCGGCAAGGCCCCGGCAAGAGAAGCTTGCCAGGACGACTAAGCCGAAGGACCAAGACCCCGGCGGGAGGAGCTCGCCGGGACGACCAAGCAAAGGCACCCCAAGAGAAGCCCGCCGTGGCGCGCCGCGCGCCCCGGCAAGGCCTGACGAGCGGCAAGCTCTCAGGTGCGGCAAGGCAACTACCGCGGCAAGCCACTTGCCGCGGCAAACCACCACCTCAGGCCTGCGCTCCAGCTCACCTGCCCACGCGTCGCTCTGGGGCTTCCCCGGAGGCACGTGGCGGGGCGCCGCACAACCTGAGACGCGCGGTGGCATGCGACGTTGGCAGAGTCGCCCCCGTGGCAAGCGGAGGCGCCCCTAACGGTCCGCCTCGGCACTGTTCAGGCGATCCAGACGGGCATTTAATGCCTTTGTCCCCCGCCGTCAGAGTTAGGTGCGATAGCACTGTGCGACCCCTACTCGCACAGTTCCTTGCCATTTTTACCCTCACCTGCGTCGCTACCTGTGGGAAACCCCTTAGCATATAAAAGGAGGCCCATGCGCACGTAGAGGGGGATCCAGACCCCGTGGATCCAGACCCCGTGGATCCAGACCCCGGGGATCGAACCCTAGAGAGGAGGAACAGAAAACCAGGAGGACGCCCAGTAGACCCTCGTCTACGTCCAGCTCCAACCTACTGTAGCTTCTTGCGCTCCAGAGCAAGAACTCTAATCAACCAGACAAGCAGCAGTAGGGTTTTACGCATCCATGCGGCCCGAAGCTGGGTAAAATCGTCGTGTGAGTGTGTCGCCTCGATCTGCTCTTTGTGCAACCTCCGCCCCCGCCGAACCGACAAGGGGCTCCGTCCCCATAGGTGCTCGTGGAGGCCGAATCCCCCGACAAAAATCTTTTGAGAATTTATAAATTCTTTAACATTAATTTAAAGATTAGAGGGCATGCTATTATTAGTATTAAAATAATTACCATAGTATGCGATAACTATTAGAGGAATTTCCAGGAAACGGTCTAGGATTAAAATTACCTCTATAAGCATTACTGTTGAAGTTGTTTCACGAGACAAAATTCACATCCCCGGATCATTATTTTGCTCAATCAAAGTAGACAATGGCACATCATTAGGATCAATATTAGCACTCGTACTAGCAACCATTTTCATAAGTGCATCTACTTTATCACTCAAAGTACTAATTTCTTAAACAAAATTCACTTTTTTACTAGTGGGAGTTCTTTCAGTACGCCATCGTGATTAATTTGCCATAATATTATCAAGCAATTTCATAGTTTCTCCTAATTTGATTTCCATAAAAGTATCACACGCGGCGGAATCTAAAAGATTTCTAGAAACAAAATTCAATCCCGCATAAAATTTTTGTATGATCATCCATAAACTTAAGCCATGAGTAGGGCAATTTATTATCATTAATTTCATCCTCTCCCAAGATTGGGTAACATGTTCATGCTCAAGTTTCTTAAAATTCATAATTTGGTTTCTAAGAGAAATAATTTTCTTGAGAGGACAATACTTGGAAATAAAAACATCCTTACACTTATCCTAAGAATCAATATTATTTCGTGGCAAGGACGAAACCATGTTTTAGCGTCATATCATAGTGGGAACGGAAATAATTTTAATTTGACAATATCATTATCCACATGTCTTTTGTCTTTTGCATATCGCACAATTCAACATAAGTGTCAAGATGTGATGGAGCATCTTCATTAAGACTACCAAAAAATTGTTCATTCATAACAAGATTTAGCAAAATGGCATTAATATAACAAGACTTTGCAATAGTGGTGGGAGGAGCGATCGGAGTACTAATAAAATCATTATTATTATCAATATTGGAAAAATGACACAACTTGGTATTTTCTTGAGACAATGCAACAAAGCAAGAAAACAAACAAAAAGGCAAACGGAAAATATTTTTGTGTTTTTTGTAAAAAACATTTTATAAGTGGCAGAGATGAAAAGGAGAGGCAAAAGGCAAATAAAAGTAAATGCAAGGAGATGAAATTTTATGCGATGGTACTTGATAGATGTTGACTATGTCTCCCCCAATGGTGCCAGAAATTCTTCCTACTACTTGTGAGCCATGTTGGGATTTCCTGAAGAGGAGAGGATGAGGCAGTATAGTAGATATACGTATTTCCCTCAGCTAAGAACCAAGGTTATAAATCCAGTAGGAGAACCACGCAACACCTCGTTAACATCACCTACACACAACATAACAAATACTTGCACCCAACGCAAACAAGGCGTTGTCTATCCCTTGGCGGTTAATTGCAAGGATCGAATCTCGTAGTGATAGATAGATAAAATAAAAACACAAAATAAAAGTAATGTAAATATATTACAGCAAGGTATTTGTAGATTTTAATATATGATTAATATAGACCCAGGGGACATAGTTTTCACTAGATGCTTCTCTCTTGAACGTAGCATACGGCAGGTAAACAAATTATTGTTGGGAAATTGATAGGAAAGCGAATATTTATGACGATATCTGAGGCAATGATCATGTATATAGGCATGGTAACCCACAAGTATAGGGGATCGTAACAGTTTTCGAGGGTATAGTATTCAACCCAAATTTATTGATTCGACACAAGGGGAGTCAAAGAATATTCACAAGTATTAGAAGTTGAATTGCCAATTCAACCACACCTGAAAGACTTAATATCTGTAGAAAAGTAGTATGGAAGTAACGGTAACGGTGGCAAAGGAAAAAGTAGCAATTTTCTAGTGATTGTGACAGTAGCAATGGCAAAGTAACTTACACTACTAGGAAAAGGGCTATAGATAGGAGTGATACTAATGGCGCACCAGGGAAGCAGTGCGCCACTAGTATATACTAATGGCGCACATGTTGGTGATACGCCATTAGTGTGGAAGACACTAATGGCGCACCAGAAACAGGGTGCGCCACTGGTATGAATTATTATTTTTTTCCATTTTCCCATACATACTAATGGCGCATCTGGTCCATAATGCGCCATTACTAGTTATAACTACTAATGGCGCACCAAGCAGACAGTGCGCCATTACTGCAAATTTTGTTTTAAACTAGTAATGGCGCACTCTGAGAAGATGCGCCATTAGTGTGTGTGTGTCTATATATATATATATATATATATATATATATATATATATATATATATATATATTATACTTTTTTGCAAAACTACTAATGGCGCACCACCTGCTGGTGCGCCATTAGTAACCAGGGTTACTAATGGCGCATTTGCTTGTGGTGCGCCATTAGTAACCTGGGACCCCAACAAGATATTTTGGACAGCCCACACCTACCCACTCACTTTCCCCACTTCATTCCATCCACCTCCTTCTCCAAGCTTTCGGCCATCTCCTCCTCCTCACCTCATTTCCACCATAGATTCAACAAAATTAAGTGGTGAAATCACCTTTTTTTGATAGGTAAGTAAGGGAAAGCTATCTTCATGATGTAGATCTACTTTGTTTCTCCCTAGCTCGCTCCAACAACGTGCACATGCACTTTTTGTGGCCTAGCTAGATCTATGTATGTTTGTTGTGTTGCATGTGTTTGTGGTGTTGCATATATGTTTGTGTTTGAAGGTACAGGTTTTTGAAATGCGATAGTTGCCAATATTTTGCCGGAATGTTTTGATTCATTTCCGTTTCGGCGAGAATTTTGGCACTATGCATTCTTTTTGGTCCTATTTTTAGGGAAGGTCATGCCAAATTTTTTCTTGGTTCTAACATATCGTTTTGCTCTACCCCGCAGGCGACCATGGTCCGCACGATGACTGAAGGCATCGTGAATAGGTTTTTGAGCTCCGCGAAGGCCGAGATGCTTCAAAAGAACGAGACGGAGATAAGATGTCCGTGTCGAAGATGCAAGCTGAAGAGCCTTATTGCGGACCCGGATTCCGGGCAGGTGCGGGACCACCTGCTCTTGCGTGGTTTCATGGATGGCTATCGGTGGCAAGGTGATGAAGATGACTATGAAGTCGTCCATGGCCGGGGCCGGGCAAGAAATGAGGAAGGGCAACAAGAAAAGTACCACCGCGGCGAGGGCGGGCGAGAAGACGAAGAATCTCCAGGACATGATCAAGACGGTGATGTTGTACACAGTCATCATGTAGAAGATGTCGTACATGATGATGAGGAAGATCAAGACGAAGGGCATCATCATGAAGATGAAGATGCCGGAGCAGACGACGATGGAGGCTGGGTGCAGGACCCTCATATTCAAGAGCTGCTTCTCAAGCAGACGGATAACACAAGAGCTGCTGCCCGAGAGAAAGCCAAGCTGGATCAGCTGGAGATGGACGCCGTTACTCCATTGTATGAAGGATGCAGGCTCGAGGATACCCGCCTGAAAGTAACGCTCATGGCTCTGGAGATGAAGGTAAAACACAAAATGACCGACGCATGCTTCGACGAGAACATGTCATTCTGGCACGAACGTCTTCCCAAGGGGAACAAGTGCCCGACCAGTTTCGAGGAGGCGAAGAAAATCGTGTGTCCTCTGGATTTACCGCACGTGAAATACCATGTGTGCATGAACAATTGTATCATTTATCGGGACGAGCACGCGGAGTCTACCATATGTCCGGTGTGCGGCATCACTCGATACAAGAAGAGGAAGAAAGCTCCTCAAAAATCGGTGTGGTACTTTACGATCACTCCTCGTCTGCAGCGGTATTTCGCGGACCCTAAGGTAGCAAAGCTCCTGCGTTGGCACGCAGATAGGGAGGAGAAGAAGCGGGAAGATGACAGAAATGATCCGGAGATAAATAAAAAAGACAAGATGCTGAGTCACCCTAAGGATGCGAGCCAGTGGTAGGCGTTGAACTTCGAATACCCAGAATTTGGGAAGGATCCAAGGAACATCGTGCTGGCGCGAGCACCGATGGAGTCAATCCGTTTGGCAGCCAGAGAAGCACACATAGCACCTGGCCTGTGTTTGTGTGGATGTAAAACCTTCCCCCCTGGTTGTTCATGAAGAGGAAGTACATTCACATGAGTATGCTAATTGAAGGGCCGAAACAACCAGGGAACGACATCAATCTATATCTGGGGCTGCTGAAGGAGGAGCTAGACACACTGTGGAAAACGCCAGCTGTCGGGGGAATCTGCCTCCACGAGCACCTATGGGGACGGAGCCCCTTGTCGGTTCGTCGGGGGCGGAGGTTGCACAAAGAGCAGATCGAGGCGACACACACACACAACGATTTTACCCAGCTTCGGGCCGCACGGATGCGTAAAACCCTACTGCTGCATGTCTGGTTGATTGGAGTTCTTGCTCTGGAGCGCAAGAAGCTACAATAAGTTGGAGCTGGACGTAGACGAGGGTCTACTGAGCGTCCTCCTGGTTTTCTGTTCCTCCTCTCTAGGGTTCGATCCCCCGGGGTCTCGATCCTCCTCTACGTGCGCATGGGCCTCCTTTCATATGCTAAGGGGTTTCCCACAGGTAGCGACGCAGGTGAGGGTAAAAATGGCAAGGAACTGTGCGAACAGGGGTCGCACAGTGCTATCGCACCTAACTCTGACGGCGGGAGACAAGGGCATTAAATGCCCGTCTGGATCGCCTGAACAGTGCCGAGGCGGACCGTTAGGGGCGCCTCCGCTTGCCACGGGGGTGACTCTGCCAACGTCGCATGCCACCGCGCGTCTCAGGTTGCGCGGCGCCCCGCCACGTGCCTCCGGGGAAGCCCCAGAGCGACGCGTGGGCAGGTGAGCTGGAGCGCAGGCCTGAGGTGGTGGTTTGCCGCGGCAAGTGGCTTGCCGCGGTAGTTGTCTTGCCGCACCCGAGAGCTTGCCGCTCGTCAGGCCTTGCCGGGGCGCGCGGCGCGCCGCGGCGGGCTTCTCTTGGGGTGCCTTGGCTTGGTCGTCCCGGCGAGCTCCTCCTGCCGGGGCCTTGGTGCTTCGGCTTAGTCGTCCCGGCAAGCTCCTCTTGCCGGGGCCTTGTCGCCTTGGCCCGGCAAGCTCCTCTTGCCGGACCTCGCCTGCTTGGCCCGGCAAGCTCCTCTTGCCGGGGCTTGGTCTTCTAGGCTCGATCACTTGGCCTTCGTCCGGCCCAAAAAGGGCCGTGGAGACTCTTGTCGCTCCCCTGGCAAGCCATGCCGCGGGACGCTACTACTGCCCGTGCACAAGTTTGGGGTACTAAGGTACCCCTACTTTAGTACACCGACAGGAGCCCCCGGGTCTGGGCCATACACGGTGCCGAGCGTTGTTGGGCTAGGCCCTAACAGTGCACGGGCACGCGTGGCCTGGGTTGCGCTGCTCCTTAACTCCGCGCTCGTCGCGCCCTCACCAAGTGGCGCGCGCTTATCGCGGCGTCGTGGGGGGCGAGGCATGAGAGACGTGCGTGACGTGGGTGGCGTGCGCGGGGCTGAGGCCCGCAGGCATGCGTCACGTCGGGCACGACTCCTTTATTTGGAAAGGCGAAGCGCCCGTCCCCATTTTCGAATGGGGGAGGAGGCGTGGAGGCGCGGCTTGGTGAACGAACGGGGCCGAGGCGTGGCTTTCGGGGCGCCCGTCCCCACGACCACGGGGTGGGGAGAGGTCGCCTCATCCGTCGCCTCGGCCCTGCTCGCCTGCCACGCGTCCTCCATGCACTCGGGGTTGCGGTGGTGGAGGCGGAAAACCGGGCCGACGCGGGTTGATGTAGAGGGTCGGCCCCATCGCCTGCCCTTCCTCTGCTTTGATTGGTTGTGCGGGGCGGCCGAGCCCCCACTCCACCCCTTTATAAGGAGCGGAAGGGGGCGATGAAGGTCCGCACCTCCCTTCTTTCTTCTCTTTGATCCCTGGTCCGCTCTCCCCAACTGCCATGGAGAAAGGGAACCCTGGTCCTTCGTCGGTGGCGGCAAGGGTTGCCGCCAGGCAGCGAGCCCCTCCTCCCCTTGCACCCGCGATGGCGGAGCCCACCGCAAGGGGGAGGGGGAGGGGGCGAGGTCGTGGACGAGGCCGTGGACGGGGCCGAGGCACTCGAGGCGGGCAGGACGGCGCGCCGGCCTCGCCTCCGCTGGCGGCTCCGTTTCCCCCGGCGGTTCATCTCGGGGACGACCCCTGCGAGTTCATCATCAGGCTGCGCCGGGCGCCTCGCCGTCGCCTCCGCCTCCCGACCCCCTTCGCGGACGTCTTGGAGGCGGAACAACACGAGATGCTGAGACTGCGCATGAGGGGCTGCGGGATCAGTGGTACGCGAGTCCACGTCGAATCCCGAGCCCCCGGCGTGATGTGTCTTGGCCGCGGGTGGAAGACGTTCGCCCGGATCCACAGCTTGATGGAGGGTTTCACCCTCCATTTTAAGCTGATGGAGGGCGATCTCCTCTCCGTCAAGGACTTCGGGGACCTCGGCACCCGGGCCCGGTGCTGCGTGGATAGCTCCTCCGACAGCGAAGGCTCCTCCTCGAGCGAGAGTGGCGAGGAGGGGAGCGACAGCGACGACGAGGGGAGCGGCCGCCGGGATGACGGGTCCGACTAGGTGCCGGTCGCAGCTCCGCGTGGCACCGGCGGCCCCCATCGTCCACGTCGCTGGCGCCGTGAACTCCCCGGGGTCATCTCCTTGGGCGGCTGGCGTAGGGAGGCTGCGGAAGAGGAAGAGGGCGGGCGGCAAGGCCGCTGCCTCGTCTTCCAGCTCCGCCTCAGACGCCGTCACCACCCTTGCTCGCGGCGACGACCACCGGGGTCTTCTCTCCGGCCCGGCAAGCTCCTCTTGCCGGGGCTTCGTCTTCTCGGGCGGCCGGAGTGGCGAGGCTGCGGAAGAGGCTGGCGGCAAGGCCGTCAACTCGGAGTACGAGGGCTAGATGCCCTCGACAGCGTGTTGACGCCCCGCGGCCTCCTTCTCGAGCTCCGCTTCCAGCGTCGCCGTCTCCATCCAGCCTCCGGAGCCCCCCGGGCGGAGCCCCGGATGCTCTCTTGGCGTCTTCTGCCACCCGCAGCTCGTCTAGGCGCCCCTTTTGCCCTTCTCGCCTCCTTGCTCTACCTCCTGAGGAGAGAGACAAGAAAGGGATTACGGGCACCTTATCTCTTTTTATCTTGTAAGCCCTCGGGCCTTAGTTGCATTTAAATCTTGTAATCCCATCTTTCATGTTTTTCATTCTCTCTGAACTGTACCTGAGTGGAATGTTTTTAATGAAAAGGGGATGTTTGCTGGATCATTTGTCTCGCGGGTACATCCCGCGGCAAGGAGCGAACCCTTTGCTTCGTTAAGATAGACACTTCCCCACCCGGCAACGGACCCTGCCATCTCCCGCGCCCCTTGGCCCTCCTCACGCTCTTGGCGGAGGCAGGGAGAAGGCGGGTTCTGGCCCCTCGCTTCCTCCTCTTGCCGCCGCGGCTACTATCAGAAGCGGGCCCCGGGAACGCGCTCCGGGGTTTGTCGCTTAAGAGAGCACGGCAGCTTTTAGGGGGGAGCAAGGTTTTCGCATTCCGCAGCTCATGAGAGAATGCATGATAAGGGATGTAAAGACTTATCTGAGGTTGCAGCCTCCGGCAACTCTGGCTTGCCGGGAGGCGGGTGCTGGCTCGTCCTTCTCCCCTTCTTCGTCCTTGAGCGGCTCGGCAAGGGTAGGCAGCTCCCGCAAGCCAAAGGGAAAGGACGGGAAAAAGACGCGGACTCGACCTCTAAGTTAGGGGTTAGCGACTGTTAGGCACTATCAACCCTAACCAAGGACGAGACTCGACTCAGCATGCATCCTAAAACTTGGGGGGGCCCAGCGCGTCATTGCGGCCAGGGTCTGCGCCTGGCTTTGTACAAAGGATTACATGCGTCTGCGGCAAGACTTTTGTACAAAGAGTTGGTTGCCGGACGGGGTCCGACAACCGCGCCTTACGGGTAAAACTTGCGAAGATGCTCAATGTTCCAGGAATTGCTCACCGGAGTACCATCTTCGGTCTCGAGGCGGACGGCGCCGGGCCTCGTGACTCGTTTCACCCGGTAAGGGCCTTCCCACTTCGGCGTCAACTTGTTGTGTATCTTGGCCGACTGAACGCGCCGAAGAACAAGGTCGCCTTCCTCGAGGCTCCTGGCTTTAACTTTGCGGCTATGATAGCGACGCAGAGCTTGCTGGTAGCGAGCGGATCGCACAGCGGCCTGGAGATGATCTTCCTCGAGGAGCAGTGCGTCATCTTCACGCGACCGCTCTTGCTCAGGCTCATCATAAGCGAGCACTCGAGGTGACCCGTATACGAGTTCCGTGGGGGTAACTGCTTCTGCTCCATAGATTAGAGCAAATGGTGTCTGTCCGGTGGCTCGATTTGGCGTCGTTCTGACTGACCAAAGAACCGCCGGCAGCTCCTCGATCCAGTTCCGTCCGCGCTTGAGCAGCTTTTCAAAACTTCTGGTCTTGAGCCCGCGCAGTACCTCGGCGTTGGCCCTTTCCACTTGACCGTTGCTCCGGGGATGAGCAACAGAAGCGAAGCAGACCTTGGTGCCGAGATCTTGGGTGTACTGCATGAAGGCGTGGCTTGTGAACTGCGTACCGTTGTCGGTGATGATCCGGTTGGGGATCCCGAAGCGGCAAAAAATCGACCTGAAGAATTTGATCGCGGACTGGGCGGTCACCTTTCTCACCGGTTCCACTTCTGGCCACTTTCTGAACTTGTCGATAGCAACGAACAAGTACTCAAAGCCCCCAATGGATCGGGGGAAGGGGCCGAGGATATCCAGCCCCAGGACCAAGAAGGGCCAGGACAAAGGGATCGTCTGGAGAGCTTGAGTTGGCTGGTGTATCTTCTTGGAATGGCACTGGCACGCTTCACACTTGGTTACTTGTACAGTTGCATCCTGGAGGGCTGTGGGCCAGAAGAAACCTTGCCAGAACGCCTTTCCGGCAAGTGCTCTGGCGCCAATGTGGTGTCCACATATGCCTCCGTGTATCTCCGCCAACAGCTTCTGTCCGTCTTCCCGGTGGATGCACTTCAATTTCACCCCGTTGCGTCCTCTTCTGTACAGTGCGCTGTCGACGAACTGGTACATACTGGACTGCCGGGCTACTCTTTCAGCTTCTTCTTGTTCTTCGGGAAGTTCTCCTGTCTGGAGGAAACGGACGATCGGCTGCGCCCACGTCGGAGCCTGTGGCTCGACGACGAGGACTAAAGGCATGTCGGTGGCTGCGGGAACATCACCTTCTACGGCGAGGACTTGGGGCTCAGCCGGAGCTTGACGTTCCCCGGCAAGCTTGCCGGGGCATGGCTTGCCGGGAGCGCCTGCTTCGTCGGGACAAACCCTGGGGCTTGCCGGAGCGGGCAGCTCCTCAGCACTCTTGGCGTCGATCTCGGGGACTCTCTTGGCGGCGGCTTCGGGAAGCTTGCCGGGAGATAGTCGCCGGAGACCGATTTCCTCTTCTTGCTTGGCCCGGTCGATGGTGTCACCGATGGCTGAGTCAGCTTGAGCACAAAAGTCCCTGGTTCCACAGGTAGCTTTAGTGCGGCGCATTTTGACAGGCCGTCGGCGATGTCGTTCTCTGCTCTTGGAACGTATTCCATTTGCAGGCCGTCAAAGCGCTCTTCCAGCTTCCTCACTTCATCAACGTAAGCTTCCATCAACGGGCACTGGTAATCCTTGTTCACTTGGCGGACGACGAGCTGCGAGTCACCCCTGACAATGAGCTTCTTGATCCCAAGTTCCGCCGCGATCCTGAGACCGGCGAGCAAACCTTCATACTCTGCTGTATTGTTGGTTGCTTGCTCCTTGGGAAAGTGCATTTGGACGATGTACTTGAGGTGCTCTCCGGTGGGCGCGATGAGCAGCACGCCGGCACCGGCGCCTTCCAGCGAAAAGGCACCATCAAAGTACATCAGCCACTCTTTGGTTGCTTCCTTGCCGGGGATGCTCATCTCTGGAATTTCTTCGTCCGGTGTCGGCGTCCACTCTGCTATGAACTCTGCCAATGCTCTGCTCTGGATGGTCGATGTGCTTTCGAACCTGAGGCCAAAGCTTGACTGTTCTAGTGCCCACTCGACAATCCTGCCTGTTGCTTCGAGATTTTGCAGTATCCTCTTAAGCGGAAAGCGAGTGACCACTGTGATCTCGTGTGCTTGGAAGTAATGGCGCAGCTTCCTCGAGGCCATGAGGAGGCCGAAGAGCAATTTCTGCACACCAGAGTACCTCGACCTAGCCCCCTGCAGGAGGGAACTGACGAAGTAAACTGGGCGCTACACCATCCTCTTCCTCTGCACTTCCCCTTGCGCTTGCGCGGATCCGCCTTTGCCGGGGCCAGAGCTTGTCGGGGAAGACCCCTGCTTGCCGTCGGACGCGCTTGCCGTGGTTGCGGGCTCGTCATCAACTTCCCTCTCCGCTACTAACGCAGCACTAACCACTTGATTGGTTGCCGCTAGGTAGAGTAGCATCTTCTCTTGCGGTCTAGGCGCGACAAGTATGGGAGCGGAGGACAGGTATTTCTTCAAGTCATGCAGCGCAGCCTCCGCTTCCAGAGTCCATTTTACTGGACCTGCCTTTTTCAAGATTTTTAAAAACGGCAGGGCGCATTCCGCAGACCTGGAAATAAACCTGCTGAGAGCCGCCACGCAGCCGGCAAGTCTTCGCACGTCCTTGACACGCGTTGGTGCTTCAATCTGCTCGATGGCCTTGATCTTGTCGGGGTTGGCTTCGATCCCACGCTGAGACACGAAGAACCCGAGGAGCTTGCCGGAGGGAACTCCGAACACGCACTTCTCGGGGTTGAGCTTGAGGCTGATCCTGCGCAAGTTCGCAAAGGTCTCTTCCAAGTCTTGAACCAAGGTTGCCTTGTCTCTGCTCTTGACTACAATGTCGTCCATGTAGGCCTCCACATTTCTGTGGATCTGTGGCTCGAAAGCAGTGTAGACAACCCTCGCAAATGTCGAGCCTGCGTTCTTCAGTCCAAAAGGCATCCGCACAAAACAGTACGTGCCGCATGGAGTGATGAACGCAGTCTTCTCTTCGTCTTCTTCAGCCATGAAAATCTGGTGGTACCCGGAGTAGGCGTCAAGGAATGAAAGCAGGTCGCATCCGGCCGTGGAGTCAACAATCTGGTCGATGCGCGGCAAGGGAAATGGATCTTTAGGGCAAGCTCTGTTGACATCGGTGAAATCGATGCAAAGCCTCCACTTCCCATTTGCTTTGCGCACGACGACAGGATTGGCCAACCACGTCGGATGGAGCACGCCTCTGACGAGGCCTGCCGCTTCCTACTTCCTGATCTCCTCCGCGATAAACTCTTGGCGCTCCACTGCTTCTTTCCTGACCTTTTGCCTGATGGGCCGCGCATGAGGACAGACGGCGAGGTGGTGCTCAATCACTTCCCTGGGAACGCCGGGGATGTCAGATGGTTGCCAGGCAAACACATCGACATTCACCCGCAGGAAAGCGATGAGCGCGCCTTCCTATTTGGGGTCGAGAGTGGCACTGATGGTGAAGGTACCACCAGTGCCGTCCTCCTTGGCGGGCACCTTCTTGGTCGCTGGTGGAGCAGCCGTCGTCTCCTTGTGTTTACCGGCGGGGCTCGATGGTGCGTCCTCAACGGCAGCGCAGCGCTCCGAAGAGGCGCGCTTGCCGGAGTGGGCACCAGAGCATTCGCCGGGCTTGGCCTTCTTGCCGGTGGGGCTCGATGGCACGTCCTCGACGGCAGCGCAGCACTCCGAGGAGGCGCGCTTGCCGGAGTGGGCACCAGAGCATTCGCCGGACTTGGTCTTCTGGCCGACGGGGCTCGATGGCACGTCCTCGACGGCAGCGCAACACTCCGAAGAGGCGCGCTTGCCAGAGTGGGCGCCAGAGCATTCGCCGGACTTGGTCTTCTTGCCGGCGGGGCTCGATGGCACGTCCTCGACGGCAGCGCAGCACTCCGAAGAGGCGCTCTTGCCGGAGTGGGCGCCAGAGCATTCACCGGGCTTCTTCTTGCCGGCGGGGCTTGATGGCACGTCCTCGACGGCAGCGCAGCACTCTGAAGAGGCGCGCTTGCTGGAGTGGGCGCCAGAGCATTTGCCGGACTTCTTTCCTCCGGAAGCTCCAGCAGCAAGTGGGCCGCGGGACATTGCTGCTGTTGCGTCCCAGTATATTTGGTCGGCGCAGATAAGGGCATCCTTCTTGTCGCCGGGACAGAAATGACGCTTATCGGGCCAGGCATCTTGAGCATGTTGTACGCGTAGTGAGAGGCCGCCATGAACTTGGCGAGCGCTGGTCGGCCGAGGATCCCGTTGTAAGGCAATGGAAAGTCGGCGACGTCAAAGGTGACCCTCTCAGTCCTGAAATTCAGCTCGCTGCCGAATGTTACCGGCAGCGTGATCTTTCCCTTCGGCTTGCTCCTTCCCGGGTTGATTCCTTGGAATGTGCCGGTTTCTTCGAGCTCGCTGTCAGGAACTTGGAGTCTCCGGAGAACAGCCGAGGAGATCAGATTCAAGCCGGCCCCACCGTCAACTAGCATCTTAGTGACCTTGAGGTTGCGGATCGTTGGGGAAACCAACATCGGCAAGCACCCGACCGCGGTTGTGCTATCAGGGTGGTCCTCAATGTCGAAGATGATAGGCGTGCTGGACCATTCAGGGGTCGGCGTGACTTGATGGGTGGCTCCGCTGCATTGACCTCCCGCACCCACCGTTTAAGCTGGTGGTGGGAAGTGTGCAGGGAGGCACCGCCGTCCACACACAAGACCTCAGTGGCTTTCTGAAACTCCTGCTCGCTGGTCTCGGGGTCTTCCATTTCTTCTTCGTCGTCGTCGTCTTCGCCCTTGTCGCGCCCCCGGGGAGGTCTGTCTGCTTTCCGCTGCTTGTCCTTGCCGCGACGCTCCCCCGGGCCGGGGCGCTTCGTGCCGGATCCCCCGCCACCTGCTTGGGCTCTCTCCTTGTCGCGTCGTGCGTACTCGGCCTTCTGCAGGTCGACGAGCCGCTCGACTTGCTTGCAACTCTGGAGGTCGTGGCCCCTGGTGCGGTGGATCTTGCAGTACTTCTTGTCGGTACCGTCCCGCTTATCGGCAGCCGCCACCGCCCGGCAGTTGGCGCACCCGACAACCTCCTTGCCGGGGCCTCCCGCCTGGGCTTTCTTGGCAGAGCCCTCGCTGTCGGACTTCTCGACAACCAGTACCTCTGGGTTTTTCTTGTTTTTGCCGTTCCGCCGCCGG
Organism: Aegilops umbellulata; assembly: GCA_032464435.1. Lineage (NCBI taxonomy): Eukaryota > Viridiplantae > Streptophyta > Magnoliopsida > Poales > Poaceae > Aegilops > Aegilops umbellulata. The sequence continues at coordinate 216,384,614 of CP136060.1, forward strand.
CCTCTCCTTGCCGGGGCGGTACCTTCATTGTCGGAGTCTCCTTCTCCAACGCTTTCTCCGGGGAGCTTCCTCCCCTCCTCAGCGCGTGCACACTTGTCGGCCAGGGCGTAAAGCTCGCTGACCTCCTTGATCTTGCACATCGGCATCTGTTCCCTCATCCTGCGGTTACGCACGTTCTGGTGGAACGCGCTGATCACCGCGGCAGGGTGGACGTCTGGGATGTTGTAGTGCACGCGGCTGAACCTCTAGATGAACTTGCGCAAAGGCTCCCCCTCCTTCTGAACATGCAGATGAAGATCGCTTGCCTGGCCATGGGGTTTGTGGCCGCCTGTGAAGGCGCCAACGAACTGATGGCATAGATCTGGCCAGGAGGAGATGGAGCCATCCGGCAAGTGCATGAGCCAGGATCTGACGTTGGGCTTGAGTACCAGTGGGAAGTAGTTGGCAAGGATCTTATCGTCCCGTCCCCCGGCAGCCTGCACCGCAATGGTGTAGATGCTGAGGAACTCAGACGGATGCGACTTGCCGTCGTACTTCTCGGGCACGTCGGGCTTGAAGTTCTTCGTGCTGGGCCACTGGACTTGCCGCAGCTCGCGGGTGAACGCGGGGCAGCCTACCGAGTACGGCAGTTCGCCTGGTTCCCCCGGTGCGGGCATGTTTCCAGAGGGCTCAACGCGCTGGTCTGATTGACGCCGCGCCTCTCTTCTGTGCTCGATGCGGGTTCGAGCGTCTTATTCCCTTCATTTGTGAAGGACTTGGCGCTGGTCGCGGCGAGTTCGCGGGTTCGACGACGCGGTGGAGTCGTTGTCGAGGTGGGCCCGGCGAGTCGGCGACCGCGGCTTCTGGGGCGGGGAGTGCACGGTGGTCGCACCCCCGCCATTCTTGGCGCCATCGGTTCTAGCCTGGGTGACTGGCCGCGGCTGCGACGCGCTGTGCTGCCGCGGGGTGTCGCCATTGGCGAAACCGATGAGGCTCTGGATGGTTGCCCTCCAGTCGTCGAGCTTGTCCGCCGTTGGAGGGTAGTCTAGGAGCAGATGAGCTCGCGCGAGAGCTTCCGCTGGGGTGGCGGGCAGAGGCTGCGAACGGCGCGAGGAGCGGGATGTGCTCGAACCCCTAAATATGTTAGAAGGAGCAGCACCCGGTCCAGGCAGCCGCGCGACGCTCGTTCCGGCACGCTGGATCGCATGCTGGTCCTGAGCACCTTGGAACCCACCAGCACGGTCTGGGTCCAGCGAGCGTATGGTACCATGGGTACTATGACGCTGCTGGTTTCGCGCTTCCTGAGAGGGGCGCGGGGCGAGCTCGGACGTCGCGGGACCAAGAACTGGTTCGACGGCGCCCGTCCTTCCGCCGGCGTCCTCCCCACCACCCGCCTGCTCCATGGGCGGCGGGTTCGACGCTGACGGGACGGTCGCCTCCAGAGCTTTCTTCTTCGGCGCCATGCTGGCGCGAATAATGACAGTCTGGCTTGCGTGGACGCCGGATCTAGTTCACACAACCTCGACGCACCCCTACCTGGCGCGCCAAAGATGTCGGGGGAATCTGCCTCCACGAGCACCTATGGGGACGGAGCCCCTTGTCGGTTCGGCGGGGGCGGAGGTTGCACAAAGAGCAGATCGAGGCGACACACACACACAACGATTTTACCCAGCTTCGGGCCACACGGATGCGTAAAACCCTACTGCTGCATGTCTGGTTGATTGGAGTTCTTGCTCTGGAGCGCAAGAAGCTACAATAAGTTGGAGCTGGACGTAGACGAGGGTCTACTGAGCGTCCTCCTGGTTTTCTGTTCCTCCTCTCTAGGGTTCGATCCCCCGGGGTCTCGATCCTCCTCTACATGCGCATGGGCCTCCTTTTATATGCTAAGGGGTTTCCCACAGGTAGCGACGCAGGTGAGGGTAAAAATGGCAAGGAACTCTGCGAACAGGGGTCGCACAGTGCTATCGCACCTAACTCTGATGGCGGGAGACAAGGGCATTAAATGCCCGTCTGGATCGCCTGAACAGTGCCGAGGCAGACCATTAGGGGCGCCTCCGCTTGCCATGGGGGCGACTCTGCCAACATCGCATGCCACCGCGCGTCTCAGGTTGCGCGGCGCCCCGCCACGTGCCTCCGGGGAAGCCCCAGAGCGACGCGTGGGCAGGTGAGCTGGAGCGCGGGCCTGAGGTGGTGGTTTGTCGCGGCAAGTGGCTTGCCGCGGTAGTTGTCTTGCTGCACCCAAGAGCTTGCCGCTCGTCAGGCCTTGCCGGGGCGCGCGGCGCGCCGCGGCGGGCTTCTCTTGGGGTGCCTTGGCTTGGTCGTCCCGGCGAGCTCCTCCTGCTGGGGCCTTGGTGCTTCGGCTTAGTCGTCCCGGCAAGCTCCTCTTGCCGAGGCCTTGTCGCCTTGGCCCGGCAAGCTCCTCTTGCCGGACCTCGCCTGCTTGGACCGGCAAGCTCCTCTTGCCGGGGCTTGGTCTTCTAGGCTCGATCACTTGGCCTTCGTCCGGCCCAAAAAGGGCCGTGGAGACTCTTGTCGCTCCCCTGGCAAGCCTTGCCGCGGGACGCTACTACTGCCCGTGCACTAGTTCGGGGTACTAAGGTACCCCTACTTTAGTACACCGACACCAGCCAATACGTGGGACGCCGCAGAGAAAGAATATTTCCCTATGAGAGCCGCACTGCTCACGACGGTGCACGACTATCTCGGTTACGGATATCTCGCGGGGCAGGTAGTCCACGGATTTTTTGAATGCGTAAGGTGCATGGATGACACAATGTATCGCTAGCTAGATAGAGATCCCGGGTCTTCGAAAGCCGTGTTCATGGGACATCGAAGGTGGCTTCGCGACGATGACCCGTGGAGGAAATGCAAGGATCTGTTCGATGGTGAAACCGAACCCCGAAAACGCCCGTGTATGAGGAGCGGCGAGGAAATAGACAAGCTGTTGAAAAATTTGAAAGACTGCCCACTGCCGGGAAAGAAGCGAAAGGCGCCAGAGCCGCTGCTGAAGGTATGGAAAACGAGGTCTGTTTTCTGGGGCTTGCCTTACTGGAAGATCCACCGTGTGCCTCACAGCCTTGATGTCATGCATATCACGAAGAACGTGTGCGAGAGTCTTCTTGGTACCCTGCTCAACATGCCAGAGAGGACCAAAGATGGCCCGAAAGCAAGGGCAGACTTGAAATCAATGGGCATCAGGTAGGAGCTTCACGGTAATGATGATGATGATGATGATGATGATGATGAGGCGAAGCAGGACACAGAAAGTCGTCGCAAAGGCAAAAAGGCCAAGAAGACCGGAAATGACTACCCTCCCACGTGCTTCACTCTAACTCAGGAGGAGATCGAGCAGTTTTTCACCTGCCTCCTAGGAGTAAAACTTCCTTACGGTTACGCGGGGAAGATAAGCAGATACCTAGACCCAGCGAAGCAGAAGTTCAGCGGGATGAAGTCTCACGACTGTCACGTGCTGATGACGCAGATACTTCCAGTTGCAATGCGTGGGATCATGGACGCGCACGTCCGTGAAACGCTATTTGGCCTATGCAACTTTTTCGACGTTATCTCTCGGAAGTCGATTGGCGTGAGGCAACTCAGAAGGCTACAGGAAGAGATCGTGGTGATACTATGCGAGCTTGATATGTACTTCCCGCCTGCATTCTTCGACGTTATGGTGCATCTGCTGGTCCATATAGTGGAGGATATCATCCAACTCGGGCCGACGTTCCTGCACAGCATGATGTCGTTCGAAAGGATGAATGGTGTCATCAAAGGATACGTTCGCAACATGTCACGTCCAGAGGGAAGTATAGCCAGGGGCTTTCTGACCGAAGAGTGCATCTCCTACTGCACGAATTATCTAGGCATCGAGAACCCCGTTGGTCTGCCCGTCAACAGGCACCTCGGCAGGCTCGCTGGATGGGGTCACCGTGAGGGTCACCGTGAAATGCATGTCGACTTCGAGGGTCGACTCGCCGACTTTGAAAGAGCAAACCTAGTCGTGCTACAACACATAGACATGGTCGATCCTTGGGTGGTAGAGTACAAAACCTTTATTAAGAAGACGTACAATGACCGAGGCCAACAGAGGACGGACGGAGATATGCTCAAAGAGCACAACTCATGTTTCACGCGTTGGTTCAAGCAGAAGCTTCTGTCGTACCCTTTACATGAGGATTCTTTCGCAGAAGAACAACTCATATTCGCCTTGTCACAGGGCGCCGAGCACAACCTGATGACCTATGAGGCGTACGATATCAACGGCTACACATTCTACACTGAGGACAAGGACATGAAGAGCGATGGTTATCAGAACTCCGGGGTAACGATGGAATCCTACACCGGTAACGACAAGAACAGATACTACGGAAGGATCAAGGAGATCTGGGAGCTGAGCTACGCTAGAGAGAAGGTCCTGATGTTCCGTGTCAGATGGGCCAAGAGCGTCCTAAAAGAAGACTGGTATTTCACCACCATGGTTATACCCGAAGCCAAATCCAAGACCGCGGGCGCTAACGTCACCGCGAAAAATGAGCCATGGGTACTGGCTTCCCAAGTGGACCAATGCTTCTTCATTACCGACCTGTCAAAGCCCAGTCGTGTTGTCATGAGGAGAGGCAAAAGGAAGATGATCAGAATGGATGGAGTAGCCAATGAGCAAGACTTCGACAAGTACGGCGACCCGAAGATCGAACATGACGAGGACGATGAAGTAGCAGCACACACCACAAGAAGGAGCAGGACCACCCTTCCTAAAGAACGTCCGTTCCACAGAAGAACTCCATTTGCGAAAAAAGAAGGGCAAGAAGATTTTGAACAGATAGCTAGCTGAGATCGATTGTATTTAAATTGTAGTCTTAATTTCTCGATTGTATTTCATGGGCACTTTTTGATATCATGAATATTTTTAAATTTCATGGGCACTTTTTGAATTCATGAGGACACTTGATCTCGATCCCCCTCCATCTCGATCTCGATTCCCCCTCCATCTCGATCTCGATCCCCCTCCATCTCGATCCCACCCGCACCCTCCCCCGCTAGCTCCACCACCGCCGACGACCCACCGCAACCCTCCCCCGCTCCACCGCCGCCGACGAGCACTCGGCCCCCCGCACCCTCCCCCGCTCCACCGCCGCCAACGGGCACCCCCCGCACCCTCCCCCGCTCCACCGCCGCCGCTGATGATATTTTCAAGTAACAAATTTGAACATATTTTTTAAAAAATTATTACTGTTTTTATAAAAAATATTACTGTTATGATTTAAACAAGTTTGAACATATTTAAACACAAATAAATATAAAAAACAGCATTTAAAATGCATTAAAAATATTGGGGAGCCTGGGAATCGAACCCAGGACCTCCTGGTGTGTGTGCTACGTGCTGACCAGTCGGGCTAGTGGGTGGGTTCTGTTGTAGATAGGGTTAGGTTGTAGATATGGTTAGTGGGCTAGATTAAAAAAAATCTAATGGCGCACCGAGGGGTGGTGCGCCATTAGAATAGTCATACTTATGGCGCACGACTGGACGGTGCGCCATTAGAACCCTCCCCCTAGCTATCCTCCCTCTCTCTCGCCAGGTCCCCTTCGACCCTCTCTCCCTCGCCACCAGATCCACCCGCGCGCCGCCCCGACCCACGACGCCGTCTCCCCGACCCTCACCGGACTCCACCCCCGCCGCCCCCGCGCCCCCGCGCCCCCAACCCAGCCGCCCCGACCCTCGCCGGACTCCTCCTCGCCGTCTGCCCCTTCTTCCACATCCTCCAGGCCTCCGCCGCCGCCGGCCGCCAAGGCACCAACCACCTCCTCGGACGGGGTGCTCTTCCTCACGCTCTCCTCACCAACCATGATGCCGGCCACCTGCTCCTCACCAACCACGACGTCGGCCACCTGCTCCGTCGTCTCCGGCAGAGGTTACTCCACCTAGCTGCAGCACTCGTGCGCTTGGCGGCTAGGGTTTGCCTCTAGCCTCTCCCCTCCCCCATCAATGAGAGGAGCACCCAGTGCCCCCGCCCTCGAGTTCGTCCACGGCGCCGTCCTCCAGTCGCAGCCGCCGCAGGTACAGAGCCCCCGATTCCATCTTCCCCCTCGCCCCCATTTTTTTCCTCGATCCAACCCATCTTGTAGATGCAACTCTGTGATCTCCATCTTTCAGATGTTATAGTGTACAGGAGCAACTTTGCACCAATGCATGATTCTAGTTAAAGTGCCAAACATTCTTAAACAAATGATTTTTTTTGCAATTTGACATGATTACTTTGATCTTCTAGATGCTTCAGTCTCATTGTAGATTGAATTTGTTCATGCCATACATTTGTGTTGTGCTTCATAGGCAGCAACAATCGTTCTTATCGATATATGGCCCATTGATAAAACTGCATTCATATAGATTAGCCCGTTGGGTAGAGAGAGAAGAGTGGGTTTCAGTTTGCTCTGGGCAGTGATGTGCACTGGAGTAGCCCTGTTGACATAGCTCATAGCAGTAGGTATTTCAAAATATATGGACTAATGCATAAATTTGTACTCCAGCAAGCTTACTCCAGTACTCAGTTTAAAATTCAGTTTACTGTTAAATGACAGTAATTCAGTTTACTGTTAAATTTCAGTTTCACCGGCTAGTTTCCAACAAACAAAGCCTATGCTTATGAAGAATAAATCAGCTGAAATGAGATACTGATCCTTTTTTACTTTGTTTGTTCAGATTGTTGGAAATTTTAAGCTCTCAATCACTGAAGGCCACTGTAGTTCTTTGAATTCAACCATTTAGGTGAGCTACAACTAGGAGGATTTTGGAGTAGTACTCTGAAACTGTTGCTGTTAGAATATGTTGTTACTTGCTGTCAGTTAACTGAATCGGTACAAAACTCTTCTATGGAGTTAACCGAAGACCAGCAAGCAAATCAAAATCTGCAACACATTTTCTTCAGTCCCTAACTGACAACACAATTTCTTCAGTCTAGTGATGCAGCAATTTCTTCAGTCTAGTGTAAATGTAACTGACTACTGGTCAAATACTCTAGTGTATTTAGTGTAAATCTAGTCTGAAACTAGTAGAGCTCTTGGTGATTTGCAAATTCAGTTTAAATAAAAATTTGGTACATGACTACTGATCATGTATGAAAGATGTTGCTACTGGATGAGCACAAGAACTACTCAATAGATAATTGATTTTGTAGAACAAGTCTTGTTGCCAGTCTTGAACCAATAGATAATCTTAATTGAAATTTGACCATGTCTTGTTGCCAGCCCTAATGAAAAAAGCAACTGAATTTCCAACAACCTGCTAGGTAGAACAATCCATTTCCAACAACCTGCTAGGTAGAACAATCCATTACTACATGATTGCAACTGAATTGTCAACTCTATGTACTATGTATGCTGTGGCATGTGGTGTGGTCCGAGTGATCAGGTTTCAAGTGATTTTGAATTTTTACGATTTTTATGCACATATATATGTGTATGATGATCCTCCTTTCCTGTAGTATTATAACTAGGATATATACCAAAAAGACTGTTATATTCCTCCCTGGTACAATAAATAATAAACTAAAATAGTTCCTGGTACAAAAAGAATAAACTATACATAGTTAATTTCTTCATCTTTGAATTGTTTCAGAAATAGGTATGACCAAAGATGCTATTGTATATAAATGGGCTGTTGTAGAACTTTCTATATTCTGATGAATCTGATGTTGCTGTGTGCTGCTGTCTATACTCTGTCCCATAATATATTTTGTAACCTGTGCAAAAATCAGAAAAGCAAAAAAAATAAAACCTAATATTCACACTAATGGCGCACCACACAAGACACTAATGGCGCACTGTGATCATCACACTAATGGCGCATTGGCTTCTGGTGCGCCATTAGAGTGCCAAAGCACATGGGTACATACGGCCCCCTGGGAGGCACTCTAATGGCGCACCAGTGGTGCGCCATTAGAACACCAGATACTAATGGCGCACCAGTGGTGCGCCATTAGAATTTAATTCTAATGGCGTGATGCCAGTGGCGCACCAGCAGTGCGCCATTAGAAGGCAAATCCGGTGCGCCACTAACATGCCTTTTCCTAGTAGTGTTAGCAAAGATCAATATGTGAAAAGCTCGTAGGCATTGGATCGGCAATGTAATTGTGTCGGATAATATTCATCATGTAGCAGTCATAACCTAGGGTGACGTAGAACTATCTCCAGTTCATCAATATAATGTAGGCATGTATTTCGTATATAGTCATACGTGCTTATGGAAAAGAACTTGCGTGCCATCTTTTGTCCTACCCTCCCATGGCAGCGGGGTCCTAATGGAAACTAAGGGATATTAATGCCTCCTTTTAATAGATAATCGGACTCCTCAAACTATGGTAATCACCGGAAAGAATCCCAATTATTGTCACCTTGGGGTATGCAGATCATAACTCGTAATAGGTGTCTACAACTTGCAAGATAGGCACCTGGAACACAAATATATTCATGAAAACATAATAGGTTCAGATCTGAAATCATGGCACTCGGGCCCTACTGACAAGCATTAAGCATAGCAAAGTCATAGCAACATCAATCTCAGAACATAGTCGATACTAGGGATCAAACCCTAACAAAACTAACTCGGTTACATGATAAATCTCATCCAACCCATCACCGTCGCACAAGCGTACGATGGAATTACTCACGCACGGCTGTGTGCATCATGAAATTGGTGATGGAGGAAGGTTGGTGATGATGATGGCGATGGATCCCCCTCTCCGGAGCCCCGAACAAACTCTAGATCAGCCCTCCCAATGAAGAACATGAGGTGGCGGCGCTCCGTATCGTAAAACGCGATGAATCCTTCTCTATGATTTTTTTTCTCCTCGAATAGGGTTTTACAGAGTTGGAGTTGAGGTCAGACGAGGTCCAGGGGGCCCACAAGCCCTCTAGGCGCGCCCAGGGGGCGGCGCCCCCAGGTTTATGGCCTCTGGGTGGACACCCTCTGGTTAATTCTTGCGATAGTATTTTTTATATATTCCAAAAATATTCTCCGTACATTTTCAGGTCAATCTAAGAAATTTGATTTCTGCACAAAAATGACACCATGGCAATTCTGCTGAAAATAGCGCAAGTCCGAGTTAGTTCCATGCAAATCATGCAAATTAGTGTCCGAAACAAGGGCAAAAGTGTTTGGAAAAGTAGATACGATGGAGATGTATCAACTCCTCCAAGCTTAACCCATTGCTTGTCCTCAAGCAATTCAGTTGACAAACTGAAAGTGACAAATAAAAACTTTTACAAACTCTGTTTGATCTTGTTGTTGCAAATATACCTAGCCAATATTCAGGTTTTCAGCAAAGATTATGAACTAACCATATTCACAATAACATTTAGGTCTCACATTTACTCATATCAATAGCATAATCAACTAGCGAGAGATAATAATAAATCTTGGATGACAACACTTTTTCAAAATAATCATGATATAATATGACAAAATGGTATCTTGCTAGCCCTTTGTGAGACCGCAAAACATAAATGCAGAGCACCTCTGAAGATAAAGGACTGACTAGACATTATAATTCATGGTAAAAGAGATCCAGTCACACTCATAGTCAATATCAATTAAAAACAAAGCATATAAATGATAGTGGTGCTCTCCAGCTGGTGCTTCTTATAAGAGGATGATGACTCAACAATAAAAGTAAATAGATAGGCCTTTCGCAGAGGGAAGCATGGATTTGCAGAGGTACCAGAGCTCGGAGCTCTTAAAACTGAGATAAATATAATTTTGAGCGGTATGCTTTCATTGTCAACATAACAACCAAGAGATCTCACTATCTTCTATGCTAGATACATTATAGGTGGTTACCAAACAGAATGGTAAAGTTTTTACTCCTCCTCCACCAACGATCATACTCCACGGCTAGCCGCATCCATGGGTACCGTCGATACCAACAATAGTCCCGGGGGAGTTTTGTTTTATGATTATATTTTGATTTGATTTCGAGCATGGAACTGGGCATCCCAATTACCAGCCACTTTCTCATGAATGACAAGTGAATAAACACTCATTGTGAGAATAACTCACCTAGCATGGAAGATACTGATAGCCCCCAATCACTACATGAGAGATTCGGGCATACAAAACAGATTATTATTTGAAGGTTTAGAGTTTGGCACATGCAAATTTACTTGGAACGACAGGTAAATACCTCATATAGGTAGGTATGGTGGACTCATATGGAACAACTTTGGGTTTAATGAAGTGGATGCATAAGCAGTATTCCCACTTAGTACAAGTGAAGGCTAGCAAAAGATTGAGGAGCGACCAACTAGAGAGCGACAATGGTCATAAACATGCATTGAGGTTAACCAACATTGAGTGCAAGCATGAATAGGATATAAATCACCATGAACATAAATATCGTGGAGGCTATGTTGATTTTGTTTCAACTACATGCGTGAACATGTGCCAAGTCAAGCAACTTGAATCATTCAGATGAGGATACCATTCTATCATACTACATCACAACCATTTTAACATGCATGTTGGTACACAAGACAAATCATTATCAACTCCTAGCTAATTAAGCATGGAATGAGTAACTATAATCTCTAATTGTCATTGCAAACATGTTTCATTCATAATCGGCTGAATCAAGGATGATGAGGTAATCATATTTTCAAAAAAAATAGGTCAAGTTCGTACCAGCTTTACTTCATCTCAATCATTTCGTCATATATCGTCATTATTGCCTTTCACTTGCACGACCGAATGATGTGGATAATAATGAGAGTGCATGTGCATTGGACTAAGCTGGAATCTGCAAACATTTATTCAAAGGAGAAGTAATATGGGCTCTTTGTTAGATCAACAATAATGCATATGAGAACCACTCAACATTTTCACCGTGGTCTTCTCCTTATGACCTAAAGAAAAGAAAATAATTTCAAAGAAACACACTGAAATATTTTTGGAGTTTTTGTTTTTCTAAAGAAAGTAAAACGAAACAAGAAAAACAATTTACACGGTAAAGCTCCCAACAAGCAAAAGAAGAACGATAAATCTTTCTGGGTTTTACTTTAATACTACTACTATAAACTAGAGAGAAAAACTAAAAAGAAACGGGAACTAATTTTTTTGCATTTTGTCAAAGTTTTCTGAAACACACAAGAAGAAAGCGAGAAAAATAAACTAGCATGGATAATTTAATGAAAAAGTATGAACACCGACAACTGGAATGATTGTGTGAACATGAATGTAATGTCGGTGAGAGATACATACTCCCCCAAGCTTAGGATTTTGGCCTAATAGGTCAACATCGTCCTCCTCCTCGTTCGACCATTCCTCATCATCATCATCGGCGTCCTCTTCTTCGTCCTCCGACGGCTCCTCGTCCACCTGGTTGTCGTCTGACGACTCCGGAGGCGGCGTCCCTTCCATGAACCGGATATAATCGAGGTCTGGGCTCGACGTTGGATTCATGGAAGACGAGCGGGATGATTCCGATGTTGACCTATCATCGGGCGCCAGACTGCTGGCCAAACTGTCGTCCTCGCTGTTGCTCGACATGGCCACAGAGTGTGTGCCAGTGTGTAGCGCGGCCTACCGGGGACGATGAAATGGTGGACACTTTAAGCGGGGTATGCAGAGAAGAGGAACTGCCAATTGAAGCGAGGATTGAAGCGGGCATTGACGTATTATCTAACCGCTGGTATAATCAACCGCAATTATTTGTACACAGTCGCTCCAAATTCCCGGGGTTGAGCAGGACTCCTATTGGGTATTTGGCTGGTTTCCTTTTTCAGGAAAAAAAACAAGGAACGAGGTTTGGGATTATGCATCGGTACCGGTACGAACGGAGTAGGACAATTGGCAAGCAATACATTGAGCTCTTCTTATTGATAAAGCCAGTAATAATCAAACTAGAAAGGAAAAGAAAAAAGAAAAAGAAAAATATCTGTATGAATCTTCGCATAACATCAATGGCATAGGACCTAGATGTGCATTACTTAGAGAACATCTAGATGTGATTTAGCAATAGTATCAAACAAAACCCCTAATCATCATTGCGAACAACGCATAGAACATGGCTAATGCGACAACCACAACTACACATGCTAGTTCCTTCTTGTCTCTTGCTTTCATCTGTTGCCTATGATTGATTCTTTCTTGCTTCATTGTACTAATTGTACAATCCAGATCAGCCAATTTCTTCTTCAGATTTACGTTATCTTCTGCGAGCTTGATGATAACACTCCAAGCCCTGCCATGCCATTCTTCATCCAGCCAGTTAACAAAGGCACAAGCCTCATATCCCTGCCAATGTTAAATAGTATTCTCGATGAGCGGTGGCATTAACTGAAGTAAAATGATGAACTTAATTAGCACTAACCTCCAAGGGGCAACTGAGAAACCGCCTGTCAATGTCGAATCCCTCCGTGCTTACACGTCGAGCGAGAGTGTGCCCATGCACACAACTGAGCTTTTGGTACTTCACGGTGGCGCAAAACTCGTAGTCAAACTCGTGTTGCAGGAGTCTGGAGTCAAGCTCCGGATCCAGCAAGGAGCTATACTTTGGACATGCTAAAAAAGATCGGGATAGATTGGAACCTGACAGGATGATTCGGATTTGTAGTACACCTGCCTTCTGATGACCTTAGGAAAGTGCTCGGCGGCGATACGAGCAGGAGCAGTCGCACCGAAAACATCAACACCACTCGTCCACATTCCCCCAATGTCAGCGCCATGCGAGGGAATTTGGACGCTATGTAGGGATTTGGGGGAAATGGGGAAACTATGGAGATAAGATAACGGTCGGGAACTACTAATGGCACTATATATATGTTGTATATGGCACACTGTTTGTACATGTAGTTTGTGCTAGGTATTACAACGTCACACACGATTTCCGCACCAAACCGTGTGAGAAGACAATGTAGGTTAGACACGGTTGTTGTTACATAATCGTATGTGATGTACTACCCTGTCCATATAATTGATTTACGGTGAGATACCGTGTAAACAGCCACTCCGCGGATATCCGTAAAAATAAAAGCTGCTCTGCATATAGAGATGGCGGCGGCAGCCTAGGCAGTGGCTACCGGACAAGAGGTCAATCCTCGGTCGGTGGGCGGTGGCGGCGTCATAGGAGGCCAATCCTCGGTCTATGGCGGGAGATAGGAGGAGCTCAACCATCGAGGTCGGCGGCGGCGTGATTCGAGCACATCCATCGCGGTCAATGGCGGGATAGTGGAGGTCGAACTTCAGGCGGTAGCCGCACTAAGCTTTGCTCCTCGACCCTGCTATCCCGGCGTGCCACCGCATCGCGCTTGTCTGTCTGCTGGGTGGAGGTCACCGCGCGGATAATTAATTAAGGTATTCATTTCATGAGTGGTTAAATTAAGGTATTCAATTCCTAAGTCTAGTGTTGTACTAGTACTCTGCATGTAAATTGACTGGCCATTAATTTTTGTCATTGCACGTCTGGATAACAACATGGAGCGCCCTTAGTAATTATTAAAATAAAACCTTATGATTTATGCACGCATCTTTGGGCAGCAGTTAATCTGTGTATTAATGTTGTTGTTTTGTTTTTAATTACTATTCGTGTGCTGCAGATGGAACGATCTCCGTGGATGAAGAATCGGAAAACCACAGATTTTATCAGTGGTGTGATAGAGTTCATGAATTTGGCTGAAAGAACAAAGAGGAGAATTGGTGATGCGGATTACATCCTGTGTCCATGTACTGATTGTGCCAATACAGAGTCACATGAAGTTGCAGATGTCTAGATGCACTTAGTCTCTAGGGGGTTCATGGATGGATATACACGTTGGACCAGACACGGTGAAGAGGAGGTCATGGATGAAGATACCCAGGGCAGCGAGATGTCAAACCTCGATTAGTGTCACATGGATGTTGAATCTAACATCGGGGCAGAGGCGTCAAGATACCAATGGAACACCGGAAAGCCGAAACGCCCACTGGAAAAACCAAGACGTCGACAAATGACGACGATCTTGATATGCTAGATTTTGCTGCTATGATTGCAGATTTTGAGGGCCCAAAAAAGGATATGATTGGGTACAAGGATCTTCCAACCATTGATGCGGACTCCAAGAAAGAATTGTATCCAGGTTGCAAAAAGAAATATTCCAGGTTGAGTGCCACCCTGGTGCTTTTCCGATTTAAAGCAGCAAACGGCCTATCTAACAAGGGCTTCATAGAGATGTTAGGTCTTTTGAATGAAATTCTTCCGGAAGAAAATGTGCTCCCAGAAGCACGAATGAAGCGAAGAAAATTGTTTGCCCATTGGAACTTGAAGTACAGAAGATACACGCTTGTGTGAATGATTGTATATTGTACTATGGTGAGTACAAAGATTTTCGTGCATGTTCCACATGCAAGCATGCACGATACAAGCGTAGGAGAGCAAAGGACAAGTACAAATTGGACGTCGAGATCAAGACAGTAATCCCGTTCAAGGTTGTTTGGTACTTGCCTTTAATTCCAAGGTTGAGGCATTTTTTTGCAAACCCTAGAGAGGCAAAGAGGTTGCGGTGGCATCATGATGAGCGAATTGCTGATAGGTTTATGAGGCACCCGAAAGTGGGGCTCAGTGGGAATTAATCGACAAAAAGTTTGAAATTTTTTCCAAGGATCCTAGAAGTATAAGGCTCGAGGAGTGTATTGACGGGATGAATCCTTTTAGCGATATGAGCACCAATCACAGCACATGGCTGGTGCTTCTGTGCATATATAACCTAGCTCCTTGGTTGTGTATGAAGAAAAAATACATTATGACGTCAATGATTATCCAAGGCCCGAAGCAACATGGAAATGACATCGAAATTTACTTTCAGCTACTGGTAAAAGAACTGCTGACATTGTGGATAGATGCGCGTGATGTAAAATGTTATGATGCTTACAGAAAGGAGATTTTCGATCTACATGCGATGCTGGTGCACACCATCCAAGATATGCCGGCATTAGGCAACACATCGGGGCAGAAAACAAGGGGAGATGTAGGGTGTGTCACATGCATGGATAGGACATATAGCAGAAGACTTCCCAACTCGCGCAAAACAGTGTGTTTGCATCATCGTAGGTTCTTATGGGAAATTAACCCATACCGAAATATGAAAGCTGAATTTGATGGTACAGCAGAGGCAGGTGCGGGCCCAAGACCCTATGAAGGAGAGGTGGTCCACAACATGGCTAAAAAAATTAATGTTGTGCTTGGCAAGAACCACCCTTTGACGGTGAAACTAACACCCAAGGATCAAGTGTTTAAGAAGAAATCGGTGTTCTAGAAATTACCTTACTGGTAGATTCTACGTGTACGTCACTGCATCGATGTCATTGATACGTCTCCAACGTATCTATAATTTTTTATTGCTCCATGCTATATTATGTTCTGTTTTGGACATTGTTGGGCTTTATTATTCACTTTTATATTATTTTTGGGACTAACCTATTAATCGGAGGCCCAGCCCAGAATTGCTGTTTTTTGCCTATTTCAGAGTTTCGCAGAAAAAGAATATCAAACGGAGTCCAAATAGAAAGAAACCTTCGGGAATGTGATTTTCGGAACGAACATGATCCAGGAGACTTGGACCCTACGTCAAAAAATCAAAGAGGAAGCCACGAGGTAGGGGGGCGCGCCCTCCACCCTCGTGGGCCCCATGTTGCTCCACCGACGTACTCCTCTTCCTCCTATATATACCTACGTACCCCCGAACTACCAGATACAGAGCCAAAAACCTAATTCCACCGCCACAACCTTCTGTACCCACAAGATCCCATCTTGGGGCCTGTTCCAGAGCTCCGCCGGAGGGGGCATCGATCATGGAGGGCTTCTACATCAACACCATAGCCTCTCCGATGATGTGTGAGTAGTTTATCTCAGACCTTCGGGTCCATAGTTATTAGCTAGATGGCTTCTTCTATCTTTTTCGATCTCAATACAATGTTCTCCCCCTCTCTCGTGTAGATCTATTCAATTTAATCTTCTTTTGCGGTGTGTTTGTCGAGACTGATGAATTGTGGGTTTATGATCAAGTTTATCTATGAACAATATTTGAATCTTCTGAATTCTTTTATGTATGATTGGTTATCTTTGCAAGTCTCTTCGAATTATCAGTTTGGTTGGCCTACTAGATTGATCTTTCTTGCAATGGGAGAAGTGCTTAGCTTTGGGTTCAATCTTGCGGTGTCCTTTCCCAGTGACAGTAGGGGCACCAAGGCACGTATTATATTGTTGCCATCGAGGATAACAAGATGGGGTTTTTATCATATTGCATGAATTTATCCCTCTACATCATGTCATCTTGCTTAAAGCGTTACTCTATTCTTATGAACTTAATACTCTAGATGCATGCTGGATAGCGGTCGATGTGTGGATTAATAGTAGTAGATGCAGGCAGGAGTCGGTCTACTTGTCTCAGACATGATGCCTATATACATGATAGTTCTGTCGATTGCTCAAAAGTAATTTGTTCCCCGCCGTAAATACTTATGCTCTTGAGAGAAGCCACTAGTGAAACCTATAGCCCCCGGGTCTATTTTCCATCATATTAATCTTCCAACACTTAGCTATTTCTTGCGCCGTTTTTATTCTACTTTCTTTACTTTGCATCTTTATCATAAAAATACCAAAAATATTATCTTATCATATCAATCAGATCTCACTCTCATAAGTGACTGTGTAGGGATTGACAACCCCTTATCGCATTGGTTGCGATGATTTATTTGTTTTTGTAGGTGTGAGGGACTCGCCCGTAGCCTCCTACTAGATTGATACCTTGGTTCTCAAAATATGAGGGAAATACTTACGCTACTTTGCTGCAGCACCCTTTCCTCTTCAAGGGAAAACCAACGCAGTGCTCAAGAGGTAGCAAGAAGGAATTCTAGCGCCGTTGCCGGGGAGGTCTATGCAAAAGTCAACATACCAAGTACCCATCACAAACCCTTATCTCCCTCATTACATTATTTGCCATTTGCCTCTCATTTTCCTCTCCCCCACTTCACCCTTGCCGTTTTATTCGCCTCTCTTTTCCATTCGCCTCTTTTTCGCTTGCTTCTTGTTTGCTCGTGTGTTGGATTGCTTGTTTGTCACGATGGCTCAAGATAATACCAAATTATGTGACTTTACCAATACCAACAATAATGATTTCCTTAGCACTCCGATTGCTCCTGTTACCAATATTGAATCTTGTGAAATCAATGCTGCTTTGTTGAATCTTGTCATGAAAGATCAATTCGCCGGCCTTCCTAGTGAAGATGCCGCTACTCATCTAAGTAGCTTCGTTGATTTGTGTGATATGCAAAAGAAGAAAGATGTCGACAATGATATTGTTAAATTGAAGCTATTTCCTTTTTTGCTTAGAGATCGTGCTAAAGCTTGGTTTTCGTCTTTGCCTAAAAATAGTATTGATTCTTGGAATAAGTGTAAAGATGCTTTTATCTCTAAGTATTTTCCTCCCGCTAAGATCATCTCTCTTAGAAACTGTCGGTGTACTAAAGTAGGGGTACCTTAGTACCCCGAACTTGTGCACGGGCAGTAGTAGCGTCCCGCGGCAAGGCTTGCCAGGGGAGCGACAAGAGTCTCCATGGTCCTTTCTGGGCCGGACGAAGGCCAAGTGATCGAGCCTAGAAGACCAGGCCCCGGCAAGGGGAGCTTGCCGGGCCGAGAAGGCGAGGTCCGGCAAGAGGAGCTTGCCGGGCCAAGGCGACAAGGCCCCGGCAAGAGGAGCTTGCCGGGACGACTAAGCCGAAGCACCAAGGCCCCGGCGGGAGGAGCTCGCCGGGACGGCCAAACCAAGGCACCCCAAGAGAAGCCCGCCGCGGCGCGCCGCGCGCCCCGGGAAGGCCTGACGAGCGGCAAGCTCTCAGGTGCGGCAAGACAACCACCGCGGCAAGCCACTTGCCGCGACAAACCACCACCTCAGGCATGCGCTCCAGCTCACTTGCCCACGCGTCACTCTGGAGCTTCCCCAGAGGCACGTGGCGGGGCGCCGCGCAACCTGGGGCGCGCGGTGGCATGCGACGTTGGCAGAGTCGCCCCCGTGGCAAGTGGAGGCGCCCCTAACGGTCCGCCTCGGCACTGTTCGGGCGATCCTGACGGGCATTTAATGCCTTTGTCCCCCGCCGTCAGAGTTAGGTGCGATAGCACTGTGTGGCCACTGTTCGCACAGTTCCTTGCCATTTTTACCCTCACCTGCGTCGCTACATGTGGGAAACCCCTTAGCATATAAAAGGAGGCCCATGCGCACGTAGGGGGGGGGACGGAAGAAAGAGGACACCCAGTAGACCCTCGTCTACGTCCAGCTCCAACTTACTGTAGCTTCTTGCGCTCCAGAGCAAGAACTCGTATCAACCAGACAAGCAGCAGTAGGGTTTTACGCATCCGTGCGGCCCGAAGCCGGGTAAAATCATTGTGTGTGTGTCGCCTCGATCTGCTCTTTGTGCAACCTCCGCCCCCCGCCGAACCGACATGGGGCTCCGTCCCCATAGGTGCTCATGGAGGCCGATTTCCCCCGACATCTTTGGCGCGCCAGGTAGGGGGCTACGTCGAGGTTGTGCGAACTAGATTTGGCGACCACAGGTAAGCTCAGGTATGGCCAGGTACCTTTCCGCTCCAACCCGCGGAGCGGAGGCATTCCTCCTCACGGACTCGTGCACGGCCCTCCTCGAGTACCCACTCACGCAGAGCCCGGGCAAGAGCAGCTGCTCCTTGAGGAGGACCGCCTTCCGGCCACTGAGCGAGTTTCTCGCCTCCAGCAAACTCTGCGCCGCTCCCGTAGCCGCAGAAGTTAGCGCTGGAAGTTGTAGGAAAGGCGACCTCGTTCTTCGGCGCGCCCAGGCCGCCAAGATCCAAACGAGTCGACACCGACCGTGGGAGGGACCTTGCCAGCGCGGTAGTCGGAACCCATTCCGTCGGCCATCCTCTCTGTCCAAGTCTTGCCGCAGTTGC
The DNA here is from genome assembly GCA_032464435.1 of Aegilops umbellulata. Classification (NCBI taxonomy): domain Eukaryota; kingdom Viridiplantae; phylum Streptophyta; class Magnoliopsida; order Poales; family Poaceae; genus Aegilops; species Aegilops umbellulata. Next base: position 216,403,534 of record CP136060.1, read on the forward strand.
ATGTAATCCTTGGTACAGAGACGAGCGCAGATCCCAAGCATAGCTTATGTGCCCCGCACATCTTGTCGATTTCGCGCCTCTCCGCGTTGCGCATGCATTATTTGACACGATTGTGCAGCACTCGGCTCCGGCAAGCGATGGCAGGCCGTGAAGCCCCAAGCCCTCGTTATTCCCTTACCTCGAGAAGGGGGGATGACAGGATAGGCTGGGCGTCGCCCGGGGAAGCTGCGCCTTGCCAGACTGCAAACAACAGAAAAGCTAAGTTGCCAAAGTTTGAGCAATTAAGCTCCTTTTTTACCCTTAAGTTATCTTCCTCGAACGGCCGAGCTTCGTATGGGAAACCTGTGCGCGGAGGGGCCGGCTCGTGGCTGGTTGCGCCCTTATTTTGTTTCGAGTCCGCTCAACGACTTAAGTGTGCTACATCCAGAGTGGCGTCCTTACTTTGTTTCGAGCTTGCTCGGCAGCTTAAGTGTGCTGCGACTGCAGTCGCCACGCTTACCTCGCCCTGAGCCTGCTCAACATTTTAAGTGAGTTGCGCCAGCCGCGGCAAGGTTTCTTGCCGGTGGAGGCCCCGCCAGCGGGTTGCTGATGTCCCGCACTCGGCACCCGTGGCAAGGCGGAGGCTTGCGCCGACAAGTTCCTGGGAGCGTAGGGCGCGAACGTACGAAGCACAAAGTCGAACGAGGGAGATAACAGCGCAATGAACTGCTTAAGATAAAAGTTATATTCCAAAATGACTTGCCGCTGCTCTAATCTGCTGTTTCTATGGCATGCTCAGCAGCGACAAGAGAAGAAAAGAAAGAGGTGGGTGGCCTAATCCGCGCGGTCGCCCTCGACCCTCCTGATCCCGGCCACCCTTTCCACAATGGGGGTGACGAGGGCCCTTATCTCCGTCAGGTCGGCGTCTTCCGGCAGGTGACTGAGGATGTTGGTAAGCCTGATGGTGGGGTTCCGGAAGACAATCTTCACCAGCACCCTCTCGAGGGCCCCGGAGACGGCTTCCCGCGTCTCCTCGGCCAGCTGCTCTGGGATCGTTTCCCGGAGATGCTGGAGCACCCCCACCAAGCCCTTGAAGAAGGAAGTGAGCTTGACGCTCGACAAGACGTTCTCGCCGGAGGGGTACTCGTGGCCCTCCATCCCCAGCAGCTTCAGCTCCTTGTCGATGGTGGTGGCGATGTCGACGAGACCTTCGGTCCACCGCTCCACCGTCTCCTGGAAGGCGTTCTGGGTAACGGCGGCACGCTTCAATAGCTCCTCGTTGTCAGCAACCTCCTTCCGCAAGGTCGCTTCCTGCCCCTTGGCGCTCTCCAGCGCCTTGGCCAGGGTGTCCAGCTTCAGCTCGAGGTCGGCTTTGGAATCCTTGGCGGCGTCGAGCTCCCGGATCTTCTCGGCGAAGCGGCCCTGCAGCTCGCCAAGGGTGTGAGCGCCCTTCTCGCGCTCCAGTTTGAGAGCGGCAAGCTCTTCGCCGCTCGCCTTGAGGTCGCTGACGAGCTGCGCCACCCATGTCACGCACGCCTCGCACGCCTCGCCCCCCACGACGCCGCGATAAGCGCGCGCCACTTGGGGAGAGCGCGACGGGCACGGAGTTAAGGAGCAGCGCAACCCAGGCCACGCGTGCCCGTGCACTGTTAGGGCCTGGCCCAACAACGCTCGGCACCGTGTATGGCCCAGACCCGGGGGCTCCTGTCGGTGTACTAAAGTAGGGGTACCTTAGTACCCCGAACTTGTGCACGGGCAGTAGTAGCGTCCCGCGGCAAGGCTTGCCAGGGGAGCGACAAGAGTCTCCACGGTCCTTTCTGGGCCGGACGAAGGCCAAGTGATCGAGCCTAGAAGACCAGGCCCCGGCAAGGGGAGCTTGCCGGGCCGAGAAGGCGAGGTCCGGCAAGAGGAGCTTGCCGGGCCAAGGCGACAAGGCCCCGGCAAGAGGAGCTTGCCGGGACGACTAAGCCGAAGCACCAAGGCCCCGGCGGGAGGAGCTCGCCGGGACGGCCAAACCAAGGCACCCCAAGAGAAGCCCGCCGTGGCGCGCCGCGCGCCCCGGCAAGGCCTGACGAGCGGCAAGCTCTCAGGTGCGGCAAGACAACCACCGCGGCAAGCCACTTGCCGCGACAAACCACCACCTCAGGCATGCGCTCCAGCTCACCTGCCCACGCGTCACTCTGGAGCTTCCCCAGAGGCACGTGGCGGGGCGCCGCGCAACCTGGGGCGCGCGGTGGCATGCGACGTTGGCAGAGTCGCCCCCGTGGCAAGCGGAGGCGCCCCTAACGGTCCGCCTCGGCACTGTTCGGGCGATCCTGACGGGCATTAAATGCCTTTGTCCCCCGCCGTCAGAGTTAGGTGCGATAGCACTGTGCGGCCACTGTTCGCACAGTTCCTTGCCATTTTTACCCTCACCTGCGTCGCTACCTGTGGGAAACCCCTTAGCATATAAAAGGAGGCCCATGCGCACGTAGGGGGGGACGGAAGAAAGAGGACACCCAGTAGACCCTCGTCTACGTCCAGCTCCAACTTACTGTAGCTTCTTGCGCTCCAGAGCAAGAACTCGAATCAACCAGACAAGCAGCAGTAGGGTTTTACGCATCCGTGCGGCCCGAAGCTGGGTAAAATCGTTGTGTGTGTGTGTGTTGCCTCGATCTGCTCTTTGTGCAACCTCTGCCCCCCGCCGAACCGACAAGGGGCTCCGTCCCCATAGGTGCTCGTGGAGGCCGATTTCCCCCGACAGAAACGATATTATGAACTTTAAGCAACTTGATAATGAACATGTTGCACAAGCTTGGGAGAGGATGAAATTAATGATACGTAATTGCCCCATGCATGGTTTGAATTTGTGGATGATTATACAAAAAATTTATGCCAGGTTGAATTTTGCTTCTAGAAATCTTTTAGATTCGGCCTCGGGAGGCACTTTTATGGAAATCACTTTAGGAGAAGCTACTAAACTCCCAGATAATATTATGGTTAATTATTCCCAATGGCACACTGAAAGATCTACTAATAAAAAAGTGCATGCGATAGAAGAAAATAATGTTTTGACTGGAAAGATTGATGAACTTATGAAATTATTTGCTACTAAGAGTGTTTCTTCTGATCCTAATAATATGCCTTTTGTCTACTTTGATCGAGAATAATAATGAATCTATGGATGTGAATTTTGTTGGTAGGAATAATTTTGGTAACAACGCGTATAGAGGAAACTTGAATCCTAGGCCTTATCCTAGTAATTCCTCTAATAATTATGGTAATTGCTACAACTATTCTTATGGAAATTTTAATAAGATGCCCTCTGAATTTGAGACTAGTGTTAAGGAATTTATGGATTCGCAAAAGAATTTCAATGCTTTGCTTGAAGAGAAATTGCTTAAAATTGATGAATTGGCTAGGAACGTTGATAGAATTTCTCTTGATGTTGATTCTTTAAAACTTAGATCTATTCCTCCTAAGCATGATATCAATGAGTCTCTCAAAGCCATGATAATTTCCATTGATGAGTGCAAAGAAAGAACTGTTAGGATGTGTGCTAAGAAAGATTGCTTTATAAGAGTGTGTTCCTCTAGTTCCTATGAAAATAAAGATGAAGATCTAAACGTTATTGATGTGTCCCCTATTAAATCTTTGTTTTGCAATATTAATCTTGATAATGATGGGACTGAATATGATCCACCTCTACCTAGAAGGCGTTCCAAAAATTCGGAGTTTTTAGATCTTGATGCTAAAATTGATAAAAGTAGGATTGAAGAGATCAAAACATTAGATATTAATGAACCTACTATCTTGGATTTCAAGGAATTTAATTATGATAATTGCTCTTTGATAAATTGTATTTCCTTGTTTCAATCCGTGATAAATTCTCCTCATGCTTATAGTCGAAATAATGCCTTTACCAAACATATCGTTGATGCTTTGATGCAATCTTATGAAGAAATACTTGAGTTGAAAGTTTCTATCCCTAGAAAACTTTATGATGAATGGGAACCTACTATTAAAATTAAGATTAAAGATCATGAATGCTATTCTTTGTGTGATTTGGGTGCTAGTGTTTCCATGTTTCCAAAGACTTTATGTGATTTGCTAGGTTTCTGTGATTTTGATGATTGTTTTTTAAACTTGCACCTTGCGGATTCCACCATTAAAAAACCTATGGGAAGAATTAATGATGTTCTTATTGTTGCAAATAGGAATTATGTGCCCGTAAATTTTATTGTTCTTGATATAGATTGCAATCCTTCATGTCCTATTATTCTTGGTAGACATTTCCTTAGAACGATTGGTGCAATTATTGATATGAAGGAAGGGAATATTAGATTCCAATTTCCATTAAGGAAAGGCATGGAACACTTCCCTAGAAAGAAAATAAAGTTACCATATGAATCTATTACGAGAGCCACTTATGGATTGCCTACCAAAGATGGCAAGACCTAGATATATCCTTGCTTTTATGCCTAGCTAGGGGCGTTAAACGATAGCGCTTGTTGGGAGGCAACCCAATTTTATTTTTAGTTTTTTGCTTTTTGCGTCTGTTTAGAAATAAATATTTGTTCTAGCCTCTGGTTAGATGTGTTTTTATGTTTTAATTAGTGTTTGTGCCAAGTTAAACCTATAGGATCTTCTTGGATGATAGTTATTTGATCTTGTAGAAAATTCCAGAAACTTTTTGTTCACGAAAATAATTGTTAACAATCACCAGAACATGATAAAATATTGATTCCAATTGCTTCTGATCAATAAACTAATTGTCTAGGTCTTCCTGTTTTGGCTGAGTTTTTGGAGTTCCAGAAGTTTGCGTTAGTTATAGATTACTACAGACTGTTTTGTTTTTGACAGATTCTGTTTTTCGTGTGTTGTTTGCTTATTTTGATGAATCTATGGCTAGTAAAATAGTTTATAAACCATAGAGAAGTTGGAATACGGTAGGTTTAACACCAATATAAATAAAGAATGAGTTCATTACAATACCTTGAAGTGGTCTTTTGTTTTCTTTCGCGAACGGAGCTGACGAGATTTTCTGTTAAGTTTTGTGTTGTGAAGTTTTCAAGTTTTGGGTGAAAGATTTGATAGATTATGGAACAAGGAGTGGCAAGAGCCTAAGCTTGGGGATGCCCATGGCACCCCCACGATAATCTAAGGACACCAAAAATCCAAAGCTTGGGGATGCCCCGGAAGGCATCCCCTCTTTCGTCTACTTCCATCGGTAACTTTACTTGGAGCTATATTTTTATTGACCACATGATAAGTGTTTTGCTTGGAGCATCTTGTATGATTTGAGTCTTTGCTTTTTAGTTTACCACAATCATCCTTCCTGTACACACTTTTTTAGAGATAAATTATTAGAATACTCTATGTGCTTCACTTATATCTTTTGAGTTATATAGTTTTGCTCTAGTACTTCACTTATATATTTTAGAGCATGGTGGTGGATTTGTATTATAGAAACTATTGATCTCTCATGCTTCACTTAGATTATTTTGAGAGTATTAAATAGCATGGTAATTTTCTTAAATAAACTTAATATGCTAGGTATTCAAGATTAGTAAAAATATTCTTATGAGTGTTTTGAATACTATGAGAAGTTTGATGCTTGATAATTGTTTTGAGGTACAAAGATGGTGATATTAGAGTCATGCTAGTTGAGTAGTTGTGAATTTGAGAGATACTTGTGTTAAAGTTTGTGATTCTTGTAGCATGCACGTATGGTGAACTGTTATGTGATGAAGTTGGAGCATAATTTATTTATTGATTGTCTTCCTTATGAGTGGCGGTCGGGGATGAGCGATGGTCCTTTCCTACCAATCTATCCCCCTAGGAGCATGCACGTAATACTTTTCTTTGATAATTTGTAGATTTTTGCAATAAGTATATGAGTTCTTTATGACTAATGTTGAGTCCATGGATTATACGCACTTTTCTTCCTTCCACCATTGCTAGCCTCTCTAATACCGTGCATTTTTCGCCGGTACCATACACCAACCATATACCTTCCTCAAAACAGCCACCATACCTATATACATGATCAGGAGTCGGTCTACTAGTCTCGGACGTGATGCCTATATACATGATCATACCTAGATATTCTCAAAACTACGCTCAATTCTGTCAATTGCTCAACAGTAATTTGTTCACCCACCAAAAATCTTATGCTCTTGAGAGAAGCCACTAGTGAAACCTATGGCCCCCGGGTCTATTTTCCATCATATTAATCTTCTAACACTTAGCTATTTCTTGCGCCGTTTTTATTTTACTTTCTTTACTTTGCATCTTTATCATAAAAATACCAAAAATATTATCTTATCATATCTATCAGATCTCACTCTCGTAAGTGATCGTGTAGGGATTGACAACCCCTTATCGCGTTGGTTGCAAGGATTTATTTGTTTTTGTAGGTGCGAGGGACTTGTGCATAGCCTCCTACTGGATTGATACCTTGGTTCTCAAAAACTGAGGGAAATACTTACGCTACTTTGCTGCATCACCCTTTCCTCTTCAAGGGAAAACCAATGCAGTGCTCAAGAGGTAGCAGTCATGCACGTAGAGAAGAACGTATGTGAAAGCATCCTTGGTACTCTGCTCAAGATTAAAGGTAAAAGAAAGGATGGTGACGGTTCACGGCTCAATATATATGCTTGTTGATCAATCACAACACAAGAGTGAAGCAGAAGATGATGACAAATTCATCAAAGCTCGCCAGAGTTACAATTTCAGTACAAAAGAAGCAACAGTTCTTCACCTATTTGTTGTTAGTTAAGACACCCTCTTCCTACTGCACAAACATCAGAAGTCTCGTGGATGTGAGCTTAGGTAAAATGAAGTTGGGACAGATGGAATCACATGATTGCCACATAATGTTGACACAAATCCTCCTGGTGGCCATCAGGAATCTGATGGACAAAGATATAAGAAACACACTCATTGACCTCTGTGATTTCTTCAACCAACTATGGAAGAAAGTTGTGGATCCTGAAGAGTTGGATCATATGCAAGATGACATTGCAAGGATATTGTCCAACCTAGAGATGTTTTTCCCACCATCATTCTTTGATGTCATGGTTCATCTCACTGTGCACCTTGTCGACAAGATAAAGTATTGTGGTCTTGTGTTTCTTCCCAACATGTATCCCTTTGAGCGGTTCATGGGAATACTGAAACGCTTTTGTCAGAACCGAAACCATCCAGAGGCAAGCATCCTACAAGGTTATACCGCGGAGGAGGTGGTTGAGTTTTGCTCCAAATACATGAACCAAAGACCTATAGGTTTGTCCCTCTCTCGCCACGAGGGAAGGCTGAAAGGTAAGCCAGTCCTTGCTGGCATGCAAATGGCTGCACCTGGAGAATTGGCACTGAAAGCCCATTTGACGGTACTGCTTAACAGCCCAGTTCTCATCGCTTGTGCCAAAGAACACTTGGCAGAGACACGCAAAAGATTCTTACTAATGGTGCCTTCATCAGATGTGGAGATGAAGGAGCACACTAGGAACTACACCGAATGGCTGAAGAATCGTTTGGCACAAGGATCCATCGATGACATTGCTACGTGGTTGGCACAAAAGCCATCACCTACGGTGCTGACATATAAAGCATATGACATAAATGGATACACGTTCTACGCTGAGGAACATGATAAGAAGACCTCATATTAGAACAACTCTGTTTGAATGGAATGCATGACTGTAAATGAAGTTGATAAAAGGGTATACTATGGAACCATCAAAGAGATTTGGGAGCTTGACTATGTGAAAGTAAAGGTGGCATTATTCAGGTGCACATGGATCCCTCTTGGTCAGGTAAGGATTGATGAGTACAGGAAGACATGTGTTAACAGGACAACGATGGCATATCATGCGGACCCATTCATTCTTGCCAGCGATGCTACCCAGATTTTCTTTGTGGAAGACCCCTTGCATAAGAACGGCCATTTAGCGATGCATGTGAAGAGAAGGGTACTGGGTGTCGACTATGTTACCGATCAGGACGAGTACGACGAATTTGATGAGTTGCCAGCCAAGGGATCACACACCCGTGTAACAGAGTAGCATAAAATCATCAAAAACCCCAAGTTCATTCGGGGTCAACTTACTGATCCCAGTTCCCCCATGTGAATTAAGCTATAAGACTAGTCTTTATGCCTACCCTGCAACTTAATTCGTTCAATTTAGAACTGTCGCGTGTACTGAATTTGTGAGTTATGCCCGATTTTCTGTTGATGTAAGAATCGTTAATATGTTGACCTTGATATGCTGTCAGCTCAGGCAATGAATATGAACTATTTTTTGTTATTATCATTATCATCATCATCATTATTATTATTATTATTATTATTATTATTATTATTATTATTATTATTATTATTATTATTATTATTATTATTATTATTATTATTTTTATTGTTATATCATAGAGGTAGCTGACTTAATTGATCTCACTACAGTATGTGTGAACAAATATATGCAATCTGGCTTGCGAATAGCACATTGTTCGTTGATGAAAGCCATGTGCTGACCAAACCCCACCACCCCGCCCATGATCTGAGTCGTGCTTTCTGATTGGCCAGAACCCAAACCCCACAGATTGTACGTCTGCATCGTTGGATGCTCCCAGATCGAACGGCGATCCTCATCTCTTCGACAACACATGCAGTTCCGGTTGTAATTTTATTTTTATGCACAAAATGCACGTTAGTCTTAAAAAATGTATTAAATATAGATAACGATACCTCAAATGCGCCAGAAAATCAAAGATGTGGTATATTGGTGATTGCGTATCATGGGTAAATTTTTATGAGGCCAAACAATGAAGTCACCGGCCACATGAGTTTGAATTGATACGTCTCCTTTTGGAAAACCATGATCCTTCGTGTGGGATGCTCCGGTTTGGAAGGAGCGGTCATCAAAACTTGTGCCAAACATTACCCTTTTTTTTCACGGGGTCATGAGAGAACGCCACAGGCACACATCAATTTTGTTGATGTCCGAACTCCATCTGAATTTCTTGTAATTAGAATACCAACTAGGCCTACGCCAGTGGCCGCACCTCGCGGCCGAAATGTTTGAAACTTCTCCCCGCTTCTCGAACAAATGGATGAAAACTCACAAAGCGATGCGCAAATGATTTGTACACCTTTGCTAGGCTGATAGTAAGGGGGTATCATAGCTAGTATCATGCATGCCAACTAGGCAATTTTGATGAGCTATCATATAATTAATTAAATGAATAAAGAGAGGGTTAAGTAATAAATGCTATGCTACTATGTGTCATGCATGACAATATAAATAAAGTACTACATATGATACTAGCTACTCTATTATACTATGCATTAGAGCAAGTACACAATAGAGTGACATAATTAAGACTAGCCACAATGGGTAGTAACATAGAATGTTGCTAGTCTATGTTACTACCTCTATAGTGGGGAGTAACATATGTGTAGTAACATGCAACACTTCATTTATTAGGCTATAGACTCATCTTGCCTTGAGATGTGTGATGTTACTCATACTACTAGTAAGACTAGCCACAATAGGTAATAACATAGAGTAGCAACATGCCCATGTTACTAGTCTATGTTACTACCTCTATGGTGGGGAGTAACATATGTGTGTGGTAACATGCAACACTTCATTTATTAGGCTATAGACACATCTTGCCTTGATATATATGTGTGATGTTACTCATAATAGTAGCAACTACCTATGTTACCACTTTCCTCTCTTTCTTCATTTATTGCTTGCCACATCATCTATTTTATATAGATACGTGTGATGTTACTACCTATGTTACTCCACTGTGGGTAGTCTAAGCAGGCTATAAGGAATAGAATAATATATATGTGCTTATTAGTTGGAGGAAAGTGAAGAGAAGCGGGCTCTTAGTTAGTAGAGCCAGCTGCAACACGAGACCCAAGACACTTTGTGAGGATGTAAGGTGGGCCAACTATTGATAAACTAGTACGTATATAAAACTTATTATTGTACATGCCCGCTAATAGGTTGGTTGTATATGACATGGAAAATTCTTATAGCTGACCCTTGGTTGTATTATTAACCATGCCCTTAGTGAGGTAGCTAGTATATCATAGACGGCTAGCTAGTATCAGATCACTAGCCACAGTGGGAGTAACTTCAGCAGTAACATCGACTCCAACTCAACAAACTTGCTTATGTGGCAATACGTTAATGAGGAGAGAGATAGTTTCAATAACTTAGCTAGTTACTGTAACATCACATGTACCAATGCAATATGAGTCTATAACCTAATAAATGAAGCTTTGAATGACCCTACACTTACGTTACTACCCACTATGAAGGTAGTAACATATATATAGTCTAGGGATATGTGTATGTTACTAGTGTACTCTCCATTGTGGCTAGTCTCATACTCCCTCCTTTCCGGTTTAGGCTAGTTGTAATGGTATTATCATAAGCGGTATCATGCTTGTCAACTAGACTTTCTGGATGATGTGGCACACAATTAAATGATGAAAGAGAGGATGTGGTATCATATCATGATACCGTGTCATATTTAATGTTGTACTACTACTTTGTGTGATGCATGACATTTAGTAAGTCAACCTAAGATGCTAACTTATGATACTATGCATTACGGAAGTAGTATCCTACACTATCATATGCATGATGCTAGTATATGATACTCCCCATTACAACCAGCCTTATAGGGCTCAATTCAAAAATCTCACCAACCAAGGTACATGGTGAGTGGTGGAATACTTTTTGTAGTTTGCAAAAACACCCAATTAATGCTTTTTTTCCTCAAAAATTATGTTTTCCAATGTATTAATTGCAATACATGCATGCATATATAAAGTACATGCATTGGTTAACTTTCTCTTAATACTTGCATGCAATGATTTAATGCACCTTGGAATCTAGATAAGTGATGGGGAACAACCAAATTGAGCCTTATAAAATGGGAAAACTAAAATTTTGAGATAATCCTGTAAACCGGAAAGGAGGGAGTATATATGCATGATACTAGTATATGATCGGTAATACCTCCGTAATGCGTGCATGCATAGTATCATAAGTTAGTATCTTAGGTTCCTTATTAATTGCCATGCATGATACAAAGTAATAGAACATTTAATATGATACGATATCATGATATGATACCACACCCTCTCTTCAATCATTTAACTGTGTGCCACATCATCCAAAAAGTCCAGTTGGCATGGATCGTACCGCTCGATACTCCCATATTACGACAAACTTTATTAGGGTGGCCATAGTGGGGGTATCATAGCCGGTATCATGAACTCAGGAATATAAAATATGATGATGTGGCGAAGAAGCAGTAATATATGTAGATACCGTAACATATATATATATATATATATATAAAATAAATGCTATACTACTTTGTGTCATGCATGGCCGTAAATATGGTCATCTATTATATATACACCCTCTGTAACTAATATAAGAGCGTTTAGGTCACTATTTTAGTAATCAAACGCTCTTATATTAGTTTACAGAGGGAGCTAATACTACTCTATGATACTATATATGCACTATGAAGGTACGTACATAGTATCATACACTAGTATCATATGCATGATACTATATATATATATAGTATATGATACTCCCCACTATATAAGGCTGGCCATAGTGGTGGTATCATAGCCGACGATGTCATGCACTCGGAAATAGCAAGTATGCTGATGTGGCAAAGAATTAAATATATATAAAGAGGGTTAGAGTAACATATAGGTAGATACCGTATCATGTCAAATGTGATGCTAATTTGTGTCATGCATGTCAATAAATATGATATATATATGATACTATACTTTATGTATTATACTATGCGCTATAATTAATTAAAGGTAGTATCATATATACTTTATACTCATGATACTAGTATATGACACTCTCCACTATACTCGTGATTTCTTACCGTGGAAAAAAATTGGAGGTGAAACGATGAACTCATGTTTTCATTCGAACAAAAATATGGTGTGAGGTAATGTAAATGTTTTCAAAGAGCACACGGTTCACTCACGAAAGCCGTGTGTCCAATAAACAGTGGCCAATGCACCCCCACCCCTATGCCACGCGCGTGATTTGAGTCATGCTTTCTGAATGGCCAGAACCCAAACCCCACGGACCATACGTCTGCACCGTTGGATTCTCCTTGATCAAACGGCGATCCTCATCCCTTTCGACAACACATGTACATGTTTTCAAATAGCCCCTCCCAATTTTTTTTTTCAAATAGCACACGGTTCACACACAAAAGCAGTGTGCCTACCAAACCGTGGCTGATGCCCCCCCTCGCTGTGCGTGATCTGAGTCGTGCGTTCTGATTGGCCAAAACCCAAACCCCACGGATCGTATGTCTGCACCGTTGGATGCTCCCAGATCGAACGACAATCCTCATCCCTTTCGACAGGAAATGCAGTCCGGCTAGGAATTAATTTATATGCCAACTTGCACGGTAAATGCCAAAAAATGTCTTACATATAGCACACGAGACCTGAAATGCACCAACAAATCAAACCCGTTGTAAAATTGTGATTGGTTTACGTGGGAAAAATTTAGAGGCGAAACGATGAACTCACATCTTCATTTCAAACGAAATTATTCTGTTGGTGCACACGAGCGCTTAGAGGCAATCGTTTGCATAGGCCTACCGCGCGCGCGGCGGCCAGGGATATTTTTCACCCTTTTCACCTAGGCCGCCAACACCCGGAGTCCCCCAACCCCCCCCCCCCCCATCGTCCGCCTGCGTTTCACTCAACTAGTCCACCCAATATCCTTCGCCAGCTCCCCCCTCCGACCAGATCCACTACAGGACCCTCTCCGGCGCCACCATGCTCACCCCGGCCGTGTGCCCGCTCTTTGGCGTCAAGCATACCTCCACTGTCGTTCCCAACACGCGGCAGCCCACACCTCGCCGTCTTCGTTTGCTCGCCAGCCACCCTCGAGCATATCGATGCAGTAACCCTCGCCTTTCCTGTGGTCCAGCCAGGTTTGCATTAAGAAGCCTGTTAGTTACTGCTCTCCATCGCGGTCAGGCATATTTCCTCGCAATCCCTCTTCCAATTTCGTTCTGAATGTTCACAACTTGTCTATGAAATAACAGAGAGCATATATATGTTCATTATCTACCTTCCTTACTACATATAAGATGTATTTGTTCCAATAAGTTACTGCCTATTTACAGATCACAGGAGCCTGAGTCACAAAAACTTAACAAATTAGCTGTACATTTTCTGAATTATTGCATGGCATGTAGAAAGCTTGATACCAAGTTGTTAGTTTTATGCTTATCCTCCTTTCCTGAGTTACGCATGTGTTCTCTGTAGATGCCGAGTAGCAGCGACAACACTCATTCAGGCCATGTATCTTCATCTGATTCCGACAACCCTAGGTCTTCAGCAGATTGTGAGGGATAAAGTAGTCTTGACCGTGATAGAGCTGCAGCAATTACCCTTCTGGTCAGGACACGGAGGAACACTCCAAGGAAGCCCACACACCGGCCTAAAGGTGTATATGAAGTAACCGAGATTGATTTATAGTCCTGGGCTCCAACTAAACCAGATAAAGCAGGCATGAGGTTCAGGAGTGTGTGTGGATTTGTTGGCAGGGCAAGGCTCAACATTAATCTGTCGGGGTTTCGGAAGACTGAGACATAAACACGGCAAAGTATAACCCGGGAGATCATGGATCACTTCAACGTTCCAGAGCAGTGGAGAATGCAGGTGGAACACGCTGCACTAAAGAAGGCTAGGGATGCTTGGAGAAAGTAGAATCACGTGTTGTACAAGAAGTACTTGAGTGAAGGCGAGGACCAAATCCCCGCATACCCCCAAATTACAAAGGCAGACTGGGCAGAATTCAAAAGGGTCAGGGCAACTCCAGAGTTTGCTGAGAAGAGTTTCAAGCAATTGGAACTTCAGAAGAAGAACATACACCCCCACCATATGGGTGTGGCAGGATACTACGGCATGAAACTGATATGGGAATAGGAGGACAAAGAAGTAGTAGCGGCGGGTGGGAATCCAGCCTTTAGTGAAATCATGGGCAAACGCGTCAGAGACAACTTGCAGGCTCATGCAAAGAGGCGTGATGACGGAACTTATTACTTTGAAAATGCACGTGACGCCAAAATGTATGAAGTGATGGTAGAGGCTTCCAAGATCCCTGGAAGGTTCTACAGGAACTCAGGGCCATGTGACATTCTGTCCATTGCTCTGGACACAAAAGAGCCCCCTGGCCATGCAAGGGGTATAGGTGTTAATGTCCCGCACGAGAGGGCTTTCACACTCAGCAAAGAAGAGAGGCTCAACATGAAAAAAGCGAGGAGTGAAATGAAGTAGGATGCATTGTTTGAAAAGTTGAAGGAGATTTATCCGGCTATTCGAAAGTATGTTGAGGAGTCAATGATGATGCAGAAGACTCTAACACTGACAGATAGCCAGCAGATGGGAGGGGAGGCGGGCATGGATGATGATGCTTATTGCGCGACAACACTGCACAAGACTAGCTGTGCATCAGCTGACCCTAGCGACACTGAGACTGCAGCTGCTCGTGATGATGCTATATTTGATCTATTTGGAATGAAAGACAAACTGAAGGGCGTGCTTACACATTATGAAGGTACATTAAGATGTGCAACAGCCTAGGTTTGCCCACCCTTCTTGGAAGATGGCCTCTTCTTGGACAATGTGCCATTGAAGTCAGGCTATGTGAAGTACTACATGACTGAAGTAAAGCCTGGATTTAACGAATTTGCCCTGAAGAATGTCCTAGGAGACTTTGATGAGCAAAGGACCTTGGGAGAAACAGTGTTACATCACATCCAGTGGCCATGAAAGGAAACAGAGTTCATCATTCAGATTCCTGAAGCCCCGCCAAGCGCAACCGCTGTTTCCCCTCAACCAGTGACGCTCTCCTTGCCACAGCAACTCTCGCGGGCTGATGCATCAACCTGTGATCAGCCGGACCGACTTTGTGGCGTACAGGCCATGTCATCCTCCGCCCCAAAGCAGCCAGTGGCAAGGCCTACAACTGTTGATGATGCACCACCGGTTCAAATGTCGGCCGCTGAACAGCGGGGGGAGACCCATCTGCAGCACATGCTCAGCAGACCAACCTGGTGGAACAGACTGCTAAGCAGTCTGATGCTTCGGAACCGCCTGCTAAGCAGTCTGTAGGTCCAGAACCGGCTGCTCATCAGTCTGCCAATCCGCAGGTGTGTGATTAGCATACCAATGCGTCAGCACTTCCTGCTCAGCAAACCAACGCGTTGGCACGGCCTCCTCGACACACCGACAAGTTGGCACCACCTGCGCAGAAACCTGATATAGCTTCAATTCATGGTCAGCAGTCTGATGCCTCTGCTCCTACAGTCTAGCAGCCCGTCACAACAACACCGCCAGCTCAGCGGTCCGGCATAGATAAACCGTCTGCTAAGAAGTCCGTCCAAGCTTCACCATCTGCTCGGCAATCTACCTTGCAGGCAACCAGACATTCTGCCAGAAATGCTTCAAGTACCAAGAAGGAAGTGGCCAAAAAGGCTACACCCACGACCACGAGGAAGCGCAGCGGGAGAGTGAAGAGGAAAGAGAACGATTTCCTCTTACTTAAAGCACTCATCGCCCAGAACCAAATTAATAGCAGCTTGTTCGAATCGGGGAGTAATATTATTTCTGACTCCATGGATGATGAAGAAGTAGAATTGTTGCTTGCTAAAAGTAAAGCAGATGTACTTGAAGCACGCAATTACGTTCATGGCCAGCCATTTCTTGTTGGCGAATACTTTGATGAGTGCAATTCCAGTTGCCGCGAGTTACATGAATATTGCATGGATCAAATGTCAGCAGGTCATCATGCTTTGATACTCCACTACAATAGAGATCATTTCCGACACGATGATGGTTCCATCAATGTGAGTTTTGAGGACTTACATCTCTTCTTCAACTTCAACATGCTTGATGCCACTCTTGTTAGATGCCTGATTTTGTAAGTACTTAACAAACTCTGATCAACTTCTCCATACAAAGCTGTAAATGATAAACAACTAACTGCATTTTATTCCTCTCAGAGGAAGGCACAGAGAAGAAAAAGGGAGAGTGTGTATTTCATAGATCTTGCATCAGCAAATGGCACAACATTAGATGGTTAGTACCGGCGGGACTGGGCCGTTAACATGGTCCTCCATATCTTCGAAAACACTTCCCAAGAAGAATCATTTCTCTGGCCATATCATGAACGATAAGTTAAGTGAACAACCACGCATACACTAATTGTCTTTCAGATTTCGACATCATTCTTAAGTTCATGGCTTTCTTAATATGTAGCAATCAATGGATATTGGTATTTATTGTTCCAAACAAGAACATAGTTTACTACATCGATTCTCTTACAGAGTCAACAAACGCCTAGGATCTGACGCATGTTCAACAATTCTTGGATAGGTATTGAATTCTCTGATGTTGAAATTAATTTTCATTCATATCTGGTTCAACAATTGATGTTGTCCAAATTCATCATCATTTGCAGTGTGCTCGCATTGTGAAAAACTAAACCAGGGAACCTGTTCAAGACGGAAGAACCCGTGCAGCACGAGATCGTTTCTCAGGTAACACACCGAAATGCGTTATTTTCGGAATATTTATCCAACAGTCTACAAATACCTTTCCTTATGCTAGTCAAATGTTCAAGCTTCTAAATAAACCTCTTTCTATTTTGTCCAAAGAAAAAATAATACATCTAACACCGGTTAGGTTGTTCCTAACAGGACAAATGCATGACTAATTTTGTACAAAAAATTCTAGTGTCCTTAGCAAGAAGCAGGGACCAACCTTTGTGGATAGTATGTTTGCAGACACATGATCTCCGTCTGCAAATCTTCTGATAGTTGTGATGATCCTCGCGAATTAGTACCAGTAAGTCTATCTTAATTAAAATCTTCTACTCCACTCATATGGCACATTCTGATCTTAAAAATATTGTAGCTCATCTTAAAACCGAGGACCCCTGAACCGCTCCCAGCTAGTGAATTGTTGATGGTTCGGAGATTTATCAGTGACTTCTTCTTGGATCACTACATCAATCCCACTGGTGATAATGAAGATTTCAGCATGCGTTCTCCTGAAACATTGAGTAAGAGTTAGCCGCTAAACATATAACGCATGGATCCATTTGTCGGTGTACTAAAGTAGGGGTACCTTAGTACCCCAGACTTGTGCACGGGCAGTTGTAGCACCCTGCGGCAAGGCCCGCCCCGGAAGCGCCAAGAGAAGACCAAGCATTCAAGACAAGGCCCCCGGCAAGAGGAGCTTGCCGGGTCAAGAAGACAAGGCCCCCCGGCAAGAGGAGCTTGCCGGGCCGAGAAGACAAGACCCCGGCAAGAGGAGCTTGCCGGGACGACTGCGCCCATGAAAGGCCATCCAAGAACAAAGTATAACGAGACAGAAGATCGAGCCCCCGACAAGAGGAGCTTGTCGGGAAGGCCGAACCCAGGCATCACAAGAGAAGCCCGCCGTGGCGCGCCAAGCGCCCCGGCAAGGCCTGATAGCTGGCACGCTATCAGGCACAGGAAGACGACCCCCGCGGCAAGCCACTTGCCGCGGCAAGATCGCCACCTCAAGGCTGCGCTCCAGCTCGCCCGCCACGCGTCGCTCCGGGGCTTCCCCCGAGGGCACGTGGCGAGGCACCGCGCAGCCTGGGGCATGCGGCGGCATGCAGCCGCCATCGTGGCGAGCGGTGGCGCACCTAACGGTCCGCCTCGGTGCTGTCCGAGCGACCGTGACGGGCATTTAATGCCCTTGTCCCCTACCGTCAGAAGTAGGTATGATAACACTGTGCCGCACTGTAGCGCCACCGTTCCCGCACTATTACAGCTACCACCCCTTTTACACTTTTACCCCTTTCTCCTACGTTGACACCTGTCGGTGACCCCTTTGCGCTATAAAAGGAGGCCCGTGTGCGACGTAGAAGGGGTTCGGTTCGAGAGAGGTTCCGGGTTCCGGGGTTCGGAGAATCGGCACCCAGACAGCCATACGCTCGGTGCAGCTAGCTCCCCAAGCTCCCGAGCTCCCCAGTTCAATACAACTAAGCAGGAGTAGGGTTTTACGCGTCCATCGCGGCCCGAACCTGGGTAAACCGCCCGCGTGCTCGCTTCGATCTGCTCTCCGCGCTCCCTCCGCCCCCCTCCGGACAACGAAAGGGGCTCCGGCCCCATAGGTGCCCGCGGGGGACAGCCCGTCCGCCCCGACATCTTTGGCGCGCCAGGTAGGGGGCGGCAGGACACCAAGGGACAGCCCGCTCCTGCGGATCCCAGGATCCGTCCAGTCGAAGCAGGTGTCCCCGGTAAGCCTTGCTCCGGCGAGCAGACCAGCGGTCTGAACGCCGGGGAACAGTCCGCTCCTGCGGATCCAAGTATCTGTCCAGTTGAAGCGGGGGTTCCCGACGAGCTTTGGCATTCCTTCCCACGGGCTCGCGTGCGGCCCTCCTCGAGTATCCGCCCGCGCAGAGTTCGGGCAAGAAGCAGCTGCTCCTTGAGGAGGACCGCCTTCCGGCTGCTGGGCGAACCGATCGCTTCCAGCGAACCCTGCGCTGCTCCCGTAGCCGCAGCGGATAGCGCCGGAAGCCGCGAAAAAGGCGACCTCGTTCTTCGGCGCGCTTCGTCCGCCAAGATCCAAACGAGTCGACGCCGACCGTGGGAGGAGTTTCGCCAGCGCGGTTGCCGGAACCTGTTTCCGCCAACCATCCTCTCTGCCCAAGTCTTGCTGCGGTCGCATGTGATCCTTGGCGCAGAGAGGGGCGCGGATCCCCAAGCATAGCTACGCCTAGCTCCGAAGGGTCGTGAGGCCCTGCGCCCTCACCTACCCCCAGGATGGGCTGGATGCTGCCCAAGGAGGTTTTACCCCACCGGGCGGCAAGCGATAAGAGAAGATAAGTTGCCGAAGCTCGAGCAATTGCTCCATTGATTTTTAAGAGTTATCTCCCTCGAACGACCGAGCCTTGGTTGAGAGGCCTGAGCGCGGAAGGACCGGCACGAGACTGGTTGCGCCCTCGTTCCGTTTCGAGTCCGCTCAACGACTCGAGTGTGCTACACCCCGAGTAGCGTCCTCACTTTGTTTCGAGCTTGCCCGGCACCCCAAGCGTGCTGCGACCGCAGTCGCACCGTTTGCTTTGCTTTGAGCCTGCTCAACAATCTGAGTGAGCGGCAACCAGCCGCGGCCAGGTTTCTTGCCGGTGGTAGCCCCGCCAGCGGGTCGCTGACGCCCCGCGCTCGGCGCCCGTGGCAAGGCAGAGGCCTACGCCGGCAAGTCCCCGAAAGCGTAGGGCGGAAACAAACAAGGCGCCGGTCAAGTAGAGGGGATAACAGCGCGATGCATAGCTTAAGATGAAAAGTTATATTACAAAATGCCTTACTGCTGCCCTAACCAGCCGTTTCCGTGGCATATTTGACAGCGGCAGGGAAAGGGAGATAAAAGAAAGGGGCAGGCGGCCTAATCTACGCGGTCACCCTCGATCCTCTTGACCCCGGCCGCCTTCTTGACGATAGGGGCGATGAGGGCCTGGATCCCCGTCAGGTCTGCGTTCTCCGGCAAGGGCCTGAGGACGTTGGTAAGCCTGATGTCGGGATTGCGGAAAACGATCTTCGCCAGCACCCTCTCGAGGGCCCCGGAGATGGCCCCCCGCATCTCGTCGGCCCGCTCCTTCGGGAGCGACATTCGGAGGTGCTGGAGCGCCTGCGCCACCCCTTGGAAGAAGGAAGTGAGCTTGGCGCTGGGCGCGGCGTCCTTGTCGGCGAGAGACTGGTGGCCCTCGATCCCCAGCAGCGTCAGCTCCTTGTCGATGGTGGCGGCGATGTCGACGAGGCCCTCGGTCCACCGCTCCACTGTATCCCTGAAGGTGTTCTGAGAAGCGGCGGCGCGCCTCAGCAGCTCCTCGCTGCCGTCGACCTCTTTCCGTAAGGCCGCCTCCTTCTCCTTAGCGCTGTCCAGCGCTTTGCCGAGCGCCTCCAATTTCAGTTCCAGAGTGGAGTTGGAGTTCTTGGCGGCGTCAAGCTCCCGGATCTTCTCGGCGAAGCGACCCTGAAGCTCACCAAGGGTGAGCGCACCCTTCTCGCGCTCCAGCCGGAGCGCGGCGAGCTCCTCGTCCTTCGCCTTGAGGTCAGAATCGAGCTGCGCCACCCTCGCCTCCAGCCCCTTCTTGGTGATCTCAGCGGCTGCGGCAGCGTCCCGCGCCTTCTTCAGGTCTCCGCTGAGCGCCCGCTCGCGTGCGGCAGCCTCCTCCTCGTGGTCGGCGAGGCTGGCCGTTTCCAGCACCAGCTCGCCTTCCCGCGCGGGTAGCTCCGCGGCGGCAAGCCTCTGCTGCTCCTCGGCCTCCCCGTCGCCCACGGGGACATCCGCGCCGTCCGCCTCCTGGGCGCCGGCGACGTCGTCGGCATCGCCACGCGCGCCCTCCTCGACAACGGCCTCAGCCTTCGTCAGATCCGAGGCGGGCGCTGCGCTCGCCGCGGCCGGGGGACCGTCGGCCGCGTCCCCTGTCGGAAGGTCCTCCCTTGCCGAGGATCTCTCCCTTGGCGGGGTAGCGGACTCGGTCGGCACGGCGGAGGCGCCCTCTGGACGCGCCCGCCGGAGCTGCTCCGCTCCTGCCCAAAAGCAACAACTTCGCATCAAGCAACAAGAAGAGGGAGGGCTCGCGTACGCGCCAAGCAGCAAGGACGAGTCATGTGCTCACGCTGGGGGCTGCGCTGCGAGCCGCCCTGAGGACCCCTTGCCGGGTCCGGTAAGGGCGCCTCCGACACGACCTCGCTTGCCGGGGGAGATTCGTCATCAAGGATGACCCACGGGATCCTCGATCTCTTCGCTCTCCTCTGAGCCAGGGTCCTGAGAAGGGGACCGGGTCAAAGGAAGAGCGAATGAGCTGTCGAACAGGACGAACCATCAAGGAAAAAAAAGATATGAGCTCCATGGGGAACTTACTCTCCGTCCTCCTCGTCGTCGGAGCTGAGCGCTGAATAGTCGAAAACCGGCTCGGCCCTGGCGCGGGGAGGCGGGGGAGTGGGCTCCCGAGGCCGCTTGGCGGGGGCTGTAGATGACTCCGCCCCCGTCGACGCCGCGGCACGGGGCGCGGCGGCAACCGAAGCCCCAGCCCGCGGGGACCCCGCTCCCGCCGCCGACCCGGCCCTGCGGAGGCGCCTCCTCGGCCGGGCCGGGGGCTCCGCCTGCGACGAGCCGCCCGGAGGCTGCAGGAAGGCAACGCCGACCTCCGGCAAGCCGCTCGCGTCTTGGGCGGGCTCGTCCTCGCCGCCGAGCTCGGCCGGTTCCCCCTGGTCGACAAGTTCCATCGGGTCGGCGAGGCTCTCCGCCTCCGCCGCCTCCGCCTCGGCCACGGTGAACCCAGCTTCGCCCGCAGCCGCGGCGGCCGCCGCCTCCTCCATCCTGGAGGCAATGTAAGCTAGCTCCGCCGCGGTGGTGGCTCGGGTGAGGCCATCCTTCTCGGCAGGGTCGACTGGCTCCTCCTCCAGGCCGTCGAAGAAGGCCCGCACGACATCATCCGGCGGCTCCTGCCAGGTCGCGTTGACCCCGCGCGAGTCGCACAACGGCATCATCGCAAGGATATGGCTGAGCGACGAGTTGTTGCACAAGGGAACGACGCCCGGCGGCAGCCGGAACCACTCCGGGTGGTCAGGGTCGTGCTTGAACAACTCCTTCAACATCGCGTCGTGCTCCAACACGGTGAAGTTAAAATTGAGGCCCGGACGCAGCCTCATGATGTCCGCCGCGTTCCGGAACTCCCAAGCCGGCTTCCTCCTCTCCTGCAGGGGAGCGATGCGACGGCGAAGGAAATCCGCGCCGACGGCGCCGACGGTGAGTCCGGCGAGCCTGAGGCGCAGGATCCGGGTGACGGCGATCTTCAATTTGGCGTCGTCCGAGGACACCTCGCTCCAGTCGTCGCCGCGCACCACCGGAGTTCGGCGCACGGCGGTGAACGGCTGCGGACGATCCTCGACAATCAAGCACCATTCCGCCCTCCACTCCTCCCACCTGCCGCGGAGATCCCCGCCCAAGTAGGCCCCCTTCTGGCCGGACCGGGAAACCCAGGCGATCCCACCGGACAGCGGCTCCCCTTTTTCCACCCGAGGGACAAAGAAGTGCCGGAAGAGGGCCACGTTGGGACGAATTCCAACGAAGTTCTCGCAAAGGTGCGTAAAGACCGCCATTGTGAGGACGGCGTTGGGGGTAAAGTCGAGGAGGTGGAGGCCATAGGTGCTCATGATTTCAGAGAAGAACTCCGAGTACGGCGGGCAGAGCCCGCAGTAGAAGAAGACGACGAAGAAAGGATACCCGGTCGGGTACTGCTTCTGGGCTTCGGCGGGGAGCACCCGCGTGCGCGGATGCGCTCGCGTCTTCGTCGACCAGAAAAGGGAGTACTTGTCCCTCAGCTCCACCGCACCGAGCTGGGGAGGGAACGTCGCCGTCTCCTTCCGAAGCACTTCAAGCTGTAGCGCCCCGGCCGATTTCGCAGCCTTCCCCTTCGCCTTATCGCTCTTCGGGGCCATGGCGGAGGCAGGGGAGGGAGATCGCCGGAGCTGACGACGACGGGCGCCCCAAGAACAAACCGCTGCTGCCTCTGAGAGGAGGAGGTGGCAGAGGTTTTAGAGGGGTAGTGACCGAGGGAAAGGCGAACCGCCCCTACTTTCCTCCGCTATAAGAGGGAGAGGGGGGGACGCTTCGCCTCTCCGAATCGAGAGGTCGTGCGCGACGTGACGCGCGCCTGCGCGGTTCAGCCCCGCGCACGCCACCCACGTCACGCTCACCTCGCACGCCCCGCCCCCACGACGCCGCGGTAAGCGCGCGCCGCCTGGGGAAGGCGCGGCGGATGCGGAGTTAAGGAGCAGCGCGACCAAGGCCACGGGTGCCCGTGCACTGTTAGGGCCTGGCCCAACGACGCTCGGCACCGTGTGTGGCCCAGGCCCGGGGGCTCCTGTCGGTGTACTAAAGTAGGGGTACCTTAGTACCCCAGACTTGTGCACGGGCAGTTGTAGCACCCTGCGGCAAGGCCCGCCCCGGAAGCGCCAAGAGAAGACCAAGCATTCAAGACAAGGCCCCCGGCAAGAGGAGCTTGCCGGGTCAAGAAGACAAGGCCCCCCGGCAAGAGGAGCTTGCCGGGCCGAGAAGACAAGACCCCGGCAAGAGGAGCTTGCCGGGACGACTGCGCCCATGAAAGGCCATCCAAGAACAAAGTATAACGAGACAGAAGATCGAGCCCCCGACAAGAGGAGCTTGTCGGGAAGGCCGAACCCAGGCATCACAAGAGAAGCCCGCCGTGGCGCGCCAAGCGCCCCGGCAAGGCCTGATAGCTGGCACGCTATCAGGCACAGGAAGACGACCCCCGCGGCAAGCCACTTGCCGCGGCAGGATCGCCACCTCAAGGCTGCGCTCCAGCTCGCCCGCCACGCGTCGCTCCGGGGCTTCCCCCGAGGGCATGTGGCGAGGCACCGCGCAGCCTGGGGCATGCGGCGGCATGCAGCCGCCATCGTGGCGAGCGGTGGCGCACCTAACGGTCCGCCTCGGTGCTGTCCGAGCGACCGTGACGGGCATTTAATGCCCTTGTCCCCTACCGTCAGAAGTAGGTATGATAACACTGTGCCGCACTGTAGCGCCACCGTTCCCGCACTATTACAGCTACCACCCCTTTTACACTTTTACCCCTTTCTCCTACGTTGACACCTGTCGGTGACCCCTTTGCGCTATAAAAGGAGGCCCGTGTGCGACGTAGAAGGGGTTCGGTTCGAGAGAGGTTCCGGGTTCCGGGGTTCGGAGAATCGGCACCCAGACAGCCATACGCTCGGTGCAGCTAGCTCCCCAAGCTCCCGAGCTCCCCAGTTCAATACAACTAAGCAGGAGTAGGGTTTTACGCGTCCATCGCGGCCCGAACCTGGGTAAACCGCCCGCGTGCTCGCTTCGATCTGCTCTCCGCGCTCCCTCCGCCCCCCTCCGGACAACGAAAGGGGCTCCGGCCCCATAGGTGCCCGCGGGGGACAGCCCGTCCGCCCCGACACCATTGTTTTCCATCTGATGAGGTCTTCATATTTCGTACACTATGATTAATTATGTAATGCATATATGTGTGGACAAATCATTGGAATTTAGCTACCATATGTTCAATTGCAATTGTTGCGACATCTGATAAATGTTCTTCCCGTGGACACTACTAGTTCAATTGAATATTGTGGCGAATTTGCTTTTTGCGTGCCGATTCAAAATGGGATATTTTTGTTTATTTGTTCAATTGAATATTGTGGCGAATTTGCTTTTTGCGTGCCGATTCAAAATGGGATATTTTTGTTTTAACCTGGCAATTGCTCCGCACACGGTTCAACTAAATGAGTGTGTGCGATCCACATCGGAAAGCATACGTCAATCGCAGCGGAACCGTTGGTGATACACAGCAGATCGCAAACGTTTTGCAGCGTGATGACCCACAAGTATAGGGGATGTATCGTAGTCCTTTCGATAAGCAAGAGTGTTGAACCCAACGAGGAGCAGAAGGAAATGATAAGCGGTTTTTAGCAAGGTATTCTCTGCAAGCACTGAAATTATCGGTAACAGATAGTTTTGTGATAAGGTAATTTATAACGGGTAACCAGTAATAAAAGTAAATAAAGTGCACCAAGATGGCCCAATCCCTTGTGTAGCAAAGGACAAGCCTAGACAAACTCTTATATAGAGAAAAGCGCTCCTGAGGACACATGGGAAATATCGTCAAGCTAGTTTTCATCACGTTCATATGATTCGCGTTTGTTACTTTGATAATTTGGTATGTGGGTGGACCGGTGCTTGGGTGCTGCCCTTTCTTGGACAAGCATCCCACTTATGATTAACTGCTATTGCAAGCATTTGCAACTACAAAAGAAGTATTAAGGTAAACCTAACCATACCATGAAACATATGGATCCAAATCAACCCCTTACGAACAACGCATAAACTAGGGTTTAAGCTTCTGTCACTCTAGCAACCCATCATCTACTTATTACTTCCCAATGCCTTCCTCTAGGCCCAAACAATGGTGAAGTGTCTTGTAGTCGACGTTCACATAACACCACTAGAGGAGAGACAACATACATCTCATCAAAATATTGAACGAATACCAAATTCACATGACTACTTATATTAAGACTTCTCCCATGTCCTCAGGAACAAACGTAACTACTCACAAATCACATTCATGTTCACAATCAGAGGGGTATTAATATGCATAATGGATCTGAACATATGATCTTCCACCAAATAAACCAACCAGCATCAACTACAAGGAGTAATCAACACTACTAGCAACCCACAGGTACCAATCTAAGGCTTTGGGACAAAGATTGGATACAAGAGATGAACTAGGGTTTGAGAGGAGGTGGTGCTGGTGAAGATGTTGATGGAGATTGACCCCCTCTCGATGAGAGAATCGTTGGTGATGACGATGGCGATGATTTCCCCCTCCTGGAGGGAAGTTTCCCTGGCAGAACAGCTCTGCCGGAGCCCTAGATTGGTTCCGCCAAGGCTCTGCCTCGTGGTGGCGGAGTTTCTTCCCGAAAGCTTGCTTATGATTTTTCCTCGGATGAAAGACTTCATATAGCAGAAGATGATCATCGGAGGCCTGCCAGGGAGTCCACAAGGCAGGGGGGCGTGCCCAGGGGGTAGGGCGTGCCTCCCACCCTCGTGTCCAGGGTGTGGCCCCCCTCTGGTATTTTCTCCGCTCTGTATTTTTTATTAATTCCAAAAATGACTTCCGTGAAGTTTCAGGACTTTTGGAGCTGTGCAGAATAGGTCTCTAATATTTGCTCCTTTTCCAGCCCAGAATTCCAGCTGCCGGCATTCTCCCTCTTCATGTAAACCTTGTGAGATATGATAGAATAGGCATAAGTATTGTGAAATAACGTTTAATAACAGCCCATAATGCAATAAATATTGATATAAAAGCATGACGCAAAATGGACGTATCAACTCCCCCAAGCTTAGACCTCGCTTGTCCTCAAGCGAAAGCCGATAGCGACAAATATGTCCACATGTTTGGAGATAGAGGCGTCGATAAAATAAAATACAGACATGAGGGCATCATGATCATTCTTATAACAGCAACATATATGGATATTGTCATATGATTTCTTATGATCAAGTAGTAATCTATTCACGACATCAAGTATGAATCACAAACTTCATTGAAAACTAACAAACTATATTCTCAGTCATTGAAGCAATTGCAATTTATCATAACATCAGAAAGAGTCTATGTAAGAGTTTCTCAGCAAGTCCACATACTCAACTATCATTTAGTCTTTCACAATTGCTAACACTCACGCAATACTTATAGGTATGGAGTTTTAATGAACACAGAGAAAGATAGGGGCTTAAAGTTTCGCCTCCCAACCTGTCGGTGTACAAAACCAGGGGCACATTTTTGTACCCCTTTACCTGTGCACGGGCAGTCGGAGCCACGCCCAAGACTACACCAAGCAGAGCGAGGGAGGTGAGCTAAGGTAAGACCGAAGACACAAGACGAAGCAAAGCAACGCCAAGGCCAAGGCCACAAAGAGCAGAGGGACAAAGCAGGTTCCCCCCCAGCAAGACTCTTGCCAGGCAGCCTCGGCAGCCCCGGCAAGACCCTTGCCGGGGCAGCTCGCCCCACACCAATGAAGTGAGCCACCCTTGAGACCACGGCCCCCAGCACCATCATTAGCGTGGGGCCAGGGCTTGGGAAGGCACCTCTGTGGTGGCATGCAGATCTTTGTGAAGACGAAGGACAATCAAGATCAAATGAGGATGGGAAGGCAGCCATCCTCACCGAAGAAACCCACAAGACCCCTGGCAAGATCCTTGCCTGGGACGCCTGCGCGCCACGGCAAGACCCTTGCCGGGCCACCCGGAAAGAGCCTCGCCAAGCGCGCTAGCAGGGCCACCATCAGCCCACACCAGCAAAGTCTCCACCGCCGTTCGCATGCAGCTGCCGACCCAACCAGTTGGGCAGGCACCTGCGTGGCTACAGACAGCCCTTCGTGGAGGCTCCACCATCGCGCCACCTCAGCTGCCTGCCTGCCTACATGGCACCGCATGCACCGCTGGCCAGGGCGCGTGTCGAAGCCTGGAGGAGCGGCAACGGACGGGATGGGCCTCGCCCCCATCCCCGATAAAGTAAGAGGACACCTAAGCGATGCATTAAATGCACCTTGTCCTGTAATATGAGGGATAACCTCGTGCCACTATAGACCTTTCCACCTCCTGTGTGCCATTGTGGCAGCCCCTTTTTCCTATAAAAGGAGGCTTGAAGCGACCAGGAGAAGGATTCGGCTTTTTGGAGCTCGTTACACCCCATAGCCAGCTCAAGAACATAGAATACATCCACCAAAGCAGGAGTAGGGTTTTACGCATCCTCACGGCCCGAACCTGGATAAACGAACCGCGTGCTTCTTTTTCATACCCGCTCTTCTCTCAAACCCGCGCCCCACAACCGTAGTAGGGATTCTTGTGATCCCATAGGTGTCGTTTCCCACCGACATCTTTGGCGCGCCAGGTAGGGGGCAAGTTTGTGAGAATCGGTTTTGGCAGTTAAGTGAGTGTTTCTTCATTACGATGGCTCTAAGAGAAGAAGGAGAGGGGGTCGGAAGATCCACGCCTGCGCGACTACAAGCAGAAGCTAAGTCACACCGAACCCTGACTACTTTCTTTCTTTTTTATATGAGGTTATCGTCCTCGGAGATCTGGCCTTTGTGTGGAAAACCTGCACCCCAGGGGCCTCTCCCGCTGTTTGTGACGCCCTTGCCCTGTTTCGAGTCCGCTCAATAGCTCAAGCAGCTGCGTCGAGGGCGGCAGGGTAGGCTTTCACGGTTGACAACACCCTCGATTCTGACTCGAGTCAAGCTCGACTGTTCGGGCGGCCGCGTTAAGGTAGCCTTCCG
This sequence comes from Aegilops umbellulata, assembly GCA_032464435.1. Taxonomy (NCBI): domain Eukaryota; kingdom Viridiplantae; phylum Streptophyta; class Magnoliopsida; order Poales; family Poaceae; genus Aegilops; species Aegilops umbellulata. The sequence goes on from CP136060.1 coordinate 216,431,455, forward strand.
CAATTGACGCCGCTCTCGATTCTGACTCGAGTCAAGCTCGACAGTTCGAGCGACCATGTTAAGAGCGGTAAGGTGGCTCGCCCGGCAGCACACATACCCGGCAGGCTAATGGGCATCCGTCGCCAAGACGCCGCCTTGGGCTTCTGCGCCGGCGAGCCCGCCCAGTTGGCGTAGGGTGCATATACAAAGGAAAATCGAACAGGAAAATAACATGCATGATACTAAAAAGTGTTGCAGAGTTATGTTACATCAAATTGTTGCTGCGGTTCTAACTAGAGATAGCAATTGTCTTGGTTATGAACCTGCAGCGGTGATAAGAAAACCGGGTGCCTAGTCCCAGCACTGGCCCTCCACCCTCAGAATTCCGCCGACTCGGTTGATGATGGGCTCAATGCGCTCCCTGAGCGGCGCAAGGTCGGTCCCGTCCGGCAAGCTCTCCAGCGCGGCGTCGAAGTCGAGGCCGGGGTGCCAGTGCACCACCTTGGTGAGAACCCTGGTCATGGCGCACTGGCAAAGCATCCGGGACTCCTCGGCCAGTGAGGCCGCCCGGTTGTCATGGAGCCACTCCAGATCATGGACGACCTTCTCAAAGAACGTGGTCAGGCTGCAATTGGCGCTCATGATCCGCTCCGGGACATACCTCATGTCCGACATCCCCATGATGGCCAACTGTGCGGCGGCCTGGTTGGCGACGATGGCGAGGCGGTCGAGCCAACGGTTCTCGCCCTCCACGTGCTCCACAAAGTTGAGGCCCTCGTTCTACCGCAACAGCTTCTCGCCCTCCAGCTCCTTGGCCAGTGTCTCCTCTCGGGTTGTTGCCTCCGACAGCACTTTCTCGAGACCCTCCAGCTTCATCTTGAGGTCTCTGATGGAGTTGTTGGCCTCAGAGAGCTCCCCGGCCTTGCTGGCGACCACGCCTTGCGTCTCTGTCAGAGGACTGATGAGCATGTCCTTTTCCTGGGACAGCTTCAGGGTCTGCTCCATCAGCATGTTGCGCTCCTCCTCCATCTCCTTCACCTTGCCAGCGTGGACCTGGGCCTGAGCATCGAGTGCCTCTTTGTGCCTCTGCTCCAGCTCACTGGTCCGCTGCAAGACAAGCTTCTCCACCTCTGCATCCTTGCCGTGAAGTGTGGTAGCGAACTTCTCCTTGCGTGCGGCAAGGTCCTCCTCCTGGGAATTCAGTGCGGCCTCGCGCTGGGTCCGAACGGCCTCGGCGGCCTCGGTCGAGTTCTTCGCCGCCTCCTAAGCTTCCTCGACGTCGGCGAGCTTCATGGTGAGCTCCACGTCGCGCCTGGCCTGCTCGCCCTGGGTAGCCTTAAGCTCCTCGTGGGCCTCGCGGAACCAGTTCTGTGCTTCAGCGACGCGCTCCTCGAGGTCCGCCTCCGCCTTCTCCACCACTGCCGTCCTGGACTTCACCTTGTCCAGGCGGGCGTGGTAGAGCGCCTGGAGCTTCCCGAAGCTGGCGCCCATGGCCTGGAGGAGCCACTCCTCCTGTGAGCCGTCGCCACCAACAATTGGCTCGTCGACGACTCCAAGCCCGGCAGCGGCAAGCACCTCGTCGTCGAACACGTCTCCCTCGACGGGTGCCCTGGTGCTCGACACGCCTGGGAGGTGAACGAACAAGTCGTCGCTCACCCTGAGGTACTTGCCGGAGCCAGAAGCAGCAGAGGAGGAAGGCTGGTCGCCAGCCTCCTCCTCCTCCTCCTCCTCCTCGGTAGCGGCCCCGCCGGCCTCCCTGGCAGGCCCCTTGCCGGCCTCCTCGGTGGCGGCCTTGGCGGCCTCTCGGCGGCAGCCTTGTCGGCCTCCTCGGTAGCAGCCTTGGCGGCCTCCTTGGCGGTAGCCTTGTCAGCCTCCTCGGCAGCGACCTTGGAGGCCTCCTCGGCGGTGGCCTTGGCGACGTCCTCGATGACGGCGTCCACGTCCTCTGAGTCCAGCAAGGAGGAATCTGTGCGCCGAAGACAGGGGTGAGGCAAAGCCAAGACCAAGAACCGGAAAGAAGAAGAAGCAGGTACGAACGGCAACGACTTACCGGTGCTGGCACCTGGCTGGGAAACGAAAGTCCCCTCCCCGCCAATATTTGGCACCGAGGCAAAGCCACCGGCGCCCAAGTTCTCTTCCTCCTCCTCCATGGGTGTGGGCCAGGTGCTTGGTGCCCTTGCCGGCGATGCCCCTCGGGGCGGCGTGGCCGATGGGGGCGGCGTGTTGGGAGTGGCCCCCTGTGGCTCCTCCTGCTGCCGCTCCCCTCCTGCACACCTACCAAGGTCAGCACCAAAGGGTCGCGCCCCTGTCACATGTCGAAGAGAGAAGAATCATGAACTTATGCTGGGGGCTTTGCCGGGGGCTGCTGTCCGGGCTGCTCAACACCACCAATGGAGCCCGCGAAGCACCAGCAAGGGGCTGGACACCCGCCGAGACCTTGGCCCTCTTCACCCTCTGGGCCAGCGTCTCCGCGTCCCTGCAAGGATTGCGACAAGTCAAGATAAGCAACGCAGGGTGAGGAGGAAGAGATGATAGAGAGGAACCGGATGCTTACTCAGCGTCCTCCTCCTCCTCTGCGGTCTTCCTCTTCCTCCTCGGACTAAGGGATCCAAAATCAAAGGTGATCCCCGCGCCGACGTTTGCCAGAGGAGGGGAGGGAGGCGGCGTCTGGGCATGCTTGGATGAAGAAGGAGCAGCTGTCTTCTTCTTCACCGCGACCTTCGCCGGCTTCTTCGCCGCCGCGGCCCTCATGTGGGGTCGGGACCCCTCCAAGGTCAATTGCGGTTGTGCAGTCCTGCGGGGCCGGACCGGCTCACCGGAACTGGCCCGCCGCAGGAGTCGGCCCTTCCCCGCAGGTGGCGTCGGGCCTGCGGTCTCCTCCCTCTCCGACAACGACTCGCCGGTCACATCCTCGACCAGCGGGGCCTCGATGCTGGCGCTGCTGGCTCCCCCGGCGGTCGCCGCCCATCGGGCAAGCTCCTCCTCCTCCGCGGCCTTCGCGGCCTTGTCCTCCATGCCGCCATCGCGGCCGGCCTCCCTGGCGAGCTATGCCTCCCACGCCCTGGTGGCGATGTAGTCCAGCTCCGCCTGGGTGGTGTCCATGACAAGCATCCGCTCGGCGTCGGCATTGATATACACCTCATGCAGGGTGTCGAAGAACTGTCGCACTTCAACATCCTTCGGCTCCTTCCAGCTCGGGACGGGGCCGTGCGCGTTGAAGTCCGGCATCATGGCAATGATCTCGGACCGACGCGAGTTGTTGCACAACGGGACCACCCTCGTCGGCAGCTTGAACAGAGGTCCCTTGGGGGCCTTGCCGGCCTTCGCGGCGGCCATAGCGACCTTGCCGGTCCGCTCAACCTCGCCGTCGCGGCCCACGTTGAGCTAGAAGATCCGCAGGCAGAAATGGGCGTGCACCATCACTGTGAAGTTGTGATCGAGGCCAGGGCGGAGCCGCATGATGTTGGCGGGGTTCGTGAAGAGCCAGGCCGGCCTCCCCTTGTCATGTAAAGGAGCGATCCGGCGACGGATGAAGTCCGCCCCGATCATCTCAAGGGTGAGCCCGACCTAGGTAAGCCGGAGAATCCTGGTGGTGGCAACCGTGAGCTTTTCGTCATAGGCGTCAACATCACTCCAATCGCTGTCGCGAACCGGCGGCGACCGACGAACTTTGCAGAACGCCGGCGGGTCCTTCTCTTCAATCCAGCACCACCGGCCCCGCCACTCCTCCCACCTCTCCTTCATGGCGTCCTCCGGGTACGCCTCCTTGGATATTGGGATCCAGGTGACGCAACCAGAGATGGCACCCCCCGTCTGGATCCGAGGGAAGAAGTAGTGGCGGAAGAGCGCCGTGTTGGGGTGCACCCCGGCGAAATCTTCGCAGAGATGCGCGAAAAGGGCCATGCATGCCACCGCATTCGGAGTGAAATCCAAGAGGCGGAAGCAAAAAGTGTGCATGACATCGTTGAAGAAATCGGAGAAGGGAGGGCAGAGCCCGGAAGAAAAGTAATCGACGAAGAAGGGGTACCGATTTGGGGCAGGGTCGGCGCAGGCGGCAGGGATGACGCGCGTGGCCGGGTGCCTCGAATCTGCCCCCCCCCCCGTCTTCACTCCCCACAGGGGCTTGAAGGAGTCCCGAAGCTCGAGCACGTCGACCGTCGAGGGGAAGAAGAAGGCGGACTACGCCCAGTCCCCCGACAGTGCGCCCTCCGGTGACTCCACAGCCCCGGCATCCTTGGCCACCCCTTTGCACTTGGTGGATTTTGGCGCCATGGTAGCTAAAGGATGATGGAGGAGCGGAGGGCGGCTGGAGCACAACGGCAGTGAGCGGAGGCGAAGCTTGGAGAAGAGGAGGGAGACGGGCGGAGATCTTCGAGAGTGGGGTTGCGCGAAGGGTAAAAGGAACAGTGCGCCCGCGGTTATCCCTTTTTATGGGTGTGGGTCGCGCCGCCCATTTACCACGATGTGACGCATGCGTGTGAGGACCGCCCCACGCATGCCGCCCACGTCACGCACGCCCCTCCATGCCGCGCCGCGCATGCTTGTCGTGGGAAGCACAGCGCGCGAAATGTCTTACCACAGCAAAAACCACCCTGCCTACCCGCGCACCGTTTTGGGCCTGACCCAACAACGTGTCGCGCTTATGTGTGGCCCAGGCCTGGGGGCTCCTATTGGTGTACAAAACCAGGGAGACATTTTTGTACCCCTTTACCTGTGCACGGGCAGTCGGAGCCACGCCCGCGAGCACACCAAGCAGAGCGAGGGAGGTGAGCTAAGGTAAGACCGAAGACACAAGACGAAGCAAAGCAACGCCAAGGCCAAGGCCACAAAGAGCATAGGGACGAAGCAGGTTCCCCCCGACAAGACTCTTACCAGGTAGCCTCGGCAGCCCTGGCAAGACCCTTGCCAGGGCAGCTCGCCCCACACCAACGGAGTGAGCCACCCTTGAGTCCACGGCCCCCAGCGCCATCATTAGCGTGGGGCCAGGGCTTGGGAAGGCACCTCTGTGGTGGCACGCCGATCTTTGTGAAGAAGAAGGACAGTCAAGATCAAATGAGGATGCGAAGGCAGCCATCCTCACAGAAGAAACCCACAAGACCCCCGGCAAGATCCTTGCCTGGGGCGCGTGCGCACCACGGCAAGACCCTTGTCGGGCCACCCGACAAGCCCTCGCCAAGCGTGCCAGCAGGGCCACCATCAGGCCCGCACCAGCCAAGTCTCCACCGCCATTCGCATGCAGCTGTCGACCCAACCAGCTGGGCAAGCACCTGCGTGGCTATAGACAGCCCTTCGTGGAGGCTCCACCATCGTGCCACCTCAGCTGCCTGCCTGCCTACATGGCACCGCTGGCCAGGGCGCGTGTCAAAGCCTGGAGGAGCGGCGACGGACGGGACGGGCCTCGCCCCTGTCCCCGATAAAGTAAGAGGACACCTAAGCGATGCATTAAATGCACCTTGTCCTGTAATACAAGGGATAATCTCGTGCCACTATAGACCTTTCCACCTCCTGTGTGCCACTGTGGTAGACCCTTTTTCTTATAAAAGGAGACCCGAAGCGACCAGGAGAAGGATTCGGCTTTTTGGAGCTCGTTACACCCCGTAGCTAGCTCAAGAACACATAATACATCCTCCAAAGCAGGAGTAGGGTTTTACGCATCCTCGCGGCTCGAACCTGGATAAACGAACCGCGTGCTTCTCTGCCAGACCCACTCTTCTCTCAACCCCGTGCCCCGCAACCGCAGTAGGGATTCTTGTGATCCCATAGGTGTTGTTTCCCACCGACACAACCTTTTACCTCGAGGGTAACGTCAACAATAATAGTTCATGCCAACTTACATCCAATTGGATATATATATATATATATATATATATATATATATATATACATATATTAGGATTTTTCCAATACAGTGTGCTTGCCAAAGGATCAAATGTAAAAAGGAAGGGCGAAGATCACCATGACTCTTGGAACATATAAGACAAAAGTAAAAGATAGGCCCTTCGTAGAGGGAAGCAGAGGTTGTCATGTGCTTTTGGGGTTGGATGCACGAAATCTTAATGCAAAAGAACGCCATTTTATATTGCCACTTGTGATGTGGACCTTTATTATGCAGTTCATCGCTTTTATTTCTTCCACATCACAAGATCGTATAAAGATTATTTTCTCCACACTAATAAGTCATACGTATTTATAGAGCAATTTTTTATTGCAATGCAACATGACAACTTACTTGAAGGACCTTACTCAATCCATAGGTAGATATGGTGGACTCTCATGGAAAAACTGGGTTTAAGGATATTGGAAGCACAAGTAGTATCTCTACTTGGTGCAAAGAACTGGCTAGCATGAGGGAGAAAGGCAAGCTCAACATGTTGGATGATCCATGACAATTTACTTTATTTCGGATATAAGAAAACATAATCCATTACGTTGTCTTACTTGTCCAACATCAACTCTTTAGCATGTCATATTTTAATGAGTGTTCACAATCATAAAAGATGTCCAAGATAGTATATTTATATGTGGGACCTCTCTTTCTTTATTACTTCCTATTAATTGCAACGATGACCAAAACTATGTTTGTCAACTCTCAACAACTTTTAATGATCATACTCTTTATATGTGAAGTCATTACTCTCCATAAGATCAATATGATCCCTTTTATTCTTTCTTTTTCTTTAATTCCCTCGCGATCATACCAAGATAATCAAGCCCTTGACTCAACACTAATCTTTATTATATATAGCCCACGGACTCGATTAGATAGAAGGATCATAAGGCAAAACTCACAACTAGATCATACAAAAACTTTAATCAACTAGATCAAGATATTACCAAAAGGATCGAACTAATAAAACAGTAAATATAGGAGTGTGATGGTGATACAATACTGGGGCACCTCCCCCGAGCTTGGTAGTTGCCAAGGGGAGTGCCCATACCCATGTGATTATGTCTCCTTCTTCAGAAGTGGGGATGATGGGGTTGTTGATAAAGCAGGCTTGTCGTCCATCTTCCAAGGCATAGGTTCACCATCATAGAAGGATGACCGAGTCTCCGGGATCCTTAAATATGCAGCCAAACTAATCCTCTTGAATCTATATTCATACTCACAGTTTTGGTTTTGCAGGTCATAGATCTGGGCTTGGAGGTGCTCGATTTTCTCATGAAGCTTGAAGATGGCCTCCCCAATGTCCTTGGTGTCCAGCTTGTAGTTGCTGGTGAACTCCGTGATCATTATGTGATTGGAGTCGAGTCCATGCTCCACCATCTCCTGACACTTGAAAACTTGTTGCTCCATTGCTATCGGCATTCTGGGAACGGGGGTCCCCAGACTTGCCTGCCTGCGGCCTGCAGCGTGGCTCGAGTGGGGGCCCAACGTGGCCCATCTTCATCAACACAAGGCTCAAGACCCTCGCGAGGAGCCAAGCCTCGCGAGGCGGACGACACAGCGCTTCCTCAAGCATGGCCTCCTTAGGCTGGCTCGCGAGGAGGCGGAGAGATCAAGGTGGGGTACCTCACGAGGTGCCCATGACGCAAGCCATGACGACCAAGGGTTCCAGGCGGGCGCCAGCCCGCGCAGCGTTTCCCTTTCCTCTTTGGTGCAAAGGGGGCAAGCGCAGGCGGGAGGATCAAGCAAAGGTATCTATTTCGGTGCAACGAGACCAAGACCAGTCCAACGGTGGGAAGGAGGTCACCATGGAGCCCATGACGGCGTCACCATAGGGCCTTTGGCAGGCGAAGACCAATTTTAGTCAGGATAAGTGTACCAGATGTTCCCCTTCAAATTGGCCAATTGTAGGCGCCCTTCCCGCTCAATATTTGGGAACAGGCCCAGGGCCTTTGCCTCTAAATAGGACTAGCCACCCACAGGATAGGGGGAAGGGAATCTAGCATCTAGAGAGAGAGAAGGGCGATCGAGCTCCCCCTAGCAGTTCATACCCTAACCAAGAACAGACCCTCGCGAGGTCATTCTTCCTTGTACTATTCTTCCTCATCAGCCCAAGAGGCAATCCACCCACCACAAACTAGAGTAGGGTATTACACCACAATGGTGGCCCGAACTAGTATAAACCTTGTGTCTCTTGTGTTGTTCTTGCAGTAGTTAGATCCTTGCGAGACGGAGAGGTAGAGGGCACGATCTCCACGCGCACCCCAGAGTTCGAACCTTAAGGGTCTGCCGGAACCCAGAATCTAACATTTGGCGCGGCAGGTAGGGGTGCGCCGGGATCTGCCTTCCCATCGCTCCGTCTATCGTTGCATCGTCGTCATCATGTCCGGCGACCAGGCGGGCAACCAAGGCCCGTGGGCGGCATGGCCCATCTGCGCGGAGCCTCCCGCTCCGGGCGACCCCGCGCAACAGGTAGCTCGCGGTCCGCAGGGCGCTGCGGGCAAGCTTCTGCGACCCTCACACCCCGACAGGCGCGGTCGGCAGCGAGGGCCTCCAACCATGCCGCAGCTACGACACCGTACACCCGCCGAGAATAGGCGAACTCAAGGGCCGCGCTCACGGTAGCACGGGAGCTGCTGCAGTGCAGGCTATTGGAGGGCGGCCACGACGTCTTGCTGGAGCGGGTCGCCGAGATCCTGGGCTTCGCCGCTTCGGGGGCTCACCCCTTCTGCGTCCAGCTTCCGCCTCAAGCTCAGGGCGGCGCACGAGGGGGCCCCGCGCACCCGCGCGGGCCTCAAGACTACCCCAGCACCGGCGAATCCGCCGGCACCAGACTGGCGGTGGCGCTACCCCCGCCCCCGGCGCGCAAAGGAGAGGGGTTCAGTGCGGCCCACGGCGCCAGCGGCCAACCGCGCTACCAGCCCGCGGTGGGCACGACAAGCAATGCCGCATGGCGCATGGAGCACTACAGCGCAGCATTCGGGGTGGCGGCTCCAGAGGAATACGTGCCCCACATGATGGACCAAGGGCACGCTCACGGGGGCGAACATGGCTCACTCTTCAGCCCCAGCTGGGAGGACGAGACGCCAGAGGCCGAGCCCCTCCAGGAACCCCAGGACGGCTCCGTCGGTCACACTGGAGGCAACGACTATCGGGTACCATTAATTCCTCAAGAGCAGGCATACGCTAATCATGGGTCACATGAGATGCAAGTCGCCGCGACAAGCAGCTACCCCGCCCCTGCGGTCTCCTACCCCTCGGGAGGAGGACGCAGGGGGCTGCAGGAAAGGGGCAGATATCCTACCTCACCACCGCGGCGTTCGGAGCAAGGCGTTCTTAGAAGATAGGCCCTCCGCTGGGGAGGCGCCTGAGGGCCTGCCCCTGGCAGAGGACCCGCGGTCGTCGGGGGAACCGCTGGTGACTGCTCTACTCCACCGGCGGCGTCCTGGTTTCCGGTCGTCGTTGGTGGCACTAGAGTGTGGCGCAAGGCGGGGCCCTCGTCAGGCGATATGAAGCAAGGCCGGTTCCTGTGAAGAAGGCCCAGTGCGTGTGAAGCTCGCCGCCCCATGACACTCACGTAATAATGAGTGGGGCTGTACACGCCCCGGAGTATCAGGGGTGCCGGCCTCAGGCCCTGGGGCTCCCTCCCACGCCCAGTGGACAGCACTTAGCTCCGCGCTGGTGAGAAGACGTCGAAGACTAGATTAGGTGCCGGACGCGGCCTTTTTGTTTGCTTTCATTGCCTTCTTCCTTTGGTTGAAACCTTTTTCCCCCGCTGGATTTAAGTTGAATTCGAATTTGAGCTTTGCGTGCGTTCGGGGAAGGGGTGCTTGGCCTTGTTTGAATCATTTCCTGTGTTCTGGTCACAATCTCACCACAACTGCCTCCCCTCGCGAGCCCCTCGCGAGCCGGGCCAGGCCTAGCTCGAGCACAGCCCAGACTGCCGCTGTCGCTCCCTCGTGAGGTGACCTTTGGTGCTTGCGGAGATCGCTTTCTCATGAAAGGCCCGAAGCCTGTGAAGAAGGCAAATGCCTGTGAAGACATCCCTCTCGGGAGAAGGCCCAGAGCCTGTGAAGAAGGCAAATGCCTGTGAAGACATCCCTCTCCGGAGAAGGCCCAGAGCCTGTGAAGAAGGCAAATGCCTGTGAAGACATCCCTCTCGGGAGAAGGCCCAGAGCCTGTGAAGAAGGCAAATGCCTGTGAAGAGATCCCTCTCGGGAGAAGGCCCAGTGCCTGTGAAGAAGGCAAATGCCTGTGAATACATCCCTCTCGGGAGAAGGCCCAGAGCCTGTGAAGAAGGCAAATGCCTGTGAAGACATCCCTCTCGGGAGAAGGCCCAGAGCCTATGAAGAAGGCAAATGCCTGTGAAGACATCCCTCTCGGGAGAAGGCCCAGAGCCTGTGAAGAAGGCAAATGCCTGTGAAGACATCCCTCTCGGGAGAAGGCCCAGAGCCTGTGAAGAAGGCGAACGCCTGTGAAGCCGTCCCTCTCGGGAGAAGGCCCGGAGCCTGTGAAGAGGGCGAACGCCTGTGAAGCTGTCCCTCTCGGGAGAAGGCCCAGAGCCTGTGAAGAAGGCGAACGCCTGTGAAGCCGTCCCTCTCGGGAGAAGGCCCGGAGCATGTGAAGAGGGCGAACGCCTGTGAACACGTCTCGCTCGAGGAAAAGGCCCGGAGCCTGTGAAGAGGGCGAACGCGTGTGAAGACGTCTCGCTCGAGAAAGGGCCCGGAGCCTGCGAAGAAGGCCCACGCCTGTGGGGTTTCCTGTCAGCAACGACCCCACCTCCCGAGGTTTCAACTACCCAGCACCCGGGACGTGACGTCCTCCAGAAGGCAGCTCCGGAGCCAGCAAGGAACAAGGGCGAACCAGCCTACCGTTGGACACGCGTACGATTTAATCACTGTAGATACATTAGATACAAGTTCATACATGAGGGGCTTCCCCTCCCAAAATGCTCTCACAACCGTCGGGCCAAATGCCTGAGTTCTATCTATGCAGGGTAAAAAGACAAGGATAGTACATGGTCAATCTGAAAAATCCCCCAATGCATCCTCGGAGGCGCCTCCCGAGCTGTCGCTGGCGTCGCTGAACTCACCTTCGTTGTCTGCGCCCCCATCAGCGGCATTGGGGTCTTCCACCACGCCACCTTCGTCGGCGCCCACGATCACGTCGTCATCATCCGAAGTGAAGGGCCGGACGAGAGCATCTATGTTGCTCTCCACCCATTCAGCCAGGTCGCCTCGAACAGGTTGGGGAACTGGGGCGATGGCGGCGTCGAAGTCGAAGTAGATCCATGTTTCGAAGATGGCTGAAGACGCGGGAGAAGGCGCGCCTGAGCAGGGCGCGGCTCCTCTCCTCCACCAACCTATCGGCTTTGGCCGACCGTGCCTCCAGCTGTGTCACCACGGTGGTGAAGAACTGCAGGTTGCCGCCGTAGTTAATCGTGTGCGGCTCGCCCACGGCAGCCTCACAGATGTTGCCCAAGGCAATGTTGGCCCTCTCCCGGAGCTTGGTGAGCATGGGGCCATGCTCATGCTCCAGGACTTGCCGCTGGTGTATCTCGTCGGCATTCTGACGCTCGACGGCCACGGCCTCTTCCACACGCTAGCGAAGGCGGAGCACCTCGGCCTGGGAGGAGGCCAGCTCTTTCTGCGCTGCCTCAAGGGCAACCCGGGAGGCGTCCGCTCGTCGCGTCGCCTCATCCCGTTGGGCCCTCAAGGTGGCGGTTCTACCTTCAGCTTCGACTCGGATCATCCCCAGCTTCCCCTCGAACTCATGCTCGAGGCCTTGGTGTGCTGTCGCCACCCGACGGCAAACCTCCTCCACGACACGCGTTTCTCGCATGGCGACATCGTTTTCCGCCTGCATCACCAGGCGCTCCCTCGTCTCCAGCTGCTCGAGCTCGCGAGCACGTTCGGCGGCCTCCAACACCAACGCTTCCTCGCGCTTCCGAAGCTCAGCCGGGTCGCCATAAGCCACCTCCATCGATGCAAGGGCTGCCTCGCGCAGCTCCGCTTGCTCCTCCAACGAGCGACACCAGGCCAAGAGCTCCCGAGACTGTTCTTCTGCTGCTCCTCGCCATCGGTCTGCTCCTCAGGCCTCCTCAACGCCCTGAGACTGAGCCGCCAGAGAAGCCTCCAGCGACGCCTTCGCCTCTTCGTCATCAAGGACGCACTGACGACGCGCGAGGGCAGCGGCTGCCTCCAGCTCGCGCCGCTCGGCGGCCAGGCGCAGGCCCTCAGCTTCCAGGCACACGTCTTCCTAGCGAGCTCCTGCCCAAGCAGGTCTACGGCGCCACTCGCCCTCTGAAGGAATTCATGGCGACGGGCACGGCGCTCCCGAGCACGCTCAAGCACGCCTGCCGCGCCATCATCCGCCCCAAGCAGGCGTCGAGGACCTCGGATCATTGCTCCGGCCCCGGGCAGGGGGCTGGGGGCTGGCGCCTTCACGACGGCCGGCCGCGCCGCATCAGAAGCCCGACCTAAGTCCAACCTGACCTCAGGAGAAGGGCCCCGGAGGTGCCTCAGCCGGTCGCAGCCCGCGACCAGACGGGAAGCCCACGGCAGGCTGCCTATGTCGAGGGAAGGCCCGCGGAAGGAGATCGCGGGGGCGGGAGAGTCGCCCCGCGCTACGCGCCGGTCCGCGCCGTCACCTGCCCAAACCACAAGGGCAGTGCTGCTCGAGACACCCAGGGGTGGAGGAGGAGATGGAGTCAAGGAGGGCATCGGCCCGACGACTTCATCGAGCTCAGTAGGCAGAGGCCTGCAGAGCAAGGATCAACGGATGCGGCAAGCAGGATAAGGAACAGAAAAGGAGAAGACTTACTCGTCAACAGCAAAGTACTTCCGGCGCTTCAGCAAGCGGCAGGGGAAGTCGTCGCCCAAGGCCTCCCTTTTTCTCCAGAGGGCCTCAAAGTCCACACGGAAACGGCCCAGGAGAGATGCACAGGAACCAGCCTGCGAGGACGGAGCACCAAGGCCACTTGCGTCGAGGGCGCATGCTTGGTACACATGGGTAGTTGCCTCGTCAGAGATCCCGGCCGGGGGCTCAGGAGCCTCGGCCTCAAGCACTGGAGGCGGCAGTGCCTCACCCGTGGCCTCGGGAGCGCGGACCTCGTGAGCTGCCCCATCAAGAGCATCACCAGGTGCGGTCACATCGTTCGCGGCTCCCCCGACCCCCGCTGTCTCCTGCCTCCCTGTGCCACCACTCGAGGAGGATTCACCCAGGTCGACCGGAAGGGAAATCACCACCACAGGGTTCTCGCGAGGCCCCTGGAGGCCGACAGGGCGTAGCCCCCACTCGTCGAAAGGGGGCATCTGCCTCACGAAGTCATCCCTGTTGTGGCAGAGGTACAGCAAGGCTCCCCCCTGCCGGACACCCCCAGGGTTGGGATCGCCTGTCAGGACCAAGAGCACCTTCCTCAGCACCTCGGGCGTCAGGTCTTCTCCCTGAAGCCTCATACGGACACCATGCCCGCTGAAGGCCCACATTCGACGAGAATGGCGTTGGAGAGGGGCAATGTGGCGCAATAGGAACTCCTTCACCACTTTGGGCGCCGTTACGCCAAGCTTCTTCAGGGACATGAAGCGGTGCCAGACGAAGGCGAGCCGGGGACTTACAAGCATCTCCTGGCCCCAGCCCGAATTAGGCACAGCAGGCGATGTCGGCTTCACGAGCCGGGGGCTGGGCACCCCGACATCAATGTACAACCACCGCTCGCGGAACTCGGCTGAAGGCAGAGGGAGGTTGAAGTCAATACGAGAGGCTGCGGTCTCTTGCGAAGCTACGAAGCTCACGCATGCCGAGCATTGCGTGGGGTCGGCAAGATGCATGGAGAAGAAGTGGCGCAGCAGGGCAACAGAAGGAGGGATGCCCACCATCGCCTCACAAACAAAAGCGAAGACTGAAAGAAGAGCAATGGACTCAGGACCCATATGCATCATGTGGATCTGATAATGATCAAGAACGGCATTGAAGAAATCGGAGAAGGGAGGCACCAAACCCGCCAACAAGGCGTCGGCAAAGTAATGGACCTCGGTGATTATCCTATCAGTGGGGAGGTGACATGTAGGCCACACCGTCATCCTCCCGCACTCGTTGAAGGCGGTGGCCAGAGCCGGATTGAGCTTGCCCAGGCACTCTAGGTTGAATATGATTGAGCGGCCGACAGCAGGTAACACCGGCGGTAGCGGGCGAGATGGAGCCGCAGGCTTCTTCCCCTTCTCTTTCCTTGGAGCCATGGCGGCGGGCGGAAGAGAGGAGATGTGAGATGGGATTGGAAGCGAGGGTCAGAGTTCGGAGGGAGGAAGAGCAGGAGACGGTCAAGCAACAGGGAAAAGGGCGGCTGTGTACAACTGCGGGGAAACCTAGCGCGGCGCAGAATAAGGGAGCGTGGGTAAAATAGTGCCGCCCACGACCAATCAACCACCACATGGCGCCCGAGGCCGCAGGCTATTAGGGACCGCGGCGCTTCGCCCTCGCCCTTTCACCTCTCGGCACGGCCAAGTCCATGCGCGCCTTGGGCCCGTGGGCTGCTGTTGGCGTACTGGGAACGGGGGTCCCCAGACTTGCCTGCCTGCAGCCTGCGGCGTGGCTCGAGTGGGGTCCCAACGTGGCCCATCTTCATCAACACAAGGCTCAAGACCCTCGCGAGGAGCCAAGCCTCGCGAGGCGGACGACACAGCGCTTCCTCAAGCACGGCCTCCTTAGGCTGGCTCGCGAGGAGGCGGAGAGATCAAGGTGGGGTACCTCACGAGGTGCCCATGACGCAAGCCATGACGACCAAGGGTGCTAGGCGGGCGCCAGCCCGTGCAGCGTTTCCCTTTCCTCTTTGGTGCAAAGGGGGCAAGCGCAGGCGGGAGGATCAAGCAAAGGTATCTATTTCGGTGCAACGAGACCAAGACCAGTCCAACGGTGGGAAGGAGGTCACCATGGAGCCTAGGACGGCGTCACCACATGGCCTTTGGGAGGCGAAGACCAACTTTAGTCAGGATAAGTGTACCAGATGTTCCCCTTCAAATTGGCCAATTGTAGGCACCCTTCCCGCTCAATATTTGGGAAGAGGCCCAGGGCCTTTGCCTCTAAATAGGACTAGCCACCCACAGGATAGGGGGAAGGGAATCCAGCATCTAGAGAGAGAGAAGGGCGATCGAGCTCCCCCTAGCAGTTCATACCCTAACCAAGAACAGACCCTCGCGAGGTCGTTCTTCCTTGTACTGTTCTTCCTCATCAGCCCAAGAGGCAATCCACCCACCAGAAACTAGAGTAGGGTATTACACCACAATGGTGGCCCGAACTAGTATAAACCTTGTGGCTCTTGTGTTGTTCTTGCAGTAGTTAGATCCTTGCAAGACGGAGAGGTATAGGGCACGATCTCCGCGCGCACCCCAGAGTTCGAACCTTAAGGGTCTGCCGGAACCCAGAATCCGACAATTGCCTCGAGCCTTGTCTCCATGCTTCTGGTCTTCCTTGGTCCGTCAACATCGCGGATGTGCAGCAATCCCTCACGCATCTCAATGGTTTGAGGATGTTGCAGCACTTCCACGAGGTAAGGGTTGATGACCTTCTCGAAGAACTTGTCCTTGGGGGCACTTGGAGACGTCATGGTGATCTAGATCTGTCAGAAAAACAGCTCGAAACAAAACAGAAGATAATTGCGTGATAGGGTGGTCAAAACCTTCGGGAGATTATATAATCAATTTTTACTGACCAAAAGAAGTATCCTGCAAGAAAACGGAGTCCGGGGAGTACACGAGGTGCCCACGAGGCAGGGGCGCGCCCAGGGGGGTAGGGCGCGCCCTCCACCCTCGTGAAAGCCTCGTGTCCGCTAGCCACGCCCTCCACCCTCGTGGAAGCCTTGTGTCCTTCCCGGACTACTCTTATTTTCCTATTTTCTTAAATATTCCAAAACGGAGAAAAATTGCCATTAGAACTGTTTTGGAGTCGATTTACTTACCATACCACATACCTATTCCTTTTTGGAGTCTGAAACATTCTCGAAAGTGTCTCTTATGTATTCATCTCGGGTTACGGTTTCAATAACATTAGTTTCAACATTTATAGGGTCACCTGAGATATAATGTTTGATTGACCGTTCACCACCTTCGGATTTGTGCCTTCGAAGTTGTTGAATTTTATGGCACTGGAACGATAGACCTCCTCGATAACGTAAGGACCTTCCCATTTAGAGAGAAGTTTTCCTGCAAAAAATCTTAAACGAGAGTTGAATAGCAACACATAATCACCTACATTAAACTCACGCTTTTGTATCCTTTTGTCATGCCATCGTTTAACTTTTTCTTTAAATAGTTTGGCATTCTCATAGGCTTGGGTTCTCCATTCATCAAGTGAGCTAATGTCAAATAACTTCTTCTCACCGGCAAGTTTGAAATCATAGTTGAGCTCTTTATTAATGGTCCAGTATGCCTTATGTTCTAGTTCGAGAGGTAAGTGACATGCTTTCCCATAGACCATTTTATACGGAGACATACCCTTAGGATTTTTATATGTACTTCTATAGGCCCATAATGCATCATCAAGTTTCTTGGACCAATTATTTCTAGTTCTACTAACAGTCTTTTGCAAAATGATTTGAGCTCCCTATTACTCAATTCTACTTGACCACTAGACTGTGGGTGATATGGAGATGCAATTCTATGATTAACATCATACTTACCAAGCATTTTATGAAAAGCACCATGAATAAAATGTGAACCACCATCAGTCATTAAATATCTAGGGACTCCAAACCTCGGAAAAATAACTTCTTTAAGCATCTTAATAGAGGTGTTATGATCAGCACTACTAGTTGGAATAGCTTCTACCCACTTAGTAACGTAATCAACAGCAACTAATATATGTGTATACCCATTAGAGGAAGGAAACGGTCCCATGTAATCAAAGCCTCAAACATCAAATGGTTCAATAACGAGTGAATAATTCATGGGCATTTCTTGACGTCTACTAATATTACCAATTCTTTGACATTCATCACAAGATAAGACAAACTTATGGGCATCTTTGAAGAGAGTAGGCCAATAAAAACCGGATTGCAATACCTTATGTGCAGTTCTATCTCCAGCGTGGTGTCCTCCATAAGCTTCGGAG
Organism: Aegilops umbellulata; assembly: GCA_032464435.1. NCBI lineage: Eukaryota > Viridiplantae > Streptophyta > Magnoliopsida > Poales > Poaceae > Aegilops > Aegilops umbellulata. The sequence continues at coordinate 216,448,424 of CP136060.1, forward strand.
TGACACTTGCGTAGGATCTATTCCTGTTCATGCTCAGGTATAAAACGTCTAATAACACCATCTAATCCTTCTTTATAAAGGTGTGGGTCATCCCAGAAGTAATGTCTTAAATCATAGAAAAACTTTCTCTTTTGCTGGTACGTGAAACTAGGTGGTATAAATTTAGCAACAATGTAATTAGCATAATCAGCATACCATGGAGCAGTACGAGAAGCATTTATGACAACTAATTGTTCATCAGGAAAGCTATCATCAATAGGTAGTGGGTCATCAAGAACATTCTCTAACCTAGACAAGTTGTCTGCAACGGGGTTCTCAACTCCCTTCTATCAATAATATGCAAATCAAATTCTTGTAGTAGGAGAACCCATCTAATAAGTCCACATTTAGCATCTTTATTTTCCATAAGATATTTAATAGCAGCAAGATCAGTGTGAATAGTTACTTTAGAATCAACAATATAAGGTGTGAACTTATCACAAGAAAATACAACTGCTAAGAGTTCCTTTTCAGTAGTAGCATAATTTCTCTGGGCATTGTCTAGAGTTTTAGTAGCATATTGAATGACATTTAGTTTCATATCAACTCTTTGTCCTAGAACAGCACCTACAACATAATCACTGGCATCACACATAATTTCAAAGGGTAAATTCCAACCAGGTTGCTGAACAATAGGTGCAAAAATTAATGCTTTCTTATGTATTTCAAATGCTTCCACACAATCATCATAAAAGACACAAGTTATATCTTTTTGTAATAGATTAGCCAAAGGCCAAGAAATTTTTGAGAAATCCTCAATGAACCTCCTATAAAAACCGACATGACCAAGGAAACTTCTTATACCTTTGATGTCCTTGGGACACGGCATCTTTTCAATAGCATCAACTTTAGCTTTATCAACTTCAATACCTCTTTCAGAAATTTTATGCCCCAAGACAATGCCTTCATTAACCATAAAGTGTCATTTCTCCCAATTCAAGACAAGATTAGTTTCTTCACATCTCTGCAAAACTCGATCAAGGTTGCTCAAGCAATCATCAAAATAGGATCCATAAACGGAGAAATCATCCATGAAAACCTCAAAAATCTTTTCACAAAAGTCAGAGAATATAGCCATCATGCATCTTTCAAAGGTAGCAGGTGCATTACATAAACCAAAAGGCATACGTCTATAAGAAAAGGTACCAAAAGGGCAAGTAAAATTGGTCTTTTCTTGATCCTCAGCTGACACAGGTATTTGAGAGAAACCATAGTAACCATCTAGAAAGCAAAAATGTGTATGTTTGGATAATCTTTCTAGCATTTGGTCAACGAATGGCAAAGGGTAATGATCTTTTTTAGTAGCTTTATTTAATTTGCGGAAATCAATTACCATCCTATAACGTGTAATAATTCTTTGTAGAATCAATTCATCTTTATCATTAGGAACGACAGTAATACCTCCCTTCTTAGGGACACAATGGACAGGACTTACCCACTAACTATCAGCACCGGGATAAATTATACCTACTTCAAGGAGCTTTAATATTTCCTTTCTTACCACTTCTTTCATCTTAGGATTTAGCCGTTGTTGGTGATCAATAACTAGTTTGGCGTCTTTCTGCAAATTTATTTTTTGTTGACATAGAGTGGGACTAATGCCCTTAAGATCATCAAGAGTATATCCAATAGCAGCTCGGTGCTTCTTCAGAGTTTTCAATAATCTCTCCTCTTCCTGCTCTGAAAGGTTAGCACTAATAATAACAGGATATATATTCTTTTCATCAAGATAAGCATATTTAAGAGTATCAGGTAATGGTTTAAGCTCAAACACGGGATCACCCTTAGGTGGAGGAGGATCCCCTAGGATTTCAATAGGCATGTTGTGTTTCAGAATAGGTCCCTGTTTAAAGAATACTTCATCTATTTCCCTTCTTTCATTCATAAACATATCATTTTCATGGTCGAGCAAATATTGTTCTAAAGGATCATTAGGATGCACGGCAATAGAAGCAAGACCAATAATTTCATCTTTACTAGGCAATTCCTCATCACGGGGTTGTCTACTAAATTTAGCAAAATTAAACATATCACCCAAACCAATAGTAACAACATCCTTTTCGCAGTCTATCCAAGCATTAACTGTGTTCAAGAAGGGTCTACCAAATATAATGGGACAAAAGCTATCTTGTGGGGAACCAAGAACAAGAAAATCAGCAGGATATTTAAACTTCCCACATAAGACTTCAACATCTCTGACAATCCCAATCCATGAAATTATATCTCTATTAGCAAGCTTAATTTTAACATCAATTTCTTCTATCTTGGCAGGTGAAATATCATGCATAATTTCTTTGTATAAGGAATGAGGTATTGCACTTGCACTAGCACCCATATGTCGGTGTACAAAAAGAGGGGTACACTTTTCGTACCCCTATAACTGTGCACGGGCAGTCTGAGCCACGAGCACCACCACACTGGGCAAGGCAAGGGAGGTGAGCCAAGGTAAGACCGAAGCTCGAGAGAAGCAGAACGATGCCAAGGCTAAGACCACAAAGAGCAAAGGGGACGAAGCAGACTCCCCCGGCAAGATCCTTGCCGGGAGGCGGTTTTAGCAAACCCGGCAAGACCCTTGCCATGGCAGCTCGCCCCACACCTACGGAGCGAGTCACCCTCGAGTCCACTGCCCCCATGGGGCGAGGATTCGGGAGACATCCCCGTGGTGGCATGCAGATCTTTGTGAAGACATTCAAGATCAGATACACACTTTAGAAGATAATGATCGTTGGCGGGATCCCAACCAAGGAGGACCACAAGGCCCCCGGCAAGAGCCTTGCCGGGGATGATAGCAGGCGCCACGGCAAGACCCTTGCCGGGGCCTCGGCAAGGCCCTTGCCAAGACCACCTGTCGGTGTCAAAACCGGCGGATCTCGGGTAGGGGGTCCTGAACTGTGCGTCAAGGTCGGATGGTAACAGGAGACAAGGGACACTTTATTTTACCCAGGTTTGGGCCCTCTCGATGGAGTTAAAACCCTACTGCTGCTAGATTAATATTGATGATATGGGTAGTACAAGAGTAGATCTACCACGAGATCAAGGAGGCTAAACCCTAGAAGTTAGCCTATGGTATGATTGTGTATGATGATGGTTGTCCTATGGACTACAAACCTCCGGTTTATATAGACACCGGATAGGGTTAGGGTTACACAGAGTTGGTTACAATGGTAGGAGATCTTGAATATCCGCACGCCTAGCTTGCCTTCCACGCCAAGAAAAGATCCTTCCGGACATGGGACGAAGTCTTCAATCCTGTATCTTCATAGTCCTGGAGTCCGGCTGAAGGTATAGTCTGGCTATCCGAACACCCCCTAATCCAGGACTCCCTCAGTAGCCCCTGAACCAGGCTTCAATGACGACGAGTCCGACGCGCAGATTGTCTTCGGCATTGCAAGGAGGGTTCCTCCTACAAGTTCTTCAAGAAGATTACAAACACCAAAAATAGTGTCCGACTCTGCAAAATAAGTTTCCACATATTGCCATATAGAGAATAATATTAACACAAATCAAATCTGCTGACGTATTCCGCAGTGCATCATAACACTACGGCCAAGCCCTTTATATAAATTGTTTTCATTGTTCCACCTCAGCATGTTTAGCGAGGCGGTTTCCTTGGCACGTCTTGCAAAGTAGAGATCGTGTGCCCCTTTTAACGGGATTCTCATCAATACAGACGTGGGTAACCCAACCGCGCCATTTACCATGGCGCTTGGGAGGCAAGTGAGTTTTATTAGGTAGGTGGGGATGCCTAACCTCACCCGCTTGTATAAAGGGATAAGGATTCACCTTTTTAACCTACGCCTTCTTCCTCCTTTGCCCATCCATCTCTCGCACACTCAAGCTCCAGCGCCCAAGTCCGCTCTTCCTTCCTCAACCTTCTCCAACAATGAACGGAGCGGGAGGCAAGTGGATGGTCTCCTCCATTACGGAGGACCAAGTAAAAGAGCTAAGGAAAGCCGGATACTTGTCCAAGGACATCCCGCATCGGCTTCCTGAGAAGTGGCAGCTTCTTCCTACCCCAGGGCCCCATGAGAGGGTAGTTTTTCTTCCCCACTTCCTCCGTGGACTGGGCTTTCCACTTCACCCAATTGTTCGAGGGCTCATGTTCTACTACGGCCTGGATTTCCACGATCTGGCCCCGAACTTTGTCCTCAGCATCTCGGCGTTTATCGTCGTGTGTGAGGCCTTTCTCCGCGTCCGCCCCCACTTCGGCCTCTGGCTCAAGACCTTCAACGTCAAGCCCAAGGTGGTGTCCGGCACCCAGGCGGAGTGCGGAGGCGCTATGGCCGGCAAGATGGCCAACGTCCTCTGGTTCGATGGCTCCTATGTGGAGTCCCTAAAGGGGTGGCAGGCCGGGTGGTTTTACATCACCGAGCCACACGATCCGGAAAGGGTCGCAGCCCCCAAGTTCAGATCCGGACCCCCCACGCGGCTCATGTCCTGGAAAGAGATGGGCCTGTCGTGGGGCAACGAGGAAGAAGTGACTGGGTTGCAAACGTGCATCCAGTCCCTTGTGAACAGGCCAATCCGGCTGATCAATGTGATCCAGGTCATGCTCGTTCACCGGTTCCTCCCGTGCCAACAACGGGATTTTACTTTGTGGGAATTCGACCTGGCGCAGCACCAAACCCTCAGTAGGCTCTTCGACACGACATATGAAGATGTCTGGAAGGTGCTGACCAAAGGCGCCGAGTCCCCCACATCCGCTTCCGAGGACCGCGGATACAGCTCGCAGGATCATGCCAGCGAGGTGAGCTATCTATACCTTTGACAGGTTTGTTAAGCTCTTCTTCATAGATTAACTCTATGCGGGATCTAACTCCCTTTACCTTTGACAGGCTTGGCGGGCTAAATCTGGACAAATTAACTGTCCGGCTCCCCTGCCCGAAAACCCAGCCCCAGCTCTCTTGGTGAAGCTGCTGGCTCCGGCACCTTATGTGGTGCCGGAGAAGAAGGCCAAGAAGAAGAAAACCACCGGGACTCGAAAATGTTCCCGCAACATGGTGGTGTCGGAATCGTCATCTGACGAGTCCGCGACGCTCTCCTCTCATGAAAACGAGGAGGAGGAACAAGAAAGATCTCCCCCCCGGCGAGGGGAGAAAAGAAGAAGAAGGCCACCCCAACGGGGGAGGCCGAGGGGTCGAGGAAAAGGAAGACCCCTCCGCCGGACTACTCCCACGACGCCGAAGAGGGCGGAGAGGAGTGGCCAGACAAAACCAAGCGTCCGGCAAAATCGTAAGTATTTATATATCAGAGTGACTCATGATATTCTTTTAATGCGCGGCTTTCCCTAATATCGTTCGTAATTTATGCAGCCCGCCCCGGGCCGAACTCGACGATTCGTCGAGCGGCTCCCTGGATTCGTCGGAAGTGAACTCTGTTCCGCCCGCTGTCTCCCCCTGCAGGGCGGACGACGCCGAAGTGGCGTCCCGCCAAGCTCCAGTGCAGGAGGAGATAGTCCTGGAGGAGCCGCTAGCCAATCCTCCGGACCCTAGGAGTAAAGGGGATGAAACCCCCCTGGGCTCCAAGTCCGGCTTTGTGCCGGACACCGCGTCGGACTCGACAGTCCTGGTCCGCGGTGGGCGAACTCCTTCCCAGAGGAGTAAGCCGTCTGAGCCGGCGACCTCCGTCCAACCAGAGGCGCCGGTCAATCTGCTGGAGGTGCTTGAGGGCGCCGCCATCAACGCGGAGCACCGTACTGTTATGAGTATGTTGATCCAAAGGGTTCAGTCCTCCAAGAGCGGACTGACTGAAGCTTGTGCTAGCCTTCTAACAGGCTTCGAGGTAAGTAAAAATATGTCAAATTATTTACCGCATAGACAGTAGCCCCTGATGCTCTGTTCGGTGTTCGGAAAGAAATGCCGAATAGAGGATCTAGTAATTTTCGCAAGAGTCTAACAACAAAAAGTCAAATATGCATATGCAGGCTTCGCTGCTGTCCACCGCCGCACTGACTGCGCAGGTGGATGTCCTTAAAAAGGACCTCGGGCGGACCGAGCAAGAGCCTAAAAAAAGAAAAAAGGTGCTTATAGAGAGGCTTGATTGCAGAAAGAAATAACAAGATTGTACTGCTTATTGTAGGGGCCACAACCGAGGTGGCAACCCTGAAGCAGGCGCTGGCTGAGGCCGGAAAGAAAACGGCCAAGGAGCGCGCCGAGCGAGAAAGTCTTTGGGTTCAGGTCGGCGAGGTGCAGCAAGAGCTGCAAGCTCTCATGAAAAAACATGAGAGTTTGGAGCTTGAGTCAAAAGCGCAAGCATCCGAGCTCGCGTCGGCCCTTGAGACCGCCAAGAGTGCTAAGGCCAAAGCCCAAAAGGCCCTCCAAGAGTTGGAGGAGGTGAAAAAGATAGCAACGGGTAAGGCATTCTTAATGCAAAGTAGGAATATAAAAGTAAACTACCTGTTACTTACCCGAATCCGGAGATCTCCAGGGGCGTTCGCCGATCTTCCCCGCAGTGTATCCGACGCCGCCGCGTTCTACCGAGCTGAAGAGCGCAGCTCGACGGAGAGTGTGTTCTGGTCTCAGTATTCTGAGGCCGGACACCCTGTGCCTTTGAGCGATCAGCTGAAACAGCTGGTCGAGCTCCACAAGGCGGCCGAACAGGCCATGAAGGGCTTACTAGTTCGGCTGTGGCCTGGAGAGGCCCTGCCTGGGAGCTATTTCGGGCTAGTGCGGCGGCTGGGGGAGGCCTGTCCACGGCTTGAGGTCATCAAGCGCTCCGCCTGCATTGAAGGTGCTCGGAGGGCCCTTGCCCGTGTAAGGGTACACTAGGGTAAGCTGGACGGAGAGAAGCTGGTGAAGGACGGGCCGCCGCCAGGGAAGGAGCATCGCAAGCCCGAGAACTACTACAAGGAAGTTCTTGCCGGAGCCCGCCTTGTCACGGATGAATGTACTAAAGATGTAGTATTTGAATGAACTCGCTCGTTTGTATCCTGTGCGCTGAAAACTTGTTCATATGCGCTAAGAAATGCTTATTGAATTTAAAATATTATTTTCTGTGCGGTCGTTTATCAAAAATTGAGAGATGGCCAGTCGTCGGCTTCTGCCCCCATGCCACTATTGCTGGGGTGTTCGGGATAAACCTGAGGGCTCCTTTTCCCATAGTTGGGTCCTTCGAGGGAGGCGCTCAGCACAACGAACCAGGCAATCAGACTATAATGCTTGAACACTCTCACTTAGCCATAGAATGTTATAATTTTAAATTTTGGCGAAGCCCCTAGTTCGGAAGGCCGAATTCGGGGCGCTATCCACGCCTTTGGCCGGACATAGCTAGCTCCTCGCTCGAAGCGGCATAAGTCTTCAAGGACTCGAAAAACCTCTCGAACAGCGACCGGTCTCGCGCCTTATCATGACAGTCTGTTTTATCTTTCTCCACTGAGGTGCTTAACCCAGCTGAACTGGGGCACAATCGCAGTGGTTCTCCTAGTGCTACCTTAGCCGATATAGCGGAACGTAAGGCACCAAAACATAGGAGCCGGGCAAACCCAACATGTGACCAAAATCATGATTCGGAGCCGATGCATATAGTGCTATAAGTTTGGGGTGCCGTACTTGTGAAAGTGTACGGACTTCTCACACCAGATAGAAGGGTAATGAAGCCCCTGGCGTGTTTTTCCGTACCATGGTGTACGGTTGCGATCATGTTTTTTAATGAACATATATATTAAAAGAGGACAACGCAAAAAATAGGCAAAAAGCTATGCATTGTTTATAGAGAGGCTATTTATCAAAGCCGAACGATACAAGTAGTGCGATAAGAAAAAAAGATATTAGACTATTTAACATGTCCTGACCAGGCGCAGGCCGCGGAATTTAGAAACAGATATATCGCTCGAAATAGAGACCACCTGAGAGTTCCGTAATGCGGCGTAGTTTTGTCTGCTTCCCTGGGTCTTGCATCGTCTGTGCGGCAGCAAAGCCGAACAGGTTATCTAGAGTGTGGAGTCCTGAAAGTAAAAAAAAATCCGGCAGCCCCTAGTACATTTGACGCCGTATTGTAAGCATGTCGTTAATGTGCCCCTCCCCCTGTGCCCATGGAATTTCGAGGGCGTAATTGTGTACTCGAGGTACTAGCTCCGCTATGTTGCGATGGCTGGGGTTGGGGCCGTATTGCTACACTTGCTCCGAACGTGCCAGGCGGTCTTGTTGCAGGTTACTCCGAGCACGCTTTGCATTGTCCGGCTTTTTAACGGCCGGACTAGAGAGTTGCCTTGAAAGGCTGCTTTGTACTTCCGCTGCGAGGGCCGCCGTGTGCTTCTCCGTACGGATGGAGCGTTCTGTGTTTCCGTTGACCGTAATTACTCCTCGAGGGCCTGGCATCTTGAGCTTGAGATATGCGTAGTGCGGCACCGCATTGAATTTAGAGAATGCGGTTCGTCCGAGCAGGGCGTGATAGCCACTGTGGAACGGGACTATATCGAAGATTAACTCTTCGCTTCGGAAGTTATCCGGAGATCCGAAGACCACATCAAGTGTTATCGAGCCTGTGCAATTGGCCTCTACACCTGGTATGACGCCTTTAAAGGTCGTCCTTGTGGGCTTGATCCTTGATGGATCTATGCCCATTTTCCGCACTGTATCCTGATAAAGTAGGTTCAGGCTACTGCCGCATCCATGAGGGCTCTTGTGAGATGAAATCCGTCAATGATTGGGTCAAGAACCAATGTGGCAAAACCGCCGTGACGGATGCTAGTGGGGTGGTCCCTTCGATCAAAAGTGATCGGGAAGGAGGACCATGGGTTGAACTTTGGGGCGACTGGCTCCATCGCGTATACGTCCCATAGCGCACGCTTCCGCTCCCTCTTGGGAATTTGGGTCGCGTATATCATGTTCACCATCCGCACTTGTGGGGGAAACCCCTTCTGTCCATTGTTGTTCGGCGGCCTGGGCTCCTCCTCGTCGTCGCTATGCAACCCCTTGTCTTTGTGTTCGGCTCTTAACTTGCCTGCCTGCTTGAACACCCAACAATCCCTATTGGTGTGATTGGCTGGCCTTTCGGGGGTGCCATGAATCTGGCACGAGCGGTCGAGTATCCGGTCCAAACTGGACGGGCCCTGGGTATTCTTTTTAAATGGCTTTTTCCGCTGACCGGATTTATAGCCTCTGAATCCGGCATTTACTGACGTATCCTCATTGCTGTCGCTGCTAACGCGGAGCTTTTGCTTATTTCGACGTGTCCTGCCACTTTTGTCCTTGGTATCCGAATTACCAGGGTTCTTCGATAAGTTGTTGTTGCGAGCTAGCCAGCTATCTTCGCCCACGCAAAAGCGGGTCATGAGTGTCGTGAGGGCTGCCATAGATTTCGGCTTTTCCTGTCCCAGGTGCCGGGCAAGCCACTCGTCGTGGATGTTATGTTTGAAGGCTGCTAGGGCCTCTGCGTCCGGACAATCGACTATCTGATTTTTCTTCGTTAGGAACCGTGTCCAGAATTGCCTGGCTGATTCTTCTGGCTGCTGAATTATGTGGCTTAGGTCGTCGGCGTCTGGTGGCCGCACATAGGTCCCCTGGAAGTTGTCGAGGAATGCGGCTTCCAGGTCTTCCCAAGAACCGATTGAGTCCGCTGGTAGACTGTTAAGCCAGTGCCGGGCTGGTCCCTTGAGCTTAAGGGGGAGATATTTGATGGCGTGTAGATCGTCGCCTCGTGCCATGTGGATGTGAAGGAGATAATCCTCAATCCATACTGCCGGATCTCTCGTACCATCGTACGAATCGATGTTGACAGGTTTGAAACCCTCTGGGATTTTATGATCCATTACTTCATCTGTGAAGCATAGTGGGTGTGCGGCGCCCCTGTACTGGGCTATGTCACGACACAGCTCGGAAGAGCTATGCCTGTTGTGTTCGGCCCGGCCGGATTTATTGTGTCCGGAGTGAAGATCATCACATGTCGTCGGACGTCTGTGCGATCCATAGATCGATCTTGTTTGCCTTGCTTTATCCTCCAGTACGTCTCGCAGGTCTGGCTCATTTTCCCGTGCCTTAGTTGGGCGGCACCGGGGCATGGCTTGTTTAGAGGTTCGACAGGCCTCTCTGTCGCGGCCGCGAGGTGGCCGGTCTGCCATGTCATGCATTGGTAATGTAGGTGTTTCCCCCTCTGATTGGGGTAGCGGCCTGCGCTTAGGATAATTTTTGGAGGGGCGCTCGAGTTCATACTCTTCGGCCGCAAGGACTTCAGTCCATCTGTCAGCTAGCAAATCTTGATCAGCTCTAAGCTGTTGTTGCTTTTTCTTCAGGCTATTGGCCGTGGCTAGAAGCATGCGTTTAAAACACTCTTGTTCGGCGGGGTCTAATGGTACGACGAATTCGTCGTCGTCGAGGCTTGCCTCGTCTTCGGAGGGAGGCATGTAGTTATCATCCTCAACCTCTCGCTCTGCCGCTTTCTCATGAGGGCTGGCTTCTCCATCTTCCTGCGCCGAATCTTGCTGGATTTGGTGTTCTTCGGCGCTATCTGGGGTAGTATTATCTCCCGTGCCGGAATCACCGTTTCTGCTGTGGCGGGATTTAGAGCGGCGCCGTTGACGCCGGCGTTTTGGCTGTTTTTTCGAGGTGTCATCCTCCGCTGTTCCATCGCCATCTCCATCCTTTGGAGCGTCCACCATATATATGTCATATGACGAGGTGGCGGTCCAGCGCCCTACAGGTGTTGGTTCTTGTTCGTCTTCTCCTTCGTCGTCCATACCGTCGAAGTCTTCGGAGCCGAAGTCAAGTATGTCGGTTAAATCATCGACAGTGGCTATTAAGTGGGTGGTGGGTGGGCTTTGAATTTCTTCATCGTCCGAATCCCAGCCTCGCAGACCATAGTCCGGCCTGGGCTCTCCTGATAGAGAGAGAGAGAATTCAGGATATCACCGAAAGGTGAGTGCTGAAAGTCCGCGGCGGTGAACTCCATTATAGGCGCCCAATCGGATTCGATCGGCAGGGGCACGGGAGGCCTGGAGTTCGGAGAAGAATCCGACTCCTTGGAGTCATCGGCCATGCCGAGTACGGGGCTGGCGTTCGGCTCGATCGCATTCAAGATCGCATCCCCCAAGGTGACGTCCAACCGTTCATCCTCAAAGAACGCTGCGGGCTCCGAGTCGAGGATCAGGGCCGGTGCGTGTGCGGCATCCAGGGCACTATTCGGAGGCAGAGCTATATCATGCCCCTCGAGGTAGTGCGGCGCGCTTGGTAGTGGCTCGAACCCGTCAAAGATCAAGTCTCCGCGGATATTTGCCGTGTAGTTTAAGCTTCCAAACCTGACTTGATGGCCAGTGTCGTAGCTTTCGATCTGCTCCAGACGACCAAACGAATTGGCCCGCAGAGCGAAGCCGCCGAAGACGAAGATTTGTCCGGGGAGGAAAGTCTCACCCCGGACCTCATCGTTGTTGATGATCAAAGGAGCCATCGGGCCTAAAAGCGACGACACAGAGGAACTCTCAATGAAAGCACCAATGTCGGTGTCAAAACCGGCGGATCTCGGGTAGGGGGTCCCGAACTGTGCGTCAAGGTCGGATGGTAATAGGAGACAAGGGACACTTTATTTTACCCAGGTTCGGGCCCTCTCGATGGAGGTAAAACCCTACTCCTGCTAGATTAATATTGATGATATGGGTAGTACAAGAGTAGATCTACCACGAGATCAAGGAGGCTAAACCCTAGAAGCTAGCCTATGGTATGATTGTGTATGATGATTCTCGTCCTACGGACTACAACCCTCCGGTTTATATAGACACCGGATAGGGTTAGGGTTACATAGAGTTGGTTATAATGGTAGGAGATCTTGAATATCCGCACGCCTAGCTTGCCTTCCATGCCAAGAAAAGATCCTTCCGGACACGGGGCGAGGTCTTCAATCTTGTATCTTCATAGTCCTGGAGTCCGGCTGAAGGTATAGTCCAGCTATCCGAACACCCCCTAATCCAGGACTCCCTCACCACCCGTAGGGCCACCATCAGGCCCACGCCAATCAGACCTCCACCGCCGTTCGCATGCAGCTGCCGACCCAACCAGCTGGGCGGGCACCTGCGTGGCGGCATGCGGATCTTCGTGGAGACCCACCACTCCGCCACCTCAGCTGCCTGCCTGCCTACATGGCACCGCGGGCACCGCTAGCCAGGGCGCGTGTCGACGCAAGAGGGAGCGGCGACGGACGAGACAGGGCTCTCCCCCGTCCCCGATAAAGCAAGGACACCTAAGCAAGGCACATTAAATGCGCCTTGTCATGTAATGCGAGGGATAACCTCGCAATGACTGTACCCTTTCCACCTCCTGTGTGCCACTATGGCAACCCCTTTCCCTATAAAAGGAGGCCCAAGGATACCAGGAAGGGGATTCGGCTTTTTGGAGCTCCTCACGCCCCATTGCTAGTTCAAGAACACAGATAAACAATCCACCAAAGCAGGAGTAGGGTTTTACGCATCCTCGCGGCCCGAACCTGGGTAAAGGAACCGTGTGCTATCTGTTTGATCTGCTCTTCTCACGACCCCGCGCCCCGCAACTGGAGTAGGGATTCTTGTGATCCCATAGGTGTCGTTCCACACCGACATCTTTGGCGTGCCAGGTAGGGGGCGCAGTTGTGAGAATCGGCTTTAGCAGTTAGTTCAATGCTTCTTCACCGTCATGGCGCCCAAGAAGAAGACGACGGTGGCGGTTGGCCCGTCGGAAGCCGGACATCCCGTCCCGACGCGGGCGACCAGCGGACCGGTCGCCGAAAGGACCCGGGGCGCCGTTCGCGAACACCAACACCGTCCCAGCAGCCGGAGTTTGGGAGGGAAGAAGAAGAAGAAGACCGATGAGACGTCGGACACCCACTCCGGCAAGCGCACCTCTTCAGAGTGTAGCGCTGCCGTCGAGGACGTGCCAAAGAGCTCCACCGGCGGAAACAAGAAGCCCAGGGCCATACCGCCGGGAACCAAGAAGGTTTCTGTCAATGAGGACGGCTCGGGAGGAGCTTTCACCATAAGCTCCACCCTTCACGACAAATAGGAAGACGAGCTCGTCACCTTCCTGCAGGCGAATGTCGATGTGTTTGCATGGCAAGCTTCCGACATCCCCAGCGTTCCCAGGGAGGTGATTGAGCACCACCTTGATGTCTGTCCTCATGCGCGTCCCATCAAGCAGAAGGTCAGAAAGCAAGCTTTGGAACAACAAGAGTTCATCACAAAAGAGATCCGGAAACTGGAAGCAGCAGGTTTGGTAAGAGGAGTGCTCCATCCAATGTGGTTGGCCAATCCGGTCGTAGTGCGCAAGGCAAATGGGAAGTGGAGGTTGTGTATTGATTACACAGATATCAATAAGGCTTGTCCTAAAGACCCCTTCCCGTTGCCGCGCATCGACCAGATTGTTGACTCCACGGCTGGGTGTGATCTGTTCTCATTCCTCGACGCCTACTCCTGCTACCACCAGATCATCATGACAAGAGAAGACGAAGTGAAAACAGCATTCATCACCCCATGTGGTACGTATTGTTTCATGCGGATGCCTTTCAGGTTGAAGAGTGCTGGTTCGACGTTTGCAAGGGCGGTCCAGATTGGTTTTGAACCCCAGCTCCATAGAAATATGGAAGCTTATATGGATGACATAGTGGTCAAAACCAAGGACAGGGCAACCCTCATACCAGATTTGCAAGAAACATTTGCAAACCTGCGCAAGATTAATCTCAAGCTGAACCCTGAGAAGTGCGTCTTTGGCGTCCCGTCCGGCAAGCTTCTCGGGTTCTTTGTGTCACAGCGTGGGATGGAGGCCAATCCGGACAAGATCAAGGCTATAGAGCAGATTGAAGCACCCAAGCGAATCAAGGATGTGCGTCGGCTTATTGGTTGCGTCGTCGCCATGGGCAGGTTCATTTCCAAGTCTGCCGAGCGCGCCTTTCCCTTTTTCAAGATCCTGAAAAAGGCGGGCCCGATGGAGTGGACGCCAAAAGCCAAAGCAGCATTGCAAGATTTGAAGAACTACCTCTCCTCCGCGCCGATACTAGTTGCACCTAGGCCACAGCAGCCGTTGCTGCTATACCTGGCGGCAACGAACCAGGTGGTCAGTGCCGCACTAGTGGCGCAGAGAGAGGTTGACGACAAGGTAATGGCAGCGACAGAGCCCGACACCACCAATGCAGAGACGACACAGCCAGTTGAAGTGCCGCCGAAGAAGAAAATGATGCAGCACCCGGTCTACTTTGTTAGTTCCCTCCTGTAGGGGGCTAGATCAAGGTACTCCGGCGTGCAGAAACTGCTCTTCGGCCTTCTTATGGCCTCAAGGAAGCTGCATCACTACTTCCAGGCACACGAGATCACTGTCGTCACTCGCCTCCCTCTGCAACGGATATTGCACAATCCAGATGCAACGGGAAGAATTATGGAATGGGCACTGGAGCTGTCCAGCTTTGGCCTCAAGTTTGAAAGTACTTTGACGATTCAGAGCCGAGTCCTGGCGGAGTTCATTGCAGAATGGACCGCAACGCCTGACGAAGAAGCCCAAGAAACTGCTCTCCCCGGCAAGGAGGCAAGTTGCGATTGGATCATGTACTTTGATGGAGCTTTCTCCTTACAAATCGCCGGGGCTGGCGTACTGCTTGTCGCGCCCACCGGAGAGCACCTCAAGTACGTGATCCAGATGCACATCCCCAGGGAGGCGTCAACCAACAATACGGCTGAGTACGAAGGGCTGCTTGCCGGTCTTAGGATCGCGGCGGACCTCGGAATCAAGAAACTCACCATTAGGGGTGACTCACAGCTTGTCATCAAGCAAGTCAACAAGGATTACCAGAGCCCGTTGATGAAGTGAGAAAGCTGGAAGAGCGTTTCGACGGTATACAGGCTGAACATGTTCCCCGAGCGGAGAACGATATCGCCGACTACCTGTCGAAATGCGCTGCCATCAAGCTACCTGTGGAACCAGGTTCCTTTGTGCTTCAGCTAACTCAGCCATCCGTTGATCCATCAACAGAGCAGAACAAGAGGAGGAAATCAGGGCCCGGCAAGTACTTTCCCGCCGAGCTCCCCGGAGCCGCCGGCACGGGACGGCTAGCTCCGGCGGAGCGTCAAGGTCTTGCCGTCGTGACACCCGCTCCTATGGCGGAGGAAATGCCTTTAGTCCTCGCCGTCGAGCCCCAGGCTCCAGCGTGGGCACAGCATACCATCCGATTTCTCCAAACAGGGGAACTTCCTGAGGAGCAGGAAGAAGCGGAAAAAGTAGCCCGTCGCTCTACCATGTATCAGTTCGTCGATGACGTCCTATACAAAAAGAGGCCGAACGGTGTGAAATTGAAGTGTATCCCTCGAGAGGAAGGACTGGAGCTATTGGCGGAGATACACGGAGGCATATGTGGATCCCACATCGGGTCAAGGGCCCTTGCCGGTAAGGCATTTCGGCAAGGCTTCTTCTGGCCCACCGCCCTCCAGGAAGCGACGACACTAGTCTCCACATGTGAAGCGTGTCAGTTCCGTTCAAAGAAGCTTCATCAGCCATCTCAAGCCCTTCAAACCATTCCTCTCTCCTGGCCCTTCTCGGTCTGGGGGCTCGACATACTGGGCCCTTTCCCCCGCGCTGTCGGGGGCTTTGAGTACTTGTACGTTGCAATCGACAAGTTCACGAAGTGGCCGGAGGTGGAGGCAGTGAGGAAGGTCACAACTGAGTCAGCCGTCAAGTTCTTCAAGGGACTAGTGTGCCGTTTTGGCTTACCCAACAAGGTTATCACCGACAAAGGCACACAGTTCACAAGCCGCACCTTCATGCAATATACCCAAGACCTCGGCAGCAAAGTCTGTTTCGCTTCTGTTGCTCACCCGCGAAGCAATGGTCAAGCTGAGAGGGCAAATGCTGAAGTACTGCGAGGCTTAAGGACCAAGACCTTTGACAGGCTGCACAAGAGTGGAAGGCGCTGGATTGATGAGTTGTCGACAGTTCTTTGGTCGATCAGGACGATGCCAAATCGAGCCACCGGCCAGACACCCTTTGCCCTAGTACACGGGGCAGAAGCAGTTATCCCCACTGAACTCATATACGGGTCACCTCGAGTGCTCGCTTATGATGAGCTTGAGCAAGAGCAACTGCGGCAAGATGACGCACTGCTCCTTGAGGAAGATCATCTTCGGGCGGCTGTGAGAGCAGCATGCTACCAGCAAGCCTTGCGCCGCTACCATAGTCGCAAGGTTCATGTCCGAAGCCTTGAGGAAGGCGACCTTGTCCTTCGGCGCATTCAATCGGCCAAGAATTCCAACAAGTTGACGCCAAAGTGGGAAGGCCCTTATCGGGTAATACGAGTCACCAGGCCCGGCGCGGTCCGCCTGGAGACCGAAGATGCCATTCCGGTGAGTAACTCCTGGAACATTGAGCATCTTCGCAAGTTTTACCCGTGAGGCGCGGCTTGCCGGGCCCTCCGGCAAGCCACCTTTTGTACAAGCATTGCCGATGATGCATGTAACCCTTTGTACAAAGCCAGGCGCAGACCCTAAGCATAAATAAATGAAGCTCTGGCGCCCTAAGTTATAGCATGCATGCTAGGTCAAGTCTCGTCCTTGGTTAGGGTTGATAGTGCTTAGCGGCGGCTAACCCCTAGCTTAGAGGTTGAGTGTGCGTCTCTTTGCCATTCTTTTGTCTTCTTTGGTTCGCAGGACTCATAGATATCCTTGCCGGACCACTTGAGGACGAAAAAGAGAAGAGGGGCAGACCAACATCTAGACCCCGGCAAGCCAGTATTGCCGGGGGCTGCAAGTGCAAAGATTCGCCCACGACAAACCAGAGTTGCCGGGGGCTACAGCTTCAGATAAGTTCTTCATCCCTTATCATGCATTCCCTAATGGACTAAGGTATGTGAAACCTCATTCCTTCCTAAAGCTACCGTGCTCCCCTAAACTCTAGGCCCTAGGGCTCGTTCCTGGGGCCAGGTTTGGTCGTAGTCGCGGCAGCGAAAGGATGAAACAAGGAGCCTGAACCCACCTCGTCCCTGCCTCCGCCAAAAGCGTGAGAAAGGTCGAGCAGCGTGGGAAGACGGCAAGGCCTGCCGCCCGGCGAGGAAATGTTTATCTTAGAGATATCAAGGATTTACTCCTTGTCGTGGGTTCTACCCGCAAACAAATGACCTGGCAAGCATCCCTTTTTCATTAAAAACGTTCCACTCAGGTACAGTCCATAGGGAATGAAAAACATGAATGATGGGATTACAAGTTTTAAATTCAGATAAGGCCCGAAGGCTTACAAACTAAAAAGAGATAAGGTGCCCGTAATCCCTTTCTTGTCTCTCTCCTCACGAGGCAGGTCAAGGAGGCGAAAAGGGCAAAAGGGGCGCCTAGGCGAGCTACGGGTGGCAGAAGACACCAAGAGAACATCTCGGTGACCGTCCGAGGGCTGGATGGTGATGGCGGCGCCGGAAGCAGAGCTCGAAGACGAGGCGGCAGGACGTCAGCACGCGTCGAAGGCGTCGTTCCCCGCGTACTCCGAGTTGACGGCTTTGCCGCCCGCCCTCTTCCTCTTCCGCAGCCTCCCAACGCCAGCCGCCCAAGGAGACGACCCAGAGAAGTTCAGGGAGCCGGCGACACGGATGATGGGGTCGCCGGTGCCACACGGGGCGGCACCCGACACCTAGTCAGACCCGTCATCCTGCCGCCTGCTACCCTCATCGCCGCTGCCGCTATCCTCCTCGTCACTCCCGCCCGAGGAGGATTCTTCGCTATCAGATGAGCTCTCCATGCAGCACCTTGCACGGGTCCCGAAGAGCCCGAAGACCTTGACGGAGAGGAGGCCACCCTCCATCAGTTTGAAATGGAGAGTGAGCCCCTCCGTCAAGCGGTGGATATGAGCAAACGTCTTCCATCCCCGACGAAGATACATCACGTGAGGGGCTGGGAAGTCGACGCGAACCCGCGTGCCGCCGATCCCATAGCCCCTCATGTGCAGCCGCAGTGACTCCGGCGGATCCAGCTCCATCTCCCGTGTGAATGGAGTCGGGAGACGAAGGCGGCGGCGAGGCGGCTGGTGTAGCCTGACGAAGAACTCGCAAGGGTCATCCCCAACGTGGCCCTCCATGGGGGGAGGAACTGCTGGTAGAGGCGAGGCCGGCGCGCCGCCCCGTCCTCCTCTTCCCCGAGCGCCTCGGCCTCGCCCCTCCCCTTTCCCTTGCGGCTGGCTCTGCCACCGCAGGTGCATGAGAAGGAGGGACGCGTTGTCGAGCGGTGACCCTTGCCGCCACCGTTGAAGGACCAGGGTTCCCTCTCTCCATAGCGAATGGAAGGGGGGAGGTGAAGCTGAAGGAAGAAGGAGATGAAGGAATGCGGGACGCCATCCCCCCGCTCTTTATAAAGGAACGGTGTGGGGGCTCGGCCGCCCCGCTCAGCCAATCAAGACACAGAAGGCGCAGGGAACTGGGACCGACCCGCTGTCCCAGCCCGCGATGGCCCGGTTTCCCGCCTCCACCGTTCGCCACCCTAAGCGCATGAGAGCCACGTGGCAGGCGTGCATGACCGAGGCGACGGGTGAGGCGACCTCTCCCCACCCCGTGATCGTGGGGAGTGGATGCCTTGAAGACCACGCATCGGCCCCGTTCAGTAAATGGGCCGCGATTCCACGCCTCCCTCCATCTATGGGGAAGGCGCGAACCGCCCCCTTTACTACGATGTGACGCATGCGTGCAGAGCTCAGCCCTACGCATGCCGCCCACATCACACACGCCTCCTGACACCACGCCACACGCGGGACGCGTGGGAAGCGCAGCGCGCGAAGAAACTTACCGCAGTAAAAACCACCCCGCCTGCCCGCGCACCATGTTTGGGCCTAGCCCAACGACAAGATTGCGCTTACGTGTGGCCCAGGCCCGGGGGCTCCTGTCGGTGTACAAAAAGAGGGGTACACTTTTTGTACCCCTATAACTGTGCACGGGCAGTCTGAGCCACGGGCACCACCACACTGACCAAGGCAAGGGAGGTGAGACAAGGTAAGACCGAAGCTCGAGAGAAGCAGAACGACGCCAAGACCAAGACCACAAAGAGCAAAGGGGACGAAGCGGACTCCCGCGGCAAGATCCTTGCCGGGAGGCGGTTTTAGCAAACCCGGCAAGACCCTTGCCGTGGCAGCTCGCCCCACACCTACGGAGCGAGTCACCCTCGAGTCCACTGCCCCCACGTGGCGAGGATTCGGGAGACATCCCCATGGTGGCATGCAGATCTTTGTGAAGACATTCAAGATTAGATACACACTTTAGAAGCTAATGATCCTTGGCGGGATCCCAGCCAAGAAGGACCACAAGGCCCCCAGCAAGAGCCTTGCCGGGTATGACAGCAGGCGCCGCGGTAAGACCCTTGTCGGGGCCCCGGCAAGGCCCTTGCCAAGACCACCCGTAGGGCCACCATCAGGCCCACGCCAATCAGACCTCCATCGCCGTTCGCATGCAGCTGCCGACCCAACCAGCTGGGCGAGCACCTGCGTGGCAGCATGCGGATCTTCGTGGAGACCCACCACTGTGCCACCTCAGCTGCCTGCCTGCCTACCTACATGGCACTGCGGGCACCGCTAGCCAGGGCGCGTGTCGACGCAAGAGGGAGCAGCGACGGACGAGACAGGGCTCTCCCCCGTCCCCGGTAAAGCAAGGACACCTACGCAAGGCACATTAAATGCGCCTTGTCATGTAATGCGAGGGCTAACCTCGCAATCATGTACCCTTTCCACCTCCTGTGTGCCACTGTGGCAACCCCTTTCCCTATAAAAGGAGGCCCAAGGTGACCAGGAAGGGGATTCGGCTTTTTGGAGCTCCTCACGCCCCATTGCTAGTTCAAGAACACAGATAAACAATCCACCAAAGCAGGAGTAGGGTTTTACGCATCCTCGCAGCCCGAACCTGGGTAAAGGAACCGTGTGCTATCTGTTTGATCCGCTCTTCTCACGACCCCGCGCCCCGCAACCGTAGTAGGGATTCTTGTGATCCCATAGGTGTCGTTCCACAACGACACCATATCACATAAGCCATGATAACAATGATCTCCTATTTTAACAGAAATAATAGGCATGCCTACAACAGGTCTATGTTTATCTTTAGCACTAGGTATAGCAATTCTAGCAGTTTCCTCACGAAAATAAATAACATGCCCATCGATATTATCGGCCAAGATATCTTTAACCATTGCAATATTAGGTTCAACTTTAACTTGCTCAGGGGGTTTATGTGTCCTAATATTACTTTTGTTGACTACAGTTGAAGCTTTAGCATGATCCTTTATTCTAACAAGGAAAGGTGGCTTCTCAATATAAGCAGCAGGAACAACATGATCATCATAAGTGATAGTCTTTTCTTCAAATTTAATAGGTGCAACTACTTTTACTTCAATGGGAGGATTATATTTAAACCACTTCTCCTTAGGGATATCAACATGAGTAGCAAAGGATTCACAGAAACAAGCTACTATCTCAGAGTCCAGTCCATAATTAGTGCTAAATTCACGGAAAGCATCGGTATCCATAAAAGATTTAACACAATCAAACTTAGATGTTATACCTGACTCCTTACCTTCGTCGAGATCCCAATATTAAGAGTTGCGTTTAATTCTTTCCAATAAATCCCATTTCAATTCAATAGTCTTCATCATAAAAGAGCCAGTACAAGAAGCATCGAGCATGGAGCGATTATTGAGAGAAAGCCGAGCATAAAAATTTTCAATAATCATTTCTCTTGAGAGCTCATGATTGGGGCATGAATATGACATTTACTTAAGCCTCCCCCAAGCTTGAGCGATGCTTTCTCCTTCACGAGGCAAAAAATTATATATTTAATTATGATCACGATGAACAAGATGCATAGGATAAAACTTCTGATGAAATTCCAATTTCAATCGTTTGTAGTTCCATGATCCCATATCATCACATAGCCTATACCATGTCAATGACTCTCCCTTCAAAGATAAAGGGAAGACCTTCTTGATAACATCATCGGGCATACCTGTAACCTTAAATAATCCACAAACTTCATCCACATAGATTAGGTGTAAATCGGGATGCAATGTTCCATCTCCTGCAAAAGGATTAGCTAGCAGTTTCTCTATCATACCCGAAGGAATTTCAAAGTAAACATTTTCAGTAGGTTCAGTAGGTTGAGGAGCAACTCTTTGCTCTACTGATCGGGGTGAACATACCCCGGACAAGCCCATTAGATGATTACTTTCCATAGTAACAAGTGACAGTAAATTTCAGCACACTATATAAATTTTTTCCTTACAAAATTCCACCTACCAAAGGCGCTTCACTCTCCGGCAACGGCGCCAGAAAAGAGTCTTGATGACCCACAAGTATAGGGGATCTATCGTAGTCCTTTCGATAAGTAAGAGTGTCGAACCCAACAAGGAGTAGAAGGAAATGATAAGCAGTTTTCAGCAAGGTATTCTCTGCAAGCACTGAAATTATCGGTAACAAATAGTTTTGTGATAAGGTAATTTGTAACGGGTAACAAGTAATAAAAGTAAATAAAGTGTAGCAAGATTTCCCAATCCCATTTGTAGCAAATGAAAATCCTGGACAAACTCTTATATAGAGAAAAGCGCTCCCGAGGACACATGGGAATTATCGTCAAGCTGGTTTTCATCACGTTCATATGATTCGCGTTCATTACTTTGATAATTTGGTATGCGGTGGACCGGTGCTTGGGTGCTGCCCTTTCTTGGACAAGCTTGCCACTTATGATTAACTCCTATTGCAAGCATCTGCAACTACAAAAGAAGTATTAAGGTAAACCTAACCATAGCATGAAACATATGGATCCAAATCAACCCCTTACGAAGCAACGCATAAACTAGGGTTTAAGCTTCTGTCACTCTAGAAACCCATCATCTACTTATTACTTCCCAATGCCTTCCTCTAGGCCCAAACAATGGTGAAGCGTCTTGTAGTCGATGTTCACATAACACCACTAGAGGAGAGCAACATACATCTCATCACAATATTGAACGAATACCAAATTCACATGACTACGTATATTAAGACTTCTCCCATATCCTCAGGAACAAACGTAACTACTCACAAATCACATTCATGTTCACAATCAGATGGGTATTAATATGCATAATGGATCTGAACATATGATCTTCCACCAAATAAACCAACTAGCATCAACTACAAGGAGTAATCAACACTACTAGCAACCCACAGGTACCAATCTGAGGCTTTGGGACAAAGATTGGATACAAGAGATGAACTAGGGTTTGAGAGGAGATGGTGCTGGTGAAGATGTTGATGGAGATTGACCCTCTCCCAATGAGAGAATCGTTGGTGATGACGATGGCAATGATTTCCCCCTCCCGGAGGGAAGTTTCCCCGGAGCCCTAGATTGGTTCCGCCAAGGTTCCGCCTCGTGGCGGCGGATTTTCTTCCTGATAGCTTGCTTATGATTTTTCCTCGGATGAAAGACTTCATATAGCAGAAAATGGGCACCGGAGGCCTGCCATGGGGCCCACGAGGCAGGGGCGCGCCCAGGGGGGTAGGGCGCGCCCCCACCCTCGTGGCCAGGGTGTGGCCCCCCTCTGGTATTTTCTCCGCTAAGTATTCATTATTAGTTCCAAAAATGGCTTCCATGAAGTTTCAGGACTTTTGGAACTGTGCAGAATAGGTCTCTAATATTTGCTCCTTTTCCAGCCCAGAATTCCAGCTGCCGGCATTCTCCCTCTTCATGTAAACCTTGTAAAATAAGAGAGTAGGGAAAAGTATTATGACATAACGTGTAATAACAGCCCATAATGCAATAAATATCGATATAAAAGCATGATGCAAAATGGACGTATCACAGTGCTACTAATGTGCGTAGATTCTCCGGAACCGTTTGTATATCGTGCTATCGCACACGAGAACTGGGAGTGAACCGTGCCCAATTCAAAATACAAACCCAGTCATAATTTTTTCAGGAAACATGTGGCATCCCAAAAGAAAAGCACATGTCACTCTTGCGGCAACCGTCGGTGATACCTACCAAATCACAAATGGTCTGCAACACTTGTATGTGTGCGAAGGGGCTCCAGAACCATTTGTGATAGAACATTATTCCAGACGGTAATTGTTGGAAAACGTGTGCGATGGAGTCTAGCATGGCAGACGGGTTACCTAGAAAACTCGTGTGCGATGGGGCACAATTCGCACATAGTTCATACGTTGGCCCGTGTGCCTTATATACCGTTTCCCAAACGGTTCGTTAGGACAAACCATATGGTTTCACTTCATCATTAGAAACTCTTAATCACCGATACCACACGTCCGAAAGAATTTAGTGTGTGCTGCATCGCACATGATTACATTTTGGAAGGCCTCTGGATCACTGCTCCATATCCCCGACGGTTTCTGGGTCGTGTGGGAAGGACAACCTATCGCACACGCTCACTTGGCGACGGTTCCAAATGTCGTCGCAGAAAGGGGTTAAACACCGTTTGTTTAGGACCGACGCGCACCAGTGAAGCATGCAAAGTCCTATCATCATTCTTTTTCTTTTTATTACTAGGAGGACCAGGTGCATCAGTATTAATTCTCTGAGAGTCTTGTTCAATTCTCTTAGGGTGACCTTCAGGATACAAAGGTTCCTGAGTCATTTTACCACCTCTAGTCATAACTCTAACAACATTACCATTGTTCCTATTATTCATCTCATTCGACAAATCATTTTTTGCCTCGATAACTTGTTCTACTTGAGGTTTTACCACGGAAGCATCTTTACTAATAATCTTGAGATCATTAACAGTTCTACACATATAGTCACCCAAGTAGCCAAGCATATAAGCATTACATTTCAATTTTCTACCAACATAAGCATTGAAATTTTCTTGTTTAATAAGATAGTTATGAAATTTATCCAAGCATTGAATAGCAGACTTATTATAATGAATATCACCTTCATCAAATCTATAGAGAGAATTTACCTTTACTACCTATGTCGGGTTATCAAGACCATGTATTTCTTCAACAAGTGGTAAATTCTTAACATCTTCAGCCTTTATACCTTTTTCTTTCATAGATTTCTTTGCCTCTTGGATATCTTCAGGACTAAGAAATAGAATACCCTGCTTCTTCGAAGTTGGCTTAGGTGGTGATTCGTGAAGAGCCCAATCATTATCATTACTCAATATATTATTCAGTAGCGCTTCTATCTCTTTTAAAAGATATCAAGTATCTCAAGCAGCACAACTATCTAGGTAGTCCCTAGGAGCATCGGTTAGTCCATTATAAAAGATAACAAGTATCTCCTTTTTCTTGAGAGCATGAACAGGCAAAGCATTAAGTAATTGGAGAAGCCTCCCCAAGCTTGTGGGAGACTCTCTTCTTCAAATTGCACAAAGTTAAATATTTCTGGTAAAGCAGCCTGTTTCTTATGGGCAGGAAAATATTTTTCAGAGAAGTAATAAATCGTATCCTAGGGACTATGCACACAACCAGGGGTAAGAGAATTAAACCATATCTTAGCATCACCCTTTAATGAGAAAGGAAACAACTTAAGAATATAGTAATAGAGAATTTTTTCCTCATGAGCAAATAGGATGGCTATGTCAATCAATTTAGTAAGATGTGCCACAACAGTTTCAGATTCATAACCATGGAAAGGATCAGATTCATACAAACTAATTAACTCGGTATTGATAGAGAATTCATAATCCTCATTAGTAACAAAAATAGGTGAAGTAGAAAAATTAGGATCATATTGCATTCTAGAATTCAAAGATTTTTCTTTCCACTTGCATAGTAATTTCTTAAGATCATCTCTATCCTTACAAGCAAGAAAGTCCCTAGCTACCTCACCATCCATAACATAACCCTTGTGCATAACAGGTAATTCATAGCTAGGAGAGCTAGATCTAATAGGTGTTTCGAAGTGTTCAGTTTCAGAAATATCATCTTCATCAGCATTCTCAATATTTTTAGCTCTAGCAAGTTGTTCATCAAGAAATTCACCCAGTGGCACATTATTATCAAGCAAAGTAGTAGTATCATCATAAGCATCATACATAGCAGAAGTAGCATCATCAAGAACATTCGACATATCACAATCAATAGCAGGTGTAGGTGTCGCAAGTTTACTCAAAATAGAAGGTGAATCAAGTGCAGAGCTAGATGGCAGCTCCTTACCTCCCCTCGTAATAGAGGAAAAAATCTTGGTTCTGGTATCTTTTAGATTCCTCATAGTAATCAACAGATATAAATCCCAAGTGACTCAGATAATAGAGTTATGCTCCCCGGCGACAGCGCCAGAAAAAGGTCATAACCCACAAGTGTATATATAGGGGATCGCAATAGTTTTCGAGGGTAGAGTATTCAACCCAAATTTATTTATTCGACACAAGGGGAGCCAAAGAATATGCACGAGTATTAGCAGCTGAGTTGTCAATTCAACCACACCTGAAAGAGTTAAGATTTGCAGCAAAGTAGTATGGAAGTAACGGTAACGGTGGCAACAGTAACAATAGCAATTTTATAGTGATTGTGACAATAGCAATGGCAAAGTAACTTAGCAAAGATCAATATGTGAAAAGCTCGTAGGCATTGGATTGGCAATGATAGTTGGGTTGGATAATATTCATCATGTAGCAGTCATAACCTAGGGTGACACAGAACTAGCTCTAGTTCATCAATATAATGTAGGCATGTATTCCATATATAGTCATACGTGCTTATGGAAAAGAACTTGCATGACATCTTTTGTCCTACCCTCCTGTGGCAGCGGGGTCCTAATGGAAACTAAGGGATATTAAGGCCTCCTTGTAATAGAGAACTAGACCAAAGCATTAGCACTTAGTCAGTGGCAGAGCCAGAACTTTTGTGGAGCCTGGGCAAGTTTAGCCTAAATGTATAATCTAGAAATCAAAAATTGGGTATTCCTATACACATCATATAATATATCACCAAACTTCTAAATCATAGATCGACATTAATAACAAAGTGAAAACACAAATATAATAGTCACACAAAATGTAATTTTAAAGTGAACTAATATATATAATATACCAATATCTGTTTCATAGACCAAATACAGTTGAGACTTGACAACAAAGTATTGGCCTTGCATAGAGGCAAACTCGCAATGTTGGCAACAAAAGTAAGGCTATCCATACCATACTAATGTCACCAGATGTGATCTTGCCATTTCTTGCACCACGGTCAAAAGAATCTCTCATTTGTTCATTTTCGCCAAAAGGAAGACATACAATCAGCCTTGCGAGAGGCATACTCACCTACAATTCTTCACAAAAAAGTAGGCACTACAAGATAGAAAATGGATTTGTAATTAAGTTGTGAGATGTGAATATATAAATCTTGAAAGCTTGCTAAAATAGAGATGGACAGATGGAACATACCGACAATGCACTAAAGAAAATCAAGGGGCAAATGCCCTTCCGAGACCTCATTACAGTAAATGTTTGAATGCTATCATTGTCATCAACTGAGTTGAATAACTCCCGCTCGGTGTAGCTTATCATCAAGTCATTGAACCATTCATTATTTCTGTTTGGCAATGTTAGGCGGTGGTTGTGCCTCAACACCTATTTCCGGTTGCACACCATTCACATTTGCAGTGCTTGCTCTACTCACAAAAAACCTCCCCGTTCCTGAAATTTAATGATGAAATTTTAGTTGTCACGCAAGTAAATAATAAAATGATCTAAAATAAGTAACAATAGTATGATCTTTTAAAAAAGTAATAATAGTACAGAACTACTTACACATAAACTACATGTATTGTATCAAAATTCCTTAAAGTCGTCAACGAAACATTAGCTAAATTTAAGGCCTAAATCTATTGGTTCATTGTAGATTGCCAAATGAATTTTCAGATTTAAAGAATTCAACAAAAACGTCCGTATCAAAATCTGCAGGCATAGCACAGAGGAGTGTACAGCTGCTGCTGTTTTCAGATTCTACATGAGGTCTTCGCCAGGCTTCAATCCCTAGTCTTGACCAACTATTCAAAGATATTCAGAGATGACTAGATGAGGGATCCCTAGCCCCTAGCCCTAATTCCCATGGATAATTCTTAGCTAAGGAACTATCCCAAAGATGAGATCATGTGAGTCAGGAAGGAGTAGGCTTGCCTGGGCGCCGGAGGTCCGCTCGCCGCCGGTCCTGCGTAGCCCCTTCTCGCCGTCTAGGGCAGTAGGGATATAGGCTGGCCGCCGCCCCTGTCGCCCAGTTCCTGCGCTCGGCGCCTGTGATAAACCAAGAGACATGAGCGATTAATCCAACCACCTTACTGTTGGCTGGGCTGCGGACTCTCGTACGGTTGCCTGCTGGGCTGTGAACCAAGAAACGAAGGCCCAAATTATTTTTTCCCAGATAAAGGAAGCTACCGAACTGCTTTAGGCCTTTCTTAATTGATCGAGCACTGCTGTTGAGGAGCCAGCGAGCCCGGGAAAGTGCCCAGGGTCGCCGGGCGGTGCCTCCGCCACTGCACTTAGTGAATACATGAACTTCTCAAACTACGGTAATCACCGGAAAGAATCCCAATTATTGTCACCTTGGGGTATGCGGATCATAACTCGTAACAGGTTTCCACAACTTGCAAGATATCATCAAGAATTCAAATATATTCGTGAAAACATAATAGGTTCATATTTGAAATCATGGCACTCGGGCCCTAGTGACAAGCATTAAGCATAGAAAAGTCATAGCAACATCAATCTTAGAACATAGTGGATACTAGGGCTCATACCCTGACAACACTAACTCAATTGCATGATAAATCTCATCCAACCCATCACGGTCCACCAAGCCTACAATGGAATTACTCATGCACGGTGGTGAGCATCATGAAATTGGTGACGAACGAAGGTTGGTGATGATGATGGCGACGGATCCCCCTCTTCGGAGCCCCGAACAGACTCCAGATCAGCCCTCCCGATGAAGAATAGGAGGTGGCGGTGGCTCCGTATCGTAAAACGCGATGGATCCTTCTCTCTGATTTTTCTCTCCCCGAATAGGGTTATATAGAGTTGGAGTTGAGGTTGGAGGAGGTCCAGGGGCACACAAGCCCTCTAGGCGCGCCCCCAGGCTTGTGGCCTCTGGGTGGACCCCCTCTGGTTAATTATTGCGCCAGTATTTTTATATATTCCAAAAATATTCTCCATAATTTTTAGGTCAATCAGAGAACTTCAATTTCTGCACAAAATTAACACCATGGCAATTCTGCTGAAAACATCATCAATCCGGGTTAGTTCCTTCAAATCATACAAAATATAGTGCAAAACAATGGCAAAAGAGTTTGGAAAAGTAGATACGATGGAGACGTATCAAGGCATCATGTCTGAGACAAGTAGACCGACTCCTGCCAACATCTACTACTATTACTCCACACATCTACCGCTATCCAGCATGCATCTAGAGTATTAAGTTCATAAAGAACAGAGTAACGCCTTAAGCAAGATGACATGATGTAGACAAAGTAAACCCAATTAATATGAATAAACCCCATATTTTTATCCTTAATGGCAATTATACAGGTACATCGAGGAGAACATTGTATTGAAGATCAAACAGAGAGAAGAAGCCATATAACTACTAGCTATGGACCCATAGGTCTGTGGTAAACTACTCACACATCATTGGAGGGGCAGCAAGGTTGATGTAGAGGCCCTTCATGATCGATTCCACCTCTGGCAGAGTAAGGGAAAAGGTCTCCAGATGGGATATCTGATGAACAGAAACTTGTGGAGGCGAAAAAAGTATTTGGGGTGGTTCTCTGATGTACAGGGAACATTTCAGAATTTATAGAGCTGGAATTAGGTAAGGAGGTGCCACGAGGGGCCCACAAGCCTGGGGTCACACCTGGCAGGCTTTTCGCTGCCTCATGGCACTTCAGGTATTCTCCCGAAGCTTTTAGGGTCCCTTCTGGTCCAGAAAAATCATCAAAAAGTTTCGTAGCATTTGAACTCCGTTTGGTACTGATTTTCTGAAAAGCCAAAAACAAGCAAAAAACAGCAACTGGCACTGGGCACTAGGTTAATACGTTAGTCCCAAAAATGATATATAATTGCATATAATTGCATAATAAACATCCAAGATTGATACTATAATAGCATGGGACAGTCAAACATTATAGATACGCTAGAGAAGTATCGGACTACCAGAAAATTATTCTTTCATAAAAAGATTTATGAAAGCAGCGTTAATATCACATGACTCCGCACTAGTGGTGGGAGTAGCAATTGGAGTACTAATAAAATTATTATTAGTAGTATTGGAAAAGTCACACAACTTGGTATTTTCTTGAGACATCGCGATAAAGCAAACAAGCGGCAAACAGAAAATATTTTGTTGGAAATGTTTTAGAAGTGGTGGAGATGAAAATGAGAGGCAAATGGAAAATGAAAGTAAATGCAAGGAGATGAAAGCTTATGCGATGGTTCTTGATAGGCTTTGGTGATGTCTCTTCGGCAACGGCACCAGAAATTCTTCCTGCTACTTGTGAGTTGTGTTGGAATTTCCTCGAATAGGAGAGGATGATGCGGTATAGTAGAGATAAGTATTTCCCTCAGTTAAGAAACCGATGTTATAAATCCAGTAGGAGAACCACGCAAGACCTCGTGAACAATGGATACACACAAAAGAACAAATACTTGCACCCAACGCAAACAAGGAGTTGTCAATACCTTGGCGTTTAATTGCAAGGATCAAATCTCCTGGTGATAGATAGATAAACAAAAACACAAAATAAAATAATGGTAAATAAATTGCAGCAAGGTATTTTTGGATTTTAGTATATGATAAAGATAGACCCGGGGGCCATAGTTTTCACTAGAGGCCTCTCACTCGGAAAAAAAGCATGCGGTGGGTGAACAAGTTACTATTGGGCAATTGATAGAAAAGTGCATAGTTATGATGATATCCAAGGCAATGATCATGTATATAGGCATCACGTCCGAGACAACTAGACCAAATCCAACCTGCATCTATGATTACCCACAAGTATAGGGGATGAATCATAGTCCTTTTGATAAGTAAGAGTGTCGAACCCAACGAGGAGCAGAAGGAAATGACAAGAGTTTTTAGCAAGGTATTTTCTGCAAGCACTGGAATTATCGGTAACAGATAGTTTGGTGATAAAATAATTCATAAAGGGTAACAAGTAACAAGTGTAGCAAAGGTGCATAAAGGTGGCCCAATCCTTTTTGTAGTAAAGGATAAGCCTGGACAAACTCTTATATAAAGCAAAGCGCTCCCAAGGACACAGGAGAGTTATCGTCAAGTTAGTTTTCATCATCCTCATATGATTCGCGTTCGTTACTTTGACAATTTGATATGTGGGTGGACCGGTTCTTGGCTGCTGTCCTTACTTGGATAAGCCTCACACTTATGATTAACCCCTCTCGCAATCATCTGCAACTACAAAAGAAGAATTAAGATAAATCTAACTATAGCATGAAACATGTGGATCCAAATCAGCCCCTTACGAAGCAACGCATAAACTAGGGTTTAAGCTCCTGTCACTCTAGCAACCCATCATCTACTTATTACTTCCCAATCCCTTCCCATAGGCCCAAATCATGGTGAAGTGTCATTTAGTCGACGTTCACATAACACCACTAGTGGAAAGACAACATACATCTCATCAAAATATCGAACGAATACAAAATTCACATGATTACTTATAACAAGCCTTCTCCCATGTCCTCGGGAACAAACGTAACTACTCACATAGCATGTTCATGTTCAAGATCAGAGGGGTAATAAATATCATTAAGGATCTAAACATATGATCTTCCACCAAATAAACCAACTAGCATCAACTACAGGGAGTAATCAACACTACTAGCAACTCGCATGTACCAATCTGATGTTTTCAGGCAAAGATTGAATATAAGAGATGAACTAGGGTTTGAGAGGAGATGGTGCTGGTGAAGATATTGATGAAGATTAATCGTCCCTCGATGAGAGGATCATTGGTGGTGATGATGGCATCGATTCCCCCCTCCCGGAGGGATGTTTCCCAGGCAGAATCGCTCTGCCGGAGCCCTAGATTGCTTCTGCCCAGGTTCCGCCTCGAGACGGCGGCGCTTCATCCTGAAGGCTTCCTTATGATTTTTTCTAGGTCGAAACCCTCCATATAGAAAAGCATGGGCACTGGGGGCTGGCGAGGGGGGACCACAAGCTTAGGGGGCTCGCCCTGGGGGGTAGGGCCTGCCCCCCAGGCTTGTGGCCACCTGGTGGGTCACCTTTTGTTGTTTCTTCGCCCAATATTTTTATATATTCCAAAAAAATTCTCCATAAAGTTTCAGGGCATTTGGAGTTGTGCAGAATAGGTATATAAGATTTGCTCCTTTCTGGTCCAGAATTCCAGCTGCCGGCATTCTCCCTCTTCATGTAAATATTGTAAAATAAGAGAGAAAAGGCATAAGTACTGTACCTTAAAGTGAAACAACAGTCCATAATGCAATAAATATCGACAAAAAAGAATGGTGCAAAATGGATGTATCAGCTCTCCCAAGCTTAGAACTCACTTGTCCTCAAGCGAAAGCTGGAATCGATAATCATGACCACATATTTTGAGATAGAGGTGTCGATAAAATAAAATACGGACATGAGGGCATCATGATCATACTTAGAACAACAACATATTATCATATAGCTTCTCATGCCAAAGTGATAATTCGTTCACAAGGTAAACTATAGACCAAAAACTTTATTGAAAACTAACAAACTATGATCTCGGTCATTAAAGCAATTGCAATTTATCATAATGTCAGAAAGAGTCAACGTAAGAGCTTTTATGTAGAAAGTCCACATACTCTACCATCTTTTTGTCTTTAAAAATTGCTAACACTCACGCGTTACTTGTGAGATCGAAGCTTCAATCGGACACATAAAAAGATAGGGGCTTATAGTTTCGCCTCCCAACCGTTTATCTCAAGGGTAATGTCAACAATAATACTTTATGATCACCTACATTCGAGTGGATATGTATGTTTGGATCTTTCTCCAACATGTAGTGCTTGCCAAAAAGAGAAAATATAAAAGGAAGGGTGAAGACCACCATGACTCTTGCATAAAGGTAGAAAGAAAAATAAAGGATAGGCCCTTCACTGAGGGAAGCAGAGGTTTTCATACGCTTTTATGATTGGATGCACGAAATCTTGATGCCAAATAAAATCACTTTATATTGCCGCTTGTGATAGAGAACTTTATTATGCATTTCGTTGCTTTTATTTCTTCCCGTTCACAAGTTCGTACAAATCTTATTTTCCTCACACTAAAAGATCATACATATATAGACAGCAATTTTTATTG
Organism: Aegilops umbellulata; assembly: GCA_032464435.1. NCBI lineage: Eukaryota > Viridiplantae > Streptophyta > Magnoliopsida > Poales > Poaceae > Aegilops > Aegilops umbellulata. The sequence continues at coordinate 216,480,658 of CP136060.1, forward strand.
CTTGCACCGATGAAAACTTACTTGAAGGATCTTACTCAATCCATATATAGGTAGATATAGTGGACTCTCATGGCAAAACTGGGTTAAAGGTTTTTGGATGCATAGGTAGTATCTCTACTTAGTTTAGAAGATTTGGCTAGCATAGGATGAGAGGCAAGCTCAACATGTTGGAGGATCTAGGACATTATAACTTCTATTCGGATATAAGAAACATAACCCATTATGTTGTCTTCTTTGTCCAACATCAACTTTTTAGCATGTAATATTTTAATGAGTGCTCACAATCACAAAAGATGTCCAAGATAATGTATTTATATGTGGAACCTCTTTTTCTTTATTACTTCATATTAATAGCAACAATGACCAATACTATGTTTGTCAATCTTCAACAAATTTCATGCATCATACTTCCTATGTGTGAAGTCATCACTCTCCATAAGATTATATATAATATTTTATTTATTTTATTCTTTTCATTTTTCCAAGATCAAAGCAAGAAATCAAAGCCCTCATCTCAAAACTAATCTTTATTATATAACTCTCGCACTCGATTACATAGATAGATCACAAAGCAAAAACTCAAAGACTAGATCTTACTAAAACTTTTATTCTACTAGATAATGATATAACCAAAAGTACTGAACTAAGATAAATGATAATGATAAAGATGTGATGGTGATATGATACCGGGACAACTCCCCTTGGCACAAGCCAAGGGGAGTGTCCATACCCGTGTACTCAAGTCTCCTTCGGAGGTGGTGGTGATGAAGTTGATGATGTGGGAGGCTTGTCCTCCATCTTCCAAGGCATAGGCTCACCGTTGTAGAAGGATGAACGAGTGTCCGAAATCGTCAAATCTGCAGCCAAACTCATTCTCTTAAATCTGTATTCATACTCACAGTTTTGGTTTTGCAGGTCAATGTTCTGGGCTTAGAGATCTTGATTTTCTCATGAAGCTTGAAGATGGCCTCTCCAATATCATTGTTGTCCAGCTTGTGGTCACGGGTGAATTCGTGATTATGGAGTGGTTGGTGTTGAGTCTGTGTTCCACCATCCATTGGCACTTGAAGACCTCCTGCTCCATGATGCGTCTCCAACGTAACTATAATTTTTGCTTGTTCCATGTTGTTATATTATCAAACTTGGATGTTTTATATTCATTTTATAGCAACTTTATATCATTTCTTGGGAATAACCTATTGACGTAGTGCCCAGTGCCAATTGTTGTTTTTTGCTTGTTTTTTACTTCGCAGAATATCCCTATCAAACGAAGTCCAAACGCAGCGAAACATTTTGGAGACTTTTTTGGACCAGAAGACACCTTGGAGGCCAAGAAAGCACCTGGAAGGAGGCCCGTGGGGACCACAAGACACCAAGGGTTGTGGGGCCCATAGGGGTCTCATGCATCGCCTCTTCGCCCTATAAATTCCCAAATATTCCAGAAACCCTAGGGGAGTCGACGAAACACAATTCCAGCCGCAGCAAGTTCCAGATCCACGAGATCCAATCTAACACCATCACGGAGGGGTTCATCATCCTCATTGGTGCCTTTGCGATGATGCACAAGTAGTTCACCATATACCCAAGGGTTCGTAGGCAGTATCTAGATGGCTTCTTCTCTCTTTTTGATTCTCAATACAATGGTCTCTTGGAGATCTATTTGATGTAATGACTTTTCGCGGTGTGTTTGTTGGGATCCGATGAAGTTCGATTTTATGATCAGATTTATATCCATGAAAGTAATATGAGTCTTCTTTGATCTCTTATATGCATGATTATTTATAGCCTCGTATTTCTTCTCTGGATCTTTGGTTTAGTTAGGCCAACTACATTGATTTTTCTTGCAATGGGAAGAGGTGCTTTGTGATGGGTTCAATATCGCAGTGTCCTCTCCCAGTGACGGAAGGGGTAGCGAAGCACGCATGTATCATTGCTATTAAGGATAACAAGATGGGGTCTATTCCTACATGAATAGATCTTGTCTACACCATGTCATCATTCTTATTGCATTACTCTGTTTCTCCATGAACTTAATACACTAGATGCATGCTGGATAGCAGTCGATGTGTGGAGTAATAGTAGTAGATGCAGGCAGGAGTTGGTCTACTAATCTTAGAAGTGATGCCTATATATTGATCATTGCCTGGGTATCATCATAATTATTTGTTCTTCTATCAATTGCCCAACAGTAATTTGTTCACCCACTGTGTGTTATTTTCTCGAGAGAAGCCATTAGTGAAATCTACGGCCCCTGGGTCTATCTTTTATCATATTTGCTTTCTGATCTATTTTTCCACTTTTATTTTCACATCTATTATTCCAAAAACCCAAAAATACCTTGTTGTACTTTTTCTTTACTTATTTTATTTTTTGTTCTTGCGAGATCTATTTATCCAAACTCATACAGACCAATCTACCTTTTTCTCGAGGGGGGGGGGGGCTGACAACCCCTCTTACACGTCGCGTTGCAAGTATTTGTTATTTGTGTGCAGGTAACGTTTACATGTTGTTGCTTGGTTATCCTACTGGATTGATACCTTGGTTTCACAACCGAGGGAAATACTTACCGTCGCTATGCTGCATGATCCCTTCCTCTTTGGGGAAATACCGACGCGGTCTAGCCATGTCAAAGGAATTTCTGACGCCGTTGCCGGGGAGACATCATCAACATCTATCAGGTTCCTGACCACAAATCTCATCTCCTTGCAATTTACATAATTTTCCATTTTCCTCTCGTTTTCATCTCCCCCACTTCACAAAAATTTGCTTTTTTATTCGGCCTCTTTTTCGTTTGCCTTTTTCTTGTCAGATCTATCTTTTTGCTTGCAATCTTGTTTGCGTAGTAATGATGTCTCAAGAAAATACCAAATTGTGTGATTTTTCCAATACCTATAATAATTCTTTTATTAGCACTCTGATTGCTCCTCCCACCATTAGTACTGAATCTTGTGATATTAATGTCGCTTTGTTGAATCTTGTTATGAAAGATCAACATTCTGATACTCCTAATGAGAATGTCGCATCCCATCTAAACACATTCATAGAATTGTGTGATATGCAAAAGAAAAAAGATGTGAAAATGATATTGTGAAGTTGAAATTGTTTCCTTTCTCTTCGAGGTATCATGCAAAATTTTGGTTTTCTTCTTTGCCTCGCAATAGTATTGATTCTTGGGATAAGTGCAAAGATGCTTTTATTACTAAGTATTTTTCGCCCGCGAAAATTATTTCCCTTAGAACTCAAATCATTAATTTTAAGCAACCTGAGCATGAACATGTTGCACAATCTTGGGAAAGAATGAAATTGATGCTAAGAAATTGTCCTACTCATGGTTTAAATCTTTGGATCATCATACAAAATTTTTATGCGGGATTGAATTTTGTTTCTAGAAATCTTTTAGATTCCGCCGTTGGTGGTACTTTTATGGAGATTACTTTGGGTGAAGCTACTAAATTTCTAAATAATATCATGGAAAATTATTCACAATGGCATACGGAAGAGCACCTACTAGTAGAAAAGCTAATTCGGTTGAAGAAACTACTACTTTGAGTGAAAAAGTTGATGCTCTTATGAAACTGGTTGCTAGTAAAGTGCTCATATTGATCTTAATGATTTTCCTTTGTCTAATTTTATTGAACAAAATAGTGATCTTGTAGATGTGAATTTTGTCTCGTGAAACAACTTTAATAATAACTCTTATAGAGGTAATCTTAATCCTAGGCCTTTTCATAGAAATTCCTCTAGTAATTATACTAATTCTTCTTACTATAGTAATAGGAACCCCTCTGATCTTGAGAATAATATTAAAAAATGTAGCAATGCTCAAAAAGTTTTCAATGCTATGATAGAAGAAAAGTTGAATAAGATTGATGATATGTCTAGAAGCATTGATAGAATTTCCCATGATGTAGAAAATCTCAAGATTAAATTTTTTTCACCCATGGTTGATATTAATGAATAAATTAAAGCTTTGCATGTTTCTATGGATGAAAGTAAGAAAACATCTGCTATGCTTAGAGCTAAAGAGAATTTTTAGAAAGAGTGTTTTCTAGTTATTGCTTTCATAAAAATGATGAAGATATTAAAGTGACTGGTATTTCTTCTATTAATTCCTTGTTTAGTAAAATTAAAATTGGTGATACAGGGACAGAAGAAGAGTCAACTTTAGTTAGAGGACGTCCCAATGATTTGGAGGGTGAAAATCTTGGTGAAAAAATTGCTAAAAGTGGGTTTGGAGAGGTCAAAACTTTAACTAGTGATGCACCCACTCTTTTGGATTACAAAGACTTTAATTATGATAGTTCCTCTTTAATTGAATGTATTTCTTCGTTGCAATCTGAAAGTGCAATTGGCACTTAAACTATATTTTGGTGTGATGACAATGTGGAACTAATATTTGTTGCTAAGGTTTATCTCAGGATGTTGGTTTCATATTGCTCTTGATGTATATGGGCGACCCCCCAATTCAAAAAGATCAAAGGCGTGGTCTACCGGTGATTTGAAGGTTTTCTTTTGGTTCGATTTGAGTCGTAGGAAAGACCGCACTATTAAGAGGGGTCGATGTGGATATGTGTTGTGTGGAATGCCATGGCCAAAACATAAACACCAGCCTACCCATTCCCACCACTTAAATCCGCAGTGTGCTTGCATGTGGTACTCACAAAGCTAGCAATAGAAAGTTTCCGGGGACCCTGTGCGCACGGGGTGTTTTGACCCCCGTGCGCACGGGGTTCTTAGTAACTCTCTGGGTATCCCGTGCGCATGGGGTCTTTTGACCCCCGTGCACACGACGTACTGCGTAACTCTATGGGTAGCCTGTGCGCACGGGTTCTTTTGACCCCCGTGCACACGGGGTGGTGTGAAAGTCCCTGAGTACCTGTCGGAATGTGGGTTCCGACAAACCCTTGAGGTTCGAACACTAGGGTGCGCATGAAGATCTCTCTCTCCCTAGCTCGCTCTCGCAACGATCTCAAGGCCTAGCTGGACGAACCCAAGGAACAAGAGACACGAGAGTTTATACTGGTTCGGGCCACCATTGTGGTGTAATACCCTACTCCCGTGTGGTGTGGTGGATTTCCTTGTAGGCTGATGATGAACTAGTACAAGGGATGAACAGCCTCCTGAGGAGAGGTGTTCTTGAGCTTAGTGAGCTTATGTGTGCGGGGATAGTCTGAATGATCCGTCCCCTTGGTAGGGTAGTGGCTAGTCCTATTTATAGAGGCCCCGGTCCTCTTCCCAAATGTTAGGCGGGAAGGGATCACACAACGGCCAATTTTCAAGGGAGACAACTAGTACAAGTTATCCTGACAAAAGGTGGTCTTCGCCTGCCAAAGGCTCTGGTGGTGACGCTGTTGTGGGCTCCGTGATGACCTCCGTCCTGCCGTCCTACTAGTCTTGGTCTTGTTGCACTGATATGGAAACCATTGCTTGATGCCCCGGGACTCCTCGCATGCGCCTGCCTCTTTAGCACCACAGAGGCAACTGGTACACTGCGCCCGCTGGCGCCCGCCTGGCCTTGATCGTCATGGCTCACGTCACACGCACCACGCGAGGTGCCCCTTGCATAGATATCTCCCCTCCTCGGGAGCTAGCCTAATGAGGCTACCCCTGAGGAGGTCTTGGTTTTGTCCGCCTCGCGAGGCTTGGCCCCTCGCGGGGGTCTTGGGTGGTTGCTGCCGAAGGTGGGTCGTACCAGACCATTTGTGGAGCCACGCCCTGTGCCGCAGGCAGGCATGTCTGGGTACCCCCTTTCCCGGGACGCCGACAGTAGGCCCCTGGCCCAAGGCGTGCTCGGACATGGCTTCCTGGCGAAGCCAAAGGGCAAGTGTGGAGCGCCGTGGGCCCCAATAGCCTGCGGCCTTGATTAACGCGTGGAGGTTGACGGGACGTGGGCGTCTCCGCTTCCCCATGCTGCCTCGACAACTGTCTGACTTGACAAGTCCCTGCTGCCTGCAGAAAAACAATCATTACCTGCGATCGTGGAGGCCGGTGGTTGGCCACCTCCTGGCTATAAATGAGGAGATGGGCGGAGCCCCCATTGCACATCGCTTCCTCCATTCCGCATGCTTCTTCTTCCTCCTTGCTACACCATCTTGCTACAACACCCATGGCGCCGACAAAGAGGTTCTCGGCCATAGAGAAGGCGAAGGCTCACCAAGAGGAGCCCGGCTCGCCGCCGGCTAAGAGGGGGCGCGGTCGCCCCCGTAAGCACGTCGCGGCCCCTGTTGTGGCCCCTCACGGGCGCAGACGAACCTCCTCGGGGTCCAGCGCCATCTGAGGCTGCCGCGGCGGCGTCTCTTTGCTCAGCGGGAGCCGCCCGAAACATGGCAGTCCTACCCGCGAGGGGAGGCGTGCCATGGTCGCCCGGCCTCCCCGACCACGCTTCCACTCAGCGGAGGTGTTGCCAGAGTTTGTCGTGTGGTCGGAGAGCCCGACAGGCACCTGGCTTCAGCTCCCATCCTCCTTTGCTGGCGAGCTGCCGGTCACGGCTCCTGGCGGCCTTTAGCTGCAGGCCGACGGCTGCTGCAACAAGGCTTTGTGGGTCGTGGTGGAGGTCTCCATTGCGGGCAACGTAGCCCTGGCCCGCGGCTGGCAGATGCTTGCCCACACGTGCAGTCTGAGCCGGCGGTGCACCCTCCACTTCAAATACGACGGTGACGCGACCCTCTTCGTGAGGGTGTTCGGGGGAGACGGTCGCCGCGCGGGGGTGCTGCACTGAAGACAACGATGGTGATGAAGTGATCGGCCTTGGCGACGACCATGACGGGGATGAGGGTGAACTCGCCCTCGGCGATGGCCACGGTTTACCCACCTACAGCGGCTCCTCCTCCGGCGAAATCCCCAGCAGTGGCGGCTACGAACAGCCGCCCCCTTGTCGGGCTCGCTTCGAGGATGGTGACGGGTCGTCCCGTCGCCGCGCCCTAGTAAAGTGCAAGGAGGGCTCTGGCTGAGCCCGGGGACCGATCCTCGTGAGCAGCCGCATCGTAGGAGCTGCTTTTGCATGTCCCTTCCTTTCCTTTCCTCATGTATCACAGAAAAAAAGTATGGGGCCCTGCAAGGGCGTGTAATGAACCGTAGTGCTTATGCTGCTTTCTGTTGTGTTTATTGTTTCCGGCTTGTGTTGTGGAATCTGTGCCTTATGCAGGTGTAGAGGGGTAACTTAGCTTGATACATCCGGTATGGCTTCCACTTCGTGAGGGCACGCGCCTCCTGGCATCCGGTGGGGCTTCCCTGCTGCCGATTCGGGTGACATTGCGAAGCTGCGAAAATTCGTTAGGAAACCCTTATCCTTCCTTGCGTGAGGCCTCACGCATGGGCTAATCATGGCCTGGCGCACCACGTCGTGGTACCCGTGGGGAATAGACTTAAAAAAGGGGGGTGCACCAATCACAAGCTCAAGCGAGGGCGCCTAGTAGAGACCAGGGGAGTGCGCACGCACACACACCTGTCCAGCCCCCTCGCGAGGCGCGCGAGGGAGAGCGTCGGGCAACTGCCGCCCTCCCTAGCGCAAAACAAAGAATCGAGGGAAGAATCAGAGGGAAGGGGGGTTCATCCAAGTCAACGAGAAACACCAGAACTTCAAATTCCATTAAAAGGGGTGCAAGCCAACTACAGAAAGCAAATGAACAGCCATGTCCGGCACCTAGGACATGGGAGGGAGCCCCCGAGGCCCAAGGGCGGCACTCCAGAGACTCCGGGGCGTGTAAAGCCCCACTCATTATTACGTGAGAGTGTCATGAGCGATGACCTTCACAGGCACTGGGCCTTGCTTCATGGGTAGAACTTCCAGAGGTGTTGGATGTTCCAGGTGTTCTGGATGGGGATCCCATCCCGCGTCTCCAAGCGCGCGACTCCAGGCCAGGAGACACGAGAAATCCTAAACGTGACCTCCCACATGGGTGAGAGCTTATGCAGCCCCTCCCTGGAGAGCACCCACCTCGAGCGTCCTGGAGCGGACGCTGCGACGGTGGTACCACTGCAGCGCCTGCTAGTACCTTGCCGCTCGGAGCGAGGCTTCGCGGCGGCGTTCCTCCCCCAGCAAAAGGTCCATCCCCCGCATGGCGTCCTGATGCGTCTCATCAAATGCCAGGACCCGCACGGAGCGATTCCTGACCTCGTGAGGGAGAACTGCTTCTGCTCCATAGGCGAGGAAGAATGGGGTTTCTCATGTTGGCTTTGTGGCGGTGGTGCGGATGGACCACAGCACGGACTGGAGCTCGTCGTGCCAGCCCCTGCTGCAGGCCTCGAGCTTCTTCTTGAAGATCCTAGTCTTGAGGCCTCTCAATACCTCCGCGTTGGCGCGCTCAGCTTGGCTATTGCTCCTGGGTGTGCCACCGAAGCGTAGCAAATCTGCGTTCCAAGGTTAGTGATACGTCTCCAATGTATCTATAATTTTTTATTGTTCCATGCTATATTATAGTCTGTTTTGGACATTAACGGGCTTTATTATACACTTTTATATTATTTTCAGGACTAACCTATTAACCGGAGGCCCAACCCAGAATTGCTGTTTTTTGCCTATTTCAGAGTTTCGCAGAAAAAGAATATCAAACGGAGTCCAAACGGAATGAAACCTTCGGGAACGTGATTTTCAGAACGAACGTGATCCAGAGGACTTGGACCCTACGTCAAGACATCGACCAAGAGGGCACGATGTAGGGGGGCGCGCCTACCCCCCCCCCCAGGCGCGCCATCCACCCTCGTGGGCCCCATGTTGCTCCACCGACATACTTCTTCCTCCTATATATACCTATGTACCCCCAAACTACCAGATATGGAGCCAAAAACCTAACTCCACCACCGCAACCTTCTGTACCCGTGAGATCCCATCTTGGGGACTTTTCCGGAGCTCCGCCGGAGGTGGCATGAATGACAGAGGGCTTCTACATCAACACCATAGCCTCTCCGATGATGTGTGAGTAGTTTATCTCACACCTTCAGGTCCATAGTTATTAGCTAGATGGCTTCTTCTCTCTTTTTGAATCTCAATACAATGTTCTCCCCATCTCTCGTGGAGATCTATTCGATGTAATGTTCTTTTGCGGTGTGTTTGTTGAGACCGATGAATAGTGGGTTAATGATTAAGTTTATCTATGAACAATATTTGAATCTCCTCTGAATTCTTTGATGTATGATTGGTTATCTTTGCAAGTCTCTTCGAATTATCAATTTGGTTTGTCCTACTAGATTGATCTTTCTTGCAATGGGAGAAGTGCTTAGCTTTGGGTTCAATCTTGCGGTGTCCTTTCCCAGTGACAGCAGGGGCAGCAAGGCACGTATTGTATTGTTGCCATTGAGGATAAAAAGATGGGGTTTATATCATATTGCATGAGTTTATCCCTCTACATCATGTCATCTTACTTAAAGCATTACTCTGTTCTTTTGAACTTAATACTCTAGATGCATGCTAGATAGCGGTCGATGTGTGGAGTAATTGTCGGGGAAACTGATCCACGAGCACCTATGGGGACCGGCGGACCGGGCCCCTTTCGGTTTGGCGGGGGGGGGGGCGGAGATCGCACGAAGAGCAGATCGAGGCGGAGCACACGAGCAGTTTACCCAGGTTCGGGCCGCATCGATGCGTAAAACCCTACTCCTGCTTTGTGGTTTGTATTGAGTTCTTGCTCGGGAGCGCTGAGTGCTACAGTACATGCCAACAGCTAACGAGACCGAGCGTGAGTGTTTTTCTGTTCGTCCTCCCCTTCTCTACGTTGCGCATGGGCCTCCTTTTATATGCTCAAGGGGTCACCGACAGGTGGCAACGTAGACAGGGGTGAAAATGGAATGGTGTTGCGGTTGGTATAGCTACCTGTACAGTGTATCATACCTAACCCTGACGGCAGGGTACAAGGGCATTAAATGCCCATCTGCGTCGCCCAAACAGTGCAGAAAAGGGACCGTCAGGGACGCCACCGTTCGCCATGATGGCAAGCTTGTCAGCGCCGCTTGCCACCGCGTACCGCTGGCTCGACAGCCTCCCGCCACGTATGCCTGGAAGGGTCCCTGAGCGACATGTTGGTGGATGTGCTAGAGCGTGGGTACGGAGTGGTAGCTTGTCGCGGCAAACGCCTTGCCGCGGTCGTTGTCTTGTCGCGTCCGGGAGCTTGTCACTCACCGGGCCCTGCCGGGACGCGTGGCGCGTCGCGGCGAGTTCCTTGAGATGCCCTGGTTGGCCTTCCCGGCAAGCTCCTCTTGCCGGGGTCTTGTGCCTTGAGTGGCTTCCCGACAAGCTCCTCTTGCCGGGGCCTTGTCTCCTTGGCTTGAATACTTTGTTCTTGAATGGCTCCAAAGGAACCACGGAGGACCTTGGCGGTCACCCGGCAAGCCTTGCCGCCGGGCGCTGCGACTGCCCGTGCACAAGTTCGGGATACTAGGGTACCCCTACTCTAGTACACCGACAGGAGCCCCCGGGCCTGGGCCATACACGGTGCCAAGCGTTGTTGGGCCAGGCCCAAAACAGAGCACGGGCACGCGCGGCCTGGGTCACGCCGTATCTTTCTCTGTATCCACCGCGCCCTCCCCGGACGGCACGCGTTGATTGCGGCGTCGTGGGAGAGATCATGGGTGGTTTCTTTATTCGGAAAGGCGGAACGTCCGCCCCCTCTCTCCTTATAAGCAGGGGAAACAGGGGCAGTTCGCCCATCCGCCGGTTGCTATTCCAACCTCGAAAATCTCCGCCACTCCCCTTCTTCCCAAAGCCGAAAGAGAGCAGTGCTCCGCCCCCCATTGCCACCAGCACCACCAACGCCGTCGACCTCCCTCACCACTTCCGCCATGGCTCCGAAAGCCGAGAAGGGGAAGGTCGTGAAGTCGGCCGAGGCGCAGCGGCTCGCGGCGCTGCGAAAGGAGCGGGCAATCTCCCCCGCCCCCCAAGCTTGCCGCGAGGGATCTGAGGGAGCACTACTACCTCTTCTGGTCGACGGAGACGCGGGCGCACCCGCACACGAAGGTACTTCCAGCCGTTGCTTGGAAAATGGCTCCAACTGGATACCCCTTTTTCGCCTTGTTCTTCTACTGCGGGCTCTGCCCGCCTTTCTCTGAGTTCTTCTGTGATATTATGAACACCTACGGGCTCCGCCTCCTTGACTTCACCCCCAATGTTGTCCTGACCATGGAAGTTTTCGCACATCTCTGCGTAAACTTTGTCAGAGTCCATCCAAATGTAGCCCTTTTTCGCCACTTCTTTATGCCCCGAGTTGAGAAAGGAGAGCCTTTATCCGGCGGAATCGCCTGGATCTCAAAAGCCGGCAAGAAAGAAGCTTATCTGGAGGGAGAGCTCCGCAGCAAGTGGGAGGAATGGATGGCAGACTGGTGCTGGATTGTCGAGGAGGACCCGCATCAATTTACCGCCCGACGCCAAACTCCAGTAGTGCGCGGCAGCGATTGGAGCAACGTGGCCCCGGAAGACGACAGGCTGAAGATTGCCGTCGCCCGGATCCAACGCCTCAGGCTTGCCGGGCTCACTGTAGGCGTCGTTGGCGCAGATTTCCTTCGCCACCGCATCGCCCCCTGCAGGAGAGGAGGAGACCCGCCTGGGAGTTCAAGAATGCGGCGGATATCATGAGGCTGCGTCCGGGCCTCAACTTCAACTTCACTGTTCTAGAGCTTAACGCGATGCTCCAGGAGCTGTTCAAGTATGACCCTCAACATCCCGAAGTGTTCAGGTTGCCGAGGGGTGTCGTTCCACTGTGCAACAATTCCTCGCTCAGCCGCATCCGTGCAATGATGCCGCTGTGCGACTCGCATGGAATTGACCCAGCTTGGATAGAGCCTGTAGACGGCGTCGTGCAGGCGTTCTTCGATGGCTTGGTAGAAATGCCGATCCGCCCCGACGAGCAGAGAGGCCTCACCTGGGACACCACCGACGAGGAGGTGAAGCGCATCGCCACTAGGCTGGAAGAGGCGGCGGGAGCCGCAGCCGCGGGCGAGTTTGGATTCACCGTGGAGGAGGCAGAGGCAGCGGAGGCGGCAAGCATTGCCGAGCGAGAGGGGCTTGCCGGCGAGGAAGATCCTGCCGGGCATGACGTCGGGTCGGGCGAGCCCGCCGAGGATACGAGCGGCTCGTTGGAGATCGACTCCTCTTCCTCCTCATCTTCGGGCAACTTGCCGCAAGCAGAGCCCCCGGCTCCACCAAGAAGGCGTCTCCGCAAGGCCGAGGACGTAGCGGAGCGGCAGACGAGTCGACAGCCGCCGTGCCACATGACACGCTCCACCGCGGCAAGTTCTGTTGCCGCGGAAGCATCTCACGCTGTTGCGGTAACTGGAGCAAGGTCTTCCCAGACCGCCGCTTCTGCTCCTGCCGCTTCTCATGCCGTGGCGGCAGCTGGAGCGGGGTCATCTCAGACCACCGTCACTGCTCCCGCCAAGCGAAAAAGGGAACCTACTCCTCCGCCTCCTCGCGCCGGAGGTGAGCCAGGCTTCGACTTCTCCGCGCTCAGCTCCGACGAGGAAGAAGAAGAGTAAGATTCTTGTTGTACTTGTATTTCTTCAATTCTTGCTGTTTTGTCTTGTATCTCATTTGGTTTACTCTGAACTTATTCCTTTTTAGGACTCTAGCCCAGAGAGCGGCAAAGAGAGCCAAGGTCCCGTTGATTATCATCGAGGACGAACCTATCGCGACAGCAGGGGGTGCGTCCGAGACAAGCTTGCCGGACCCGGCAAATGTTCTTCAGAGCAGCCCCCAGCGCATCCCCTAGCGTAAGTATATGGTTTGCTTCCCGCTATTAGGCGCACATGGATACTCTTTGTTTGCTGATATCTGACTGTTGGTTTGTGTAGGAGCAGAGCAGCCCCACCAGGAGCGTCCGGAGACCGCCCTTGACATGCCATCTGCTTCGACTACACCGCCAAGGGAGAGTTTTCCGGCAAGGGAGAATCCTCCGACAAGGGAGAGCTCTCCAGCAAGGGGGAGTTCTCCGGCAAGGGAGAAGTCTCCGGCAAGGGACAACACCAGCGGCCCCCCGGCAGCAGAGACCACAACTGCAGAGCCCGGTACAGTTAAACTTCTTGCTTCGAAACTTCCCTTGGGTTCTTCTTTGTTTGATCTTCTTTTTGGATATTTGCTTGACTTTTCTTCCTTTTCTGGCCGTCAGACACATCTGCTGTGGAGACGATGGAGACCGAGGTTGCTGTCGATGACGCCGCTGCCACCGAAGAAGCGGCCGGCGCTGATGATCCCGCCGGCGAAGAGGCCGCCAAGGCTGCCGCCGCAGCAGCTGGCGAGGGCCTGGCGATCGCACTAACGGCCCTGAGACCGCAGGAGCGCCAGGCGCTACACCGACCGCCGACCCTTCCGCCGCTGCCGCAGCGCCAGGCACCGAAGAGCCCCAGCCAGGCGTCTACTTGAAGGCCGGCGATGGCGTCTTCATCAACCTCCCCTGGGTGTCAAGGTCCAGGGCGCCGGTCGAAGGAGAAAGCTTCGACGTAGAGGTGCTCGCCTCCACTGGGTTGACGCTGGTTGACGCGCCAAGCAGCAGCAGCGGCGAGCCCGAGGAGGAGCGGCTGCTGCAGAAGCTGTTGTCGCTCTACCGTGCTCGGCAAGCCAAGCTGGAATCCTGCGAGGCGCTTGCCACGAAGGCGGGAGCAGACATTGAGAAGCGCACGGAGGAGCTTCGAGGTCTCAACCAGACAGCTCTCCGGTCCTTGGCGGAGGAGCGGGAGCAGCTCACTGAGGAGCAGAAGGCCTTCCTCCTCGAGAAGGCTGACGCCGAAGAGCAGAAGGGGCTTGCCGCTGAGAAGCTGTCTGTGCAGGAGGGCGAGCTGGCGCAGCGGAAGGTCAACCTCGATAGCCACGAGGAGGAGCTTGTCGCGCGCGAGCGAACATTCGGCGGAGCTCTCAAGCAAGCAGAGGACGTTGCCGCAGCTGCCGAGGCCGCCAAGAAGGAGCTGGAGACGAAGGTGGCGCAACTGGAGGCCAATCTCAAGGCGAGCGGCGAGGAGCTTGCCGCGCTCAAGCGTGAGCGGGAGAAGGACGCCTACAGCCACTCAGAGCTGCAGGCCCGTCTCGTCGAGAAGGTCAAGGAGCTCAGCGCCGCCAAGGACTCCAACGCAGATCTTGAGTTGAAGCTGACCACTTTGACCAAGACGCTGGACGGCGCCAGGGAGCAGGAGGTGGCCCTGAAGGAGGAGATCAAGGCCGACAAGGCGCTGCTGGAGAGTGCTGCTGCCGCCCAGAACACTTTTAGGGAGACTGTGGAGCACTGGACGAAGGGTCTTGTGAATGATGCCGCAGACATTGACAGGGAGCTGGCGCAGCTGGGGATGGAGGATCTCGGGTATCCCTCCGATGAGAACCTCCAATCCAGTGCCAAGCTCACCTTGTTCTTCAAAGGCCTGGCGACGGCTCTCTAGCGACTCCGGGAGAGGATCCCAAAGCAGCTGGCCGACGAGTCGCGCAAGATCTGCGCGGGAGCTCTTCAAAAGGTGTTGGTGAAGGTGGCTTTCCGCAACCCGGGCCTCAACCTCACCAACGTCCTCAAGACCCTGCCGCCAGAAGCTGATCTGGAGGCGCTCAAAGCCCTTGTCGCACCCATTGTGGACAAGGTGAGCGGGATCAAGAGGGTTGAGGGCGATCGTGTAGACTAGGCCGCCCGTTTTCTTCTTTTCTTGCCGTTGCTGGTCATGTTATGAAAACAATCTATTAGAGCCGCGACAAGCTATCTTGTAATATAACTCTATTTTGGGTAATGATTGCAATGTTATTTCCTTTACTTGATTCCTTCCTTTGTATGTTTTTGCCCTACGCTTTTAGGGAACTTGCCGGCGCAGGCGCCTTAGCCGCGAGCGCTGAGTGCGGGACGTCAGCAGCCTGCTGGCGGTGCCGTTACCGACAAGAAACCTTGTCGCAACTAGTCGCAGCTCACTTAAGTTGTTGAGCGGACTCGAAACAAAGTAAGGGCGCAACTCTAGTCGCAGCACACTTAAATTGTTGAGCGGACTCGAAACAAAGTAAGGGCGCAACTAGCCACAAGCTGGTTCCTCCGCACACAGGTTTTCCATACAAAGCATGGTCGTTCAAGGAAGATAACTTAAATTTTTTTAAAAATCTGATTGCTCAAACTTTGGCAACTTAGCTTTTCTGTTGTTTGCTTTCCGGCAAGGCAAAACTTTCTTGAACGACGCCTGCTTTCCGGCAAGGCGAAAGTTTCTTGAACCACGCCTGCTTTCCGGCAAGGCGAAACTTTCTTGAACAACGCATGGTCCATAGCATTATCTTCTCCTCCTCCCCCCCCCCCCCCGGGAAACTTGTGGGCGAGGGAACCTTCCTTTCCTTGAGAAAAAAGAAAGAAGAGAAAATAAAGATATGGAGCCTTATGGCTCGTTATTGCTTACCAGGGGTTGGCTCTGCACAAATGTCAGATAACTCACGCAAAAAATAAAAAAGCATGAAATTGACAAGATGTGCGGAGCACATGAGCTTTATTTATGCACAGGGTCTGCGCCTGGCTTTGTACAAAGGATTACATGCAACAGCGGCAAGACTTGTACAAAAGGTGGTTGCCGGAACAGGGTCCGACAACCGCGCCTTACGGGTAAAACTTATGAAGATGCTCAATTTTCCAGGAGTTGCTCACCGGAATGACGTCTTCGGTCTCAAGGCGGACAGCGCCAGGCCTAGTGACTCGTTTCACCCGGTAAGGGCCTTCCCACTTCGGCGTCAACTTGTTGGAGTTCTTGGTGGACTGAACGCGCCGAAGAACAAAGTCGCCTTCCTCGATACTTCTGGCGTTAACTTTGCGGCTATGGTAGCGGCGCAAAGCTTGCTGGTAGCGAGCAGCTCGTACAGCAGCCTGAAGACGGTCTTCCTCAAGGAGCAGCGCGTCATCTTGTCGAAGCTGCTCTTGCTCAAGCTCATCATAAGCGAGCACTCGAGGTGACCCGTATACGAGTTCCGTGGGGAGAACTGCCTCTGCTCCATAGACTAGAGAGAAAGGTGTTTGGCAAGTGGCTCGATTTGGCGTCGTCCTGATCGACCAAAGAACCACCGGCAGCTCCTCAATCCAGTTTCTTCCGCACTTGTGCAGCCTGTCGAAAGTCCTGGTCTTGAGCCCACGCAGCACTTCAGCATTTGCCCTCTTCGCTTGACCGTTGCTTCTGGGGTGAGCAACAGAAGCGAAGCAGACCTTGGCGCCAAGATCTTGGACGTACTGCATGAAGGTGCGGCTCGTGAATTGCGTACCGTTGTCGGTGATGATCCTGTTAGGGATCCCGAAGCGGCAAACAATCGACCTGAAGAACTTGACTGCTGCCTGTGCTGTCACCTTCCTCACTGCTTCCACTTCCGGCCACTTTGTGAACTTGTCGATTGCAACGTACAAGTACTCAAAGCCCCCGACTGCTCGGGGGAAGGGGCCGAGGATGTCGAGCCCCCAGACCGAAAATGGCCAGGATAAAGGGATCGTTTGGAGAGCTTGAGCTGGCTGGTGTATCTTCTTGGAATGGAACTGGCACGCTTCACACTTGGTTACTTGTGCAGTTGCATCCTGGAGTGCTGTCGGCCAAAAGAAACCTTGCCGGAATGCTTTGCCGGCAAGTGCTCTTGCGCCAATGTGGTGACCTCATATGCCTCCATGTATCTCTGCCAACAGCTTTTGTCCGTCTTCCCGGTGAATACACTTCAATTTCACACCGTTGAGTCTTCTTCCGTATAGTGTGTTGTCGACAAACTGGTACATACTTGACTGCCGGGCTACTCTTTCCGCTTCTTCTTGCTCTTCGGGAAGTTCTCCTGTCTGAAGGAAACGGACAATCTGTTGTGCCCATGCCGGAGCTTGCGGCTCGACAACAAGGACTAAAGGCACATCTGCTGCTACGGGAACATCCGCTTCTACGGCGAGAACCTGCGGCTCAGCCGGAGCATGACGTTCCCCGGCAAGCTTGCCGGAGCAAAACTTGTCGGGAGCGTCTTCTTCAACGGAACAAACCCTGGGGTTTGCCGGAGCAGACTGCTCCCCAGCACTCATGGTGTTGATCTTGGGGACCTTCTTGGTGGCGGCTTCGGGAAGCTCTGCCGGAAAATAGTCACCAGAAATCAACTTCCTCTTCTTGCTCTGTCCAGTTGATGGCGTTATAGACGGTTGAGTCAGCTTGAGCACAAAGATCCCTGGTTCCACAGGTAACTTAAGTGCTGCGCACTTTGACAGGCCATCGGCAATGTCGTTCTGAGCTCTTGGAACATGTTCCATCTGTAGGCCGTCAAATTGCTCTTCTAGCTTTCTCACTTCATTAACGTAGGCTTCCATCAACGGACTCTGATAACTCTTATTCACTTGGCGGACGACAAGCTGCGAGTCACCCCTGACAATGAGCTTCTTGATCCCAAGGTCTGCCGCGATCCTGAGACCGGCAAGCAAACCTTCATACTCTGCAGTATTGTTTGTTGCTTGCTCCTTGGGAAAGTGCATCTGGACTATGTACTTGAGGTGCTCTCCGGTGGGTGCGACAAGCAGCACGCCAGCACCGGCGCCTTGCAGCGAGAAGGCGCCATCAAAGTACATCAGCCACTCTTTGCTTGCTTCCTTGACGGGGATGCTCGTTTTTTGGAATTTCTTCATCTGGTGTTGGCGTCCACTCTGCTATGAATTCTGCCAATGCTCTGCTTTGGATGGTCGAAGTGCTCTCGAACTTGAGGCCAAAGCTTGACAGTTCCAATGCCCACTCAACAATCCTGCCTGTTGCTTCTGGATTCTGCAGTATCCTCTTCAGCGGAAAACGAGTGACAACTGTGATCTCATGTGCTTGGAAGTAATGGCGCAGCTTTCTCGAGGCCATGAGATGGCTGAAAAGCAATTTCTGCACACCAGAGTATCTTGACCTGGCCCCCTGCAGAAGGGAACTGACAAAGTAAACTGGGCGCTGCACCATTCTCTTCTGTATCTCCTCACGCGCCTGCCCGGATCCATCTTTGTCGGGACCAGAGCTTGACGGGGAAGCCCCCTGCTTGTCGCTGGATGCGCCTACCGTGGTTGCTGGCTCATCATCTACCTCCCTCTCCGCTACTAATGCAGCACTAACCACTTTATTGGTTGCCGCCAGATACAGTAGCAACTTCTCTTGTGGCTTAGGTGCGACAAGTATTGGAGTGGAGGACAGGTATCTCTTCAAGTCCTGCAGCGCAGCCTCCGCTTCCGGAGTCCATTTCATTGGACCCGCCTTTTTCAATATTTTGGAAAACGGCAGGGCGCGCTCAGCAGACTTAGAGATAAACCTGCTGAGAGCTGCCACGCAACCGGCAAGTCTTCGTACATCCTTGACGCGCTTTGGTGATTCAATCTACTCAATGGCCTTGATCTTGTTGGGATTGGCTTCAATTCCCTGATGAGACACGAAGAACCCGAGAAGGTTGTCGGAAGGGACTCCAAACACACACTTCTCGGGGTTGAGCTTGAGGCTGATCTTGCGCAGATTTGCAAAAGTCTCGTCTAAATCTTGAATCAGAGTTGCCTTGTCCTTGCTCTTGACCACTATGTCATCCATGTAGGCTTCACATTTCTGTGTATTTGTGGCTCAAAAGCGGCATGGACTACCCTTGCGAATGTTGAACCAGCATTCTTTAAACCGAAAGGCATCCGAATGAAACAGTACGTGCCACATGGAGTGATGAATGCGGTCTTTTCCTCATCCTCTTCTGCCATGAAGATCTGATGGTATCCTGAGTATGCGTCAAGAAACGAAAGCAAGTCACATCCGGCCGTGGAGTCAACAATCTGGTCAATGCGCGGCAAGGGAAATGGGTCTTTGGGACAAGCTTTGTTAACATCGGTAAAGTCGATACAAAGCCTCCATTTCCCGTTTGCCTTGCGCACGACTACAGGATTGGCCAACCACGTAGGATGGAGCACTCCTCTGACAGGGCCTGACGCTTCCAACTTCTTGATCTCTTCTGTGATGAATTCTTGGCGCTCCACTGCTTGCTTCCTGACTTTCTGCTTGAGGGGCCGCGCATGAGGACAGACGGCAAGGTGGTGCTCAATTACTATCCTGGGAACACCGGGGATGTCAGACGGTTGCCACGCAAACACATCGACATTCGCCCGCAGGAAAGCAATGAGCGCGCTTTCCTATTTAGGGTCGAGAGTGGCACTGATGGTGAAGGTACCACCAGTGCCGTCCTCCTTGGCGGACACCTTCTTGGTCTCTTGCGGAGCTACCATTGTCTTCTTACACTTGCCGGTGGAGCTCGATGGTGTGTCCTCGACGGTAGCGCAGCACTCCGAAGAGGTGCGCTTGCCGGAGTGGGCATCAGGACTCTTGCCGGACTTGGTCTTCTTCTTACCCCCGGTAGCTTCAGCGGCAAGTGACTTGCGATCAATTGCGGCTGCCGCTTCCCGGTAAATCTTGTTGGCACAGATAAGAGCATCCTTCTTGTCGCCAGGGACAGAGATGACACTTATCGGGCCTGGCATCTTCAGCATGTTATACGCATAGTGAGAGGCCGCCATGAACTTGGCGAGCGCTGGACGGCCGAGAATCCCATTGTAAGGCAATGGAAAATCGGCAACGTCAAAAGTGACCCTCTCAGTTCTGAAGTTCAACTCGCTGCCAAATGTCACCGGCAACGTGATCTTCCGCTTCGGCTTGCTCCTTCCCGGGTTGATACCTTGGAATGTGTCGGTCTCTTCGAGCTCGCTGTCAGGGACCTGGAGTTTCTGGAGCACAGCTAAGGAGATCAGGTTCAAGCCGGCCCTGCCGTCAACTAGCATCTTAGTGACCTTGAGGTTGCGGATAGTTGGTGAAACCAACATCGGCAAGCACCCGACCGTAGTTGTGCGATCAGGGTGGTCCTCAATATCAAAGATGATAGGCGTGCTGGACCATTTCAGAAGCTTGCGTGACTCGACGGGTGGTTCTGCCGCATTGACTTCCCGCACCCACTGCTTGAGTTAGCGGTGTGAAGTATGCAGAGAAGCACCGCCGTCAATGCACAAGACCTCTGTGGCTTTCTGGAACTCCTGCTCACTGGTCTCAACATCATCCATGTCTTCGTCGTCGTCGTCATCTTCATCCTTGTCGCGGCCGCGGGGAGGTCTATCTCCTTGCCGCTGCTTGGCCTTGCCGCGGCGTCCTCCCCGGCCCGGGCGCTTCATGCCGTATCCTCCAGCACCTCCTTGGGCTTTCTCCTTGTCGCGTCGCTCGTATTCGGCTTTTTGCAGCTCGATAAGCTGCTCGACCTTCTTGCAGCTCTAGAGGTGATGGCCCTTGGTGCGGTGGATCTTGCAGTACTGTTTGTTGGTGCCGTCCTGCTTGTCGGCGACCGCCACAGCCTGGCAGTTGGCGCATGTGGCAACCTCCTTGCCGGAGCTACCAGCTTTGGCTTTCTTGGCGCCACCTTCGTTGCCGGACTGCTCAACAACTAGCACATCTTTGCCTTTCCTCTTCCTGTTGTTCCGCCGCCGGTTTTTCTTCGCCGGGGCAGCATCCTCGCTGTCAGATCCTCCTGCTCCCGTATTCTCTCCGGGGAGTTTCCTCCCTTCCTCAGCACGTGCACACTTGTCGGCCAGGGCATACAGCTCACTGACATCTCTGATCTTGCACATCGCCATCTCCTCCCGCATCCTGCGGTTACGCACGTTCTGATGGAACGCGCTGATAACCGCGGCAGGGTGGACATCTGGGATGTTGTGCTGTACACGGCTGAATCTCTGAATGTACTTGCACAGGGGCTCTCCTTCCTTCTGGGCGAGCAGATGAAGGTCACTCTCTTGGCCATGAGGTTTGTGGCCGCCTGTAAAGGCACCGACAAACTGATGGCATAGGTCTGCCCAGGAGGATATGGAGTTGTCCGGCAAGTGCATGAGCCAGGACCTGACGTTGGGCTTGAGCACCAGTGGGAAGTAGTTGGCAAGGATCTTGTCGTCCCGCCCCCCAGCAGCTTGCACCGCGATGGTGTAGATGTTGAGGAACTCCGACGGATGCGACTTGCCGTCGTACTTCTCTGGTACGTCTGGCTTGAAATTCTTTGTGCTGGGCCACTGTACTTGCCGCAGCTCACGGGTAAACGCAGGGCAACCTACTGCGTACGGCAAGTCGCCTGGTTCCCCTGGCGCATGCATGTCGACAGAGGGCCCAGCGCGCTGGTCGGATTGACGTCGCGCTTCTCTTCGGCGCTCGATGCGAGTTCGAGCATCTTCTTGCTATCGTACGTGAAGAACTTGGCGTTGATCACGACGAGCTCGTGGATCCGATGATGCGGTGGAGTCGCTGTCGAGGTGGATCCGGCGAGGCGGCGATCTTGGCCTTCGCGACGGGGAGTGCACGGTTGTTGCACCCCCACCGGTCATGTCGCCACCGGCTCGTGCCTGGCTGGCTCGCCGCGGCTCCGATGTACTCGGCTCCCGTGGAGTGTCGCCGTTGGCAAAGCCGATGAGACTCTGAATGGTGGCCCTCCAGTCGTCGATCTTGTCCGCCGTTGGAGGGTAGTCTAGGAGCAGTTGAGCTCGCGCCAAAGCGTCCGCTGGGGTGGCGGGTAGCGGTGGCGAACGGTGTGAGGAGCGGGATATGCTCGGACTTCTAACTATGTTAGAAGGAGCAGCATCCCGTCCAGGCGACCGTGCCTCGCTCGCGCCAGCATGTTGGCGCGCATGCTGGTCTTGAGCATTCCGAGATCCACCAGCTCGATCTGGGTCCAGCAAGTGTATGGTACCGTGAGTACCATGGCGCTGCCGGTCCCGTGCCTCGTGAGATGAGCGCGGTGCATGTACGGACGCCGAGGTCTTGGAGTGCGCCCGGTCGTTGTGGGAGCCGGCAACGCCGCCGATGGGCAGCGCAGCCTTGTCCTTGGACCTGGCGGCACCGTGGGCTCCCTCGTCGACGCCCGTTCTTCCGCCGGCGTCTCCCCCACCAGCCGTTTGCTCCGGCGATGGTGGGTTTGTCGCGGACGGAGCAGCCGCCTCCGAAGCCTTCTTCTTCGGCGGCATGTCGATGAAGATGATGAAGATCTATCTCGTGTGAACGCCGGATCAGGTTCACACAACCTCGACGCCCCCTACCTGGCGCGCCAAAGATGTCGGGGAAACTGATCCTCGAGCACCTATGGGGACTGGCGGACTGGGCCCCTTTTGGTTCGGCGGGGGGGGGGGGGGGGGAGATCGCACGAAGAGCAGATCGAGGCGGAGCACACGAGCAGTTTACCCTGGTTCGGGCCGCATGGATGCGTAAAACCCTACTCCTGCTTTGTGGTTTGTATTGAGTTCTTGCTCGGGAGCGCTGAGTGCTACAGTACACGCCAGCAGCTAACGATACCGAGCGTGAGTGTTTTTTTGTTCGTCCTCCCCTTCTCTACGTTGCGCATGGGCCTCCTTTTATATGCTCAAGGGGTCACCGACAGGTGGCAACATAGACAGGGGTAAAAATGGAAAGGTGTTGCGGTTGGTACAGCTACCTGTACAGTGTATCATACCTAACCCTGACAGCAGGGGACAAGGGCATTAAATGCCCATCTGCGTTGCCCAAACAGTGCAGAAAAGGGACCGTCAGGGACGCCACTGTTCACCATGATGGCAATCTGTCAGGACCCCGATCCTAAGTCACACCGATCTAGCATGTAACACATCATATCACTTTGCGGCCTCACGCACGGTATTCCCACGGGTGCCACCTTACCTGGCCCGGGACCGTTTGCGCCTTTTGGCTCACGTATATGATAGTGTCGCTAGCATCCATATGACAAAGAACCCGGGCCGACATGGCTAGTCGTGAACCCAAGGCGGCACTAACCCATGAGGACAGGCATACATGAATCACATCGAGCATGTCGGTCAACAACGTATATATCCGGGCTGTAGCACTGGGCTAACAGGACTCCGGTGACCCGGGCTGTAGCAGGCTAGGCAGGACTCCGGATAACACCGCGTGACATTTCCCCGAAGGGACAGACACAGGAACGACGTGAAACACATGCCGGCCAGTCAAGAGTTCCGAGCAGTAGTGCTGGGCTAACAGGACTCCGGTGAACCGGGCTGTAGCGGACTACTATCGCTCAGAAGCACTAGACTTACATTTCCCCATATGAAAGGCTGCCAAGGATAAACAACTAGATAGTCGGATCCCACTCATACCAAGCATTTCAATCATACACACAATATGCCCGATATGAGTAAATACAACATGGCATCACAACATAACTCTACGACTCAAAATATTTATTCATTAGGCTCCGAAGAGCGAAATATTACAAACATGGGTCTCATGACCCAACATTCAGAGCATACAAGGCAAGCACATGCGGAAGCTTAACATGTCTGAGTACAGACATCTACAAATGAAAAAGGTTGAGAAGCCTGACTATCTACCAGATCCTGCCAAGGGCACAAGATCGTAGCTGAGGTATCAAGCTAAACGTCGAAGTCCAAGCAGTACTACTAGCGAGACCGACGTCTCTCTGCAAAACATAAAATAGGCAAACGTGAGTACAATTGTACTCAGCAAGACTTACATCAGAACTAACTACATATGCATCAGTACCAATAAAGGGGGTGGTGGAGTTTGACTGCAGCAAGCCAGCTTTGACTCAGTGGCTAACCTGAACTACGACTGCAAGCGACTCTGTTGGTGTGGCGCACACGAGTCCACATATTCACCATCCAATACACCACTATGGATCCACTTCCGTCTCCCTACGAGAAGGCCATCCATAGCACTCACGCTTATCTTGCGTATTTTAGAGTATCCACTTTGACTTGTCTATGAACTGTTATAGGCAACCCAGAAGTCCATTACCGCGGACACGGCTATTCGAATAGATGATGTTAACCCTGCAGGGGTGTACTTCTTCACACACGCTCTCACCACTTACCGCCGTTTACACGACATGTACTCGACAACCTTCAAGCGGAAGCCCAGCGAGGGTGTCGGCCACTGCCTACCTAAACACTCAAGTCTCTAGTCCAGGTTTATCGCCTATTCGGGTTCCATCCGCAGGGAGTCCGGCCGAGGTTTCCACTAACAGCCCCGAACGATGTGAACAGGGTTCCCGAGACACCAAACGGGCGAGTCGGTACACCGTGCCACGTGCCTACCGCAACACAGCCCACCCCGATGGTCAGCGCCGCGTGCGGCCCCCAGCATGCTACAAACACCAGAAACTACTTTGCAACTCCTGGACAGAGGACAAGGGTGATCAAGAAGCCGAGAGGGTCCATTGGTTTCGGGCCCGATGCGTGGTAGTAACTGTTTCATGGATCACAAACACAGAACTCAGTTCCTGAGGATGGCTACAATGAGACAACCCACCATGTACTCCTACATGGCCTCTCACCGCTACCTTTACCAAATCGTGTTCACACACTTAGCTCACACACAGTAGGACATGTTCAACACCATTCCAATTCATTCCCGATGAATCAGACCCGACTCAACTCTAAGCAGTAGCAGGCATGACAAACAAGCATGAATGAGTAGGCACAACATGGGCTCAAACAACTCCTACTCATGCTAGTGGGTTTCATCTATTTACTGTGGAATGACAGGTCATGCAAAGGATAAAGGGGTCAGCTACCGCAGCAAGTAACACATGAATCGTTGTTGTTCTAATGTAGTAAAAGAGAGCAGGAGCGAGAGAGTGGGATTTTATCGGAATGAACAAGGGGGTTTTGCTTGCCTGGCACTTCTGAAGATAGTATAGCTCTTCATCGGTGTCATCGATCACATCGTCGGAACCACGTCTATCGAGAGGGAACAAACACCGGCAACTGAGAAAGAACACAATCAATGCAATGCCACAATATGATGCATGATCATGACATGGCAATATGCTGTGATTTGAGCTAATGCATCTAGCTATGATTTAAATGAAGTTGGTTTGAATACATGATTCAAATTCCAACTCCATATATGATTATTTAAATGCCCTTTATTTGTTTTGTCCAAAACAGAGGATAAATATTGATCAAACATGCATGAAAATGGTACAGATGGATTCCTTGAATTTTCCTGATAATTTTTCATATATAAATTATTTCAATCTGAGCTACGATTGAATTTATATGAATTTTTGAAGTTTGGGGTATTTTCTGAAATTTTAAAATATTTAGAATTAACTAATACCAGAAAATGAAATATTGCGTCAGCATGACATCTGAGTGACGTCAGCAGGTCAACACGCCAGGTCAAGGTCAAACTGACCGGTGGGACCCGCACGTCAGTGACTGGGTTAATTAACAGAGACTGTTAGTGCTAATTTAATCCTAACTAAAAGTGTCAGTGGGGCATGGCCCACATGTCAGTGACTCCGGGGGTTAAATAGGTTAATTAACCACTAATTAAGCTAATAACAATTAGACAGGGGCCTTGGCCCACATGTCAGGGGAGGTCAAACCGTGGTCAACCCTGGGTCAAACTCACCGGAGTTGACCCGTGGCTCGTTGCCGGCGAGGCCAGGGTCGGCGGAGGCGCTCGGGTTTCATCCTCCGGCGACCATTCGAGCAACGGGGACCACGGGCGAGGAGCTGAGCCTCGTCCGCGTCATCTGGAGTAAGTGGGAGAGGCAGGGGCGGCCGGAGCTCGCCGGAGCGGAGCTCGGGGCGGCGGCCGGAGCTCGGGCAGGTGCGGGGACGCGGCTACGGTGCCCAAGCGAGCGAGCTAGCATGCTGAAGATGCAGCACGCGATGCCCTGAGCGTAACGTACGCACGCCCGGGACCAATTGGTCACCGGAGCCACGCCGACGTTGAGCTCAGGCGGCGGTGAGTATCGGCCTTGACGGAACCGCGACTAGAGGTCGGGGAAGACGCGGGAAAGAGAGGGGGAATGCGTCGGAGCTCACTGGGAGGTCGTTGAGGAGCTCAGCGTGCTTGGGGGCGGCTCGGAGGCGACGAAATCACGGCGGCGATCTCGGGTGCCCGAGGAGGGGAACGGCGGTGCAGGCGGCATCCAGGGCTTCCGGCGTCGGGCGGCTCGCCTAAGAGCTTCAGCGCGAGCATACGGAGCTTGTGGTTATGGGGAGGGGGCGAGTCAGTGGCGGTGGCCGTGGCAGCAGCAAGCGGCGGCGATGATGGCGCTCGGCGCGGGTGAGAGAGAGAGCAGGGGAGGGGAAAGAGATCCAGGGAGAGAGGGGAGAGGACGAGAGGGTCGGGGGGGTGTGCGTGGCGCCGTACAGCGCGTCCAGGGCGTCGGCGGCAAGCAGGAGCTGGCGAGGCGCGTGCTCGCGAGCGTTGGCCACGCGCCCTTCGTCCTCCTGGCAAGAGGAGGAAGACGACAGGGGAGGTGGAGATGGGCTGGGCTGGCTTTGCCCAGCTGGGCAGCTACAGTGCCAGGCCAGGTGGGCTTCCCAGGTAAGTTCCTCTCTCTCTCTTTTAATTCTGTTTTCTATTATTCTGTAGTCTTTAGGGCTTTTATTAAAATACTAAAACTAACCCATAAATCATGAAACTGCTCAAGGCTACTGTTTGGAATATTTCCAACAGTAAAGATTTTAGTTCATGATTATCTGAGCATTTAAAATATTAAATAGCATTTAAGTGCCCAAATGCAAATAGAATATGATTTAATCCAGAGCCCAAATATGTCATGCTAAAATGTGCATCACCACTGGTTACTGTTTCCAGCTTTTTCCAAGAATGATGAACATTTTTGAAAGCCATTTGGATTTACTGGAAATATTTGGGTTGAACCTAGTGAGTTCCTTTAATGCTAGGGTTTAGGCAATCCCTATTTCAAGTTTCTTTCAAAGTTTAAACATGATGCACACATGAGGTTACCCTAATGCAATGCCAGAAGCTAGGGATGTGACAACTCACCCCCACTAAACAAGAATCTCGTCCCGAGATTCAAGTCGTGAGGTAAGAAGTCAGAGGGGGCACAAGCTAACTTGATATTCATGATCCCACTTGCACTTCATAAGGTTGTTGATTCGTTGTATACGTTGATCGTGACATCCTCGCTTGAGGTCTTCATCCACGCGATGACGACAGAAAGAAACTATACTAGGATTGATCTTCTCAAAGATCGAGCTATACAATCTCAACTCGCGGAATGAGATGTTGAAACATCTCGAGTTGAGACGCAAAACACATCGAGAGGAATGGAAGAACAAATGACGGGGTTTGATTTGGTGGGCAACAATCCCACACTTAGAAGATGGTGGATGGTATCAAGGTGGCGAGGAAAGAGTTGCTGTGATCCCGTAACGGGGCACCTTGGAAAGGTGACTCATTGGGCTGTTCCCTTAAGTGGCAAAAAGAATTACTTTTGATCCATAGATCATTGAAACTCTTTATACCAGCCTAAGGCAACCCACAACAATCGATAGTTTGGCGGAGTTCGAATGGATGAGGTGGACTACCTTGTTGAAGACAACGCAATGGATGATTTTGCTTATCATCGGAAATGGATGGAACCATGACAAGTCCACTCTTGAATATGATCCTGGACAACAACTATTGAGGTGCAAGCTGGGAACAAAATGCAAATGCTGGGAATGATTCTGGTAACTGGGAGATAACTCAACAGTCGAGAGCAATTCCATTGTTGGAATGGTTATAGCATAATCGAGAAATACTAATAGCACAAGGATCCCTAAGGAACAACTTCTAAAATAAGTCGCACGAGATCCTCATGGAGAAGATGGTCAACTAGTTCAATCAAGATACTACCATGATAGCTCTTCCGGCTAGGTGTGTCGGCCAGACATCAACCTTGTCGGGACCTACGTAATAGATCTTGGAAAAGTTCCAACCATCACATCTGCCTGAGATTCAGATCTGGTTGGTAACAGGATATTTCAGACAGCATGTCCGGAAAAGGAAGTTTGCAACACAAACCGACGAGATGATATTGCGGGATTCTCGGGAGATGAACTACGATAGTAAGCTCCAAAAATGAACTGGTTTTGCTACAACATGTGAACACGCTGTCCCAGACAAGCATGACCACATGGTAGTCTTATAATAAAACACTACCGAGTCCAGATGGAGAACCATCATCGAGGATATCAAAGTCCTTGCGTAAGTCTAGCTCTTAGGAAGAAACTTCTTCTCCTTGAACAAATCAATCAGTGGCTTGCTGTGCTAGGGATACATATGGAATGAAGGTTGCAAGTCTCCAAACCACAGAATACTTCGCACGTATGCATGACTGACTTGGGATGATTCCAGAGGAGGCAAAAACAAACTTTCTCGAATTCACGGCGGCAACTTACATCAAATGCACGTGAATCAAAGGAAGTCACTTCTTTCATTCAAACATATACCTCATGAGCGGAACATGAAGGCAATGCTTACAAAGTTTCCAACACTAGCTTGATGTTCAACACGAATCATGGGGGAGACAAAATGCTGCTGATGGGCTCAGTAGAAACTCATCGGAATTCCCATATCACTGGACTTCCACCATCATGTGAACACGGTGATAGCATTGGTCAGACCAAAAGATGTAATGGTGTATGCTCGAGGAATCAACCACGAGTAAGACAACAATATGAACATCGTTGGTTCTGATTTGACTTGACGATAGCCCATACTCAAGTCAAAGTTTTGACAAGACAATAGATCGAACAACTGATCACGAGGACCAATCGATGGAGATATCATCTTTCTTCAACACACACACACACAAAGATATCCCTTAACATGAACTAAGTTAGACAAGCTTTTATCTTCCAACTCTCCAAGTTGTTGTCTAGCTCAACCAACTAGCTCAGGGATATCTAACACAGATTCTTGGAGAAGGGGTGGTTTATAGGAAACCAACTTGATCACGAACTCAACATAGCGGTCAGGTGACAACCTGGTAACACTTCCGAGAAGATATTCGGAACATCACGAACCACCGATATGATACTAAGCTCGAGATCAATCTTGCTTTTCAGGGCAAGATGATATGATCAAAAGAACAAGGGATTGAATAATCCTAACTCATTGATCGAAGAGTGCACCAGAAATAAGGACTAGGTAGCACGATCAATCTTAGGATGATGATTTAGTAACCGACACGCTAAGAATGAGAATATTGTCCATTTACTACAAGCAACGAGTTGCTCAGAGTATTGATTTCACACATCACGAATCACTTGTCGGCATTCCGGTTGCAACGACACGAAACCGAGGAATGAACAATGATGGCAAGAAGTATTACTGCGTCAAGAATTCATAAGAGGTAGTGCAATTCTCATGACATTCTTGATATAAAGATGGTAACACTCCAAGGTAGAGCAGAGCAGAAGCTGGATTGGCATTTCGATCTGCGGGACACAATTACTTTGACCCAATCCTAGAAATGGATGAGGCACTGGAGTTTGTTTCTCCTAGTCATTCCCGGAATAGAATGGCTTGACGGACCACAAGAATAATAGGCATCGATGAACACGAATGCACAACTATTCCTGACTATCAATTGATAGACTAGGGTCGGAATACAACTAAGGAGGGACAACTCAAGGGGACATATATCT
This sequence comes from Aegilops umbellulata, assembly GCA_032464435.1. Lineage (NCBI taxonomy): Eukaryota > Viridiplantae > Streptophyta > Magnoliopsida > Poales > Poaceae > Aegilops > Aegilops umbellulata. Next base: position 216,510,039 of record CP136060.1, read on the forward strand.
TTTCTGAGTTGTGGATGCATAGATTAGTATGTCGAGCGAAGCTCAACATTTCTTCCAGATAACCCATGCGGAAAGGAAGAATTGGCAGAGTCACAATTAGGAATGGAGAACTCCTCAAGAGTACTCTGGTTGTGATCTTTTGGTTCAACAGAACTTCTGCCATAAGCAGTTCATGGTATTTGGAAGAATGATATACCACGGACCTCGATGACTATCGCAAAGGTTACTAATGTCCTAAAGGAACTAGCAAGCACTATCAACATGAAGTAAGTAGGGTGAATCTCCGGTTCGAGAACCCAGGAGTAGAATACCTACTACCAATTGGCATCACGGGATGCTTTCGAGAATGGTGGTCAGATTCAACACACTGGAAACACAAAACATGGACAGATTACTAGATGGTTTCATAAGACACCTAGGGTCATAGTAGTTGCTCCAACATATACGTCAAGGCAACGGAGTACCTCAACAGACCGATTAGTGTGCTTATTCTGACCCAAATGAACATTAGAAACAGAGAGAAGGGATTTGCAACTGCATCAGACTATTTAGAAACCTGGGATGACTGGGACAGCATAACGGCTGTAAATGCTCAAAAATATTTGGACATCCTGCAAAAATGGTGGCATAGCCACTCAACATCACAATATTAATGTTCTGAGATCAACTAAGAACACATGGAAGTAGTAGAAACAGAACTGGGGCTTGAACTCAACAATCCTAGGCAACTACGGTTTAGTAACACGTCATCCTAAGAGATAGAAGAGAAGCCTAGTTCTTAAACCCCGTAGAAGAGAAGAGGTTGACTCAGATCAGAAGGGCATGAGGTATAAGGAGTAAAAAGAGCCTTACGTTCCCTTCCACAATCAATTCCCTTACATAACTAAAGCATTTCTAGACACAACTTCGACCAGTTTGGCTTGGTAATCCTACAGGCAGTCAGGCTCTGATACCAACGCTGTTAGGACCCCGATCCTAAGTCACACCGATCTAGCATGTAACACATCATATCACTTTGCGGCCTCACGCACGGTATTCCCATGGGTGCCACCTTACCTGGCCCGGGACCGTTTGCGCCTTTTGGCTCACGTATATGATAGTGTCGCTAGCATCCATATGACAAAGAACCCGGGCCGACATGGCTAGTCGTGAACCCAAGGCGGCACTAACCCATGAGGACAGGCATACATGAATCACATCGAGCATGTCGGTCAACAACGTATATATCCGGGCTGTAGCACTGGGCTAACAGGACTCCGGTGACCCGGGCTGTAGCAGGCTAGGCAGGACTCCGGATAACACCGCGTGACATTTCCCCGAAGGGACAGACACAGGAACGACGTGAAACACATGCCGGCCAGTCAAGAGTTCCGAGCAGTAGTGCTGGGCTAACAGGACTCCGGTGAACCGGGCTGTAGCGGACTACTATCGCTCAGAAGCACTAGACTTACATTTCCCCATATGAAAGGCTGCCAAGGATAAACAACTAGATAGTCGGATCCCACTCATACCAAGCATTTCAATCATACACACAATATGCCCGATATGAGTAAATACAACATGGCATCACAACATAACTCTACGACTCAAAATATTTATTCATTAGGCTCCGAAGAGCGAGATATTACAAACATGGGTCTCATGACCCAACATTCAGAGCATACAAGGCAAGCACATGCGGAAGCTTAACATGTCTGAGTACAGACATCTACAAATGAAAAAGGTTGAGAAGCCTGACTATCTACCAGATCCTGCCAAGGGTCAGCTACCGCAGCAAGTAACACATGAATCATTGTTGTTCTAATGTAGTAAAAGAGAGCAGGAGCGAGAGAGTGGGATTTTATCGGAATGAACAAGGGGGTTTTGCTTGCCTGGCACTTCTGAAGATAGTATAGCTCTTCATCGGTGTCATCGATCACATCGTCGGAACCACGTCTATCGAGAGGGAACAAACACCGGCAACTGAGAAAGAACACAATCAATGCAATGCCACAATATGATCCATGATCATGACATGGCAATATGCTGTGATTTGAGCTAATGCATCTAGCTATGATTTAAATGAAGTTGGTTTGAATACATGATTCAAATTCCAACTCCATATATGATTATTTAAATGCCCTTTATTTGTTTTGTCCAAAACAGAGGACAAATATTGATCAAACATGCATGAAAATGGTACAGATGGATTCCTTGAATTTTCCTGATAATTTTTCATATATAAATTATTTCAATCTGAGCTACAATTGAATTTATATGAATTTTTGAAGTTTGGGGTATTTTCTGAAATTTTAAAATATTTAGAATTAACTAATACCAGAAAATGAAATATTGCGTCAGCATGACATCTGAGTGACGTCAGCAGGTCAACACGCCAGGTCAAGGTCAAACTGACCGGTGGGACCCGCACGTCAGTGACTGGGTTAATTAACAGAGACTGTTAGTGCTAATTTAATCCTAACTAAAAGTGTCAGTGGGGCATGGCCCACATGTCAGTGACTCCGGGGGTTAAATAGGTTAATTAACCACTAATTAAGCTAATAACAATTAGACAGGGGCCTGGGCCCACATGTCAGGGGAGGTCAAACCGTGGTCAACCCTGGGTCAAACTCACCGGAGTTGACCCGCGGCTCGTCGCCGGCGAGGCCAGGGACGGCGGAGGCGCTCGGGTTTCATCCTCCGGCGACCATTCGAGCAACGGGGACCACGGGCGAGGAGCTGAGCCTCGTCCGCGTCATCTGGAGTAAGTGGGAGAGGCAGGGGCGGCCGGAGCTCGCCCGAGCGGAGCTCGGGGCGGCGGCCGGAGCTCGGGCAGGTGCGGGGACGCGGCTACGGTGCCCAAGCGAGCGAGCTAGCATGCTGAAGATGCAGCACGCGATGCCCTGAGCGTAACGTACGCACGCCCGGGACCAATTGGTCACCGGAGCCACGCCGACGTTGAGCTCAGGCGGCGGTGAGTATCGGCCTTGACGGAACCGCGACTAGAGGTCGGGGAAGACGCGGGAAAGAGAGGGGGAATGCGTCGGAGCTCACTGGGAGGTCGTTGAGGAGCTCAGCGTGCTTGGGGGCGGCTCGGAGGCGACGAAATCACGGCGGCGATCTCGGGTGCCCGAGGAGGGGAACGGCGGTGCAGGCGGCATCCAGGGCTTCCGGCGTCGGGCGGCTCGCCTAAGAGCTTCAGCGCGAGCATACGGAGCTTGTGGTTATGGGGAGGGGGCGAGTCAGTGGCGGTGGCCGTGGCAGCAGCAAGCGGCGGCGATGATGGCGCTCGGCGCGGGTGAGAGAGAGAGCAGGGGAGGGGAAAGAGATCCAGGGAGAGAGGGGAGAGGACGAGAGGGTCGGGGGGGTGTGCGTGGCGCCGTACAGCGCGTCCAGGGCGTCGGCGGCAAGCAGGAGCTGGCGAGGCGCGTGCTCGCGAGCGGTGGCCACGCGCCCTTCGTCCTCCTGGCAAGAGGAGGAAGACGACAGGGGAGGTGGAGATGGGCTGGGCTGGCTTTGCCCAGCTGGGCAGCTACAGTGCCAGGCCAGGTGGGCTTCCCAGGTAAGTTCCTCTCTCTCTCTTTTAATTCTGTTTTCTATTATTCTGTAGTCTTTAGGGCTTTTATTAAAATACTAAAACTAACCCATAAATCATGAAACTGCTCAAGGCTACTGTTTGGAATATTTCCAACAGTAAAGATTTTAGTTCATGATTATCTGAGCATTTAAAATATTAAATAGCATTTAAGTGCCCAAATGCAAATAGAATATGATTTAATCCAGAGCCCAAATATGTCATGCTAAAATGTGCATCACCACTGGTTACTGTTTCCAGCTTTTTCCAAGAATGATGAACATTTTTGAAAGCCATTTGGATTTACTGGAAATATTTGGGTTGAACCTAGTGAGTTCCTTTAATGCTAGGGTTTAGGCAATCCCTATTTCAAGTTTCTTTCAAAGTTTAAACATGATGCACACATGAGGTTACCCTAATGCAATGCCAGAAGCTAGGGATGTGACACAATCTTGTCAGCGCCGCTTGCCACCGCGTACCGCTGGCTGCACAGCCTCCCGCCACGTACGCCTGGAAGGGTCCCTGAGCGACACGTTGGTGGATGTGCTGGAGCGTGGGTACGGAGTGGTAGCTTGTCGCGGCAAACGCCTTGCCGCGGTCGTTGTCTTGTCGCGTCCGGGATCTTGTCGCTCATCGGGCCCTGCCGGGACGCGTGGCGCGTCGCGGCGAGTTCCTTGAGATGCCCTGGTTGGCCTTCCCGGCAAGCTCCTCTTGCCGGGGTCTTGTGCCTTGAGTGGCCTTCCCGGCAAGCTCCTCTTACCGGGGCCTGGTCTCCTTGGCTTGAATACTTTGTTCTTGAATGGCTCCAAAGGAACCACGGAGGACCTTGGCGGTCACCCGGCAAGCCTTGCCGCGGGGCGCTGCGACTGCCCGTGCACAAGTTCGGGATACTAGGGTACCCCTACTCTAGTACACCGACAGTAATAGTAGTATATGTGGGCAGGAGTCGGTCTACTTGTCTCGGACGTGATGCCTATATACGTGATCATACCTAGATATTCTCATAACTATGCTCAATTCTATCAATTGCTCAACAGTAATTTGTTCACCCACCGTAATACTTATGCTCTCTCTCGAGAGAGAAGCCACTAGTGAAACCTATGGCCCTCGGGTCTATTTTCCATCATATTAATCTTCCAACACTTAGTTATTTCTATTGCAATCTTTATTTTGCTTTCTTTACTTTGCATGTTTATAATAAAAATACCAAAAATATTATCTTATCGTATCTATCAGATCTCACTCTCGTAAGTGACCGTGAAGGATTGACAACCCCTTATCATGTTGGTTGCGAGGATTTATTTGTTTGTGTAGGTGCGAGGGACTCGTGCGTGGTCTCCTACTGGATTGATACCTTGGTTCTCAAAAACTAAGGGAAATACTTACGCTACTTTACTGCATCACCCTTTCCTCTTCAAGGGAAAACCAAGGCAGTGCTCAAGAGGTAGCAAGAAGGATTTCTGGCGCCGTTGCCTTAGAGTCTACGCAAAAGTCTAGACATACCAAGTACCCATCACAAACTCTTATCCCCCGCATTACATTATTTGCATTTGCCTCTCGTTTTCCTCTCCCCCCCACATCACCCTTGCCGTTTTATTCGCCCTCTCTTTTCCGTTCGCCTCTTTTTCGCTCGCTTCTTGTTTGCTCGTGTGTTGGATTGCTTGCTTGTCACGATGGCTCAAGATAATACTAAATTGTGTGACTTTACCAATACCAACAACAATGATTTTCTTAGCACTCCGATTGCTCCTCTTACCAATACTGAATCTTGTGAAATTAATGTTGCTTTATTGAATCTTGTCCTGAAAGATCAATTCGCCGGCCTTCCTAGTGAAGATGCCGCTACCCATCTAAATAGCTTCGTTGATTTGCGTGATATGCAAAAGAAGAAAGATGTTAGCAATGATATTGTTAAATTGAAGCTATTTCCTTTTTTGCTTAAAGATCGTGCTAAAGCTTGGTTTTCGCCTTTGCCTAAAAAATAGTATTGATTCTTGGAATAAGTGCAAAGAAAGAACCGCTAGGATGCGTGCTAAGAAAGATTGCTTTGTGAAAGCGTGTTCTTCTAGTTTCTATGAAAATAAAGATGAAGATCTAAATGTTATTGATGTGTCCCCTATTAAATCTTTGTTTTGCAATATGAATCTTTATAATGATGAGACTGTAAAGTTACCTTTACCTAGAAGGCTTTCCAAAAATTCGGAGTTTTTAGATCTTGATGCAAAAATTGGTAAAAGTGAGATTGAAGAGGTCAAAACTCTAGATATTAATGAACCCACTATCTTGGATTCAAGGAATTTAATTATGATAATTTCTCTTTGATAGATTGTATTTCCTTGTTGCAATCCGTGCTAAATTCTCCTCATACTTATAGTCAAAATAAAGCTTTTACTAAACATATCGTTGATGCTTTAATGCAATCTTATGAGGAAAAACTTGCGTTGGAAGTTTCTATCCCTAGAAAACTATATGATGAGTGGGAACCTACTATTAAAATTAAAATTAAAGATCATGAATGCCATGCTTTGTGTGATTTGCGTGCTAGTGTTTCCACGATTCCAAAAACTTTATGTGATTTGCTAGGTTTCTGTGAATTTGATGATTGCTCTTTAAACTTGCACCTTGCGGATTCCACTATTAAGAAACCTATGGGAAGAATTAATGGTGTTCTTATTGTTGCAAATAGGAACTAGGTGCCCTTATATTTTATTGTTCTTGACATAGATTGCAATCCTTCATGTCCTATTATTCTTGGTAGACCTTTCCTTAGAACGATTGGTGAAATTATTGATATGAAGGAAGGAAATATTATATTCCAATTTCCGTTAAGGAAAGGCATGGAACACTTCCCTAGAAAGAAAATAAAATTACCTTATGAATGTATTATGAGCCACTTATGGATTGCCTACCAAAGATGGCAATACCTAGATCTATCCTTGCTATTATGCCTAGCTAGGGGCGTTAAACGATAGCGCTTGTTGGGAGGCAACCCAATTTAATTTTTAGTTTTTTGCTTTTTGCTTCTGTTTAGGAATAAATATTTGATCTAGCCTCTGGTTAGATGTGTTTTTATGTTTTAATTAGTGTTTGTGCCAAGTTTAACCTATAGGATCTTCTTGGATGATAGTTATTTGATCTTGCTGAAAATTAAGAAACTTTCTGTTCACGAAAATAATTATTAAAAATCACTAGAACGTGATCAAATATTAATTCCAATTGCAGAAGATTAATAAACAAATTTTCTAGGTTGTCCTATTTTGGTAGATTTTTTGGAGTTCCATAAGTTTGCGTTAGTTACAGATTACTACAGACTGTTCTGTTTTTGACAGATTCTGTTTTTCGTGTGTTGTTTGCTTATTTTAATGAATCTATGGCTAGTAAAATAGTTTATAAACCATAGAGAAGTTGGAATACATTAGGTTTTTTTGCGGGGTTAAAAGGGAGTTCATTGCTTAGTCGATTACAAGTTCGTTCCTACAAAGCGTAGGACCTTCTACAGGTCCAGAGCGCAACCATACTGGAGTACGGCCCTCGACACGGCCAAATGCAGCTAGGTAGTGACTAATAGCGTTCTGACTCCTACTTACATGAGCAATGGTTACATCCCTTTCACCAAAGAAACTCTTAACATCATTGACTATCATGACATGCGGCGATCTAGCTATAGAAGGTGATTTGATTAATTTGACTGCCTCCATGCAGTCCATCTCAATGTCCACTGGCAGGGTAGACCATTGGAGAGCAAGGTTCAGACCCTCCTGGCAGGCAAGAAGCCTGGCTTGATGTGCCCCAGAGCAGTGCAGGATGGAACGGCATGCAAAGAAGATGATGCTACCCTCGCTATCTCGGAGAATCATTCCCGCTCCCGCTTCTCCAGTGTCTTGAATATACGAACCATCAGCGTTGAGCTTTACTCGGCCAACAGGAGGAGGATCCCAACACACTGTAGGAGGTGGCGGTGCTGGGGTATGTGCTGTGGACGACTTGCACCCAACATGCAACAGAACACGATAAAATACTTATTCCAATTGCTGCCGATCAAGAAACAAATTGTCTAGGTCTTCCTATTTTGGTAGATTTTTTTGAAGTTCTAGAAGTTTGCGTTAGTTACAGATTACTACACACCATTCTGTTTTTTGACAGATTCTAATTTTCGTGTGTTGTTTGCTTAATTTGATGAATCTATGGCTAGTAAAATAGTTTATAATCCATAGAGAAATTGGAATATAGTAGGTTTAACACCAATATAAATAAAGAATGAGTTCATTACAGTACCTTGAAGTGGTCTTTTGTTTTCTTTCGCTAACGGAGTGCACGAGATTTTCTGCTAAGTTTTGTGTTGTGAAGTTTTCAAGTTTTGGGTGAAAGATTTGATGGATTATGGAACAAGGAGTGGCAAGAGCCTAAGCTTGGGGATGCCCATGGCACCCCAATATAATCTAAGGACACCTAAAAGCCAAAGTTTTGGGATGCCCCGGAAGGCATCCCCTCTTTCGTCTACTTCCATCGGTAATTTTACTTGGAGCTATATTTTTATTCGCCACATGATATGTGTTTTGCTTGGAGCGTCTTGTATTATTTGTGTCTTTATTTGTTAGTTTACCACAATCATCCTTGCTGTACGCACCTTTTGAGAGAGTCACACTTGATTCGGAATTTGTTAGAATACTCTATGTGCTTCACTTATATCTTTTGAGTTATATAGTTTTTGCTCTAGTGCTTCACTTATACCTTTTAGAGCATGGTGGTGGATTTTATTTATAGAAACTATTGTTCTATCATGCTTCACTTAGAATATTTTGAGAGTCCTACAATACATCATGATAATTTTCTCAAATTGAGAAAATTGTCCTAAGGTAATAAGCATCCGAGATTAGTAAAACATTTCTTATGAGTGTGTTGAATACTATGAGAAGTTTGATGCTTGATGATTGTTTTGAGATATAAAGATGGTGATATTAAAGTCATGCTAGTTGAGTAGTTGTGAATTTGAGAGATACTTGTGCTAAAGTTTGTGATTCCCGTAGCATGCACGTATGGTGAACCGTTATGTGATGAAGTCGGAGCATGATTTATTTTTTAATTGTCTTCCTTATGAGTGGCGGTCAGGGACGAGCGATGGTCTTTTCCTACCAATCTATCCCCCTAGGAGCATGCACGTAATACTTTGCTTCGATAACTTGAAGATTTTTGCAATAAGTATATGAGTTCTTTATGACTAATGTTGAGTCCATGGATTATGTGCACTTTCTTCCTTCCACCATTGCTAGCCTCTCTAATACTGCGCACTTCTCGCCGGTATCATACACCCACCATATACCTTGCTAAAAATAGCCACCATACCTACCTATCATGGCATTTCCATAACCATTCCAAGATATATTGCCATGCAACTTACCACCGTTCCGAATATTATGACACGCTCCATCATTGTCATATTGCTTCGCATGATCATGTAGTTGACATCGTATTTTTGGCAAAGCCACCGTTCATTATTCTTTCATACATGTCACTCTTTATTCATTGCATATCCCGGTACACCGCTGGAGGCACTCACATAGAGTCATATTTTGTTCTAAGTATTGAGTTGGAATTTATGAGTTGTAAGTAAATAAAAGTGCGATGATCATCATTTTTTAGAGCATTGTCCCAAGTGAGGAAAGGACGATGGAGACTATGATTCCCCCACAAGTCAGGACGAGACTCCGGACTAAATAAAAAAAAGGAGAGGCCATAAAAAAAGAAGAAAAGGAAAAGGCCCAAAGAAAAAAATAATGAGAGAAAAAGAGATAAGGGACAATGTTACTGTCCTTTTACCACACTTGTGCTTCAAAGTAGCACCATGATCTTCATGATAGAGAGTCTCTTATGATATCATTTTCATATACTAGTGGGAATTTTTCATTATAGAACTTGGCTTGTATATTCCAATGATGGGATTCCTCAAAATGCCCTAGGTCTTCGTGAGCAAGCGAGTTGGATGCACACCCACTTAGTTTCTTTTGTTGAGCTTTAATATACTTATAGCTCTAGTGCATCCGTTGCATGGCAATCCCTACTCACTCACATTGATATCTATTAACGGGCATCTCCATAGCCCATTGATACGCCTAGTTGATGTGAGACTATCTTCTCCCTTTTTTTCTTCTCCACAACCACCATTCTATTCCACATATAGTGCTATGTCCATGGCTCACGCTGATGTATTGCGTTAAGATTGAAAATTTTTGAGAACATCAAAAGTATGAAACAATTGCTTGGCTTGTCATCGGGGTTGTGCATGATTTAAATAATTTGTGTGGTGAAGATAGAGCATAGCCAGACTATATGATCTTGTAGGGATAATTTTCTTTGGCCATGTTATTTTGAGAAGACATGATTGCTTAGTTAGTATGCTTGAAGTATTATTATTTTATGTCAATATTAAACTCTTGTATTGAATCTTTCGCATCTGAGTATTCATACCACAATTATGAGAATTACATTGAAATTATGCTAAGTAGAATTCCACATCAAAAATTCTGTTTTTATCATTTACCTACTCGAAGACGAGCAGGAATTAAGCTTGGGGATGCTTGATACGTCTCCAACGTATCTATAATTTTTTATTGTTCCATGCTATATTATATTCTGTTTTGGACATTCATGGGCTTTATTATACACTTTTATATTATATTTGGGACTAACCTATTAACCGGAGGCCTAGCCCAGAATTGCTGTTTTTTTGCCTATTTCAGAGTTTCGCAGAAAAAGAATATCAAACGGAGTCCAAACGGAATGAAACCTTCGGGAATGTGATTTTCGAAACGAACGTGATCCAGAGGACTTGGACCCTACGTCAAGACATCAACCAGGAGCGCACGTGGTAGGGGGCACGCCTACCCCCCCCCCAGGCGTGCCCTCCACCCTCGTGGGCCCCATGTTGCTCCACTGACATACTTCTTCCTCCTATATATACCTACGTACCCCCAAACTACCAGATACGGAGCCAAAAACCAAATTACACCGCCGCAACCTTCTGTACCCGTGAGATCCCATCTTGGGGCCTTTTCCAGAGCTCCGCCGGAGGGGGCATCGATCACGGAGGGCTTCTACATCAACACCATAGCCTCTCCGATGATGTGTGAGTAGTTTACCTCAGACCTTCGGGTCCATAGTTATTAGCTAGATGGCTTCTTCTCTCTTTTTGGATCTCAATACAATGTTCTCCCCTTCTCTCGTGGAGATCTATTCGATGTAATGTTCTTTTGCGGTGTGTTTGTTGAGACCGATGAATTGTGGGTTTATGATCAAGTTTATCTATGAACAATATTTGAATCTCCTCTGAATTCTTTTATGTATGATTGGTTATCTTTGCAAGTCTCTTCGAATTATCATTTGGTTTGGCCTACTAGATTGATCTTTCTTGCAATGGGAGAAGTGCTTAGCTTTGGGTTCAATCTTGTGGTGTCCTTTCCTAGTGACAGCAGGGGCAGCCAGGCACGTATTGTATTGTTTCCATCAAGGACAAGAAGATGGGGTTTATATCATATTGCATGAGTTTATCCCTCTACATCATGTCATCTTACTTAAAGCATTACTCTGTTCTTTTGAACTTAATACTCTAGATGCATGCTGGATAGCGGTCGATGTGTGGAGTAATAGTAGTTGATGCAGGCAGGAGTCGGTCTACTTGTCTCGGACGTGATGACTATATACATGATCATACCTAGATATTCTCATAACTATGCTCAATTCTATCAATTGCTCAACAGTAATTTGTTCACCCACCGTAATACTTATACTCTCGAGAGAAGCCACTAGTGAAAATGGCCCCCGGGTCTATTTTCCATCATATTAATCTTCCAACACTTAGTTATTTCTATTGTCGTCTTTATTTTGCTTTCTTTACTTTGCATCTTTATCATAAAAATAAAAAAAATATTATCTAATCATATCTATCAGATATCACTCTCGTAAGTGACAGTGAAGGGATTGACAACCCCTTATCGCGTTGGTTGCGAGGATTTATTTGTTTGTGTAGGTGCGAGGGACTCGTGCGTGGTCTCCTACTGGATTAAAACCTTGGTTCTCAAAAACTGAGGGAAATACTTACGCTGCTTTACTGCATCACCCTTTCCTCTTCAAGGGAAAACCAACGCAGTGCTCAAGAGGTAGCAGTTAGCACAATATGTCTTGAAGAGATTGCTAGTGAACTACGAGCCGTTGTCGGTGATGATGCGGTTAGGGAACCCAAACCGGCTCATGAGACCCTTGATGAACTTGACCGCGGACCCGACTCGGATGGTGTGGACGGCTTCCACCTCCGCCCATTTGGTGAACTTGTCGATGTCAACGTAGAGGTAGCGGTAGCCCCCGGGCGCTCGAGGGAAGGGACCCAGGATATCCAGCCCCCAGACCACAAATGGCCAGGAGAGTGGGATAGTCTGGAGGCCTTGAGCCGGCTGGTGGATTTTCTTCGCGTGGAACTGGCAGGCCTCGCAGGACCTTACCAGCTCGGCAGCGTCGTTGAGTGCCGTGGGCCAGTAGAACCCGCTGCCGACCAAGGTGCGCGATGTTGAGTGGTGCCCGCAATTCCCGCCGTGTATGTCAGCTAGCAGCTCACTCCCCTGCTTCCTGGAGATGCATCACAAGGAAACATCATTTGGTCGTTTTCTATAAAGCTCACCGTCCTGGATGCAATATGCCGTAGTGTGTTAAGCCACGCGCTCCGCATCCTCCTATTTCTCCGGCAGCGTTCCTTGCGCTAGGTATGCCGTGAACTCCTCGGTCCAGCACCCCTCCTAAGGCTCGAGCGCCAAGAGCAGGCGTGCTCCTGAGGTCGGGCCATAGGCGGGGGCCCCCGATGCTGGCGGCCGGGGGATTCCACCTTAGGCGATGCCGGCTCCACAGATGCAAATGTTGCTGAAGGTTTGAAGAGCCGCTCCTTGAAGATGTCGGGCTCCTGGGGCAGGCGTCTGGACGCCCTTTTGGCGATGTCATCGGCCTCCTTGTTCTTGTCGCGTGGTACGTGTTGTAGCTGTACGCCCGAGAATTGCTTCTCCATCTTGCGCACCTCCGCGAGGTACGCCTCCATGTGCTCGTCCCTCGACTCATACACTTTGTTGGAGAAGTTGACGAGGAGCTGGGAGTCGCCCTTGATGGTGAGACGCTTCACCCCCAAGGCTGCCGCAGCCTTGAGGCCGGTGATCGACCTCTCATATTAAGCGATGTTGTTAGAGACCTTCTCGCCCCGCTGGAAGCATAGCTGCACGATGTAGTATAGCTTGTCTTGGGTGGGCGAGATGAGCACGGTGCCAGCCCCCGCGCCTTGGCGTGCAAAGGCGTCGTTGAAGTACATGATCCAGCCATCTGGTGCTTCACTTCCTGGCGAGAGGGATCGGCTCTTGCCTGCTTCGGGTTCCGGTGCATCGGTCCATTCTGCCACGAAGTCGGTGAATGCGGCTCCCTTGATGACCCTCGTCGTGCTGAACTCCAACTGAAACGCTTGCAGCTTGATGTTCCACATGGTAACCCTTGCCGCAGCGTTGGGGCTCCGGAGCACCCTCTCCAACGGGTAGGCCGACACTACTACAGGATGGTCCAATTGCTACACTACGATCAGAGACCCTTTGATGAAACTATGTGCGATGCCATAATCGCAGACGGTGGTGTAAAAAAACGTCAAAAAAGGTGCAAAACGTTTGCGATGACAGATGTATCAAACATAGTTTAGAATTTAGTTGCGTGTGCGATGCAGGGCATACGGTTCAGCTCAATTAACTGTTTGGGATGAGGAGGCACAAAAGAAATGGGTAGCCAAATGAAGGCGTGTGCGATATACAACATAATGTTCACTGGGATGAACTGTGTGTGATTAGACAACACAATGGAAACGGTTCAACTGAATAAGATGTGTGTCATACGCGACAAACAGGTCCGTAATCAGAAATGTGTGCGAAGACCAATAATAACACAGATAATTGCTGCTAATAAGCAGTGTGAATTTCTCTGTCTGCAGTAGAATAACATGTATATATATAACTGAAATAAACATCCAATTACATAAGTGACTATATAGATCATTCGCACATACCTCAATAAACAATTGCATGCATTCTAAAGTAGGAGAAACGATCGTCTAGTCATCTACTTCTTGTGACGCTCCCGCCACTGCTATGTGGCTCAATCCCTCGTCTGCTCCAGGAAGAAGATAGTTCCTCATGTCAACGATCCACCTGTACATCTCGTAGCTTGTGTATGCGTCCATGGCCGCATACTTGACATGTTGTTCATCCAGTCTCTCATGCCACACACTGTGCCAGGCGTTCTTGTTCTTATTGCTCTCTTCCCTCATCTTCGCGTAGTAGGGGTCGATGTTGGCCGAGGCGAGGTCAACCAGGGAGTTCAGTTTGTTTTTGTCGCTGCCCCAGACCTTGTAGTGGTGCTGGATATTGACAACACTACAAAAAAAGACACATCTGTGACATTTTGGGCCGAACGAAAAAAAAATTGTCATACATATGACACTTCTATGACGATAGTTGTGACAAAATTCGGTATCTTCATAGATGTGGTGGGCTCCTACTCCTATGACAAAAAATCATGACAGAAAATGGGCTTTTCGTCCTGGGCGGGCCGGAGATGCAGCTGCATGACATTCTTTGGGCCGTCCATGATGGAAAAAACCGTGGTAGAAGCGAGGGCGAGGAAAATTTCGGGGAGTTCCCGGTTATGGTGGGAGGTCGGGGGCCGAGCGATGCGCATTTCTCTCGTACACGTACGCGCATGTGTGCGAGGCATTGGCTCTAACTGAACCCGAGCGATTGCACTGCAGGCTACGCGTTACTGAACCCAAGCGATCGATCGATGGCTGTTAACCGAACCCGATCGAGCGATTCCTTCGCTACTACTGCTAACTGAAGCCGATCGATGCTGCCTCTGGGATGAACTATGAGCGTTGCAGGGGGGGGGGGGTGGATGAACAGTGAGCGGTGGCGCTGCCTCTGGATGAACAGGAACCCGTTGTGTTGTGGAGGGCTGGATGAATAGTAGATGGTGGAGGTGTGCCCGTGGAGGGGTGGTTGAACAGGACCCCGTGGTGTGGAGGGCTGGATGAACAGTAGACAGTGGATGGGTGCCCGTGGAGGGGAGGTTGAACAGTAGCCGGTGGAGTAGCGCGCGGTGGAGGCTGGATGAACAGGAGCCCGTGGAGGCTGGAGGAGGTCGACGATGGAGATGAACAGTATCCCGTGGAGTCCCATTTTGCGGTACGCCACACCCATCCCGATGAACAGGACCACCGGTTCGACCGTAGGAGGTCCATTTCCTCCGTTTTGTGGTACGCCACACCCCTCCCAATCAACAGGACCCCCGTTTCGACCGTAGGAGGTCCGTTTCGTCCGTTTTGCGGTACGCCACACCCCTCCCGATCAACAGGACCCCCATTTCAACCGTAGGAGGTCCGTTTCCTCCGTTTTGCGGCACACCACACCCCTCCCGATCAACAGGACCCCCGTTTCGTCCGTAGGAGGTCCGTTTCCTCCGTTTTGCGGTACGCCACACTCCTCCCGATCAACAGGACCCCCGTTTTGACCGTAGGAGGTCCGTTTCCTCCGTTTTGCGGTATGCCACACCCCTCCCCATGAACACAACGCATTTCGTTGCCTCCCCATGAACACGACGACAACGCTGTTTCTCCGTTCCAACCCAGCCATGTACACGAGCCCTGGCCATACGTATGCGCGAGTAGGCGTTCGAGACCCCGCCCGTATGTACACATATGTGGCCGTATTTTCTTTCTTGCTCCCTGGCCGCTATACGTACGTGTACATGCTACGTGCGCGCCTCTACTACGACACGTACGCGCCTCTACTACAACACGTGCGCGCCTCTACATCCACCAGTATATATGTACGTACACGTTCGCGAACAGAATGACAACGCTACGTCCGCTTCGACCAGGTGGGTCCCGACTGTCAGGCACTTCCTTGCCTGCGAAGATGTAGCTGGTGGGTCCCAACAGTCAGGGGGTGAATCGTTTTTTTGCCCGGACGCACTTCCTTGCGTGTGAAGATGTAGTTGGTGGGTCCCAGCAGTCCGGGGCAAACGTTTTTTTCACGAAATACGGTGGCCCGTCCGGTGGGTCCCCGCTGTTAGGTGGAGGAATAATTATTTTGCACGTAATAAGGAGGCACTTCCTTGCTGCGGTCGTGGACCCAGCTGTCAGCCTCTCCATGTATAGTCCACGTCCGATGGAAGCTGTTCCTTGACCACGTTGACCACGCCGCGCCGAGAGCACCAGGGCGGTGGATGACGGCGAGGCCTAGGAAGGGGACGACGCAGAGCCGGGGAAGACGCGACAGTGGATGCCCACGCGTAGAGGAGTACGAGGGTTCATAGGTTCGCTGCGGTGTGAGGCTGTCGTCGCCGCAGAATAACAGGGGGTGTGGGTGAGTAGAGGGATGGTCTGGCCAGCGGTGGGAGTAGTAGGGGGCGGTGAGGCCTCCGCCGCATCGCAGCCGGCCACGGGAGGCAGGAGCACGAGGCATGACCGGCGCTGGTTTGGGTGGCTGGAGCAAGAAGACCAGAGGTTGAAGAAGCACTACGGTCATCGGATGGACATCATACGGTCACTTTAGCTAGAATCGTGCATTTTGACTAAGTTGACAAAGCCCTCCATCCCCGTCAACTTAGTAGGCCCACAAGTCAGCCTGCCACTATACTGGGTCCCAGCTAATAGGGGGAGTATTCATTTTTTTGTGCGTAATAAGGAGGCACTTCCTTGCGTGTGAAGATATAGCTGGTGGGTCCGAGCTGTCATCGGCGATAACGTTTTTTTCGCGAAATACAGAGGCCCTTTCGGTGGGTCCCTGATGTCAGGTGGAGGAATCATTATTTTGCGCGTAGTAAGGAGGCATTTCCTTGCGCGCGGCCGTGGACCCAGCTGTCGTCTCTCCACGTACAGTCCACTTCAGATGCATGTCGGTCGTTGACCACGTTGACCAGGCCGCGCCAAGAGCACCAGGGCGGTGGACGACGGCGAGGCCTAGGAAGGGAACGGCACGGAGGAAGGGAAGACTCGGCAGTTGTTCCCCACGCGGAGGGGAGTACGGCTGTACAAGGGTTTACTGGTTTGTCTGCCGTCGCCGGAGAATAACAACAGGTGTGGGTGAGTAGAGGGGTGTCTAGGCCAGCGTTGGGAGTACGGTGGGGTGGTGAGGCCTATGCGGCAGCAGAGCCGGCCGCGGGGAGGAGGGAGCAGGCAGTCCCGCCGGCGCTTGTTTGAGCGGCTGGAGCAGGAAGAGCAGAGATTGAAGAAGCACGACGGTCATTGGATGGCCATCCAACAGTCACTACTTGTGCGTCAACCTTTTTTTAGGAAAGCCTCAAATCTGTGGACAACAGCATACAACCCATCTGCCATTATTTCTAATAATTTACAACCCATTTGCTATTTATTAAGGTTTTTTTGGAGCCCATATTCTTTTTGTTAGCATTACAGCCCATATTGTGGCCACGGTTAAAAAATTATACGAAATTTTGCATATTTCGGTGCGGTCCGAACTGTTTTTAATCCTGAAATTTCGACTCACATTCAAACTGATTTTAGAAATAAATATATATCAATATAAAATCCAACAAATTCTCCTTGCATAAAAATGAATGTAATTTAAAATCTCGAAATAAAAAAAAAGATATTTGAAACTAATTGCCGGTTTGATGTGTTTTAAAAATGTACAGCCCATTTCTCATTACTGATGGGCCATTTTCTCGGCCAGCCGAATGAAAGCTCTCCTCGTCTTGAAAGATTTGCAGCCCAACAGGCCTGACAAAGCGACTTACTTGGCAAATCACACAAAAACTGGGTTGTGGCCATGGACCCAGCTGTCAACCTCTCCACGTATAGTCTTCCGATGGAAGTCGTTCCTTGACCACATTGACCACGCCGCGCTGAGAGCACCACGGCGGTGGACGACGACGAGGCGTAGGAAGGGGACGACGCGGAGCTGGGGAAGACGCGACAGTGGAAGCCCGCGTGGAGAGGAGTACGAGGGTTCACTGGTTCGGCTGCGGTGTGAGGCTACTATCGCCGCAGGGCCTGGCCAGCAGTGGGAATAGTAGGGGGCGGTGAGGCCTCCGCGGAAGCACAGCCGTCCACGGGAGGCAGGAGCATGCGGCACGACCGGCGCTGCTTTGGGCGGCTGGAGCAAGAAGACCAGAGGTTGAAGAAGCACTACGGCCGTTGGATGGACATTGTACGGTCAGTGGAGCTAGAATTGTTCATATTGACTAATTTGACAATGCCCTTCGTCCCCGTCAACTTAGTAGGCCCACAAGTCAGCCTCCCAACAAGGTGGGTCCCAGCTAGCCGGGGGAGTATTCATTTTTTTTTGCGTAATAAGGAGGCACTTCCGGTGGGTCCGAGCTGACAGCGGGGGGAACGTTTTTTTCATGAAATACGGTGGCTCGTCAAGTGGGTCCCCACAGTCACGGGGCAAATGTTCTTTTCGCAAAATACGGTGGCCCGTCCAGTGGGTCCCTGATGTCAGTTGGAGGAATCATTATTTTCCGTGTAATAAGGAGGCACTTACTTGCTACGGCCGTTGACCCAGCTGAGACTCTCCACGTACAGTATACTTCCGATGGAAGTCGTTCCTTGACCACGTTGACCTCGCCGCATTCCGTTGCATGCATGCGTCCATGGGCGTGGTGCATGCTGTAACGCCCCAAGACCGACGCTTCAGATGCCTTCCATGTTTTGTGTGTCAGTTGTGTTATTTATTTGCTTGTTGCATTTCATCATTTCATCATCCGCATTGCATCTGCATGTTTTCTTAAAACTCTTAGTTCGTTCGTGGTTGCCGCGTCTCTAAGTTGGCCGTTCCAGACCAATCAGGTTTTTGCTTCCCTCTTGACCGTGACCGCCTAACCTCTCTTTGCACAGAGCATCGACCCCTCGCTCGTGTCTGAAACTTCCCCAAACCCGAACCGGACTTTCGTTACCATTGGGTCCGGATCATCCCCAAATATCTATAAAACATCTCTGTTTTATTATTCGGGCTACCTAACCTATTTATTTACGACCGCCCGATTATAATCGGACGGACCGGATTAGGCCCTACCTAGTCCCCTACCTATATAATCAGACCAAATGCCTAATTTCTAGGGATCCTCCCGAGCGCCGCCACTCTTCCTGTCTCCTCCTCATCGGGATCTTCCCCGATCCAAAATTCCCACCAACCAGAACATCCCGTGCTCCTTCCACCGCAACCTCCAGATTCCCCTCGTCCTCCACCTCGCTCGACCCAGCGCCTCCCTGTCCTCTCCCTCGCCTCCTCGCCCGACGACCAGCGCCACCCAACCAAATCACGGCCAGCCATAGCCGCCACTCCTCTCCTAGATCCCCTCCTCCTGGAGCTCAACCTCGCGCGGGCCTCGAACCTCCTCGTCGTCCCGAGCAGGAACGCTCGTCCTCGTCTCCTCTCGACCCCGAGCCAAGTCCTCTGCATCGCGAGCTCCTCCGCCTCCTGTAACCCCCCGAGCCTCGTCGGACTGCGCTCCCGCCGACGACCAGCAGGTAGTCGAGCCCATCCGGATGTCACCGGCGCTGCCCTTCCCCTGCCATGGCGCATCGGCCTCCTCTGCTCCCGCACCTGAGGCCCCGAGCCCCTCCAGCTCGACCTGCTGCCGGCGACATCGACTTCCAGGACGCCCTTCTGCTCCCCTCCGCCCTTCCCTTTTTCCTCTCCTTTTCTCTCTCTCTCGGCTCACATCTCTCTCTCCCTATAGCTGCTGCAGCAAGGAGCCGCCGCTGCCAAGTTCTTGCCGGGCGCGGCGCCGTTGCCCAGATCCGATGCCGGACGACTCGAACCGCCCCGTTCCGGCAAGTTCTCGCCGACCCCGTCGCCAGAACCTCCCCTGGTGTCGTCTTCTGCATCGCCATGACCTGCTGCTTCCTCTGTTGGTAACGAGCATCAGGAGCCCGCTCGTCCCGAGCGTTGACCATGCCTCCAGCGACCCCCAAGGCCCAGCGCGCCTCCTCACCCAGCCCGCACTGCCTCAGCCACCACCATCGACCTGGACTAAAGCCCATGGGTGAGCGCCCACAACTCCTCCTCTCTGTTGGGCCGGCCAGATTCGGCCCATATCATGTTTTTTTCCAGCGCCTGCGAATTTGTGTATTATCCAGAGATTTACCGTTTTGCAGAATAGCCCCCCTAGATCATGCATTTAATAATTCACAAACCATGCATCGGATTAAAATGTCTTAAACATGTAAAATGCTTAGATTTTTATCTAGTTTCATAATATCCAACTTTCATCCATGTTTAAAATGTTTAAATTGTTGTTTGCATTAATTTGCTTAAATGCCATGTTAAAATGCTTTATTTCATAACTAAATAACCGTAACCCGGAATTTAATAAACTTTATATGTAAATGGGGTGAAAAAATGCCTAGTTTAACATGGTGCACTTTATTTTGCTGTTTAATGACATTAAAATTGTGTTTAGGGCAGAACAGTACCAAATTCATAATATGCATATGAGGATTTTTCCGGACTTGGTGTTCATTGTTTCCGGCCTCATTTAAACTTGCCTAGGTAGGTAGTTTTGTTGTGCTTCACCTCTTGCCATGCTAACCAACATTTAATTGTGTTGAGTACCTAAATGAGAGAGAACTAAATAAGTCACGTGGTGTTTCGTCAATATGCAATGGAGTTGCATATTGGACTCCACTTAATTTGTAGAATTGTCTGTTGCACTTTGACATGCCATGAGTCTTTAAAACGGACATGCATCATTCTTGTTTGTGCATCATGCCATGTTTATGTGATGGTTGTTTACTATGTTGTTTGCTTCTTTCCGGTTTGCTTCTCTCGTTAGCTTCGGTTTTGTTCCGGAGTTGTGAGGATTCGTTCGACTTCGTCCGTTTGTCTTCTTCATGGACTCGTTCTTCTTCCTTGCGGTATCTCAGGCAAGATGACCATACCCTCGAAATCACTTCTATCTTTGCTTGCTAGATTGCTCGCTCTTTTGCTATGCCTATGCTATGATGCCTAGCACTTGATTATCATGCCTCCCATATTGCCATGTCAAGCCCCTAACCATCCTTTCCTAGCAAACCATTGTTTGGCTATGTTACCGCTTTGCTCATCCCCTCTTATAGCGTTGTTAGTTGCAGGTGAAGATGAAGTTTGTTCCTTGTTGGAACATGAAGATGTTGTTCCTTGTTGGAACATGTTTACTTATTGGGATATCACAATATCTCTTATATTATTAACGCATCTATATACTTGGTAAAGGGTGGAAGGCTCGGCCTTATGCCTGGTGTTTTGTTCCACTCTTGCCGCCCTAGTTTCCGTCATATCGGTATTATGTTCCTGGATTTTGCGTCCCTAACGCGGTTGGGTGATTTATGGGACCCCCTTGACAGTTCGCTTTGAATAAGACTCCTCCAGCAAGGCCCAACATTGGTTTTACCATTTGCCTCACCTATGCCCCTTTTATTTCCCTTGGGTTTCCGGAGACCGAGGGTCATCTTTATTTTAGCCCCCCCGGGCCAGTTCTCCTTCGAGTGCTGGTCCAAACCGAGCGATGTCCGGCGCCCCCTGGGCAATCAGGGTCTATGCCAAACCCGACGTCTGTCTCATCCGGTGTGCCCTGAGAACGAGATATGTGCAGCTCCTATCGGGATTTGTCGGCACATCCGGGCGGCTTTGCTGGTCTTGTTTTGTTACTGTCGAAATGTCTTGTAGCCGGGATTCCGAGACTGATCGGGTCTTCCCGGGGAGAAGGAATATCCTTTGTTGATCGCGAGAGCTTATAATGGGCTGAGTTGGGCTCCACCAGAGATGCTACTCGCTTGCTGCAGCTCCACCTCACTACCTTCTCCTACCCATAAGCTTAAATAGTCTTGATCTCGCGGGTGTGAGATTGCTGAGTCTCCGTGACTCACAGATACTTCCATAACCAGTTTGCAGGTGCCGATGAAACCGTGCAGGTGATGCACCCGAGCTCAAGGAGGAGCTCGATGAAGATCTTGTTCATTGTGTTGTTTCATTTCAGTTGATCAGTAGTGGAGCCCAGTTGGGACGATCGGGGATCTGTGTAGCATTTGGGGTAGTCTTCTTTCATTTTGGTTCCGTAGTCGGACCTTGATTGTATATGTTTGATGTAATGCTTTATTCGCGTATTGCGTGAAGTGGCGATTGTAAGCCAACTATGTATCTCTTTTCCTTATGTATTACATGGGTTGTGTGAAGATTACCTCACTTGCGACATTGCTTTTCAATGCGGTTATGCCTCTAAGTCGTGCTTCGACACGTGGGAGATATAGCCGCATCGAGGGCGTTACAAGTTGGTATCAGAGCCTTCCCCGACCTTAGGAGCCCCCACTGATTGATCGTTTTTAGCGGCCGAGTTGTGTCTAGAAAAATGTTTTGAGTCATTTAGGAATTATGTATCGGAGAGTTTAGGAATTCTTTTTTACTTCCCAGTCTCCTCATCGCTCTGGTAAGGCATCCTGACGTAGAGTTTTGACTCTTCTCTTCTCTTCTCAAATTTCACTAAAAAAAATTTTAGGATCACGCGGGTATCTTAGAATCGTTCCGATGGTTTTGTGTTGACAACATTGTCTTGGTGCCTCCTGTCAGCAGGGGTTTAGTGGAAGTGTCCCGGGGAGTTGAGCTCTGAGGTGTTGTCGTCATAATTTTATGGTTGCAGTTCTGGAATACCTGAGTTTAGTACGCCGACATTGAAAATCTCTTTTGTACAGTTGTTGGTGAGATAACCCTGATAGCCCAGTACTGAGGCGAGTGCGGGAGTATTGCCATAACTCGTATAACGGATGCTTTTCGAAGGTTGAGGTAAACGATTTCCGAAGGTTTCTTGGTTATGTGTTGAAGGATGGATACAGCTGGATCTAGGTATTGTTAGTTTGGGTGATATATTGTGTGTCCCCTGTATCCCCAACACCAGATTGCATAACCAGAAAGTTTCGGGAGTTTATAGGTGGGAATTCAAGTAGCTCCTAGAATATCTTTCCGACAGATGCATGATATGGGATTGGGTAAATCTCTATCATGTGTATTTGTTCTGGCTTATTTTGCAAGCCAATCCTTTGTTTTGTTTTAAGTTGTGGTATTCGAGTTGCTTCAAAGTCAAATGTGGATTCCATACCTTATTCTAAGTGGTGTTCTCATATTTCTATGTGGATGCTAATCCTTCTTGATAATCAAGGTTGTCTTTTCAATTCTTTCCAATCGGTGTGTTTCTCTTTAAGTAAATCCGATCATTCCAACATTCGCAAGATCAATTCTAAGCTTTTTCTCAACGGTGTTCGTTTCATCCGACCCAAGTTGT
Source organism: Aegilops umbellulata (assembly GCA_032464435.1). NCBI lineage: Eukaryota > Viridiplantae > Streptophyta > Magnoliopsida > Poales > Poaceae > Aegilops > Aegilops umbellulata. The sequence continues at coordinate 216,532,936 of CP136060.1, forward strand.
CTTTGTTTTCCCGCCCTCCCACCCTTTTTCTTCAAGGACTCAGATTTCTTAATCAAGTATCCACCTTATAGATGTGAAGTCTCTTCTTTCTTTTCTTTCAATGTTTTTATCCGGTGATTTCCCATGAAGATACTAACGGAGTTTCAAGTTCATCATTCTTCATTCTCGTATTCTTTTCCGGTGGCTTTAACTCAAGCTTTCGGTGTTGATCATATCTCTTTCCTCGTCTCGAATGTTTTCTCATGCCGGTGCACCTCTTAATCGTTCACCTCTCGCTATTCATTTGTTCCGGAGTGATGAAGATATCTCAGAAGATTCAAGTTTCCATTCTCAATTCAATCAAGTTCTTTTGAGGATGCTATCTCACTAAAGCCATTTAATTCAACCGGTGTAATCTCTCTTCCTAAGCAATTCTTTCAATGGTGTTTCTTTTGAGTGGGCCCTAACCCACAGGTCTTTTCCCAGGATCTTACCTGACTCTTCTAATTTTCCCGGAATTATTCTCAAATCCTTTTCGAAGTTTGACGTAAGAATGAATTATCATCAGTCATATGTCTTTCTCCAATATCTTTCAAATTCTTTCATCGTTAATTCAAACCTTCTATTCTTCATTGTTCCGGAGTGCCTCAATAATTCATGGTGGTGTTTCCCATCGTCATTCTCAACATTTGAAGACCGAAGAAGAGTTTCTCTTAAATCTTGCTCCATTCTCTTCAAGATTCATGGTTCTAGCTTCATGCCATCCTCTCATAATTGTTTTCGATTGTGAGAATTCTTTTCACCCATCCGGAGAATTTCAGAAGTCTTTTCAGTTTGATTCTCCGAAGCCCATCATCTCAGATTTATTCGTTCTAAGTTTTCAGCTTCGTTCTCCAATTATTCTAAATTGATGTCTCTTCGTTCATTCTCCAAATCTTACCGGTGCATCGTTCAAGTATCCTCTAATCAGCTCGTGATCTATTCGTTCACTTGTTTCCAAAATCTCTCTAGTATCTTCATTCGTTTTCTAATTCTTCCCGGTGAATTGTGCCTTTGCTACTTTCATTTCCAATTCTTATGGTGGTTCGTTCAAGAGTTCTCTTCATTCATTATCATATAGATTCATTCGTTCTTTCCAATCCTACCGGTGGTTCGTTGAAGACCTTCCCAAGTTGAGCAATATCTCTCTTCAATCTTTTTTGCAATGATAATAAGTAGTATGCCTAATCCGTCGCTTGTCATCAATGTAAATTGGTGAAGGATACGCATAACATAATTCTTGTTCTTGTTTCTTCCAATTGATTAATTCCTTCTTCCGGAGTTCGTAATGGTATCAATTTCTCAGTTCTAAGTTGTTCATCTTTTCTTTCCGGAATTTGTTCATCATGTCACATTCTCGGTTCGAGATGCTTCATCTTTTCTTTCCGGAGTTCAAAGTTTTCTCGGTTATATCATTTCAAAGCTTCATCTTATCACTGCAAGGCTTCACCTTGTGTTTTCAACTTCTCTTTCTTTTATCATCCTTTTCTTACCGGAGTTCTTCATGGAGGCTCTACATGGTGCTTCGTCAAGGATTCTTTTCATTCTTCAATTGTTCATCAAGATTTCTCTCGGAGTTAAGATCCGTCAAGCCATACTCTGAAATAAACATGGTGTCAACACATGTTTTATTTTGAGGAGTTCAAGCATTGTTCATCTTGCATTCCGAAGTGCAATTCTTTCGGCCTTATCTTTTGAGGTGGTGTTATGTCATTTTGACAGTTTCATTCATGTTTCATGATTCACTTGTTGTCAAGAATGAGATATTTAAATCCATCAATCTCTTCATTGGAGTTATCTTGGGTTATATTTCACCTAAAGCTTTCCCTAAGGATTGTTGCTATTTATGGTGCTTATAAATGACCCAAGTTCTTCATTTGTCCTCTCAGTTAAATAAGTTTCTCGTCTCCTTGTTGATATCAATCCAATCGTTTGTTTCCGTTGGTGGCAGAAGCTCACCTCATAATGTTGAGATGTTTCCCTAAGTCCACTACAAGGTTATTCTTTTCGTTGTTGGTTTTCCAACAACTCCGTTCTATCCTTCTTTTAAGGATGCTCTCTCAAATTCACTTGCAGAACATGTTGTTTTCTTCTCAGTTCTTTTCATTGCATTCTTCATTTCTACCAGAGGCATTGTGATGTTGCTCTCTTCACCCATCATCTCGTTTTGCCAAGATCATATTCTTTTCATGCTTACCATTTAACCGGAGTGTTGTGCTCTGATTCAAGTTCTCTCATCTTATCAAGTTTTGCACCCCTTCTCAACCGGAGTGCAGTCTGAAATCTTTCTTACCCATTGTGCCATTTTTTCCAATAGTTCTGGAGGCAATGTGTTGTTGATTTCATCAAGTATCTTACCATCTTCTCAACTTCATGTTAATTCCTTCCATTTTCAGTCGGAGTGCTGCCCAAATTATATAATTCTTATTCCTTCTCTATCTTGTTTTAACCGGAGTGGTGTCAATATTTATCTTGTCACTTAACCTCATGGTTTCATTGTATCCCATGTTCTTCTTATCTTAGGGAGTGTTCGCAATCTCATTCATCTCCATTTTATTCTTCTTTAAATTGTTTAACCTCTCAAGGTTCATTGGTTTCACTCGTTTGTCGAAGAAGCAACTCTTTTTTACCTCTTCCCCTTCTGTTTCTCTCCGGTGCCATCCTAGATCTCGGGATGAGATCCTCTTGTAGTGGTGGAGTGTTGTAACGCCCCAAGACCGACGCTTCAGATGCCTTCGATGTTTTGCGTGTCAGTTGTGTTAATTATTTGCTTGTTGCATTTCATCATTTCATCATCCGCATTGCATCCGCGTGTTTTCTTAAAACTCTTAGTTCGTTCGTGGTTGCCGCGTCTCTTCATTGGCCGTTCCAGACCAATCGGGTTTTCGCTTCCCTCTTGACCGTGACAGCCTAACCTCTCTTTGCACAGAGCATCGACCCCTCGCTCGTGTCCGAAACTTCCCCAAACCCGAACCGGACTTTCATTACCATTGGGTCCGGATCATCCCCAAACATCTATAAAACATCTCCGTTTTATTATTTGGGCTACCTAACCTATTTATTTACGACCGCCCGATTATAATCGGATGGACCGGATTAGGCCCTACCTAGTCCCCTACCTATATAATCAGACCAAATCCCTAATTTCTAGGGATCCTCCCGAGCACCGCCCCTCTTCCTGTCTCCACCTCATCGGGATCTTCCCCGATCCAAAATTCCCACCAACCAGAACCCTCCCGTGCTCCTTCCACCGCAACCTCCAGATTCCCCTCGTCCTCCACCTCGCTCGACCCAGCGCCTCCCTGTCCTCTCCCTCGCCTCCTCGCCCGACGACCAGCGCCACCCAACCAAATCACGGCCAGCCACAGCCGCCACTCCTCTCCTAGATCCCCTCCTCCTGGAGCTCAACCTCGCGCAGGCCTCGAACCTCCTCGTCGTCCCGAGCAGGAACGCTCGTCCTCGTCTCCTCTCGACCCCGAGCCAAGTCCTCTGCATCGCGAGCTACTCCGCCTCCTGTAACCTCCCGAGCCTCGTCGGACTGCGCTCCTGCCGACGACCAGCAGGTTGTCGAGCCCATCCGGATGTCGCCGCCGCTGCCCTTCCCCTGCCATGGCGCCTCGACCTCCTCTGCTCCCGCACCCGAGGCCCCGAGCCCCTCCAGCTCGACCTGCTGCCGGCGACATCGACTTCCAGGCCGCCCCTCTGCTCCACTCCGCCCTTACCTTTTTCCTCTCCTTCTCTCTCTCTCGGCTCACATCTCTCTCTCCCTATAGCTGCTGCAGCAAGGAGCCGCCGCCGCCAAGTTCTTGCCGGGCGCGGCGCCGTTGCCCGGATCCGATGCCGGACGACTCGAACCGCCTCGTTCCGGCCAGTTCCTGCCGACCCCGTCGCCAGAACCTCCCCTGGCGCCGTCTTCTGCATCGCCATGACCTGCTGTTGCCTCTGTTGGTAACGAGCATCAGGAGCCCGCTCGTCCCGAGCGTTGACCACGCCTCCAGCGACCCCCAAGGCCCAGCGCGCCTCCTCACCCAGCCCGCACGGCCTCAGCCACCACCATCGACTTGGACTAAAGCCCATGGGTGAGCGCCCACAACTCCTCCTCTCTGTTGGGCCGACCAGATTCGGCCCATATCATGTTTTTTCCCGCGCCTGCGAATTTGTGTATTATCCAGAGATTTACCGTTTTGCAGAATAGCCCCCCTAGATCATGCATTTAATAATTCACAAACTGTGCATCGGATTAAAATGTCTTAAACATGTAAAATGCTTAGATTTTCATCTAGTTTCATAATATCCAACTTTCATCCATGTTTAAAATGTTTAAATTGCTGTTTGCATTAATTTGCTTAAATGCTATGCTAAAATGCTTTATTTCATAACTAAATAACCGTAACCCGGAATTTAATAAACTTTATATGTAAATGGGGTGGAAAAATGCCTAGTTTAACATGGTGCACTTTATTTTGCTGTTTAACAACATTAAAATTGTGTTTAGGGCAGAACAGTACCAAATTCATAATATGCATATGAGGATTTTTCCGGACTTGGTGTTCGTTGTTTCCGGCCTCATTTAAACTTGCCTAGGTAGGTAGTTTTGTTGTGCTTCACCTCTTGCCATGCTAACCAACATTTAATTTTGTTGAGTACCTAAACGAGAGAGAACTAAATAAGTCACGTGGTGTTTCGTCAATATGCAACGGAGTTGCATATTGGACTCCACTTAATTTGTAGAATTGTCTGTTGCACTTTGACATGCCATGAGTCTTTAAAACGGACATGCATCATTCTTGTTTGTGCATCATGCCATGTTTATGTGATGATTGTTTACTATGTTGTTTGCTTCTTTCCGGTTTGCTTCTCTCGTTAGCTTCGGTTTTGTTCCGGAGTTGTGAGGATTTGTTCGACTTCGTCCATTTGTCTTCTTCATGGACTCGTTCTTCTTCCTTGCGGGATCTCAGGCAAGATGACCATACCCTCGAAATCACTTCTATCTTTGCTTGCTCGATTGCTCGCTCTTTTGCTATGCCTATGCTACGATGCCTAGCACTTGCTTATCATGCCTCCCATATTGCCATGTCAAGCCCCTAACCATCCTTTCCTAGCAAACCGTTGTTTGGCTATGTTACCGCTTTGCTCAGCCCCTCTTATAGCGTTGTTAGTTGCAGGTGAAGATGAAGTTTGTTCCTTGTTGGAACATGAAGATGTTGTTCCTTGTTGGAACATGTTTACTTGTTGGGATATCACAATATCTCTTATATAATTAACGCATCTATATACTTGGTAAAGGGTGGAAGGCTCGTCCTTATGCCTGGTGTTTTGTTCCACTCTTGCCGCCCTAGTTTCCGTCATATCGGTATTATGTTCCCGGATTTTGCGTCCCTAACGCGGTTGGGTGATTTATGGGACCCCCTTGACAGTTTGCTTTCAATAAGACTCCTCCAGCAAGGCCCAACATTGGTTTTACCATTTGCCTCACCTATGCCCCTTTTATTTCCCTTGGGTTTCCGGAGCCCGAGGGTCATCTTTATTTTAGCCCCCCCGGGCCAGTTCTCCTTCGAGTGCTGGTCCAAACCGAGCGATGTCCGGCGCCCCCTGGGCAATCAAGGTCTATGCCAACCCGACGTCTGGCTCATCCGGTGTGCCCTGAGAACGAGATATGTGCAGCTCCTATCGGGATTTGTCGGCACATCCGGGCGGCTTTGCTGGTCTTGTTTTTTTACTGTCGAAATGTCTTGTAGCCGGGATTCCGAGACTGATCGGGTCTTCCCGGGGAGAAGGAATATCCTTCATTGATCGCGAGAGCTTATAATGGGCTAAGTTGGGACACCCCTGCAGGGTATTATCTTTCGAAAGCCGTGCCCGCGGTTATGAGGCAGATGGGAATTTGTTAATGTCCGGTTGTAGAAAACCTGAAGTTGACCTTAATTAAAATACATCAACCGCGTGTGTAGCTGTGATGGTCTCTTCTCGGCGGAGTCCGGGAAGTGAACACAGTGTTGGAGTTATTCTTGACGTAGGTTGTTCTAGGATCACTTCTTGATCATAGTTGTTCGACCGTGCTTTTGCCTTCTCTTCTCGCTCTCATTTGCGTATGTTAGACACCAGAGATGCTAGTCGCTTGCTGCAGCTCCACCTCACTACCTTCTCCTACCCATAAGCTTAAATAGTCTTGATCTCACGGGTGTGAGATTGCTGAGTCCCCGTGACTCACAGATACTTCCATAACCAGTTTGCAGGTGCCGATGAAACCGTGCAGGTGATGCACCCGAGCTCAAGGAGGAGCTCGATGAAGATCTTGTTCATTGTGTTGTTTCATTTCAGTTGATCAGTAGTGGAGCCCAGTTGGGACGATCGGGGATCTGTGTAGCATTTGGGGTAGTCTTCTTTCATTTTGGTTCCGTAGTCGGACCTTGATTGTATCTGTTTGATGTAATGCTTTATTCATGTATTGCGTGAAGTGGCGATTGTAAGCCAACTATGTATCTCTTTTCCTTATGTATTACATGGGTTGTGTGAAGATTACCTCACTTGTGACATTGCTTTTCAATGCGGTTATGCCTCTAAGTCGTGCTTCGACACATGGGAGATATAGCCGCATCGAGGGCGTTACACGTGCCCACTGTCAGCCTCTCACGTACAGTCATCTTCCGATGACTCTCGGTTGTTCACCACATTGACCACAACGTGTTGAGCGCACCTAGACTGGAACGACCCGGAGATGGGGAAGACGGGGTAGTGGAGTCGCAGATGGAGAGGAGTGGAAACTTCACTGGTTCGGGTGCGCGGCAGCACAGCCGTGATGCCGCCCACGGGAGACACGAGCAAGAACAAAGGTTGAAGAAGGAGCACGGCTGTTGGATTAACATCCAACGGTCCAGCTGCTAGAATCATTTGTTGATTAAGTTGACAAAGCCGTGCATACACGTCCGCTTAGTAGGCCCACAAGTTAGTCACCAAATCTGATGGGTCCCAGATGTCAACGGGATGAATATTTATTTTTGCAAAACAAGGAGGCACTTCCTTCCGTGCGAAGATACAGCCGGTGGGTCCCAGCGGTCAGGTGGAGGAAACATTTTTTTTCAACTTAATAAGGAGGAACTTTCCGTGCGTGCAACCATGGACCTCATGGGTCCCAGCCGTCAGGCTCTCCACGTACAGTCCTCTTCCGATGACTCTCGTTTTTGACCACGCCGCATCGAACGTAGCGAGGCGGTGGACGACGGCGAGGCCCCGGATGAGAATGACTCGGAGATGGGAAAACGAGGCAGTGGAGTCACAGATTGAGAGGAGGAGAACGGTTATAACTGGTTCTGTTGGGGCGTGGGGCTATAGTCTGCGGAGAATAACAGGAGGTGTCAAGTGGTGGAGGTATAGCCTGGCCGGCGGTGGGGTAGCGCTTCGCAGTGATGCATGCTAAGCAGAGCCGCTAGCCGCCGGAGGCCGGACCAGGCAGTCCCGGCGACGTTGGAGGAAGAAGAAAAGAGATTGAAGGTGCATGCCAGCCGTTGGATATAAATCCAATGGTTGTGGATGACACAATCATTTGTTGACCAAGTTGACAACGCCCTGCGTAGGCTTCGACCTATTGGCCCACATGTCAGCCTGCAAAAATGTGGCATATATTTAACCCATGTTTTCTAGAATGTACAGTCAATTTGCTGGGCTGGGTGAACAAATAATTTTGCGTCAATCAGACCCATTTATATTTTCTAAGAAATCCCAGCCCATTTGCACTTCCTTGAAATACACGTATTAGGTGGGCTCGTTATATATATGTTGTTATGTTAGAAGGAGCAATTAATATCAAAGAATAATCCGGAGAGGCACATTATATATAAGAAATTAGCGAGTTATTTCTCAAAATAAAAATGAGCGCGTTATTATTAAATTGGTCCTTAAAATCTTCGCAAGCTTTTGTACGTAATCACCAGGATTTTCCTTGCCTATGAGTCAAAAACAACCAGGATTTTCCTTGCCAACTTCCATTAAACATTTATTTTTATAAGTTAATAACACGTGGGATGTTTTTATAATGTATATATAAGTCTCTATAAAATATACGATAATAGTAATAATACAAATATAATGTGGTTAGAAGGGAAAACATAAATTGGACACAACAGTACTTTTATAAGAGACCTGTGTTTTATATCCCACAGTAGGCATACTAACAAGTTCACACACAAATACAACAGAAAAGGTAAACATTCATATCAAACTCAGGTTCACAGGACACGTTCATATTCATAGCCAACATTCACTATCAACAACTCAAAAGATTGATATATACACAAGCTCAGCATATCTATGCATCCAAATGATTGATAGATCACACGACAATATTCATACAAAATTCACAAAAATATTCGGATATACACATGTTCAGTATGTTTATGCATCCAAATGATTGAGATCACAGCCAATATGATCCATGGACGAACTTTAATTACCTAGGGTACAGACTAGTAAATGGTGTTCAATCGGAGGTACTTCTTGCTAAAATTAGTTCTTGTAAACTTTGCTTGTAGGTTTATCCTCGAATAGTGGCCTCGTGCCGAGGGTGGTTTGAGCAACTTGGCCACTACTTTCTTCCAACTAGTTAACTGGCTCATCTTGGTCCTGTATCTTGCCAAAATTCTACATTGCAGACGAGAAAGGAGGCGGTTGAGAAAATGAACCACCCAAATTTTTTGTGCAGTTCCACTGAAATGGAGCATCCTTGGCGTGCAGACTGATTAAGTGCTAGATGAATATACGCATCAACCAACTTGTCTGGAATCTTTACACTCCATGCCATATAGTTCGGTACGATATGTGCCGATAACCAAAAGGCACAAGTTGGGACGAAAGACTGGACTGCGTTTTTCTGGGCTATGCACCAAGCAATATTTTTGGCGTTCACTCTCCTAATACTTGGAGTTTGATAATTGGTTGACGCCGGTTGATACTCGAATGAATATAGGCACTTCTTGTCAACATCGATGCTTGTCTGAGTGAACTTTGGATTACATAGCAACAGCATAAGTACCTGTCCATCTGATCATTTTGTGCAGTTCTACTGAAATCACCAGATGTAATGATTTGTCTGCGAGTTCAGGCTCCAAATTACTCCTTTATGAAATCGGCAAACAGTAGCACAATACCAAATTACCAATACATATGACAGGCACAATAATCAGGATAAAGACCAGTACCAACCTGTGTGAGGTAGCATATCTGTCGGTGTTCTGGGAACGGGGGTCCCCAGACTTGCCTGCCTGCGGCCTGCGGCGTGGCTCAAAGGGGGGCCCAGCACGGCCCATCTTCATCAACACAGACCCAAGACCCTCGCGAGGGGCCAAGCCTCGCGGGGCGGACCAACTCTCCAAGTTGTCTAGCTCAACCAACTAGCTCAGGGATATCTAACACAGATTCTTGGAGAAGGGGTGGTTTATAGGAAACCAACTTGATCACGAACTCAACATAGCGGTCAGGTGACAACCTGGTAACACTTCCGAGAAGATATTCGGAACATCACGAACCACCGATATGATACTAAGCTCGAGATCAATCTTGCTTTTCAGGGCAAGATGATATGATCAAAAGAACAAGGGATTGAATAATCCTAACTCATTGATCGAAGAGTGCACCAGAAATAAGGACTAGGTAGCACGATCAATCTTAGGATGATGATTTAGTAACCGACACGCTAAGAATGAGAATATTGTCCATTTACTACAAGCAACGAGTTGCTCAGAGTATTGATTTCACACATCACGAATCACTTGTCGGCATTCCGGTTGCAACGACACGAAACCGAGGAATGAACAATGATGGCAAGAAGTATTACTGCGTCAAGAATTCATAAGAGGTAGTGCAATTCTCATGACATTCTTGATATAAAGATGGTAACACTCCAAGGTAGAGCAGAGCAGAAGCTGGATTGGCATTTCGATCTGCGGGACACAATTACTTTGACCCAATCCTAGAAATGGATGAGGCACTGGAGTTTGTTTCTCCTAGTCATTCCCGGAATAGAATGGCTTGACGGACCACAAGAATAATAGGCATCGATGAACACGAATGCACAACTATTCCTGACTATCAATTGATAGACTAGGGTCGGAATACAACTAAGGAGGGACAACTCAAGGGGACATATATCTTTTCTGATTTGTGGATGCATAGATTAGTATGTCGAGCGAAGCTCAACATTTCTTCCAGATAACCCATGCGGAAAGGAAGAATTGGCAGAGTCACAATTAGGAATGGAGAACTCCTCAAGAGTACTCTGGTTGTGATCTTTTGGTTCAACAGAACTTCTGCCATAAGCAGTTCATGGTATTTGGAAGAATGATATACCACGGACCTCGATGACTATCGCAAAGGTTACTAATGTCCTAAAGGAACTAGCAAGCACTATCAACATGAAGTAAGTAGGGTGAATCTCCAGTTCGAGAACCCAGGAGTAGAATACCTACTACTAATTGGCATCACGGGATGCTTTCGAGAATGGTGGTCAGATTCAACACACTGGAAACACAAAACATGGACAGATTACTAGATGGTTTCATAAGACACCTAGGGTCATAGTAGTTGCTCCAACATATACGTCAAGGCAACGGAGTACCTCAACAGACCGATTAGTGTGCTTATTCTGACCCAAATGAACATTAGAAACAGAGAGAAGGGATTTGCAACTGCATCAGACTATTTAGAAACCTGGGATGACTGGGACAGCATAACGGCTGTAAATGCTCAAAAATATTTGGACATCCTGCAAAAATGGTGGCATAGCCACTCAACATCACAATATTAATGTTCTGAGATCAACTAAGAACACATGGAAGTAGTAGAAACAGAACTGGGGCTTGAACTCAACAATCCTAGGCAACTACGGTTTAGTAACACGTCATCCTAAGAGATAGAAGAGAAGCCTATTTCTTAAACCCCGTAGAAGAGAAGAGGTTGACTCAGATCAGAAGGGCATGAGGTATAAGGAGTAAAAAGAGCCTTACGTTCCCTTCCACAATCAATTCCCTTACATAACTAAAGCATTTCTAGACACAACTTCGACCAGTTTGGCTTGGTAATCCTACAGGCAGTCAGGCTCTGATACCAACGCTGTTAGGACCACGATCCTAAGTCACACCGATCTAGCATGTAACACATCATATCACTTTGCGGCCTCACGCACGGTATTCCCACGGGTGCCACCTTACCTGGCCCGGGACCGTTTGCGCCTTTTGGCTCACGTATATGATAGTGTCGCTAGCATCCATATGACAAAGAACCCGGGCCGACATGGCTAGTCGTGAACCCAAGGCGGCACTAACCCATGAGGACAGGCATACATGAATCACATCGAGCATGTCGGTCAACAACGTATATATCCGGGCTGTAGCACTGGGCTAACAGGACTCCGGTGACCCGGGCTGTAGCAAGCTAGGCAGGACTCCGGATAACACCGCGTGACATTTCCCCGAAGGGACAGACACAGGAACGACGTGAAACACATGCCGGCCAGTCAAGAGTTCCGAGCAGTAGTGCTGGGCTAACAGGACTCCGGTGAACCGGGCTGTAGCGGACTACTATCGCTCAGAAGCACTAGACTTACATTTCCCCATATGAAAGGCTGCCAAGGATAAACAACTAGATAGTCGGATCCCACTCATACCAAGCATTTCAATCATACACACAATATGCCCGATATGAGTAAATACAACATGGCATCACAACATAACTCTACGACTCAAAATATTTATTCATTAGGCTCCGAAGAGCGAGATATTACAAACATGGGTCTCATGACCCAACATTCAGAGCATACAAGGCAAGCACATGCGGAAGCTTAACATGTCTGAGTACAGACATCTACAAATGAAAAAGGTTGAGAAGCCTGACTATCTACCAGATCCTGCCAAGGGCACAAGATCGTAGCTGAGGTATCAAGCTAAACGTCGAAGTCCAAGCAGTACTACTAGCGAGACCGACGTCTCTCTGCAAAACATAAAATAGGCAAACGTGAGTACAATTGTACTCAGCAAGACTTACATCAGAACTAACTACATATGCATCAGTACCAATAAAGGGGGTGGTGGAGTTTGACTGCAGCAAGCCAGCTTTGACTCAGTGGCTAACCTGAACTACGACTGCAAGCGACTCTGTTGGTGTGGCGCACACGAGTCCACATATTCACCATCCAATACACCACTATGGATCCACTTCCATCTCCCTACGAGAAGGCCATCCATAGCACTCACGCTTATCTTGCGTATTTTAGGGTATCCACTTTCACTTGTCTATGAACTGTTATAGGCAACCCAGAAGTCCATTACCGCGGACACGGCTATTCGAATAGATGATGTTAACCCTGCAGGGGTGTACTTCTTCACACACGCTCTCACCACTTACCGCCGTTTACACGACATGTACTCGACAACCTTCAAGCGGAAGCCCAGCGAGGGTGTCGGCCACGGCCTACCTAAACACTCAAGTCTCTAGTCCAGGTTTATCGCCTATTCGGGTTCCATCCGCAGGGAGTCCGGCCGAGGTTTCCACTAACGGCCCCGAACGATGTGAACAGGGTTCCCGAGACACCAAACGGGCGAGTCGGTACACCGTGCCACGTGCCTACCGCAACACAGCCCACCCCGATGGTCAGCGCCGCGTGCGGCCCCCAGCATGCTACAAACACCAGAAACTACTTTGCAACTCCTGGACAGAGGACAAGGGTGATCAAGAAGCCGAGAGGGTCCATTGGTTTCGGGCCCGATGCGTGGTAGTAACTGTTTCATGGATCACAAACACAGAACTCAGTTCCTGAGGATGGCTACAATGAGACAACCCACCATGTACTCCTACATGGCCTCTCACCGCTACCTTTACCAAATCGTGTTCACACACTTAGCTCACACACAGTAGGACATGTTCAACACCATTCCAATTCATTCCCGATGAATCAGACCCGACTCAACTCTAAGCAGTAGCAGGCATGACAAACAAGCATGAATGAGTAGGCACAACATGGGCTCAAACAACTCCTACTCATGCTAGTGGGTTTCATCTATTTACTGTGGAATGACAGGTCATGCAAAGGATAAAGGGGTCAGCTACCGCAGCAAGTAACACATGAATCGTTGTTGTTCTAATATAGTAAAAGAGAGCAGGAGCGAGAGAGTGGGATTTTATCGGAATGAACAAGGGGGTTTTGCTTGCCTGGCACTTCTGAAGATAGTATAGCTCTTCATCGGTGTCATCGATCACATCGTCGGAACCACGTCTATCGAGAGGGAACAAACACCGGCAACTGAGAAAGAACACAATCAATGCAATGCCACAATATGATCCATGATCATGACATGGCAATATGCTGTGATTTGAGCTAATGCATCTAGCTATGATTTAAATGAAGTTGGTTTGAAGACATGATTCAAATTCCAACTCCATATATGATTATTTAAATGCCCTTTATTTGTTTTGTCCAAAATAGAGGACAAATATTGATCAAACATGCATGAAAATGGTACAGATGGATTCCTTGAATTTTCCTGATAATTTTTCATATATAAATTATTTCAATCTGAGCTACGATTGAATTTATATGAATTTTTGAAGTTTGGGGTATTTTCTGAAATTTTAAAATATTTAGAATTAACTAATACCAGAAAATGAAATATTGCGTCAGCATGACATCTGAGTGACGTCAGCAGGTCAACACGCCAGGTCAAGGTCAAACTGACCGGTGGGACCCGCACGTCAGTGACTGGGTTAATTAACAGAGACTGTTAGTGCTAATTTAATCCTAACTAAAAGTGTCAGTGGGGCATGGCCCACATGTCAGTGACTCCGGGGGTTAAATAGGTTAATTAACCACTAATTAAGCTAATAACAATTAGACAGGGGCCTGGGCCCACATGTCAGGGGAGGTCAAACCATGGTCAACCCTGGGTCAAACTCACCGGAGTTGACCCGCGGCTCGTCGCCGGCGAGGCCAGGGACGGCGGAGGCGCTCGGGTTTCATCCTCCGGCGACCATTCGAGCAACGGGGACCACGGGCGAGGAGCTGAGCCTCGTCCGCGTCATCTGGAGTAAGTGGGAGAGGCAGGGGCGGCCGGAGCTCGCCCGAGCGGAGCTCGGGGCGGCGGCCGGAGCTCGGGCAGGTGCGGGGACGCGGCTACGGTGCCCAAGCGAGCGAGCTAGCATGCTGAAGATGCAGCACGCGATGCCCTGAGCGTAACGTACGCACGCCCGGGACCAATTGGTCACCGGAGCCACGCCGACGTTGAGCTCAGGCGGCGGTGAGTATCGGCCTTGACGGAACCGCGACTAGAGGTCGGGGAAGACGCGGGAAAGAGAGGGGGAATGCGTCGGAGCTCACTGGGAGGTCGTTGAGGAGCTCAGCGTGCTTGGGGGCGGCTCGGAGGCGACGAAATCACGGCGGCGATCTCGGGTGCCCGAGGAGGGGAACGGTGGTGCAGGCGGCATCCAGGGCTTCCGGCGTCGGGCGGCTCGCCTAAGAGCTTCAGCGCGAGCATACGGAGCTTGTGGTTATGGGGAGGGGGCGAGTCAGTGGCGGTGGCCGTGGCAGCAGCAAGCGGCGGCGATGATGGCGCTTGGCGCGGGTGAGAGAGAGAGCAGGGGAGGGGAAAGAGATCCAGGGAGAGAGGGGAGAGGACGAGAGGGTCGGGGGGGTGTGCGTGGCGCCGTACAGCGCGTCCAGGGCGTCGGCGGCAAGCAGGAGCTGGCGAGGCGCGTGCTCGCGAGCGGTGGCCACGCGCCCTTCGTCCTCCTGGCAAGAGGAGGAAGACGACAGGGGAGGTGGAGATGGGCTGGGCTGGCTTTGCCCAGCTGGGCAGCTACAGTGCCAGGCCAGGTGGGCTTCCCAGGTAAGTTCCTCTCTCTCTCTTTTAATTCTGTTTTCTATTATTCTGTAGTCTTTAGGGCTTTTATTAAAATACTAAAACTAACCCATAAATCATGAAACTGCTCAAGGCTACTGTTTGGAATATTTCCAACAGTAAAGATTTTAGTTCATGATTATCTGAGCATTTAAAATATTAAATAGCATTTAAGTGCCCAAATGCAAATAGAATATGATTTAATCCAGAGCCCAAATATGTCATGCTAAAATGTGCATCACCACTGGTTACTGTTTCCAGCTTTTTCCAAGAATGATGAACATTTTTGAAAGCCATTTGGATTTACTGGAAATATTTGGGTTGAACCTAGTGAGTTCCTTTAATGCTAGGGTTTAGGCAATCCCTATTTCAAGTTTCTTTCAAAGTTTAAACATGATGCACACATGAGGTTACCCTAATGCAATGCCAGAAGCTAGGGATGTGACACAATCTTGTCAGCGCCGCTTGCCACCGCGTACCGCTGGCTGCACAGCCTCCCGCCACGTACGCCTGGAAGGGTCCCTGAGCGACACGTTGGTGGATGTGCTGGAGCGTGGGTACGGAGTGGTAGCTTGTCGCGGCAAACGCCTTGCCGCGGTCGTTGTCTTGTCGCGTCCGGGATCTTGTCGCTCATCGGGCCCTGCCGGGACGCGTGGCGCGTCGCGGCGAGTTCCTTGAGATGCCCTGGTTGGCCTTCCCGGCAAGCTCCTCTTGCCGGGGTCTTGTGCCTTGAGTGGCCTTCCCGGCAAGCTCCTCTTACCGGGGCCTGGTCTCCTTGGCTTGAATACTTTGTTCTTGAATGGCTCCAAAGGAACCACGGAGGACCTTGGCGGTCACCCGGCAAGCCTTGCCGCGGGGCGCTGCGACTGCCCGTGCACAAGTTCGGGATACTAGGGTACCCCTACTCTAGTACACCGACAGTAATAGTAGTATATGTGGGCAGGAGTCGGTCTACTTGTCTCGGACGTGATGCCTATATACGTGATCATACCTAGATATTCTCATAACTATGCTCAATTCTATCAATTGCTCAACAGTAATTTGTTCACCCACCGTAATACTTATGCTCTCTCTCGAGAGAGAAGCCACTAGTGAAACCTATGGCCCCCGGGTCTATTTTCCATCATATTAATCTTCCAACACTTAGTTATTTCTATTGCAATCTTTATTTTGCTTTCTTTACTTTGCATGTTTATAATAAAAATACCAAAAATATTATCTTATCGTATCTATCAGATCTCACTCTCGTAAGTGACCGTGAAGGATTGACAACCCCTTATCATGTTGGTTGCGAGGATTTATTTGTTTGTGTAGGTGCGAGGGACTCGTGCGTGGTCTCCTACTGGATTGATACCTTGGTTCTCAAAAACTAAGGGAAATACTTACGCTACTTTACTGCATCACCCTTTCCTCTTCAAGGGAAAACCAAGGCAGTGCTCAAGAGGTAGCAAGAAGGATTTCTGGCGCCGTTGCCTTAGAGTCTACGCAAAAGTCTAGACATACCAAGTACCCATCACAAACTCTTATCCCCCGCATTACATTATTTGCATTTGCCTCTCGTTTTCCTCTCCCCCCCACATCACCCTTGCCGTTTTATTCGCCCTCTCTTTTCCGTTCGCCTCTTTTTCGCTCGCTTCTTGTTTGCTCGTGTGTTGGATTGCTTGCTTGTCACGATGGCTCAAGATAATACTAAATTGTGTGACTTTACCAATACCAACAACAATGATTTTCTTAGCACTCCGATTGCTCCTCTTACCAATACTGAATCTTGTGAAATTAATGTTGCTTTATTGAATCTTGTCCTGAAAGATCAATTCGCCGGCCTTCCTAGTGAAGATGCCGCTACCCATCTAAATAGCTTCGTTGATTTGCGTGATATGCAAAAGAAGAAAGATGTTAGCAATGATATTGTTAAATTGAAGCTATTTCCTTTTTTGCTTAAAGATCGTGCTAAAGCTTGGTTTTCGCCTTTGCCTAAAAAATAGTATTGATTCTTGGAATAAGTGCAAAGAAAGAACCGCTAGGATGCGTGCTAAGAAAGATTGCTTTGTGAAAGCGTGTTCTTCTAGTTTCTATGAAAATAAAGATGAAGATCTAAATGTTATTGATGTGTCCCCTATTAAATCTTTGTTTTGCAATATGAATCTTTATAATGATGAGACTGTAAAGTTACCTTTACCTAGAAGGCTTTCCAAAAATTCGGAGTTTTTAGATCTTGATGCAAAAATTGGTAAAAGTGAGATTGAAGAGGTCAAAACTCTAGATATTAATGAACCCACTATCTTGGATTCAAGGAATTTAATTATGATAATTTCTCTTTGATAGATTGTATTTCCTTGTTGCAATCCGTGCTAAATTCTCCTCATACTTATAGTCAAAATAAAGCTTTTACTAAACATATCGTTGATGCTTTAATGCAATCTTATGAGGAAAAACTTGCGTTGGAAGTTTCTATCCCTAGAAAACTATATGATGAGTGGGAACCTACTATTAAAATTAAAATTAAAGATCATGAATGCCATGCTTTGTGTGATTTGCGTGCTAGTGTTTCCACGATTCCAAAAACTTTATGTGATTTGCTAGGTTTCTGTGAATTTGATGATTGCTCTTTAAACTTGCACCTTGTGGATTCCACTATTAAGAAACCTATGGGAAGAATTAATGGTGTTCTTATTGTTGCAAATAGGAACTAGGTGCCCTTATATTTTATTGTTCTTGACATAGATTGCAATCCTTCATGTCCTATTATTCTTGGTAGACCTTTCCTTAGAACGATTGGTGAAATTATTGATATGAAGGAAGGAAATATTATATTCCAATTTCCGTTAAGGAAAGGCATGGAACACTTCCCTAGAAAGAAAATAAAATTACCTTATGAATGTATTATGAGCCACTTATGGATTGCCTACCAAAGATGGCAATACCTAGATCTATCCTTGCTATTATGCCTAGCTAGGGGCGTTAAACGATAGCGCTTGTTGGGAGGCAACCCAATTTAATTTTTAGTTTTTTGCTTTTTGCTTCTGTTTAGGAATAAATATTTGATCTAGCCTCTGGTTAGATGTGTTTTTATGTTTTAATTAGTGTTTGTGCCAAGTTTAACCTATAGGATCTTCTTGGATGATAGTTATTTGATCTTGCTGAAAATTAAGAAACTTTCTGTTCACGAAAATAATTATTAAAAATCACTAGAACGTGATCAAATATTAATTCCAATTGCAGAAGATTAATAAACAAATTTTCTAGGTTGTCCTATTTTGGTAGATTTTTTGGAGTTCCATAAGTTTGCGTTAGTTACAGATTACTACAGACTGTTCTGTTTTTGACAGATTCTGTTTTTCGTGTGTTGTTTGCTTATTTTAATGAATCTATGGCTAGTAAAATAGTTTATAAACCATAGAGAAGTTGGAATACATTAGGTTTTTTTGCGGGGTTAAAAGGGAGTTCATTGCTTAGTCGATTACAAGTTCGTTCCTACAAAGCGTAGGACCTTCTACAGGTCCAGAGCGCAACCATACTGGAGTACGGCCCTCGACACGGCCAAATGCAGCTAGGTAGTGACTAATAGCGTTCTGACTCCTACTTACATGAGCAATGGTTACATCCCTTTCACCAAAGAAACTCTTAACATCATTGACTATCATGACATGCGGCGATCTAGCTATAGAAGGTGATTTGATTAATTTGACTGCCTCCATGCAGTCCATCTCAATGTCCACTGGCAGGGTAGACCATTGGAGAGCAAGGTTCAGACCCTCCTGGCAGGCAAGAAGCCTGGCTTGATGTGCCCCAGAGCAGTGCAGGATGGAACGGCATGCAAAGAAGATGATGCTACCCTCGCTATCTCGGAGAATCATTCCCGCTCCCGCTTCTCCAGTGTCTTGAATATACGAACCATCAGCGTTGAGCTTTACTCGGCCAACAGGAGGAGGATCCCAACACACTATAGGAGGTGGCGGTGCTGGGGTATGTGCTGTGGACGACTTGCACCCAACATGCAACAGAACACGATAAAATACTTATTCCAATTGCTGCCGATCAAGAAACAAATTGTCTAGGTCTTCCTATTTTGGTAGATTTTTTGAAGTTCTAGAAGTTTGCGTTAGTTACAGATTACTACACACCATTCTGTTTTTTGACAGATTCTAATTTTCGTGTGTTGTTTGCTTAATTTGATGAATCTATGGCTAGTAAAATAGTTTATAATCCATAGAGAAATTGGAATATAGTAGGTTTAACACCAATATAAATAAAGAATGAGTTCATTACAGTACCTTGAAGTGGTCTTTTGTTTTCTTTCGCTAACGGAGTGCACGAGATTTTCTGCTAAGTTTTGTGTTGTGAAGTTTTCAAGTTTTGGGTGAAAGATTTGATGGATTATGGAACAAGGAGTGGCAAGAGCCTAAGCTTGGGGATGCCCATGGCACCCCAATATAATCTAAGGACACCTAAAAGCCAAAGTTTTGGGATGCCCCGGAAGGCATCCCCTCTTTCGTCTACTTCCATCGGTAATTTTACTTGGAGCTATATTTTTATTCGCCACATGATATGTGTTTTGCTTGGAGCGTCTTGTATTATTTGTGTCTTTATTTGTTAGTTTACCACAATCATCCTTGCTGTACGCACCTTTTGAGAGAGTCACACTTGATTCGGAATTTGTTAGAATACTCTATGTGCTTCACTTATATCTTTTGAGTTATATAGTTTTTGCTCTAGTGCTTCACTTATACCTTTTAGAGCATGGTGGTGGATTTTATTTATAGAAACTATTGTTCTATCATGCTTCACTTAGAATATTTTGAGAGTCCTACAATACATCATGATAATTTTCTCAAATTGAGAAAATTGTCCTAAGGTAATAAGCATCCGAGATTAGTAAAACATTTCTTATGAGTGTGTTGAATACTATGAGAAGTTTGATGCTTGATGATTGTTTTGAGATATAAAGATGGTGATATTAAAGTCATGCTAGTTGAGTAGTTGTGAATTTGAGAGATACTTGTGCTAAAGTTTGTGATTCCCGTAGCATGCACGTATGGTGAACCGTTATGTGATGAAGTCGGAGCATGATTTATTTTTTAATTGTCTTCCTTATGAGTGGCAGTCAGGGACGAGCGATGGTCTTTTCCTACCAATCTATCCCCCTAGGAGCATGCACGTAATACTTTGCTTCGATAACTTGAAGATTTTTGCAATAAGTATATGAGTTCTTTATGACTAATGTTGAGTCCATGGATTATGTGCACTTTCTTCCTTCCACCATTGCTAGCCTCTCTAATACTGCGCACTTCTCGCCGGTATCATACACCCACCATATACCTTGCTAAAAATACCCACCATACCTACCTATCATGGCATTTCCATCACCATTCCAAGATATATTGCCATGCAACTTACCACCGTTCCGAATATTATGACACGCTCCATCATTGTCATATTGCTTCGCATGATCATGTAGTTGACATCGTATTTTTGGCAAAGCCACCGTTCATTATTCTTTCATACATGTCACTCTTTATTCATTGCATATCCCGGTACACCGCTGGAGGCACTCACATAGAGTCATATTTTGTTCTAAGTATTGAGTTGGAATTTATGAGTTGTAAGTAAATAAAAGTGCGATGATCATCATTTTTTAGAGCATTGTCCCAAGTGAGGAAAGGACGATGGAGACTATGATTCCCCCACAAGTCAGGACGAGACTCCGGACTAAATAAAAAAAAGGAGAGGCCATAAAAAAAGAAGAAAAGGAAAAGGCCCAAAGAAAAAAATAATGAGAGAAAAAGAGATAAGGGACAATGTTACTGTCCTTTTACCACACTTGTGCTTCAAAGTAGCACCATGATCTTCATGATAGAGAGTCTCTTATGATATCATTTTCATATACTAGTGGGAATTTTTCATTATAGAACTTGGCTTGTATATTCCAATGATGGGATTCCTCAAAATGCCCTAGGTCTTCGTGAGCAAGCGAGTTGGATGCACACCCACTTAGTTTCTTTTGTTGAGCTTTAATATACTTATAGCTCTAGTGCATCCGTTGCATGGCAATCCCTACTCACTCACATTGATATCTATTAACGGGCATCTCCATAGCCCATTGATACGCCTAGTTGATGTGAGACTATCTTCTCCCTTTTTTTCTTCTCCACAACCACCATTCTATTCCACATATAGTGCTATGTCCATGGCTCACGCTGATGTATTGCGTTAAGATTGAAAATTTTTGAGAACATCAAAAGTATGAAACAATTGCTTGGCTTGTCATCGGGGTTGTGCATGATTTAAATAATTTGTGTGGTGAAGATAGAGCATAGCCAGACTATATGATCTTGTAGGGATAATTTTCTTTGGCCATGTTATTTTGAGAAGACATGATTGCTTAGTTAGTATGCTTGAAGTATTATTATTTTATGTCAATATTAAACTCTTGTATTGAATCTTTCGCATCTGAGTATTCATACCACAATTATGAGAATTACATTGAAATTATGCTAAGTAGAATTCCACATCAAAAATTCTGTTTTTATCATTTACCTACTCGAAGACGAGCAGGAATTAAGCTTGGGGATGCTTGATACGTCTCCAACGTATCTATAATTTTTTATTGTTCCATGCTATATTATATTCTGTTTTGGACATTCATGGGCTTTATTATACACTTTTATATTATATTTGGGACTAACCTATTAACCGGAGGCCTAGCCCAGAATTGCTGTTTTTTTGCCTATTTCAGAGTTTCGCAGAAAAAGAATATCAAACGGAGTCCAAACGGAATGAAACCTTCGGGAATGTGATTTTCGAAACGAACGTGATCCAGAGGACTTGGACCCTACGTCAAGACATCAACCAGGAGCGCACGTGGTAGGGGGCACGCCTACCCCCCCCCCCCAGGCGTGCCCTCCACCCTCGTGGGCCCCATGTTGCTCCACTGACATACTTCTTCCTCCTATATATACCTACGTACCCCCAAACTACCAGATACGGAGCCAAAAACCAAATTACACCGCCGCAACCTTCTGTACCCGTGAGATCCCATCTTGGGGCCTTTTCCAGAGCTCCGCCGGAGGGGGCATCGATCACGGAGGGCTTCTACATCAACACCATAGCCTCTCTGATGATGTGTGAGTAGTTTACCTCAGACCTTCGGGTCCATAGTTATTAGCTAGATGGCTTCTTCTCTCTTTTTGGATCTCAATACAATGTTCTCCCCTTCTCTCGTGGAGATCTATTCGATGTAATGTTCTTTTGCGGTGTGTTTGTTGAGACCGATGAATTGTGGGTTTATGATCAAGTTTATCTATGAACAATATTTGAATCTCCTCTGAATTCTTTTATGTATGATTGGTTATCTTTGCAAGTCTCTTCGAATTATCATTTGGTTTGGCCTACTAGATTGATCTTTCTTGCAATGGGAGAAGTGCTTAGCTTTGGGTTCAATCTTGTGGTGTCCTTTCCTAGTGACAGCAGGGGCAGCCAGGCACGTATTGTATTGTTTCCATCAAGGACAAGAAGATGGGGTTTATATCATATTGCATGAGTTTATCCCTCTACATCATGTCATCTTACTTAAAGCATTACTCTGTTCTTTTGAACTTAATACTCTAGATGCATGCTGGATAGCGGTCGATGTGTGGAGTAATAGTAGTTGATGCAGGCAGGAGTCGGTCTACTTGTCTCGGACGTGATGACTATATACATGATCATACCTAGATATTCTCATAACTATGCTCAATTCTATCAATTGCTCAACAGTAATTTGTTCACCCACCGTAATACTTATACTCTCGAGAGAAGCCACTAGTGAAAATGGCCCCCGGGTCTATTTTCCATCATATTAATCTTCCAACACTTAGTTATTTCTATTGTCGTCTTTATTTTGCTTTCTTTACTTTGCATCTTTATCATAAAAATAAAAAAATATTATCTAATCATATCTATCAGATATCACTCTCGTAAGTGACAGTGAAGGGATTGACAACCCCTTATCGCGTTGGTTGCGAGGATTTATTTGTTTGTGTAGGTGCGAGGGACTCGTGCGTGGTCTCCTACTGGATTAAAACCTTGGTTCTCAAAAACTGAGGGAAATACTTACGCTGCTTTACTGCATCACCCTTTCCTCTTCAAGGGAAAACCAACGCAGTGCTCAAGAGGTAGCAGTTAGCACAATATGTCTTGAAGAGATTGCTAGTGAACTACGAGCCGTTGTCGGTGATGATGCGGTTAGGGAACCCAAACCGGCTCATGAGACCCTTGATGAACTTGACCGCGGACCCGACTCGGATGGTGTGGACGGCTTCCACCTCCGCCCATTTGGTGAACTTGTCGATGTCAACGTAGAGGTAGCGGTAGCCCCCGGGCGCTCGAGGGAAGGGACCCAGGATATCCAGCCCCCAGACCACAAATGGCCAGGAGAGTGGGATAGTCTGGAGGCCTTGAGCCGGCTGGTGGATTTTCTTCGCGTGGAACTGGCAGGCCTCGCAGGACCTTACCAGCTCGGCAGCGTCGTTGAGTGCCGTGGGCCAGTAGAACCCGCTGCTGACCAAGGTGCGCGATGTTGAGTGGTGCCCGCAATTCCCGCCGTGTATGTCAGCTAGCAGCTCACTCCCCTGCTTCCTGGAGATGCATCACAAGGAAACATCATTTGGTCGTTTTCTATAAAGCTCACCGTCCTGGATGCAATATGCCGTAGTGTGTTAAGCCACGCGCTCCGCATCCTCCTATTTCTCCGGCAGCGTTCCTTGCGCTAGGTATGCCGTGAACTCCTTGGTCCAGCACCCCTCCTAAGGCTCGAGCGCCAAGAGCAGGCGTGCTCCTGAGGTCGGGCCATAGGCGGGGGCCCCCGATGCTGGCGGCCGGGGGATTCCACCTTAGGCGATGCCGGCTCCACAGATGCAAATGTTGCTGAAGGTTTGAAGAGCCGCTCCTTGAAGATGTCGGGCTCCTGGGGCAGGCGTCTGGACGCCCTTTTGGCGATGTCATCGGCCTCCTTGTTCTTGTCGCGTGGTACGTGTTGTAGCTGTACGCCCGAGAATTGCTTCTCCATCTTGCGCACCTCCGCGAGGTACGCCTCCATGTGCTCGTCCCTCGACTCATACACTTTGTTGGAGAAGTTGACGAGGAGCTGGGAGTCGCCCTTGATGGTGAGACGCTTCACCCCCAAGGCTGCCGCAGCCTTGAGGCCGGTGATCGACCTCTCATATTAAGCGATGTTGTTAGAGACCTTCTCGCCCCGCTGGAAGCATAGCTGCACGATGTAGTATAGCTTGTCTTGGGTGGGCGAGATGAGCACGGTGCCAGCCCCCGCGCCTTGGCGTGCAAAGGCGTCGTTGAAGTACATGATCCAGCCATCTGGTGCTTCACTTCCTGGCGAGAGGGATCGGCTCTTGCCTGCTTCGGGTTCCGGTGCATCGGTCCATTCTGCCACGAAGTCGGTGAATGCGGCTCCCTTGATGACCCTCGTCGTGCTGAACTCCAACTGAAACGCTTGCAGCTTGATGTTCCACATGGTAACCCTTGCCGCAGCGTTGGGGCTCCGGAGCACCCTCTCCAACGGGTAGGCCGACACTACTACAGGATGGTCCAATTGCTACACTACGATCAGAGACCCTTTGATGAAACTATGTGCGATGCCATAATCGCAGACGGTGGTGTAAAAAAACGTCAAAAAAGGTGCAAAACGTTTGCGATGACATATGTATCAAACATAGTTTAGAATTTAGTTGCGTGTGCGATGCAGGGCATACGGTTCAGCTCAATTAACTGTTTGGGATGAGGAGGCACAAAAGAAATGGGTAGCCAAATGAAGGCGTGTGCGATATACAACATAATGTTCACTGGGATGAACTGTGTGTGATTAGACAACACAATGGAAACGGTTCAACTGAATAAGATGTGTGTCATACGCGACAAACAGGTCCGTAATCAGAAATGTGTGCGAAGACCAATAATAACACAGATAATTGCTGCTAATAAGCAGTGTGAATTTCTCTGTCTGCAGTAGAATAACATGTATATATATAACTGAAATAAACATCGAATTACATAAGTGACTATATAGATCATTCGCACACACCTCAATAAACAATTGCATGCATTCTAAAGTAGGAGAAACGATCGTCTAGTCATCTACTTCTTGTGACGCTCCCGCCACTGCTATGTGGCTCAATCCCTCGTCTGCTCCAGGAAGAAGATAGTTCCTCATGTCAACGATCCACCTGTACATCTCGTAGCTTGTGTATGCGTCCATGGCCGCATACTTGACATGTTGTTCATCCAGTCTCTCATGCCACACACTGTGCCAGGCGTTCTTGTTCTTATTGCTCTCTTCCCTCATCTTCGCGTAGTAGGGGTCGATGTTGGCCGAGGCGAGGTCAACCAGGGAGTTCAGTTTGTTTTTGTCGCTGCCCCAGACCTTGTAGTGGTGCTGGATATTGACAACACTACAAAAAAAGACACATCTGTGACATTTTGGGCCGAACGAAAAAAAAAATTGTCATACATATGACACTTCTATGACGATAGTTGTGACAAAATTCGGTATCATCATAGATGTGGTGGGCTCCTACTCCTATGACAAAAAATCATGACAGAAAATGGGCTTTTCGTCCTGGGCGGGCCGGAGATGCAGCTGCATGACATTCTTTGGGCCGTCCATGATGGAAAAAACCGTGGTAGAAGCGAGGGCGAGGAAAATTTCGGGGAGTTCCCGGTTATGGTGGGAGGTCGGGGGCCGAGCGATGCGCATTTCTCTCGTACACGTACGCGCGTGTGTGCGAGGCATTGGCTCTAACTGAACCCGAGCGATTGCACTGCAGGCTACGCGTTACTGAACCCAAGCGATCGATCGATGGCTGTTAACCGAACCCGATCGAGCGATTCCTTCGCTACTACTGCTAACTGAAGCCGATCGATGCTGCCTCTGGGATGAACTATGAGCGTTGCGGGGGGGGGGGGGTGGATGAACAGTGAGCGGTGGCGCTGCCTCTGGATGAACAGGAACCCGTTGTGTTGTGGAGGGCTGGATGAATAGTAGATGGTGGAGGTGTGCCCGTGGAGGGGTGGTTGAACAGGACCCCGTGGTGTGGAGGGCTGGATGAACAGTAGACAGTGGATGGGTGCCCGTGGAGGGGAGGTTGAACAGTAGCCGGTGGAGTAGCGCGCGGTGGAGGCTGGATGAACAGGAGCCCGTGGAGGCTGGAGGAGGTCGACGATGGAGATGAACAGTATCCCGTGGAGTCCCATTTTGCGGTACGCCACACCCATCCCGATGAACAGGACCACCGGTTCGACCGTAGGAGGTCCATTTCCTCCGTTTTGCGGTACGCCACACCCCTCCCAATCAACATGACCCCCGTTTCGACCGTAGGAGGTCCGTTTCGTCCGTTTTGCGGTACGCCACACCCCTCCCGATCAACAGGACCCCCATTTCAACCGTAGGAGGTCCGTTTCCTCCGTTTTGCGGCACACCACACCCCTCCCGATCAACAGGACCCCCGTTTCGTCCGTAGGAGGTCCGTTTCCTCCGTTTTGCGGTACGCCACACTCCTCCCGATCAACAGGACCCCCGTTTTGACCGTAGGAGGTCCGTTTCCTCCGTTTTGCGGTATGCCACACCCCTCCCCATGAACACAACGCATTTCGTTGCCTCCCCATGAACACGACGACAACGCTGTTTCTCCGTTCCAACCCAGCCATGTACACGAGCCCTGGCCATACGTATGCGCGAGTAGGCGTTCGAGACCCCGCCCGTATGTACACATATGTGGCCGTATTTTCTTTCTTGCTCCCTGGCCGCTATACGTACGTGTACATGCTACGTGCGCGCCTCTACTACGACACGTACGCGCCTCTACTACAACACGTGCGCGCCTCTACATCCACCAGTATATATGTACGTACACGTTCGCGAACAGAATGACAACGCTACGTCCGCTTCGACCAGGTGGGTCCCGACTGTCAGGCACTTCCTTGCCTGCGAAGATGTAGCTGGTGGGTCCCAGCAGTCAGGGGGTGAATCGTTTTTTTGCCCGGACGCACTTCCTTGCGTGTGAAGATGTAGTTGGTGGGTCCCAGCAGTCCGGGGCAAACGTTTTTTTCACGAAATACGGTGGCCCGTCCGGTGGGTCCCCGCTGTTAGGTGGAGGAATAATTATTTTGCACGTAATAAGGAGGCACTTCCATGCTGCGGCCGTGGACCCAGCTGTCAGCCTCTCCATGTATAGTCCACGTCCGATGGAAGCTGTTCCTTGACCACGTTGACCACGCCGCGCCGAGAGCACCAGGGCGGTGGATGACGGCGAGGCCTAGGAAGGGGACGACGCGGAGCCGGGGAAGACGCGACAGTGGATGCCCACGCGTAGAGGAGTACGAGGGTTCATAGGTTCGCTGCGGTGTGAGGCTGTCGTCGCCGCAGAATAACAGGGGGTGTGGGTGAGTAGAGGGATGGTCTGGCCAGTGGTGGGAGTAGTAGGGGGCGGTGAGGCCTCCGCCGCATCGCAGCCGGCCACGGGAGGCAGGAGCACGAGGCATGACCAGCGCTGGTTTGGGTGGCTGGAGCAAGAAGACCAGAGGTTGAAGAAGCACTACGGTCATCGGATGGACATCATACGGTCACTTTATCTAGAATCGTGCATTTTGACTAAGTTGACAAAGCCATCCATCCCCGTCAACTTAGTAGGCCCACAAGTCAGCCTGCCACTATACTGGGTCCCAGCTAATAGGGGGAGTATTCATTTTTTTGTGCGTAATAAGGAGGCACTTCCTTGCGTGTGAAGATATAGCTGGTGGGTCCGAGCTGTCATCGGCGATAACGTTTTTTTCGCGAAATACAGAGGCCCTTTCGGTGGGTCCCTGATGTCAGGTGGAGGAATCATTATTTTGCGCGTAGTAAGGAGGCATTTCCTTGCGCGCGGCCGTGGACCCAGCTGTCGTCTCTCCACGTACAGTCCACTTCAGATGCATGTCGGTCGTTGACCACGTTGACCAGGCCGCGCCAAGAGCACCAGGGCGGTGGACGACGGCGAGGCCTAGGAAGGGAACGGCACGGAGGAAGGGAAGACTCGGCAGTTGTTCCCCACGCGGAGGGGAGTACGGCTGTACAAGGGTTTACTGGTTTGTCTGCCGTCGCCGGAGAATAACAACAGGTGTGGGTGAGTAGAGGGGTGTCTAGGCCAGCGTTGGGAGTACGGTGGGGTGGTGAGGCCTATGCGGCAGCAGAGCCGGCCGCGGGGAGGAGGGAGCAGGCAGTCCCGCCGGCGCTTGTTTGAGCGGCTGGAGCAGGAAGAGCAGAGATTGAAGAAGCACGACGGTCATTGGATGGCCATCCAACAGTCACTACTTGTGCGTCAACCTTTTTTTAGGAAAGCCTCAAATCTGTGGACAACAGCATACAACCCATCTGCCATTATTTCTAATAATTTACAACCCATTTGCTATTTATTAAGGTTTTTTTGGAGCCCATATTCTTTTTGTTAGCATTACAGCCCATATTGTGGCCACGGTTAAAAAATTATACGAAATTTTGCATATTTCGGTGCGGTCCGAACTGTTTTTAATCCTGAAATTTCGACTCACATTCAAACTGATTTTAGAAATAAATATATATCAATATAAAATCCAACAAATTCTCCTTGCATAAAAATGAATGTAATTTAAAATCTCGAAATAAAAAAAAGATATTTGAAACTAATTGCCGGTTTGATGTGTTTTAAAAATGTACAGCCCATTTCTCATTACTGATGGGCCATTTTCTCGGCCAGCCGAATGAAAGCTCTCCTCGTCTTGAAAGATTTGCAGCCCAACAGGCCTGACAAAGCGACTTACTTGGCAAATCACACAAAAACTGGGTTGTGGCCATGGACCCAGCTGTCAACCTCTCCACGTATAGTCTTCCGATGGAAGTCGTTCCTTGACCACATTGACCACGCCGCGCTGAGAGCACCACGGCGGTGGACGACGACGAGGCGTAGGAAGGGGACGACGCGGAGCTGGGGAAGACGCGACAGTGGAAGCCCGCGTGGAGAGGAGTACGAGGGTTCACTGGTTCGGCTGCGGTGTGAGGCTACTGTCGCCGCAGGGCCTGGCCAGCAGTGGGAATAGTAGGGGGCGGTGAGGCCTCCGCGGAAGCACAGCCGTCCACGGGAGGCAGGAGCATGCGGCACGACCGGCGCTGCTTTGGGCGGCTGGAGCAAGAAGACCAGAGGTTGAAGAAGCACTACGGCCGTTGGATGGACATTGTACGGTCAGTGGAGCTAGAATTGTTCATATTGACTAATTTGACAATGCCCTTCGTCCCCGTCAACTTAGTAGGCCCACAAGTCAGCCTCCCAACAAGGTGGGTCCCAGCTAGCCGGGGGAGTATTCATTTTTTTTTGCGTAATAAGGAGGCACTTCCGGTGGGTCCGAGCTGACAGCGGGGGGAACGTTTTTTTCATGAAATACGGTGGCTCGTCAAGTGGGTCCCCACAGTCACGGGGCAAATGTTCTTTTCGCAAAATACGGTGGCCCGTCCAGTGGGTCCCTGATGTCAGTTGGAGGAATCATTATTTTCCGTGTAATAAGGAGGCACTTACTTGCTACGGCCGTTGACCCAGCTGAGACTCTCCACGTACAGTATACTTCCGATGGAAGTCGTTCCTTGACCACGTTGACCTCGCCGCATTCCGTTGCATGCATGCGTCCATGGGCGTGGTGCGTGCTGTAACGCCCCAAGACCGACGCTTCAGATGCCTTCCATGTTTTGTGTGTCAGTTGTGTTATTTATTTGCTTGTTGCATTTCATCATTTCATCATCCGCATTGCATCTGCATGTTTTCTTAAAACTCTTAGTTCGTTCGTGGTTGCCGCGTCTCTTCGTTGGCCGTTCCAGACCAATCAGGTTTTTGCTTCCCTCTTGACCGTGACCGCCTAACCTCTCTTTGCACAGAGCATCGACCCCTCGCTCGTGTCCGAAACTTCCCCAAACCCGAACCGGACTTTCGTTACCATTGGGTCCGGATCATCCCCAAATATCTATAAAACATCTCTGTTTTATTATTCGGGCTACCTAACCTATTTATTTACGACCGCCCGATTATAATCGGACGGACCGGATTAGGCCCTACCTAGTCCCCTACCTATATAATCAGACCAAATGCCTAATTTCTAGGGATCCTCCCGAGCGCCGCCACTCTTCCTGTCTCCTCCTCATCGGGATCTTCCCCGATCCAAAATTCCCACCAACCAGAACATCCCGTGCTCCTTCCACCGCAACCTCCAGATTCCCCTCGTCCTCCACCTCGCTCGACCCAGCGCCTCCCTGTCCTCTCCCTCGCCTCCTCGCCCGACGACCAGCGCCACCCAACCAAATCACGGCCAGCCATAGCCGCCACTCCTCTCCTAGATCCCCTCCTCCTGGAGCTCAACCTCGCGCGGGCCTCGAACCTCCTCGTCGTCCCGAGCAGGAACGCTCGTCCTCGTCTCCTCTCGACCCCGAGCCAAGTCCTCTGCATCGCGAGCTCCTCCGCCTCCTGTAACCCCCCGAGCCTCGTCGGACTGCGCTCCCGCCGACGACCAGCAGGTAGTCGAGCCCATCCGGATGTCACCGGCGCTGCCCTTCCCCTGCCATGGCGCATCGGCCTCCTCTGCTCCCGCACCTGAGGCCCCGAGCCCCTCCAGCTCGACCTGCTGCCGGCGACATCGACTTCCAGGACGCCCTTCTGCTCCCCTCCGCCCTTCCCTTTTTCCTCTCCTTTTCTCTCTCTCTCGGCTCACATCTCTCTCTCCCTATAGCTGCTGCAGCAAGGAGCCATCGCTGCCAAGTTCTTGCCGGGCGCGGCGCCGTTGCCCAGATCTGATGCCGGACGACTCGAACCGCCCCGTTACGGCAAGTTCTCGCCGACCCCGTCGCCAGAACCTCCCCTGGTGTCGTCTTCTGCATCGCCATGACCTGCTGCTTCCTCTGTTGGTAACGAGCATCAGGAGCCCGCTCGTCCCGAGCGTTGACCATGCCTCCAGCGACCCCCAAGGCCCAGCGCGCCTCCTCACCCAGCCCGCACTGCCTCAGCCACCACCATCGACCTGGACTAAAGCCCATGGGTGAGCGCCCACAACTCCTCCTCTCTGTTGGGCCGGCCAGATTCGGCCCATATCATGTTTTTTTCCAGCGCCTGCGAATTTGTGTATTATCTAGAGATTTACCGTTTTGCAGAATAGCCCCCCTAGATCATGCATTTAATAATTCACAAACCATGCATCGGATTAAAATGTCTTAAACATGTAAAATGCTTAGATTTTTATCTAGTTTCATAATATCCAACTTTCATCCATGTTTAAAATGTTTAAATTGTTGTTTGCATTAATTTGCTTAAATGCCATGTTAAAATGCTTTATTTCATAACTAAATAACCGTAACCCGGAATTTAATAAACTTTATATGTAAATGGGGTGAAAAAATGCCTAGTTTAACATGGTGCACTTTATTTTGCTGTTTAATGACATTAAAATTGTGTTTAGGGCAGAACAGTACCAAATTCATAATATGCATATGAGGATTTTTCCGGACTTGGTGTTCATTGTTTCCGGCCTCATTTAAACTTGCCTAGGTAGGTAGTTTTGTTGTGCTTCACCTCTTGCCATGCTAACCAACATTTAATTTTGTTGAGTACCTAAATGAGAGAGAACTAAATAAGTCACGTGGTGTTTCGTTAATATGCAACGGAGTTGCATATTGGACTCCACTTAATTTGTAGAATTGTCTGTTGCACTTTGACATGCCATGAGTCTTTAAAACGGACATGCATCATTCTTGTTTGTGCATCATGCCATGTTTATGTGATGGTTGTTTACTATGTTGTTTGCTTCTTTCCGGTTTGCTTCTCTCGTTAGCTTCGGTTTTGTTCCGGAGTTGTGAGGATTCGTTCGACTTCGTCCGTTTGTCTTCTTCATGGACTCGTTCTTCTTCCTTGCGGTATCTCAGGCAAGATGACCATACCCTCGAAATCACTTCTATCTTTGCTTGCTAGATTGCTCGCTCTTTTGCTATGCCTATGCTATGATGCCTAGCACTTGATTATCATGCCTCCCATATTGCCATGTCAAGCCCCTAACCATCCTTTCCTAGCAAACCATTGTTTGGCTATGTTACCGCTTTGCTCATCCCCTCTTATAGCGTTGTTAGTTGCAGGTGAAGATGAAGTTTGTTCCTTGTTGGAACATGAAGATGTTGTTCCTTGTTGGAACATGTTTACTTATTGGGATATCACAATATCTCTTATATTATTAACGCATCTATATACTTGGTAAAGGGTGGAAGGCTCGGCCTTATGCCTGGTGTTTTGTTCCACTCTTGCCGCCCTAGTTTCCGTCATATCGGTATTATGTTCCTGGATTTTGCGTCCCTAACGCGGTTGGGTGATTTATGGGACCCCCTTGACAGTTCGCTTTGAATAAGACTCCTCCAACAAGGCCCAACATTGGTTTTACCATTTGCCTCACCTATGCCCCTTTTATTTCCCTTGGGTTTCCGGAGACCGAGGGTCATCTTTATTTTAGCCCCCCCGGGCCAGTTCTCCTTCGAGTGCTGGTCCAAACCGAGCGATGTCCGGCGCCCCCTGGGCAATCAGGGTCTATGCCAAACCCGACGTCTGGCTCATCCGGTGTGCCCTGAGAACGAGATATGTGCAGCTCCTATCGGGATTTGTCGGCACATCCGGGCGGCTTTGCTGGTCTTGTTTTGTTACTGTCGAAATGTCTTGTAGCCGGGATTCCGAGACTGATCGGGTCTTCCCGGGGAGAAGGAATATCCTTTGTTGATCGCGAGAGCTTATAATGGGCTAAGTTGGGCTCCACCAGAGATGCTACTCGCTTGCTGCAGCTCCACCTCACTACCTTCTCCTACCCATAAGCTTAAATAGTCTTGATCTCGCGGGTGTGAGATTGCTGAGTCTCCGTGACTCACAGATACTTCCATAACCAGTTTGCAGGTGCCGATGAAACCGTGCAGGTGATGCACCCGAGCTCAAGGAGGAGCTCGATGAAGATCTTGTTCATTGTGTTGTTTCATTTCAGTTGATCAGTAGTGGAGCCCAGTTGGGACGATCGGGGATCTGTGTAGCATTTGGGGTAGTCTTCTTTCATTTTGGTTCCGTAGTCGGACCTTGATTGTATATGTTTGATGTAATGCTTTATTCACGTATTGCGTGAAGTGGCGATTGTAAGCCAACTATGTATCTCTTTTCCTTATGTATTACATGGGTTGTGTGAAGATTACCTCACTTGCGACATTGCTTTTCAATGCGGTTATGCCTCTAAGTCGTGCTTCGACACGTGGGAGATATAGCCGCATCGAGGGCGTTACAAGTTGGTATCAGAGCCTTCCCCGACCTTAGGAGCCCCCACTGATTGATCGTTTTTAGCGGCCGAGTTGTGTCTAGAAAAATGTTTTGAGTCATTTAGGAATTATGTATCGGAGAGTTTAGGAATTCTTTTTTACTTCCCAGTCTCCTCATCGCTCTGGTAAGGCATCCTGACGTAGAGTTTTGACTCTTCTCTTCTCTTCTCAAATTTCACTAAAAAAAATTTTAGGATCACGCGGGTATCTTAGAATCGTTCCGATGGTTTTGTGTTGACAACATTGTCTTGGTGCCTCCTGTCAGCAGGGGTTTAGTGGAAGTGTCCCGGGGAGTTGAGCTCTGAGGTGTTGTCGTCATAATTTTATGGTTGCAGTTCTGGAATACCTGAGTTTAGTACGCCGACATTGAAAATCTCTTTTGTACAGTTGTTGGTGAGATAACCCTGATAGCCCAGTACTGAGGCGAGTGCGGGAGTATTGCCATAACTCGTATAACGGATGCTTTTCGAAGGTTGAGGTAAACGATTTCCGAAGGTTTCTTGGTTATGTGTTGAAGGATGGATACAGCTGGATCTAGGTATTGTTAGTTTGGGTGATATATTGTGTGTCCCCTGTATCCCCAACACCAGATTGCATAACCAGAAAGTTTCGGGAGTTTATAGGTGGGAATTCAAGTAGCTCCTAGAATATCTTTCCGACAGATGCATGATATGGGATTGGGTAAATCTCTATCATGTGTATTTGTTCTGGCTTATTTTGCAAGCCAATCCTTTGTTTTGTTTTAAGTTGTGGTATTCGAGTTGCTTCAAAGTCAAATGTGGATTCCATACCTTATTCTAAGTGGTGTTCTCATATTTCTATGTGGATGCTAATCCTTCTTGATAATCAAGGTTGTCTTTTCAATTCTTTCCAATCGGTGTGTTTCTCTTTAAGTAAATCCGATCATTCCAACATTCGCAAGATCAATTCTAAGCTTTTTCTCAACGGTGTTCGTTTCATCCGACCCAAGTTGTCTTTGTTTTCCCGCCCTCCCACCCTTTTTCTTCAAGGACTCAGATTTCTTAATCAAGTATCCACCTTATAGATGTGAAGTCTCTTCTTTCTTTTCTTTCAATGTTTTTATCCGGTGATTTCCCATGAAGATACTAACGGAGTTTCAAGTTCATCATTCTTCATTCTCGTATTCTTTTCCGGTGGCTTTAACTCAAGCTTTCGGTGTTGATCATATCTCTTTCCTCGTCTCGAATGTTTTCTCATGCCGGTGCACCTCTTAATCGTTCACCTCTCGCTATTCATTTGTTCCGGAGTGATGAAGATATCTCAGAAGATTCAAGTTTCCATTCTCAATTCAATCAAGTTCTTTTGAGGATGCTATCTCACTAAAGCCATTTAATTCAACCGGTGTAATCTCTCTTCCTAAGCAATTCTTTCAATGGTGTTTCTTTTGAGTGGGCCCTAACCCACAGGTCTTTTCCCAGGATCTTACCTGACTCTTCTAATTTTCCCGGAATTATTCTCAAATCCTTTTCGAAGTTTGACGTAAGAATGAATTATCATCAGTCATATGTCTTTCTCCAATATCTTTCAAATTCTTTCATCGTTAATTCAACCCTTCTATTCTTCATTGTTCCGGAGTGCCTCAATAATTCATGGTGGTGTTTCCCATCGTCATTCTCAACATTTGAAGACCGAAGAAGAGTTTCTCTTAAATCTTGCTCCATTCTCTTCAAGATTCATGGTTCTAGCTTCATGCCATCCTCTCATAATTGTTTTCGATTGTGAGAATTCTTTTCACCCATCCGGAGAATTTCAGAAGTCTTTTCAGTTTGATTCTCCGAAGCCCATCATCTCAGATTTATTCGTTCTAAGTTTTCAGCTTCGTTCTCCAATTATTCTAAATTGATGTCTCTTCGTTCATTCTCCAAATCTTACCGGTGCATCGTTCAAGTATCCTCTAATCAGCTCGTGATCTATTCGTTCACTTGTTTCCAAAATCTCTCTAGTATCTTCATTCGTTTTCTAATTCTTCCCGGTGAATTGTGCCTTTGCTACTTTCATTTCCAATTCTTATGGTGGTTCGTTCAAGAGTTCTCTTCATTCATTATCATATAGATTCATTCGTTCTTTCCAATCCTACCGGTGGTTCGTTGAAGACCTTCCCAAGTTGAGCAATATCTCTCTTCAATCTTTTTTGCAATGATAATAAGTAGTATGACTAATCCGTCGCTTGTCATCAATGTAAATTGGTGAAGGATACGCATAACATAATTCTTGTTCTTGTTTCTTCCAATTGATTAATTCCTTCTTCCGGAGTTCGTAATGGTATCAATTTCTCAGTTCTAAGTTGTTCATCTTTTCTTTCCGGAATTTGTTCATCATGTCACATTCTCGGTTCGAGATGCTTCATCTTTTCTTTCCGGAGTTCAAAGTTTTCTCGGTTATATCATTTCAAAGCTTCATCTTATCACTGCAAGGCTTCACCTTGTGTTTTCAACTTCTCTTTCTTTTATCATCCTTTTCTTACCGGAGTTCTTCATGGAGGCTCTACATGGTGCTTCGTCAAGGATTCTTTTCATTCTTCAATTGTTCATCAAGATTTCTCTCGGAGTTAAGATCCGTCAAGCCATACTCTGAAATAAACATGGTGTCAACACATGTTTTATTTTGAGGAGTTCAAGCATTGTTCATCTTGCATTCCGAAGTGCAATTCTTTCGGCCTTATCTTTTGAGGTGGTGTTATGTCATTTTGACAGTTTCATTCATGTTTCATGATTCACTTGTTGTCAAGAATGAGATATTTAAATCCATCAATCTCTTCATTGGAGTTATCTTGGGTTATATTTCACCTAAAGCTTTCCCTAAGGATTGTTGCTATTTATGGTGCTTATAAATGACCCAAGTTCTTCATTTGTCCTCTCAGTTAAATAAGTTTCTCGTCTCCTTGTTGATATCAATCCAATCGTTTGTTTCCGTTGGTGGCAGAAGCTCACCTCATAATGTTGAGATGTTTCCCTAAGTCCACTACAAGGTTATTCTTTTCGTTGTTGGTTTTCCAACAACTCCGTTCTATCCTTCTTTTAAGGATGCTCTCTCAAATTCACTTGCAGAACATGTTGTTTTCTTCTCAGTTCTTTTCATTGCATTCTTCATTTCTACCAGAGGCATTGTGATGTTGCTCTCTTCACCCATCATCTCGTTTTGCCAAGATCATATTCTTTTCATGCTTACCATTTAACCGGAGTGTTGTGCTCTGATTCAAGTTCTCTCATCTTATCAAGTTTTGCACCCCTTCTCA
Organism: Aegilops umbellulata; assembly: GCA_032464435.1. Classification (NCBI taxonomy): domain Eukaryota; kingdom Viridiplantae; phylum Streptophyta; class Magnoliopsida; order Poales; family Poaceae; genus Aegilops; species Aegilops umbellulata. Next base: position 216,569,459 of record CP136060.1, read on the forward strand.
ACCGGAGTGCAGTCTGAAATCTTTCTTACCCATTGTGCCATTTTTTCCAATAGTTCTGGAGGCAATGTGTTGTTGATTTCATCAAGTATCTTACCATCTTCTCAACTTCATGTTAATTCCTTCCATTTTCAGTCGGAGTGCTGCCCAAATTATATAATTCTTATTCCTTCTCTATCTTGTTTTAACCGGAGTGGTGTCAATATTTATCTTGTCACTTAACCTCATGGTTTCATTGTATCCCATGTTCTTCTTATCTTAGGGAGTGTTCGCAATCTCATTCATCTCCATTTTATTCTTCTTTAAATTGTTTAACCTCTCAAGGTTCATTGGTTTCACTCGTTTGTCGAAGAAGCAACTCTTTTTTACCTCTTCCCCTTCTGTTTCTCTCCGGTGCCATCCTAGATCTCGGGATGAGATCCTCTTGTAGTGGTGGAGTGTTGTAACGCCCCAAGACCGACGCTTCAGATGCCTTCGATGTTTTGCGTGTCAGTTGTGTTAATTATTTGCTTGTTGCATTTCATCATTTCATCATCCGCATTGCATCCGCGTGTTTTCTTAAAACTCTTAGTTCGTTCGTGGTTGCCGCGTCTCTTCATTGGCCGTTCCAGACCAATCGGGTTTTCGCTTCCCTCTTGACCGTGACAGCCTAACCTCTCTTTGCACAGAGCATCGACCCCTCGCTCGTGTCCGAAACTTCCCCAAACCCGAACCGGACTTTCATTACCATTGGGTCCGGATCATCCCCAAACATCTATAAAACATCTCCGTTTTATTATTTGGGCTACCTAACCTATTTATTTACGACCGCCCGATTATAATCGGATGGACCGGATTAGGCCCTACCTAGTCCCCTACCTATATAATCAGACCAAATCCCTAATTTCTAGGGATCCTCCCGAGCACCGCCCCTCTTCCTGTCTCCACCTCATCGGGATCTTCCCCGATCCAAAATTCCCACCAACCAGAACCCTCCCGTGCTCCTTCCACCGCAACCTCCAGATTCCCCTCGTCCTCCACCTCGCTCGACCCAGCGCCTCCCTGTCCTCTCCCTCGCCTCCTCGCCCGACGACCAGCGCCACCCAACCAAATCACGGCCAGCCACAGCCGCCACTCCTCTCCTAGATCCCCTCCTCCTGGAGCTCAACCTCGCGCAGGCCTCGAACCTCCTCGTCGTCCCGAGCAGGAACGCTCGTCCTCGTCTCCTCTCAACCCCGAGCCAAGTCCTCTGCATCGCGAGCTACTCCGCCTCCTGTAACCTCCCGAGCCTCGTCGGACTGCGCTCCTGCCGACGACCAGCAGGTTGTCGAGCCCATCCGGATGTCGCCGCCGCTGCCCTTCCCCTGCCATGGCGCCTCGACCTCCTCTGCTCCCGCACCCGAGGCCCCGAGCCCCTCCAGCTCGACCTGCTGCCGGCGACATCGACTTCCAGGCCGCCCCTCTGCTCCACTCCGCCCTTCCCTTTTTCCTCTCCTTCTCTCTCTCTCGGCTCACATCTCTCTCTCCCTATAGCTGCTGCAGCAAGGAGCCGCCGCCGCCAAGTTCTTGCCGGGCGCGGCGCCGTTGCCCGGATCCGATGCCGGACGACTCGAACCGCCTCGTTCCGGCCAGTTCCTGCCGACCCCGTCGCCAGAACCTCCCCTGGCGCCGTCTTCTGCATCGCCATGACCTGCTGTTGCCTCTGTTGGTAACGAGCATCAGGAGCCCGCTCGTCCCGAGCGTTGACCACGCCTCCAGCGACCCCCAAGGCCCAGCGCGCCTCCTCACCCAGCCCGCACGGCCTCAGCCACCACCATCAACTTGGACTAAAGCCCATGGGTGAGCGCCCACAACTCCTCCTCTCTGTTGGGCCGACCAGATTCGGCCCATATCATGTTTTTTCCCGCGCCTGCGAATTTGTGTATTATCCAGAGATTTACCGTTTTGCAGAATAGCCCCCCTAGATCATGCATTTAATAATTCACAAACTGTGCATCGGATTAAAATGTCTTAAACATGTAAAATGCTTAGATTTTCATCTAGTTTCATAATATCCAACTTTCATCCATGTTTAAAATGTTTAAATTGCTGTTTGCATTAATTTGCTTAAATGCTATGCTAAAATGCTTTATTTCATAACTAAATAACCGTAACCCGGAATTTAATAAACTTTATATGTAAATGGGGTGGAAAAATGCCTAGTTTAACATGGTGCACTTTATTTTGCTGTTTAACAACATTAAAATTGTGTTTAGGGCAGAACAGTACCAAATTCATAATATGCATATGAGGATTTTTCCGGACTTGGTGTTCGTTGTTTCCGGCCTCATTTAAACTTGCCTAGGTAGGTAGTTTTGTTGTGCTTCACCTCTTGCCATGCTAACCAACATTTAATTTTGTTGAGTACCTAAACGAGAGAGAACTAAATAAGTCACGTGGTGTTTCGTCAATATGCAACGGAGTTGCATATTGGACTCCACTTACTTTGTAGAATTGTCTGTTGCACTTTGACATGCCATGAGTCTTTAAAACGGACATGCATCATTCTTGTTTGTGCATCATGCCATGTTTATGTGATGATTGTTTACTATGTTGTTTGCTTCTTTCCGGTTTGCTTCTCTCGTTAGCTTCGGTTTTGTTCCGGAGTTGTGAGGATTTGTTCGACTTCGTCCATTTGTCTTCTTCATGGACTCGTTCTTCTTCCTTGCGGGATCTCAGGCAAGATGACCATACCCTCGAAATCACTTCTATCTTTGCTTGCTCGATTGCTCGCTCTTTTGCTATGCCTATGCTACGATGCCTAGCACTTGCTTATCATGCCTCCCATATTGCCATGTCAAGCCCCTAACCATCCTTTCCTAGCAAACCGTTGTTTGGCTATGTTACCGCTTTGCTCAGCCCCTCTTATAGCGTTGTTAGTTGCAGGTGAAGATGAAGTTTGTTCCTTGTTGGAATATGAAGATGTTGTTCCTTGTTGGAACATGTTTACTTGTTGGGATATCACAATATCTCTTATATAATTAACGCATCTATATACTTGGTAAAGGGTGGAAGGCTCGTCCTTATGCCTGGTGTTTTGTTCCACTCTTGCCGCCCTAGTTTCCGTCATATCGGTATTATGTTCCCGGATTTTGCGTCCCTAACGCGGTTGGGTGATTTATGGGACCCCCTTGACAGTTTGCTTTCAATAAGACTCCTCCAGCAAGGCCCAACATTGGTTTTACCATTTGCCTCACCTATGCCCCTTTTATTTCCCTTGGGTTTCCGGAGCCCGAGGGTCATCTTTATTTTAGCCCCCCCGGGCCAGTTCTCCTTCGAGTGCTGGTCCAAACCGAGCGATGTCCGGCGCCCCCTGGGCAATCAGGGTCTATGCCAACCCGACGTCTGGCTCATCCGGTGTGCCCTGAGAACGAGATATGTGCAGCTCCTATCGGGATTTGTCGGCACATCCGGGCGGCTTTGCTGGTCTTGTTTTTTTACTGTCGAAATGTCTTGTAGCCGGGATTCCGAGACTGATCGGGTCTTCCCGGGGAGAAGGAATATCCTTCATTGATCGCGAGAGCTTATAATGGGCTAAGTTGGGACACCCCTGCAGGGTATTATCTTTCGAAAGCCGTGCCCGCGGTTATGAGGCAGACGGGAATTTGTTAATGTCCGGTTGTAGAAAACCTGAAGTTGACCTTCATTAAAATACATCAACCGCGTGTGTAGCTGTGATGGTCTCTTCTCGGCGGAGTCCGGGAAGTGAACACAGTGTTGGAGTTATTCTTGACGTAGGTTGTTCTAGGATCACTTCTTGATCATAGTTGTTCGACCGTGCTTTTGCCTTCTCTTCTCGCTCTCATTTGCGTATGTTAGACACCAGAGATGCTAGTCGCTTGCTGCAGCTCCACCTCACTACCTTCTCCTACCCATAAGCTTAAATAGTCTTGATCTCACGGGTGTGAGATTGCTGAGTCCCCGTGACTCACAGATACTTCCATAACCAGTTTGCAGGTGCCGATGAAACCGTGCAGGTGATGCACCCGAGCTCAAGGAGGAGCTCGATGAAGATCTTGTTCATTGTGTTGTTTCATTTCAGTTGATCAGTAGTGGAGCCCAGTTGGGACGATCGGGGATCTGTGTAGCATTTGGGGTAGTCTTCTTTCATTTTGGTTCCGTAGTCGGACCTTGATTGTATCTGTTTGATGTAATGCTTTATTCATGTATTGCGTGAAGTGGCGATTGTAAGCCAACTATGTATCTCTTTTCCTTATGTATTACATGGGTTGTGTGAAGATTACCTCACTTGTGACATTGCTTTTCAATGCGGTTATGCCTCTAAGTCGTGCTTCGACACATGGGAGATATAGCCGCATCGAGGGCGTTACACGTGCCCACTGTCAGCCTCTCACGTACAGTCATCTTCCGATGACTCTCGGTTGTTCACCACATTGACCACAACGTGTTGAGCGCACCTAGACTGGAACGACCCGGAGATGGGGAAGACGGGGTAGTGGAGTCGCAGATGGAGAGGAGTGGAAACTTCACTGGTTCGGGTGCGCGGCAGCACAGCCGTGATGCCGCCCACGGGAGACACGAGCAAGAACAAAGGTTGAAGAAGGAGCACGGCTGTTGGATTAACATCCAACAGTCCAGCTGCTAGAATCATTTGTTGATTAAGTTGACAAAGCCGTGCATACACGTCCGCTTAGTAGGCCCACAAGTTAGTCACCAAATCTGATGGGTCCCAGATGTCAACGGGATGAATATTTATTTTTGCAAAACAAGGAGGCACTTCCTTCCGTGCGAAGATACAGCCGGTGGGTCCCAGCGGTCAGGTGGAGGAAACATTTTTTTTCAACTTAATAAGGAGGAACTTTCCGTGCGTGCAACCATGGACCTCATGGGTCCCAGCCGTCAGGCTCTCCACGTACAGTCCTCTTCCGATGACTCTCGTTTTTGACCACGCCGCATCGAACGTAGCGAGGCGGTGGACGACGGCGAGGCCCCGGATGAGAATGACTCGGAGATGGGAAAACGAGGCAGTGGAGTCGCAGATTGAGAGGAGGAGAACGGTTATAACTGGTTCTGTTGGGGCGTGGGGCTGTAGTCTGCGGAGAATAACAGGAGGTGTCAAGTGGTGGAGGTATAGCCTGGCCGGCGGTGGGGTAGCGCTTCGCAGTGATGCATGCTAAGCAGAGCCGCTAGCCGCCGGAGGCCGGACCAGGCAGTCCCGGCGACGTTGGAGGAAGAAGAAAAGAGATTGAAGGTGCATGCCAGCCGTTGGATATAAATCCAATGGTTGTGGATGACACAATCATTTGTTGACCAAGTTGACAACGCCCTGCGTAGGCTTCGACCTATTGGCCCACATGTCAGCCTGCAAAAATGTGGCATATATTTAACCCATGTTTTCTAGAATGTACAGTCAATTTGCTGGGCTGGGTGAACAAATAATTTTGCGTCAATCAGACCCATTTATATTTTCTAAGAAATCCCAGCCCATTTGCACTTCCTTGAAATACACGTATTAGGTGGGCTCGTTATATATATGTTGTTATGTTAGAAGGAGCAATTAATATCAAAGAATAATCCGGAGAGGCACATTATATATAAGAAATTAGCGAGTTATTTCTCAAAATAAAAATGAGCGCGTTATTATTAAATTGGTCCTTAAAATCTTCGCAAGCTTTTGTACGTAATCACCAGGATTTTCCTTGCCTATGAGTCAAAAACAACCAGGATTTTCCTTGCCAACTTCCATTAAACATTTATTTTTATAAGTTAATAACACGTGGGATGTTTTTATAATGTATATATAAGTCTCTATAAAATATACGATAATAGTAATAATACAAATATAATGTGGTTAGAAGGGAAAACATAAATTGGACACAACAGTACTTTTATAAGAGACCTGTGTTTTATATCCCACAGTAGGCATACTAACAAGTTCACACACAAATACAACAGAAAAGGTAAACATTCATATCAAACTCAGGTTCACAGGACACGTTCATATTCATAGCCAACATTCACTATCAACAACTCAAAAGATTGATATATACACAAGCTCAGCATATCTATGCATCCAAATGATTGATAGATCACACGACAATATTCATACAAAATTCACAAAAATATTCGGATATACACATGTTCAGTATGTTTATGCATCCAAATGATTGAGATCACAGCCAATATGATCCATGGACGAACTTTAATTACCTAGGGTACAGACTAGTAAATGGTGTTCAATCGGAGGTACTTCTTGCTAAAATTAGTTCTTGTAAACTTTGCTTGTAGGTTTATCCTCGAATAGTGGCCTCGTGCCGAGGGTGGTTTGAGCAACTTGGCCACTACTTTCTTCCAACTAGTTAACTGGCTCATCTTGGTCCTGTATCTTGCCAAAATTCTACATTGCAGACGAGAAAGGAGGCGGTTGAGAAAATGAACCACCCAAATTTTTTGTGCAGTTCCACTGAAATGGAGCATCCTTGGCGTGCAGACTGATTAAGTGCTAGATGAATATACGCATCAACCAACTTGTCTGGAATCTTTACACTCCATGCCATATAGTTCGGTACGATATGTGCCGATAACCAAAAGGCACAAGTTGGGACGAAAGACTGGACTGCGTTTTTCTGGGCTATGCACCAAGCAATATTTTTGGCGTTCACTCTCCTAATACTTGGAGTTTGATAATTGGTTGACGCCGGTTGATACTCGAATGAATATAGGCACTTCTTGTCAACATCGATGCTTGTCTGAGTGAACTTTGGATTACATAGCAACAGCATAAGTACCTGTCCATCTGATCATTTTGTGCAGTTCTACTGAAATCACCAGATGTAATGATTTGTCTGCGAGTTCAGGCTCCAAATTACTCCTTTATGAAATCGGCAAACAGTAGCACAATACCAAATTACCAATACATATGACAGGCACAATAATCAGGATAAAGACCAGTACCAACCTGTGTGAGGTAGCATATCTGTCGGTGTTCTGGGAACGGGGGTCCCCAGACTTGCCTGCCTGCGGCCTGCGGCGTGGCTCAAAGGGGGGCCCAGCACGGCCCATCTTCATCAACACAGACCCAAGACCCTCGCGAGGGGCCAAGCCTCGCGGGGCGGACGACACAGAGCTTCCTCAGGCACGGCCTCATCAGGCTGGCTCGCGAGGAGGCGGAGAGATCAAGTCAGGGTACCTCACGAGGTGCCCGTGACGCAAGCCATGACAACCAAGGGCGCCAGGCGGGCACCAGCCCGCGCAGTGTCTTCCTTTCCTCTTTGGTGCAAAGGGAGCAAGCGCATGCGAGAGCATCAAGCAAAGGCACCTATTTCTGTGCAACGAGACCAAGACCAGCCCAACGGCAGGGAGGAAGTCATTGTGGAGCCCAGCCAGCGTCACCACCAGAGCCTTTGGCAGGCGAGGACCAACTTTAGTCAGGATAAGTGTACCAGATGTTCCCCTTCAAAATGGCCAATTGTTGGCGCCCTTCCCGCTCAATATTTGGGAAGAGGCCCAGGGCCTTTGCCTATAAATAGGACTAGCCACCCCAGGGTAGCGCGAATCAGGCAGTCCAGAAACAAGCTGTGATCGGATCGAGTAGCATCACACACACACACAGAGAGAGAGAGAAGGGTGACTGAACTCCTCCTAGCAGTTCATCGCCCCAGCCAAGAAGAGACCCTCGCGAGGCTTTTCTTCCTTGTATTGCTCATCATCATCAGCCCAAGAGGCAATCCACCACACCACAAACTAGAGTAGGGTATTACACCACAATGGTGGCCCGAACTAGTATAAACCCTGTGTCTCTTGTGTTGTTCTTTCCATAGCTTAGATCTTAGAGAGGCGGTGGGGTGCAGGTAGGTAGAAGGCGAAATCTCCGCGCGCACCCCAGTGTTCGAACCTCAAGGGTCTGCCGGAACCCGAAATCCGACATTTGGCGCGCCAGGTAGGGGTGCGCCGGAATTCGTCTTCCACCGCCCCGTTCTCCTCCGACCATCGCGTCCATGTCTGACGCTCATCGGGCCCGCGCCGAGCGCCGAGCCGCTCTCCCTTTCCGCGTCGCCCAGACGGCTCCTGTCGGCGGGCGTCCTCGCCGTTCCCCGTCACCTGCCGTCAACGCCGCCACCGGCTCGGCGGGAAACGAGCAGCATGCGTTGTCTCAGCATCCGTCCGTGCGGCAAGACGGCCGCACCGCTACTCCCTCGCTCACCCCAGCTGGTTCTTCGTCCCGTGCGCTCCGCGCACCCATGGAGGCTCGAGCTGCGCTCATCGCGGCAAACGAGCTCCTGCGCTACCGTCCCGTCGACGACGTCTATGAAGAATGGCTCGACCGCATCGCCGAGCTCGTCCGCGCCGCAGGGGGCTCTCCTGCGCCGTCCTTTCCACTGCCTACACCCCGCCCTGCGCGGGCGACAAAGCTCTGGGGGTGCCCCAGCCGCCTCCTCCTCAAGAAGGCGCCCTGGCTCCAAGGCGCGTGGCCCCTAGGCGTAACCCGCTCCATCAGGTGCCAGCCCAGCAAGAGCAGAGCTGCCAAGAAGTCCCTCGCCCGCAAGAAGCTGCCCGGGCGCTCCCTGCTCCAGCACGTCGCGACCATGCTCCTGCTCCCGCACGTCAAGACCCCGCGCTGCTCCCAGCTGCAGCGCATGGGGACCTACAAGACCAAGCTCTCCGTCACCCAAGGCCTCCCGTGGCCACAGCAGGTTGCCGTGCCTTCACCACCGAGCTACGCAGCATCACGTGACCCGGCAAGTTCAAGCCAGACCTGCCTCCTCGTTACGACGGCACGACTGACCCTGCGGAGTTCCTCCAGCTCTATGAGCTGGGCATCGAAGCTGCCAACGGAGACGAGAAGGTCATGGCAAACTGGTTTCCCATGGCGCTCAAGGACGGGGCCCGCACCTGGCTCCTGAACCTGGCTCCAGGCACAATCTCCTCTTGGGACGAGATGCGCACCCGCTTCATCGCCAACTTCCAAGGTACTCGCGACCGGCCACCCGCCGTGAGCGACATGCGCCGCATCAAGCAACAACCCGGAGAGACCCTGCAGAAGTACATCCAGCGCTTCAACAACGCACGCCTCAAGATTCCCACGGTGACCAAGGAGGCTATCATCTCAGCCTTCTTCGACGGCGTGCGCGACGTCAAGATGAAGGAGGAGCTGGCTATGCATGAAGACCTGTGCACTTCCTTGGAGCTGTTCAACTTGGCGACCAAGTGCGCCAGGGCTGAGGAAGGGCGTCTCTCCCTCCTCGAGCTGCCTGCCGCAGACCCAGAAGAAAAGAAGCCGAAGGCCAAGGATGTGAAGCGCAAGGGGGTTGTCGTGCTCGCGGCAGAACCAGACACCAAGCGGGGCAGAGATCAGCACGAGTTTTCCAAGGGCAGTCGGTATTGTGTGTACCACGACCTCCACACCCACAACACCAACGAATGTCAAGAGCTCCGAGCCGTGCGAGAAGGAAGGATCGTCCGTCGCCCCGACCGCGGTGACCGGGGCTACGGTCGAAGAGGAGGAAGGAACGCAGGACGCTGGGAAGACGGTGGCCCGCGCCAAGGGTGGCGCAATCGACCTCGCAAGGACCGCTGGCAAGACCCGCCTCGTGAGGGAGACTGGAGGGATCAGCCTCGCGAGGATCGCCCGCAAGGCAACGCAGGCCTCCCTCCGCTGCCGCCGCAGCCCAGGAGATACGAGGACCGCCATCAGGACGAGGGGGCTGGGGGCTTCCAGGAGCCGCGCGCGACCGCCTGCATCCTGGGCGGGCCTCAAGCCCCAGCCTCTTAGCGCATCTTCAAGCAGTTCGCCCACGAAGTAAATGCAGTCCTCCCCAAGCTCGAAGCCACGCGCCCTCTCAGGTGGTCGGCGTGCGGCATCACGTTCAGCTCAGCGGATCAGCTCAAGTGTGCAGCCACAGCCGGAGTCCTCTCGATGCTTTGTTCCCCAATCATCAGCAACGTGTTGGTCACCAGGACCCTCATCGATGGCGGGGCAGGGCCCAACGTCCTGTCCGTGGAAACATTCAACAATCTCCAAGTGCCCTACAACCAGCTTCAGCCAACCAAGCCTTTCTCCGGAGTCACCGACGGCTCCACGGTCCCGATTGGGCAGGTCTGCCTCCCTGTCACCTTCGGGGCACGCGACAACTACCGCACCGATCTCATCGACTTCGACGTTGCTCACATTCGCCTGCCGTACAACGCCATCCTTGGGTACCCAGCGCTGGCCAAGTTCAATGCCGTAACTCACCACGGCTACAACGTCCGCAAGATGCCAGGAAGTAGCGGAGTCATCACTGTGCCCTATGAAGAGAAGGACGCGGTGTGTTCCCTGGAACGAGCCTTTCAGGCCGCATCACTGGAAGACCCGGATCGCGGAAGCAGGAGGCTTCCCGAGACCACCCCCAAGAAGAACAAGACATCGTCCAGCCCAGCCCCTCAGGAGGCAGGCCCCTCAGGGCCCGTGCCTGCCTAGGGGGAACCTCCTTCCATCGCATAGGAAATCGCGCCCGGCGCCCTCCTCAGGCAGGCCTCGGGGGCTCTCCCCTGGAGGGCCACCGACCTGGCTAAGGTCACGAGGGAGGCGCTTGGGCACCACATGGAGGCGTGTTTCGAAGCATGTTTCCCTCAAGAAGGAGTAAGGCAAGGAGGGCCAGACCCTCAGGAGTTCGTCAGCAAGGCCATTCAGGAGCTACAGGAGTCAAGAGTCATGAGAGGCGGCCACCGCCTACTAGCTGTGGCTCCCCATCCAGGCGAGGATGGTGGGCTGCGCGTCTGCATCGACATACCAGGAATCAATCGAGTCGCCTCTCTGGATCGCCTCTGGCCCTCGCGAGTGGGGCGCTGCGAAGGTCCACCCCACAGCTACATTCGCATGCCTTACGGCTTGCCGAACGCGGCTGCCACGTACCAGCGCCTCATGAGGGGCATCACGGAGGCTCAAGAGGCCAGGCATTCCGCAGCCTTGGCGGAGATGGAGATGGTCCGCGAGGAGCCACCAGCGCCTCCGGAGCCTCCCGAGGCCCCTTGGCCTGGGGCTCATGAGGATCGGCTTCCATAGCCCATCGAGTCTGCTACACCAACACTCCTTCGTCCTCAACATCATTAGGTGACATCTTTCAAGTTTCATTTCCAGCTGGGAGCGCCCCCCAGGGCTGTATTATTCCCAGGCCGCGTGGGTCCGGCCCTGCGGCATGTATCCCTTTTATGTCATGTTGTTAGCTTACTTTGTTGGGGGCGCCCCTCGGGCTGCATCATCCCCAAGTCGCTCGGGCCAGACCCAGCGGCATGTATCCCTTTTGCGTTTATTTCCGGCTATGCGTTCGGCCCACCATGCTTGATTATTTGATGCCGACCACTTGCACGTTAAAGGGGGGTACCTGAGCATCGCAACTCAGGGCTCTTACTGGCTCTCCAGCCCTCACCCTCTGGCCTTGTCCACGGCATCGCGACCTGGCATACCAGCGACGGCTGAGACCAGCTCGAGGCCCGGGACCCGAGGACGTAGAGTGCCGGCATCTAACCAAATTTGCAGGAACACATCACAAGATAAGGCCCAGCGCCAGGCACAACCCACCTAGAGGTAGGGCCCCGTGAGTCTAGCGCTGGCTCACGGGTGCCCAGATACACCTCGCCAGGCCCTATCGTGCCAGCCACGTGTCAGGGCGGGGCTGTACACGCCCCGGGGGCTCCTCCCGGAGGGGAGCCCCCTCCCACGTGCCAGTGGAAGCACCATGCTCCGCGCTGGCTGACGACACTGCCGAGGAGCGGCTATGCCCGTACACATACGGAAGCGCTATGCTCCGCACTTGTGATAAACAACTGAGGGTGGCCCCGGGCCGCATCAACCTCAGGGAGCCCAGAGCTCAGTGTCTAGCCTCATCGTAACGCCTCCCCTCGGGAGTGCCGCACGAGAGGGCTGGGCACGGGGGCTGCGCCTGGGTCATACCCAGACGCATGCCACCTAGCCAGCCCCCCCCCCCCGGGCCTGGTTCATCGTGCGTCTCTCCCCGAGCAGAGCTAAGGTACGAAGGCCGTTTGAGCGTCAAGGGGGACTCCTGAGCATCACGACTCAGGAGCCTAACTAGTCACGTAGCCCCTCACTCCTTAGTTCCAAAAGACTAGCGGCGGTTGAGGTATGCGCGGGGCCGGGCTCCGCAGACGTAGAACGGTAGATCCACCCACATCTCACCTCCCTATTTGCTGTTCATGCGCCAAGGGGTACTCCTGAGCATCGTGACTCAGGAGCCTAACTTGTCACGTAGCCCCTCACTCCTTGGTCCCGTCCTGGTTTCCGGTCGGGGCTAACGGCGGCTGAGGTATGCGCGGGGCCGGGCTCTGTCGGCGTAGAACATAAGCAAGTAGGAAGGAAAAGCGTAAATTTCAAGGAATTCAAAAGCAAATATTACAGTCCACACTGTTATCTCAATCCCAAACGCAAGTTTAAACGCCTCCCCGAGGCATGATACATGTGCAGGAATTGATGGCAGGACAGGAGCCACAACGGGATCACTTGATGACGGTGGAGCAGCGCGGAGTGGGTTCGCCTCATGGAGCAGCAGGGTCAGCAGCGCCTCACTTCGGCTTGGTGCTGAAGGCCCGGAACTTCCCCAGTAGAGACTCCGCGCGACCCTTCACGGCCTTGGCAGCGACAGCGGCACGCTCGCCGCTTGCTGGCTCCAGCAGACTGTCAAGGTCGACGCTGGGATTGCGAAGGTAGATGTGGGTGAAGAGCCGCGTCAGCGCTGCAGAAGACAGAACACGTGCCTCGGCCTCGGCCGTGTGGCCAAGGCCAAGGGCGACATCTTCAGGAGCGCGAACCAGGAAGGGAAGCAGCTTGGCGGGGCCGTCCTCGGCGCCAGCCAGCGGGCTCTCCAGGCCGCTGTCATAAAGCGTCCTCAGCGAGGAGCGAGCCTTCGCCTCCATCTCCGCGAAGACCACGCGGTCCTCGGCAAGAACCTGGGCCTTGTCGTCCAGCTCGACCTTCCTCGCCCCCAACTCCTGCTCCAGCGCGCCTAGGCGGTCACGGCGCTTCCTGAGCCTGGACTCCCGGTCCTTGACGGCCGCCTCGCGAGCCTTCACGCCTTCATCCTGCTCTTGGCGAAGGCGGGCCTCTTTCGCGATCTGGTCCCGCAGGCCTTGCAGCTCGTCCTCCAGCACCTTGCAGCGACCACAGACGTCGATCACCTCCCCCGGGGCTGTGTCACGAGCAACCTTCGCCTCAAGGACGGCCTGCCTCTCCTCATCGCAAGCCGTCGAGGCCTGGACCAGCGCCGCCCGAATCGAAGCATCAGAGCGAATCCATCCTGAAGCCAGCTCCAAGCGCCCGGCCACCAAGCGAGGGTCGGTGCCAAGAAGATCATGTCGTAGCCGGTCCAGCTCAGCAGCAGCACGATCCAGAACGGCAGGAGGAGTTGGAGAGACAGCAGTCGGTGGAGTAGGAGGAGAAGGCGGCAGCACGACCACAGCATCCTGAGGTGGAGCCTGCTGCGCCCCAATAGCTGTGGTGGCGGCAGCAGGCAAAGGCACCTCGAGAGTCGCTTGGGCCATGGGGGCTGAGCTCGCCCCAGCCGACTCAACCAGGCCTCGCGAGGACGACCGAGCAGGATAGGCCCGTGCATCGCGGTCACCTTCCTTCGCGGGCAGAGGCGCTGCCCCGGATGGAACCTTAGTAGCTCCCTTCGGCTTCTTTGCTGCGGGCGCCAGCCTATCCAAGAGATGCGGACATCAAGCCTCAGCAGCAGAACAAGAAATAAAGACAAGAATGAAGCGCTTACGGGTCGTCGCCAGTGAGCTCAAGCAGCCTCCTGCCAAATTTGAAGCCCGAAAGCTGGCTGGAAGGGTCAACCTCGGGAAGCTTGGGAGCGGAAGGCGCGTCTGCGGTCCGCCTCAGGGCCGGGGCAGACCCGGGAGAGATCAGCTCGGTCATGTCCTTCATCGGGATCGGGGGCAAGCTCCTGCCGCCCAGCTCGTCATCATCCTCGTCTCCATCGCTCGGAGAGAAGCGGAGAACGCGGGGCCTGTGCCGGGGGAGGGGAGCCCTCGACTCTCTGTCAGTCGCCTCAGAGTCCGGCCCTTTTTCCCGCTCCCCTCCTTCCAACTCTTCGCTGGAGTCGTCGGAGGACACGTCCACTGGTTCCTCGGGAACTTCCATGGGCACGGGTCCGTCCCCGTTGAAGACGGGCATGGACCCCACTACCTGCTCCCAGTCGTCGCGGAGGAACAATTGCGTAGGAGCGCCCACCAACCTCGCCACATCGCCCCGACCAGAGATTGGAGGACCGCAGCCAGATCTTCGTTGGCCAAGGCTGCGGGGATCGGATTTGGCCTCCACATCGGAAGTGAGTACTGCCGAAGCGGAGCCAGCTGGTGCTCTAGGAATTCCCTCAACAGCGACCCGCCGGTCAGCTTCGCCGCCGCCATGTTGGCCGGCCTCAGATCCGCGTCCATCTTCTCCAACACCAGCTTCGCGCGGGGGTCCATGAGCTCCGCTCGACCCCAATCGCTGGAGCTCGTGGGTTGCTCCGTGGGCAAGATCAGCCGAGGGTGGATGCGCCTAGCATCTGCCAAGACCCACTTGCTCCTGAAGCCCTCAATCCTTTTCCCGGGGTTCGAAATGGCAATGGCGCCACCGTACGCGATGAAGCTCGCGCACGCAGAAGTAGGACCGCGGGAGGTCCGGAGGTAGAAGTAGTGGCGCAGCAAGGCCACTGAGGGCTGCACCCCTACGTGAGCCTCGCAGTAATAGGCAAAGATTGCCAGGAGAAGGACGGAGTTGGGGTGGAGATGCAGAGCTTGTAGCTTATAATGGCGGAGAACAGAGAAGAAGAACTCGGAGAAGGGAGGCACCAGGCCAGCAGCAATGGCGTTTACAAAGAGCGGATAGAAGGTGCTCCCTTGGCCCTCAGGGGTGGCAGAGCCGGCCTTGAACACCTTCGCCCCGTTGATGCCCTGCGCCGCCGCCATCCGGCGCAACCGGGCGAGGCTCGCCTCCGACACGTTCGGCGAGTCCAGGGCAGACGAGTACCAAGCTCCGGCCGAGGACTGACGAGGCGCCATGGCTTCCTAGGTCACGCGGTCGAAGTAGATCTGGAAATTTTGGAGGAAGGAAGGAGAGGCGCAAGAAAGGGGATCTGAGCAGCAACCGGAGAAAGCAAAAAAGGCAAAGCCTAGGCAGATGCCGCTCCTTTATCAACTCGCGCGGTTGTTGAGGCGCTCACGTCCAATCAACCGCCACGCGGCGCCCAAGGCCGCAGGCTGTTAGGGCTCGCGACGCTTCGCCCTTGCCCTTTCGCCTCTGTGGGGACCTCGACTCATAAGTCATGATCACCGAATGCACGTGTACAGTGATCCCAGAGATCAATGCTCACTGAACACACAGAAGCTGAATAAGAAGAGTCTTAGATCCATACATACCGTATTACACAAGTAGGACCATTATGGTCAAGTCTTGAGTATAACATTGCAGCGGAAATCTTCGTTGATAACTTGGACCCATGCCATCTGCCTTAACCCTACAGGCATTCTGCCTGGGAAGCGTCCTAGCTCGCATCGAAGTATTCTTCATCATATCCTGTTCTTTTATGCCTGGCCAATAAAATAACCAGTGGCAAGCCAATGAGTACTTTGAATGTACTCGCAAGCAACCCATGTTTTGGCTCAAGATACAACAATGCATGATATAGGTAAATTTTTGCGGAAAGCTAGTTTTGAGTGCAATGACATGTTCAACAACTTGGAAGACATGCATCAGGAGAATTCAAGTAACCATGAGCACAGGTTACAGATATCAACATAATTAGAGTGGGCACCAACCCAACTCAATCATGTCAAGTCCTTGACTTGACCCAAGTAATTCTTCCCACACACACTGGGTTGTAAACAAGTGGACATAGCCCAAGAGCGGTTACCCAACTGTCCTTGACCGTGGACACGGCTATTCGAATAGTTTTACACTCTGCAGAGGTTGCACACTTTACCCACAAGATCCGGGGAACTTCCGTGTCATCCACGACCCGCGGTACCTCGAGTATCCGGGGTAAGCACCTGATCACTATCTTTCCCTAAATGACACTAACATGGAGTCCACTCGTTGTTCCGTATCCAAACGATGTACATCATACGAGACTCGCTCGAGATCGTAACATCCGAGAGGGGACACAACGGTGTATCCGGTGCCCTGTAAAGACAGTCATGGCCGCCCTACCTGGCACGACCCCGTCCCGAGAGAGAGCACCAACTCTCCCCCGTTACTAGTAATGCGGGCTCCAAGCTACTATCGGCCTAGGTAATCAATAATGCCCTTTCCCATATAAGGGTAGAGTGGTTGCGCATGTAAGGTTGGAATAACGGTCGCAACTTAAACCAATCCGTTTTTGAAAACAACACACACACTTGCCTCGGTACACCACTTCGTCATCAAGTGGCTACCCAACACATCATCTCCCTCGGGCATAAGTGGCACCTGACGGGGTTTTCGAAAAGTCCTTTAAAAATACTTTGTCTCCATCACAATGCATATTCCCGTCCCTTTTTGCGTAGCACTACTTTAGCATCCTATCTACTCCCACCTGCATAACCCTCATAAGCAGGTAGGGTCATGCATAATGCAGGTATCAACGAGTAAGTAACGAAGGCAACCCACCAGAGTGGTTACCCTCTCATCATGATTCCGACGCAACACTAATAAAGTGTTATATGACATGCATTAAAAGGGTGTCATAGACATGGTCAAAGGGCTGCTTGCCTGGTTCATCAGAGTCTTGAGATCTTCTGGTCCTTCTCCAAGTACTCCGTCTACTTCGTCAACTATCGTCGAAACAATCATAATAAGCAACACAACAAGGCAGAAAATAAAAGTGCTCTAAAAATATGAAGTTGACTTTTCTTGGATACCTCTGGTCATATGAGGAATGACCAAAGTGATTTCATTGGAAGTGGATCAATGGATATTTCTAAACATTTCGATATGATGGAATCAAGGGGTTTATGGAATTGCAAGAAGTGTACAGAAGAATTATTTTGAAAAATGAGCAAAGGCACCCATTTAACAAAGGATGATTTTAGAAGCATCTAGGAATTGGTTTCACTCGATTTGGAGTTAAATGAATTTCCTATGAATTTGCAAAGTTGGTAAATATGAAGAAATGGCTCAATAATTTATGTGGTACAGAAAGTATTAATAAAAATGTTCATAAACTAAGTTATGAACTTAGGAACACCTAGGAATTTGAATCATGGAATTTGGGTCAAAAACGGGCTCTCTGTGATTTTCTAAAGGTTAAGACAGAAATGGAAAAATGGGATTCTATAATTGTTTGTGAAAGAAATATTTCTGCAAAAATGTGCAAATAGCACCATGTGATAGGAAATGAATTTAGAAACTACTAGAAATTTGAATCATCAAATTTGGAGTTAAATTGAATTGTTTATGGATTTTTGAAGTTGACTGGAAAAAGAAAAAGGGGAAAAAGGCTTTAACCTTATCAGGCGTGCTGGGCGAGAGTTAGCAGTTGGGGCGGCCCAGCGGCTCGGCTGCACGCGTGCAGGGGCCACGTCGGAGGCGTATTCACACCAGGGCATCTTCGCCGCGGGGAAGCGGCGCTCGGGTGGGTACGTTTCCACTTAAACGGGAGGGGCGCGCTGGCGGGTCACTGACCTGTGGGGTCCACCCGCAGGGTCGTCGCCCTCCTCCCGCCCGCGACAGAGAAGGCAGAGGGGGCGGGGCCGAGCGCTTGTCGGCGCCCGTCCCGGTGGCTACGGCCACCTCCGGCGACCGCCCAGACTCCGACGAGCTCGGGAGGATGGCCTGCGTCCACCTAGGGACCCAGTTTCCGCCGGGGAGCGCCGGTGCGAGCGAGGCCTCAGCCGCGGCGGGAACAGGCGATGGCGGGGTTCGGCCCGGCGAGGAAGGCACGAGGAGGAGGGGATGGAGCATGGTGTGTGTTTGCGGTGGTGATGAGAGGGTGCAGGAGTGTTCAGGGGGGAGAGAGAGAGGTCGAGGCCCACGAATTTAAGCGGCGGCCGGCGGCACTGCTCCGGTCATGGAGAGGGAAAGAGAGCATGGGAGGGAGAGGGATGTTGTCTGGGAGGTTAGTGGGGGAGAGGGAGAGCGACCAGAGGCTAGATAAGAGGTTGGGAGTAGCTTATATGGGCGTGGCCGTGGTGCACCGTGGGCAGCGCCCATGGACGCGCTCGGGTGAGCTCATAGATGGGAGAGGGGAGAGATTCTGGAGGGGGCCGGCAGCGTGCCGTGTCCCGGACGCCGAGGCGTCTTGTCAGGCGCGCTAGGGAGGCCCGAGGTGGCCGGAGGTGCTTGGCAGGGGGCGTCTACAATGTGGGAGCGCACTGTGGCGCGCTCCAGAGCGCCCAAATGGCATGCCATGGCATTGTTTATGTGCCAGGGGCATGTCCACTAGTGTCTGGTGCTTTGTGGGGTGAGTAAACAAAGGGGAGGAGGCATTGGATGCCCTGGGTGGCCAGTGGAGTGAGGAGGGAGGTGAGGAAGAGGGAGAAGTGGGCTGTCTAGAGAGAGAAAGTGAGGGTTTAACCCCCAAATAATTGAGCTATGGATTTTCTGTTGCTACTAGAGGTGCAAGGGGACTAGGAGGGGATGTGGTACAAAGTTGAGCTCAAGGAGATTAGTGGAAATGGCCAAAACATGCATTTTAAATTTCTGCTAGAAGGTGTTTGATGGTGGTTTGGGCAAGCAGATGATTTCCATTTGCCATGAGACTCCATAGGGTGCAATGTCACATATAATTAGGACCTTCCACCAATTTTTAGCTTATTTGGGCAAAGTGGCCAATGTAACTTTGGTAAACACTTGGAATCAACAGAAATGGTTCTACCAAGATTTAGTCATGCAAATCTATTCTCCTTGATGCACCACTTGGTTTAGTGTCATCTTTTGAGGATTTGAACATGCTCACAAAAGTTGGGGTTAAGGAGAGAAAGTTGGTAGTACAAACTTGTCCAAATATGGTTCTAGTCAGAGAGGGTTTTGGGGCATTTTGGTGGCCCAAAATGACTTTAATTGTCATGAGGCTTCGCAAGGTGATCACAATATGCATTTGTGAGTTGCTGGATTTTCGTTGGATTTTTATGAAAATATTTCCTGTAGAAATATTTCAAATCCTTGAAATGGGTAGAAATGGTTTTGGAAGGTTTTGTCCAATATTTTGATCACGACCATGTGTTGAAACTCATATATATGGAAAATATATGTCCATTGAGTCTCCCTAATTTTTATCAAATATTTTTAAAGCTTTACAATAATTTTAACCTATTTAAGACCATTTCTGGCCTTAAGAAAAAGCCTGTAAATAAAATAGGAAAATAACTTTTAAAATTATATTTTTGTGGTTTCTGGGTAACCTATATCTAATAGGAATCAAAAGTATTTTTGGAAAGATTTTTACTGCCTTTAATTAAGTACTTGCAGTGCAATCCTCAATCAAGGGGTTTTTGGAAAACTAATTTTTGAAAATACTATTTGGCCAAATTATTTTTGTAAGAAAATACTATATTGTACTATACACATGGCATGATCATTGGGAAAAGGTTTTGGATCAAGGAGAAGGAGTATAAGAGTTGGAGGATTTATTTGTTTTTTAGAGCACTTGCAAACAACTCACAAAAATCAAATCAAGCAAGGTCCAAAACACTCAAAAGTTTTTGTCAAACCACATTTTATCATGATTTATTAGCTTAAGTGTTGTGGCATGAAAATCAGGGTGTGACAGACCTACCCCCCTTACAAGAATCTCGTCCCCGAGATTCCCAAACTAGGCGCGGAAAGGAATACAGAAACTTGGATTTGGGGTAGTCTTCACGTCCTCATACTGCTTCTGCTTCCGTTTGGTGCTCCATTGAACCTTGAAGTACTCGATGGCGTGGCTTTGTGTTTGTCGTCCTGCTTGATCCAGATTGCAATTGGGGTCTCTCGCGTATGTCGTATTGGGCTGGAGGTCGATGGCTCGGTGATCGATGTCCTTGTTGAGACCGGGCTAGTTATGAAGTTGGAAACACTTTCGGGGGGTGTGTTGCGTGGAAAACGTTGTGCGCAGTGGGCAACTCAGGCGGTAACTCTAACTGGTAGATGTCTTCTCTTCGTCTTGTGGCGACCTTGTAGGGGGTTGTTAAATCTTGGAGTGATCTCGAAGAGGGCCGATGAATCTTGGCGTGGGTTTCCTTGTCATGAAAATGCTTGGTTCCCTTGAGAGAAGTGGCTTGCAGATACGCCTGGTCTTCGATGCGGAGGTTTACTTCTTGACGTTGGTGGTTGGTGTAGTTCTTCCTCCTAGACATGGCGATCTTCAGATGTTCCCTAACCAACTGAACGGTTCTTCTTCCGTCTTTGGGTAGGCAAGTATGTCATCAAGGAAAGATGGCAACTAACTTGTCCGAGTACTCCGTGAAGACTTGCCCACGGGGTACATAGGGTATAGGTTGGGGTATCGGTGGTGGTCATGGTTGCGTATTGGCCAAGGTTTCCTTGTCCTAGAGCCAAAGCCCATGGTGGTGGTTCTGACCATATCGTGGCTTGGTGGGGCTTTAAGGGTTTCAAGGATTCTAGTGTGCGAGCAAACGTTTGTCACCTTATCCTTAAGCACGGTTCCTGAGATGCCAATTGTTCTATCTAGTCTTGCAAACAATCACATCATGTTATTCATATCCTCATGACTCTCGGGAGGAGGTCTAACAAAATCATATATGTCTACGATCCCCAAACTCATATGTATGGCTACCCCTAAAAATCCATGGGTTGAGCACATAAGCTGCTAAGCTTGAATTTAATCACCACAATCCAAGTGCTCAGTCTATTGATCCAAGGTCCGCGATAAAGCATCTCTATCCTAAGGAAACACGTCGTAAGCCACTCCAAGATCTAGTTTCCTTCCTATGAATCAACTCCAATAGCCCATTAACTTCCATTAATCGCTACATAATCCATTAATTCTACAAATCCAATGTCTATGGTGTTCCACATGATCTCCTAAAGTCTATACAATCCCCAAATGCTTGAAAGGGCTGTCTCTACTATAGTAAGTCCACCAATTCCCATTATCATGATCAAGTAAACTCCAAGATCAAGCTCATACATATCCCTAGATAAACTCCGACAATTAATCCAATCTCCTAGTTTATTGTCCTCCAAGAAACATGGTATCATGATCGAGATCATCAGTCTAAATCCAATTTACTCCGAACCATGTATAATTACTCTGCATCCATACTCCACTAGGATAACCTATTGAATCCAAATCTCATGTCCAACGAGGATTCCTATTTATTCCCCCAAGTCATTATCATAATGTCAACTATCTCCTATCAATATCCCCTGGCTAAGTCAAAACCTTATACTTCCAAGAATTCAGCTTGCGATCTAATTGTCCTACAAAATCCAATTTATCCAGGGGAAAGCTATGCTACCCTATAATCATGATTCCACCAAGTTCATCTACCAACATCAAAGCCTCATAATCCACCAAATAGTCTCATATAACCCCTCAAGGTCACTGATATAAACTCATCAAGTCATTTGACCTTAATTCCTATATCCTCAAACTGGTCTTCCCTATGGCATCGTCAGTTTTGGTGCTCTCTTAGGATGATACTGTGCTCGTTCACTATGTCCACTAGTTCCATAATGAACCCAGTGATAAGTAAGGTTACGGAGGCTTAACATGTTCTCTTGCAATTCTGTGGGTTAAGCACATGGTTAAGGACTCGAGCTGGGGTATCTCATGAAGTCTCGAAGGGTCTAGGAATGGGTTTCTAGTCTGGAGGGTTCAACATAACTCTATAGACTTTCACTTGGTCGAGGAGGCTGCAACAAAAAGTCTTCAGTGCTAGTTGGCTGCCGAGGTGGAATTCTTGGTGCATCTTGTCTTGCTAGCCTTCAGTTGATGAGAGAGATGAGAGGGAGAAGTAGCATAGAGGAGGGGAATGCCTAAAAGGGGGTTCTATAGTGCTGGTGCAAACAAACAAGTGCCAAAAAGGGGCCAAACACAAACAACAAAATAAGGCAGGTGATATAGTCACGTACTTGTTACCTAGGGCAAAAGTTGTGACCTATCTTAAAACACAAACGAATAAAAACAAGCAACACACAATCATGGTTCTATTCGAACCATCCTACGGACCCGACTGCGCATAGGGGGTACATGACTCATCCTACCCTAGGGGTTCTCGGATCCAGTAATCGTGCCTTGA
The DNA here is from genome assembly GCA_032464435.1 of Aegilops umbellulata. NCBI lineage: Eukaryota > Viridiplantae > Streptophyta > Magnoliopsida > Poales > Poaceae > Aegilops > Aegilops umbellulata. The sequence continues at coordinate 216,591,635 of CP136060.1, forward strand.
GCCTCGTGCAGTCTTCTGAGTTTTCCTCAGGTGTTGCTACGTCTCTTGTAGTTGTTCGATGAAATGATCCAGGTTGAGCCTGAAGATTCTTCAACAACTTCTCGCCTGTTGAAGTGATAGGGTGAAGGTGGCTCCTCGTAGCTGGCATTGACTCGGTCTTCTATTGTCTTCTTAATCATGACGATCCCGTTTCGTCTTCTAAGCCATCGATGGTACCAGGTAGGTAATCCTTTATGCAATGATATTAACAAGGCATAGTAGAGGTCCAACATGTCGGTTATGTTGATGACAACATCGACACCAAGAGCGGGGGATGAACAGAACCGTTTTTCCTGCTCACTATAGTGAGGCGGACCAAATGGCTAGGTTCTCATCCACCGGTGGTTGCCGATACAACAACGGTAAGGACATGGTTTCTCTATTAGCGATGTATATCATGATCTCGCATATCCTATGCCCTTATCGTCGTAGGCTAAGGTTGCATCATCTTGGGGCAGTGTCAAGGGTGTCACCATCTCCTGGGTCTTCAGGTCCTCATCCCTCGAGGATGTATCTTCTGTCGGTATCGTCTTGTTGTGATGTCGACAATCTTGTGTTCAGGAGATGTGGGTGAATGTATGGCAAGGCATCTTCCTTCTAGATTATCCACGAGGATTACAAGGAATCCAGTGGTCAGGGGCATAAGGGTTCTAGCGACCAAAGGTTTTGCAGGGGAGGAGATCAATAAGGAAAGTATACCTTAGTTTTCGAAAAACTGAGAAGGGAAGAGAAGTATAGATAGTTTGAAAACTAGTAGTAGTTTTGGAAATAGTTTTACCCTAACTAACAACCATGCTAACTAAAGCTTCCTACAGTCAGGATGGCTCTGATACCAGCTCTGTGGGGACCCCGACTCATAAGTCGTGATCACCGAATGCACGTGTACAGTGATCCTAGAGATCAATGCTCACTGAACACACAGAAGCTGAATAACAAGAGTCTTACATCCATACATACCGTATTACACAAGTAGGACCATTATGGTCAAGTCTTGAGTATAAAATTGCAGCGGAAATCTTCGTTGATAACTTGGACCCATGCCATCTGCCTTAACCCTACAAGCATTCTGACTGGGAAGCGTCCTAGCTCGCATGTTCGTCACCGAAGTATTCTTCATCATATCCTGTTCTTTTATGCCTGGCCAATAAAATAACCAGTGGCAAGCCAATGAGTACTTTGAATGTACTCGCAAGCAACCCATGTTTTGGCTCAAGATACAACAATGCATGATATAGGTAAATTTTTGCAGAAAGCTAGTTTTGAGTGCAATGACATGTTCAACAACTTGTAAGACATGCATCAGGAGAATTCAAGTAACCATGAGGACAGGTTACATATATCAACATAATTAGAGTGGGCACCAACCCAACTCAATCATGTCAAGTCCTTGACTTGACCCAAGTAATTCTTCCCACACACACTGGGTTGTAAACAAGTGGACGTAGCCCAAGAGCGGTTACCCAACTGTCCTTGACTGTGGACACGGCTATTCGAATAGTTTTACACTCTGCAGAGGTTGCACACTTTACCCACAAGATCCGGGGAACTTCCGTGTCATCCACGATCTGCGGTACCTCGAGTACCTGGGGTAAGCAACCGATCACTATCTTTCCCTAGACGACACTAACATGGAGTCCACTCGTTGTTCCGTATCCTTACGATGTACATCATACGAGACTCGCTCGAGATCGTAACATCCGAGAGGGGACACAACGGTGTATCTGGTGCCCTGTAAAGACAGTCATGGTCACCCTACCTGGCACGACCCCGTCCCGAGAGAGAGCACCAACTCTCCCCCGTTACTAGTAATGCGGGCTCCAAGCTAGTATCGGCCTAGGTAATCAATAATGCCCTTTCCCATATAAGGGTAGAGTGGTTGCGCATGTAAGGTTGGAATAACGGTCGCAACTTAAACCAATCCGTTTTTGAAAACAACACACACACTTGCCTCGGTACACCACTTCGTCATCAAGTGGCTACCCAACACATCATCTCCCTCGGGCATAAGTGGCACCCGACGGGGTTTTCGAAAAATCCTTTAAAAATACTTTGTCTCCATCACAATGCATATTCCTGTCCCTTTTTGCGTAGCACTACTTTAGCATCCTATCTACTCCCACCTGCATAACCCTCATAAGAAGGTAGGGTCATGCATAATGCAGGTATTAACGAGTAAGTAACGAAGGCAACCCACCAGAGTGGTTACCCTCTCATCATGATTCCGACGCAACACTAATAAAGTGTTATATGACATGCATAAAAAGGGTGTCATAGACATGGATAAAGGGCTGCTTGCGTGGTTCATCAGAGTCTTGAGATCGTCTGGTCCTTCTCCAAGTACTCCGTCTACTTCGTCAACTATCGTGAAACAATCATAATAAGCAACACAACAAGGCAGAAAATAAAAGTGCTCTAAAAATATGAAGTTGACTTTTCTTGGATACCTCTGGTCATATGAGGAATAACCAAAGTGATTTCATTGGAAGTGGATCAATGGATATTTCTAAACATTTCGATATGATGGAATCAAGGGGTTTATGGAATTGCAAGAAGTGTACAGAAGAATTATTTTGAAAAATGAGCAAAGGCACCCATTTAACAAAGGATGATTTTAGAAGCATCTAGGAATTGGTTTCACTGGATTTGGAGTTAAATGAATTTCCTATGAATTTGCAAAGTTGGTAAATATGAAGAAATGGCTCAATAATTTATGTGGTACAGAAACTATTAATAAAAATATTCATAAACTAAGTTATGAACTTAGGAAAACCTAGGAATTTGAATCATGGAATTTGGGTCAAAAATGGGCTCTCTGTGATTTTCTAAAGTTTAAGACTGAAATGGAAAAATGGGATTCTATAATTATTTGTGAAAGAAAAATTTCTGCAAAAATGTGCAAATAGCACCATGTGATAGGAAATGAATTTAGAAACTACTAGAAATTTGATTCATCAAATTTGGAGTTAAATTGAATTGTTTATGGATTTTTGAAGTTGACTGGAAAAAGAAAAAGGGAAAAAGACTTTAACCTTATCAGGCGCGCTGGGCGAGAGTTAGCAGTTGGGCCAGCCCAATGGCTCGGCTGCACGCGCGCAGGGGCCACGTCGGAGGCGTATTCACGCCAGGGCGTCTTCGCCGCGGGGAAGCGGCGCTCGGGTGGGTACGTTTCCACTTAAACGGGAGGGGCCCGCTAGCGGGTCACTGACCTGCGGGGTCCACCCGCAGGGTCGTCGCCCTCCTCCCGCCCGCGACAGAGGAGGCAGAGGGGGCGGGGCTGAGCGCTTGCCGGCGCCCGTCCCGGTGGCTCCGGCCACCTCCGGCGACCGCCCGGACTCCGCCGAGCTCGGGAGGATGGCCCGCTTCCACCTGGGGACCCAGTTTCCGCCGGGGAGCGCCGGTGCGAGCGAGGCCTCGGCCGCGGCGGGAACAGGCGATGGCGGGGTTCGGCCCGGCGAGGAAGGCACGAGGAGGAGCGGATGGAGCAAGGTGTGAGTTTGCGGTGGTGATGAGAGGGTGCAGGAGTGTTCAGGGGGAATAGAGAGAGGTCGAGGCCCACGAATTTAAGCGGCGGCCGGCGGCACTGCTCCGGTCATGGAGAGGGAAAGAGAGCATGGGAGGGAGAGGGATGTTGTCTGGGAGGTTAGTGGGGGAGAGGGAGAGCGACCAGAGGCCAGATAAGAAGTTGGGAGTAGCTTATATGGGCGTGGCCGTGGTGCACCGTGGGCAGCGCCCATGGACGCGCTCGGGTGAGCTCATAGAGGGGAGAGGGGAGAGATTCTGGAGGGGGCCGGCAGCGTGCCGTGTCCCGGACGCCGAGGCGTCTCGTCGGGCGCGCTAGGGAGGCCCGAGGTGGCCGGAGGTGCTTGGCAGGGGGCGGCTATAGTGCGGGAGCACACTGTAGCGCCCTCTAGAGCGCCCAAATGGCATGCCATGGCATTGTTTATGCGCCAGGGGCATGTCCACTAGTGTCTGGGGCTTTGTGGGGTGAGTAAACAAAGGGGAGGAGGCATTGGATGCCCTGGGTGGCCAGTGGAGTGAGGAGGGAGGTGAGGAAGAGGGAGAAGTGGGCTGTCCAGAGAGAGAAAGTGAGGGTTTCACCCCCAAATAATTGAGCTATGGATTTTCCATTGCTACTGGAGGTGCAAGGGGACTAGGAGGGGTTGTGGTACAAAGTTGAGCTCAAGGAGATTAGTGGAAATGGCCAAAACATGCATTTTAAGTTTCTGCCAGCAGGTGTTTGATGGTGGTTTGGGCAAGCAAATGATTTCCATTTGCCATGAGACTCCATAGGGTGCAATGTCACATATAATTAGGACCTTCCACAGATTTTGAGCTCATTTGGGCAAAGTGGCCAATGTAACTTTGGTAAACCCTAGAAATCAACAGAAATGGTTCTACCAAGATTTAGTCATGCAAATCTATTCTCCTTGATGCACCACTTGGTTTAGTGTCATCATTTGAGGATTTGAACATGCTCACAAAAGTTGGGGTTAAGGAGAGAAAGTTGGTAGTACAAACTTGTCCAAATATGGTTCTGGTCAGAGAGGGTTTTGGGGCATTTTGGTGGCCCAAAATGACTTTAATTGTCATGAGGCTTTGCAAGGTGATCACAATATGCATTTGTGACTTGCTGGATTTTCCTTGGATTTTTATGAAAATATTTCCTGTAGAAATATTTCAAATCCTTGAAATGGGTAGAAATGGTTTTGGGAGGTTTTGTCCAATATTTTGATCATGACCATGTGTTGAAACTCATATATATGGAAAATATATGTCCATTGAGTCTCCCTAATTTTTGTCAAATATATTTAAAGCTTTAAAATAATTTTAAACTATTTAAGACCATTTCTGGCGTTAAGAAAAAGCCTTTAAATAAAAGAGGAAAATAACTTTTAAAATTATATTTTTGTGGTTTCTGGGTAACCTATATCTAATAGGAATCAAAAGTATTTTTGGAAAGATTTTTACTGCCCTTAATTAAGTACTTGCAGTGCAATCCTCAATCAAGGGGTTTTTGGAAAACTAATTTTTGAAAATACTATTTGGCCAAATTATTTTTGTAAGAAAATACTATATTGTACTATACACATGGCATGATCATTGGGAAAAGGTTTTGGATCAAGGAGAAGGAGTATAAGAGTTGGAGGATTTATTTGATTTTTAGAGCACTTGCAAACAACTCACAAAAATCAAATCAAGCAAGGTCCAAAACACTCAAAAGTTTTTGTCAAATCACATTTTATCATGATTTATTAGCTGAAGTGTTGTGGCATGAAAATAAGGGTGTGACAGCCTCCCTACACGGCCAAGTCCGGGCGCGCCTTGGGCCCGGGGGCTACTGTCGGCGTTCTGGGAACGGGGGTCCCCAGACTTGCCTGCCTGCGGCCTGCGGCGTGGCTCAAAGGGGGGCCCAGCGCAGCCCATCTTCATCAACACAGACCCAAGATCCTCGCGAGGGGCCAAGCCTCGCGGGGCTTATGACACGGTGCTTCCTCAGGCACGGCCCCATCAGGCTGGCTTGCAAGAAGGCGGAGAGATCAAGGCAGGGTACCTCACGAGGTGCCCGTGACGCAAGCCATGACGACCAAGGGCGCCATGCGGGCGCCAGCCCGAGCAGTGTCCTCCTGTCCTCTTTGGTGCAAAGGGAGCAAGCGCAGGCGAGAGCCTCAAGAAAAGGCACCCGTTTCAGTGCAACGAGACCAAGACCAGCCCAACGGCACGGAGGAAGTCATTATGGAGCCCAGCCAGCGTCACCACCAGAGCCTTTGGCAGGCAAGGATCAACTTTAGTCAGGATAAGTGTACCAGATGTTCCCCTTCAAAATGGCCAATTGTTGGCGCCCTTCCCGCTCAATATTTGGGAAGAGGCCCAGGGCCTTTGCCTATAAATAGGACTAGCCATCCCCAGGGTAGCGCGAATCAGCCAATCCAGAAACAAGTTGGGATCGAATCGAGTAGCATCACACACACACACACACACACACACAGAGAGAGAGAGAGAGAGAGAGAGAGAAGGGTGACTGAACTCCTCCTAGCAGTTCATCGCCGCAGCCAAGAACAGACCCTCGCGGGGCTGTTCTTCCTTGTATTGCTCATCATCATCAGCCCAAGAGGCAATCCACCACACCACAAACTAGAGTAGGGTATTACACCACAATGGTGGCCCGAACTAGTATAAACCCTGTGTCTCTTGTGATGTTCTTTCTATAGCTTAGATCTTAGCGAGGCGGTGGGGTGCAGGTAGGTAGAAGGCGAAATCTCCGCGCGCACCCCAGTGTTCGAACCTCAAGGGTCTGTCGGAACCTGAAATCCAACATTTTACTGTCGGCGTTCTAGGAACGGGGGTCCCCTGACTTGCCTACCTGCGGCCTGCGTCGTGGCTCAAAGGGGGCCCCAGCACGGCCCATCTTCATCAACACAGACCCAAGAACCTCGCGAGGGGCCAATCCTCGTGGGGCGGACGACACGGAGGTTCCTCAGGCATGGCCTCATCAGGCTGGCTCGTGAGGAGGCGGAGAGATCAAGGCAGGGTACCTGACGAGGTGCCCGTGACGCAATGCATGACGACCAAGGGCGCCAGGCGGGCGCCAGCCCGTGCACTGTCCTCCTTTCCTCTTTGGTGCAAAGGGAGCAAGCACAGGCGAGAGCATCAAGCAAAGGCACCCATTTCGGTGCAACGAGACCAAGACCAGCCCAACGGCAGGGAGGAAGTCATTGTGGAGCCCAGCCAGCGTCACCACCAGAGCCTTTGGCAGGCGAGGACCAACTTTAGTCAGGATAAGTGTACCAGATGTTCCCCTTCAAAATGGCCAATTGTTGGCGCCCTTCCCGCTCAATAATTGGGAAGAGGCCCAGGGCCTTTGCCTATAAATAGGACTAGCCATCCCCAGGGTAGCGCGAATCGGCCAATCCAGAAACAAGCTGGGATCGGATCGAGTAGCATCACAGAGAGAGAGAGAGAGAGAGAGAGAGAGAAGGGTGACTGAACTCCTCCTAGCAGTTCATCGCCCCAGCCAAGAATAGACCCTCGCGAGGCTGTTCTTCCTTGTATTGCTCATCATCATCAGCCCAAGAGGCAATCCACCACACCACAAACTAGAGTAGGGTATTACACCATAATGGTGGCCCGGACTAGTATAAACCCTGTGTCTCTTGTGCTGTTCTTCCCATAACTTAGATCTTAGCGAGGCGGTGGGGTGCAGGTAGGTAGAAGGCGAAATCTTCGCGCGCACCCTAGTGTTCGAACCTCAAGGGTCTACCGGAACCCGAAATTCGACATTTTACTGTCAGCGTTCTGGGAACGGGTGTCCCCAGACTTGCCTGCCTGCGGCCTGCGGCGTGGCTCAAAGGGGTGCCCAGAACGACCCATCTTCATCAACACAGACCAAGACCCTCGCGAGGGGCCAAGCCTCATGGGGCGGACGACACGGAGCTTCCTCAGGAACGGCCTCATCAGGCTGGCTCGCGAGGAGGCGGAGAGATCAAGGCGGGGTACCTCACGAGGTGCCCGTGATGCAAGCCATGATGACCAAGGGCGCCAAGCGGGCGCCCGCCCGCGCAGTGTCCTCCTTACCTCTTTGGTGCAAAGGGAGCAAGCGCAGGCAAGAGCATCAAGCAAGGGCACCCGTTTCGGTGCAACGAGACCAAGACCAGCCAAACGGGAGGGAGGAAGTCATTGTGGAGCCCAAGCCAGCGTCACCACCAGAGCCTTTGGCAGGCGAGGACCAACTTTAGTCAGGATAAGTGTACCAGATGTTCCCCTTCAAAATGGCCAATTGTTGGCGCCCTTCCCGCTCAATATTTGGGAAGAGGCCCAGGGCCTTTGCCTATAAATAGGACTAGCCATCCCCAGGGTAGAGGCAATCGGCCAATCCAGAAACAAGCTGGGATCGGATCGAGTAGCATCACAGAGAGAGAGAGAGAGAGAGAGAGAGAGAGAGAGAAGGGTGACTGAACTCCTCCTAGCAGTTCATCGCCCCAGCCAAGAATAGACCCTCGCGAGGCTGTTCTTCCTTGTATTGCTCATCATCATCGGCCCAAGAGGGAATCCACGACACCACAAACTAGAGTAGGGTATTACACCACAATGGTGGCCCGAACTAGTATAAACCCTGTGTCTCTTGTGCTATTCTTTCCATAGCTTAGATCTTAGCGAGGCGGTGGGGTGCAGGTAGGTAGAAGGAGAAATCTTCACGCGCACCCTAGTGTTCGAACCTCAAGGGTCTACCTGTCGGGGCGGACTGCGTCCCCCGCGAGCACCTATGGGGCCGGAGCCCCTTTCGTTGTCCGGTGAGGGGGGGCGGAGGGAGCACAGAGAGCAGATCGAGGCGAGCACACGGGCGGTTTACCCAGGTTCGGGCCGCGATGGACGCGTAAAACCCTACTCCTGCTTGGTTGTATTGAACTGGGGAGCTCGGGAGCTTGGAGAGCTAGCTGCACCGAGCGTATGGCTGTCTGGATGCCGAATCTCCGAACCCCCGGGCCCTTTCTACGTTGCACACGGGCCTCCTTTTATAGCGCAAAGGGGTCACCGACAGGTGTCAACGTAAGAGAAAGGGGTAAAAGTGTAAAAGGGGTGGTAGTTGTAATAGTGCGGGAACGGTGGCGCTACAGTGCGGCACAGTGTTATCATACCTACTTCTGACGGTAGGGGACAAGGGCATTAAATGCCCGTCACGGTCGCCCGGACAGCACCGAGGCGGACCGTTAGGTGCGCCACCGTTCGCCACGATGGCGGCTGCATGCCACCGCATGCCTCAGGCTGCGCGGTGCCTCGCCACGTGCCCTTGGGGGAAGCCCCGGAGCGACGCGTGGGCGGGCGAGCTGGAGCGCAGTCTTGAGGTGGCGATCTTGCCGCGGCAAGTGGCTTGCCGCGGGGGTCGTCTTCCTGTGCCTGATAGCGTGCCAACTATCAGGCCTCGCCGGGGCGCTCGGCGCGCCATGGCGGGATTCTCTTGTGGTGCCTGGGTTCGGCCTTCCCGACAAGCTCCTCTTGTCGGGGTCTCGATCTTCTGTCTCGTATACTTTGTTCTTGGATGGCCTTACATGGGCTCAGTCGTCCCGGCAAGCTCCTCTTGCCGGGGTCTTGTCTTCTTGGCCCGGCAAGCTCCTCTTGCCGGGGGCCTTGTCTTCTTGGCCCGGCAAGCTCCTCTTGCCGGGGGCCTTGTCTTGAATGCTTGGTCTTCTCTTGGCGCTTCCTGGGCGGGCCTTGCCGCAGGGCGCTACAACTGCCCGTGCACAAGTCTGGGGTACTAAGGTACCCCTACTTTAGTACACCGACAGGAGCCCCCGGGCCTGGGCCACACACGGTGCCGAGCGTCATTGGGCCAGGCCCTAACGGTGCACGGGCACGCATGGCCTTGGTCGCGCTGCTCCTTAACTCCGCACCCGCCGCACCTTCCCCAGGCGGCGCGCGCTTATCGCGGCGTCGTGGGGGCGTGGCGTGCGGGGTGATCGTGACGTGGGTGGCGTGCGCGGGGCTGAACCGCGCAGGCGCGCGTCACGTCACGCACGATTCTTGATGGCAAGAACGGAGTGTCCGCCCCTTCCCCATATAAGGCAGAGGAAACGGGAGCGGCTCCCCTCCTTCGCCCTTACTGCGTCCTCTCCCTTCTCCAGAGATCCCATCTGCGCTCCGCCTCCATTTTTCCTCCGCCGCTCGCTCGCACTTGCGGAGCTACCGGATTCTTCGTCTCCCTTCCCTCGCCGCCTCCGCCATGGCCCCGAAGACTGAGAAGGCGAAGGCGGAGAAGACCAAGAAGGAGAAATCGGAGCACGCGGCGATGCTCACCTTGCTGCGGAAGCAGAACCTCGTCTTCGCGCCGAAGCTCAGCGCGCGGGAGCTCTGGAACAAGTACTACTTGTTCTGGGCCGAGGAGACCAAGGCGCATCCCCGCACCCGAGCCTATCCGGCCGCCGCCAAGGGCAACTACCCCGGCGGGTATTATTTCTTCGCAGCCTTCTTCCACTGCGGTCTTTGCCCTCCTTTTTGTGATTTCTTCTGCGACATAATGAACACCTTCGGCCTCCACCTTCTTGACTTCACTCCCAACGCCGTCCTCACGATGGCGGTTTTCGCGCATATGTGCGAAAACTATATTGGGGTGTATCCAAACGTCGCGCTTTTTAGGCACTTCTTCATCCCTAGAGTAGAGGCCGGCGCCCCCCTCGCCGGAGGGATATCTTGGGTCTTCCGCCTGAACAAGAAGGATTCCTACTTGCCGGGGGAGCTCCGCGGAAAATGGGAGGAGTGGCGCGCCGACTGGTGCTGGGTCGTCGAGGACCAGCCGCAACCTTTCACCGCGCCGCGCGCAACACCTATTATGCGCGGCAAGGATTGGAGCGAGCTGGATTCGGACGACGGCAAGCTCAACGCCGCCCTCATCAGGATTCTCCGTCTTCGGACAGCGAGGCTGTCCGTCGGAGAGGTGGGTGTAGACTTCCTCCGCCGCCGCATCGCCCCTCTTCAAGATAGGAAGAGGCCAGCCTGGGAGTATAGCAACGCGGCGGACATAATGAGGCTGCGCCCCGGGCTCAACTTCAACTTCACGTCGGTGGAGCTGAAGGGGATGGTCCGGGAGCTATTCAAGCATGACCCGGCCCACCCAGAGTGGTTCAGGGAGCCCCGGGGAGTTGTGCCTCTTTGCAACAGCTCGGCCCGGGATTCCCTTCGCGCCATGATGCCCGCGTGCGACTCGCACGGCGTCGACCGCACGTGGATTCCGCCCAAGCCAGACGTCATCTTGAACTTCTTCGACAACCTGGCGGAGGTGGCGAAGAAGAAGGACGAGGCCCAGGGGCTGACGCGGGACACCACCGCGCGAGAGGCAGCATGCATAGCTTCTTGGGCTGAAGAGGCCACCGCAGCCGCAGCGGCCGGGGAGTTCGGCTTCTCGCCCGAAGAGGCGGAGGCCGCGGAGGCGTCCCGCCAAGCGGAGGTGGCGGAGATCTGCGGACTGCTGAAGCTGCCCGCCGACGAGCTCGCCGGGGTTCCCTCTCTGAGGCATTCCGGGATCCAGGGGATCTTGATCGAGGCCGCGGCGAGGGCCACCACCGCCGGAGGACAAGGGGCCACAGCGCAGGACGCTGGGTCCAGCGGGCTCGCCGGGGTGGAGGAGGAGGACGGTGGTGACGACGACTCCGACGGATCCTTGGAGCTCTACGCCGATGACCTTCCCTCAGCGTCGGAGACCTCCTCGTCCCGTGTAAGCCCCCGGCGTTCTCCAGCGAAGCGTCTCCGCAGGACGGCGATGGGGGCAAAGGCGCCGGCCTCCCGGCAACAACCACCCCGCCAAGCGGCACGAGCCCCCCGGGGGAGCCAGGTTGCGACGAGGGCGCCCGGCGCGTCAGCTACGTCAGGGGCGCCCCGTGAGGCAGCGCCGCACGGAAAGGAGCCCTTGGAGGGTGGAGCGGCGGCTCCGCCCGCTCCCCGGGCCCCGGCAACCGTCGGGACCGCCAAGCGCCCGAGGGAGACCCCGCTGCCCGCTCCCCGCGTGGCCGCGCGTCAGGTGGAGTTTGATTTCTCCGCCCTGAGCGACGACGACGACGAGGACGAACGGGAGTAAGAGCTTTTGAGGTTTCGCATCTTCATGGACTTGGCCTTGACTGTCGCAGGCTCTGATCTTGTTTCTCGTCTTAACTTCAGGACCTTGGCGGAGCGAGCGGCGAAGAAAGCCAAGGCGCCCGCGGTCGAGGTTGTGGGCGACTCACCCACCGCGGCAACTGGGGGCGTGCCGGAGCCCAGCCCGCCGGATCCGAGCGCTGCTCCGAGGGGCGGCCCTCAGTGTAGCCCCCAGCGCGGCCCCCAACGTAAGTCTGGGTTCCGTACTTTCGCTCGTCGGGCGCGCTTGAGGGATCGTCCCTGCGCTGGTATCTTGATAATACTGTCTCGTGCAGAGGTGGAGCCGCAGCCGCAGGAGCGGCCAGAAACCGCCCCCGAGGAGCCGCGGGCCCCGCCGTCCCCGCCAAGGCCGAGTTCTCCGGTAAAGGGGAGCACCCCGCCAAGGGCGAGCACTCCGCCGAGGGCGAGTACCCCGCCAGGGGGGGGTAGCCCGGCGAGGGTGGTGACCCCGCCAAGGCAGAGCTCCCCGGCGAGGGAACCCGCCGCTGATGACGTCTGCCAAGGTAAGCTCTGTGACTTAGTCATCTTGGGTTCGTCTTTTCCTTTTGGATGTTTGCTTGAATTTCTTTTGCTCTCTGTTCTCCTTCTTCTAGATTCCCCTCCCCCCGAGTATATGGAGACGGAGGTCATCATCATCGAGGAGGAGGAGGGCGCGCGCGGCGGCAGCGGCGACGCCCCTGTCGCTGAGGACGCGGCGGAAGCTGCCGAGCCATCCGCGCAGGAGACCGCCCCAGCGTCGGCCGCAACGGCCGGGGAGGGGGACGGCGGTCGCACTGCCGACCCGGAGGCAGCAGGAGCATCAGGTGCTGCGCCGGCCGCCGACCCCTCCGCCGAAAAGGAGCGGGCGGGCCATTACCTCGAAGCCCCCAATGGCATCTTCATCCAGGTGCCATGGGGCTCTTCTGCGCGGGCCCCCGCGGAGGGCGAGGCCCTTGATGGGGAGGTCCTCGCCTCCGCGGGCCTGAAGATTGTCGAGGCGCCCGGCGGGGCCGAAGAGCCCGAGGAGGAGAAGCTGCTTCGCCGGCTCCTGGCCCTTTACCGGGCTCGGCAGGCGAAGCTTGCTTCCCGGGAGGCCCTCGCTGCGGAGGCCGCCGTCGAGATGGAGAAGCGTGCGACGGAGCTCCGCGCCGCCAACCAAGCTGCCCTCCGCGGCGTGGCGGAGGAGCGCGAGAGGCTCGCCGGGGAGTACCAGGAGTGGGTGCTGCAGAAGGCCGACGCCGAAGAGCAGCAGCGGCTCGCCGGGGAGGAGCTGTCCCGGCGAGAGGGAGCGCTTGCCCAGCTGCAGGCCAATCTCAACTCCCACGAGGAGGAACTTGCCGCTCGAGAGCGGGCCCTTGGCGAGGAGCTGGAAGAGGCGAAAGCCGCCGCGGCTGCCGCGGAGGCCGCCAGGGAGGAGCTTGCCGCCAAGGTCGCGCAGCTAGAGGAGTCGTTGAAGGCGAGCGCGGAGAGGGTCGGCGCGCTCAATGCGGAGCGGGAGAAGGACGCCCACGCCAACTCCGAACTCTAGGCGCGTCTCTCCAAGCAGGGCGACGAGCTGAAGGCCGCCAAGGACTCCATCGAGGCCCTGGAGCTGAAAGTCTCCGCGCTGGAGGAGGGGCTCCGCAAGGAGCAAAGCTTGGCGGAGAGCGCCAACACTGCGGCCGAAGACTTCCGTCGGACCGTCGCGGTGTGGACCGAGGACCTGGTGTCTTCTGCATCCAACATCGACCAGGAGTTGCTGGCGTTGAAGTTGGAACACCTCATCTACTCTCCGGACCCGGACCTCCCTCACAGCGCCAAGCTCAGCCTCTTCTTCAGAGGGGTCGCGCCGGCTCTTGCGGATCTTCGGAAGAAGATCCCCGCGCAACTGGCCGAGGAGATGCGCCGGGCCTACGCGGGAACCTTGGAGCGTGTGCTGACGAAGATTGTATACCGCAACCCCGGTATAAATCTCATCAACGTTCTTCGCAGCCTGCCGGCCGACGCTGACATGGAGGCGCTGAAGGAGCAGGTCGCCGACATCATCGCCAGAGTGGGCAAGATTTCCAGGATTGAGGGCGACCGCGTAGACTAGGCCTCCTTTATCTTATCTCTTTTTGTCGCTGCACACGGCGTTATGAGCTCATTAGTCACTGTGACAAGTTACGTAAGGTTTCTACCTTAGCTGAACCAATCAGTGCATTGTTATCTTCCTTGTCCTGGCCCTTTACTTTGTACGCTTTTCGCCCTACGCTCCCGGGGAACTTCCCGGCAAGGAGCCCTTGGGCTTATAGCAGCCTGCTGGCCAAGGCCTCACCGGGAAGCAACCTCGCCGCAGCCAGTCACAATCGCGCTCCGCTTGTTGAGTGAGCTCGGAAACGAAACAAGGGCGCGACGCTCATCGCAGCTCGCTTGAATCGTTGAGCGTACTCGAAACAAGGTGAGGGTGCGGCTAGCCGCGGGTAGGTTCCTCCGCGCACAGGTTTTCCATACAAAGTGTGACTGTTCAAGGAAGACAACCGAAAATTAAGAATCTGAACTGCTCAAATTCTAATAACTTAGCTTATGCATAACGCTCGTTCCTCGACGAGGCTTCTTTTTCTCGGACAGCACTTGGTTCCAGCACTTGGTTCCTCTCCCATCTCCTTCCCCCGGCAAACTTTGTGCGCGAGGAACGCTCCCTCTGTCTAAGAGGCAAGGAAAATAAAGAGGGAAGCAAGCACATGGCCTTTCGGCGTGCTGATGCTCACCGGACATGCATGTTACGCAGGATGCCAAATAATACATGCAAATAACGAAGAGGAGCATGTAAAAGGCAAAAAGCGCAAAGCATAGGAGCTTTCACTGATGTGCGGGGTCTGCGCCCGCCCCCTGCGCCAAGGATCACATGCAACTGCGGCAAGACTTGGGCAGGGAGGTTGGTTGACGGAACGGGTTCCGGCAACCGCGCTGGCGAAACTCCTCCCACGATCGGCGTCGACTCGTTTGGATCTTGGCGGACGAAGCGCGCCGAAGAACGAGGTCGCCTTTTTCGCGGCTTCCGGCGCTAACCGCTGCGGCTACAGGAGCGGCGCAGGGTTCGCTGGAAGCGATCGGTTCGCCCAGCGGCCGGAAGGCGGTCCTCCTCAAGGAGCAGCTGCTTCTTGCCCGAACTCTGCGTGAGTGGGTACTCGAGGAGGGCCGTGCACGATTCCGTAGGGAGGAATGCCTCCGCCCCGCGGAGCGGGGCGGAAAGGTACCTGTTCATACCTGAGCTTACCAGTGTTCGCCTGAATCAGATCCGCACAACCTCGACGCGCGCCCCCTACCTGGCGCGCCAAAGATGTCGGGGCGGACTGCGTCCCCCGCGAGCACCTATGGGGCCGGAGCCCCTTTCGTTGTCAGGTGAGGGGGGGCGGAGGGAGCACAGAGAGCAGATCGAGGCGAGCACACGGGCGGTTTACCCAGGTTCGGGCCGCGATGGACGCGTAAAACCCTACTCCTGCTTGGTTGTATTGAACTGGGGAGCTCGGGAGCTTGGAGAGCTAGCTGCACCGAGCGTATGGCTGTCTGGATGCCGAATCTCCGAACCCCCGGGCCCTTTCTACGTTGCACACGGGCCTCCTTTTATAGCGCAAAGGGGTCACCGACAGGTGTCAACGTAAGAGAAAGGGGTAAAAGTGTAAAAGGGGTGGTAGTTGTAATAGTGCGGGAACGGTGGCGCTACAGTGCGGCACAGTGTTATCATACCTACTTCTGACGGTAGGGGACAAGGGCATTAAATGCCCGTCACGGTCGCCCGGACAGCACCGAGGCGGACCGTTAGGTGCGCCACCGTTCGCCACGATGGCGGCTGCATGCCACCGCATGCCTCAGGCTGCGCGGTGCCTCGCCACATGCCCTTGGGGGAAGCCCCGGAGCGACGCGTGGGCGGGCGAGCTGGAGCGCAGTCTTGAGGTGGCGATCTTGCCGCGGCAAGTGGCTTGCCGCGGGGGTCGTCTTCCTGTGCCTGATAGCGTGCCAGCTATCAGGCCTCGCCGGGGCGCTCGGCGCGCCATGGCGGGCTTCTCTTGTGGTGCCTGGGTTCGGCCTTCCCGACAAGCTCCTCTTGTCGGGGTCTCGATCTTCTGTCTCGTATACTTTGTTCTTGGATGGCCTTACATGGGCTCAGTCGTCCCGGCAAGCTCCTCTTGCCGGGGTCTTGTCTTCTTGGCCCGGCAAGCTCCTCTTGCCGGGGGCCTTGTCTTCTTGGCCCGGCAAGCTCCTCTTGCCGGGGGCCTTGTCTTGAATGCTTGGTCTTCTCTTGGCGCTTCCTGGGCGGGCCTTGCCGCAGGGCGCTACAACTGCCCGTGCATAAGTCTGGGGTACTAAGGTACCCCTACTTTAGTACACCGACACTACCGGAACCCGAAATCCGACATTTGGCGCGCCAGGTAGGGGTGCACCGGAATTTTCCCTTCTGCCACCACCACGACCTGCCTCGCGACGAGTAGCGCGTCGCCCGCTCGCAGGACCTTACCAGCTCGGCAGCGTCCTTGAGTGCCGTGGGCCAGTAGAACCCGCTGTGGAACGCCTTGCCGACCAAGGTGCGCGATATTGAGTGGTGCCCGCAATTCCCGCCGTGTATGTCGGCTTGCAGCTCGCTCCCCTGCTTCCTGGAGATGCATCGCAAGGAAACATCATTTGGTCATTTTCTATAAAGCTCACCGTCCTAGATGCAATATGCCGTAGCGTGTTAAGCCATGCGCACCGCGTCCTCCTATTTCTCCGGCAGCATTCCTTGCACCAGGTATGCCTTGAACTCCTCAGTCCAGCACCCCTCCTGAGGCTCGAGCGCCAGGAGCAGGCGTGCTCCTGAGGTCGGGCCACAGGCGGGGGCCCCCGATGCTGGCGGCCGGGGGATTCCTCCTGAGGTGATGCCAGCTCCACAGACTGAGATGCTGCTGAAGATTTGAAGAGTCGCTCCTTGAAGATGTCGGGCTCCTGGGGCAGGCGTCTGGACGCCCTTTTGGCGATGTCATCGCCCTCCTTATTCTCGCCGCGTGGTACGTGTTGTAGCTCTACGCCCGAGATTTGCTTCTCCATCTTGCGCACCTCCGCGAGGTACGCCTCCATGTGCTCGTCCCTTGACTCGTACACTTCATTGGAGAAGTTGACGAGGAGCTGGGAGTCGCCCTTGATGGTGAGACGCTTCACCCCCAAGGCTGCCGCAGCCTTGAGGCCGGTGATCAACCCCTCGTATTCAGCCATGTTGTTAAAGACCTTCTCGCCCCGCTGGAAGCATAGCTGCACGATGTAGTATATCTTGTCTTAAGTGGGCGAGATGAGCACGGTGCCAGCCCCCGTGCCTTGGCGTGCAAAGGCGTCGTTGAAGTACATGACCCAGCCATCTGGTGCGTCACATCTCGGCGAGAGGGATCGGCTCTCGCCTGCTTCGGGTTCCGGTGCGTCGGTCCATTCTGCCACGAAGTTGGCGAATGCAGCTCCCTTGATGACCCTGGTCGTGTTGAACTCCAACTGAAACGCTTGCAGCTCGATATTCCACTCGGCAACCCTTGCCGCAGCGTTGGGGCTCCGGAGCACCCTCTCCAATGCAGGATGGTCCAAATGCGACACTACGATCAGAGACCCTTTGATGAAACTGTGTGCGATGCCATAATCGCAAACGGTGGTGTAAAAAACCGTCAAAAAAGGTGCAAAACGTTTGCGATGATAGATGTATCAAACATAGTTCAGAATTTAGTTGCGTGTGCGATGCAGGGCATACGGTTCAGCTCAATTAACTGTTTGGGATGAGGAGGCACAAAAGAAATGGGCAGCCAAATGAAGGCGTGTGCGATATATAGCATAATGTTCACTGGGATGAACTGTGTGCGATTAGACAACACAATGGAAACGGTTCAATTGAATAAGATGTGTGTCATACGCGACAAACAGGTCCATAATCAGAAATGTGTGCGAAGACCAATAATAACACAGATAATTGCTGCTAATAAGCCGTGTGAATTGCTCTGTCTGCAGTAGAATAACATGTATATATATAACTGAAATAAACATCCAATTACATAAGTGACTATATAGATCATTCGCACACACCTCAATAAACAATTGCATGGATTCTAAAGTAGGAGAAACGATCGTCTAGTCATCTACTTCTTGTGACGCTCCCGCCACTGCTATGTGGCTCAATCCCTCGTCTGCGCCAGGAAGAAGATAGTTCCTCATGTCAACGATCCACCTGTACATCTCGTAGCTTGTGTATGCGTCCATGGCCGCATACTTGACATGTTGTTCATCCAGTCTCTCATGCCACACACTGTGCCAGGCGTTCTTGTTCTTATTGCTCTCTTCCTTCATCTTCGCGTAGTAGGGGTCGATGTTGGCCGAGGCGAGGTCAACTAGGGAGTTCAGTTTGTTTTTGTCGCTGCCCCAGACCTTGTAGTGGTGCTGGATGTTGACAACACTACAAAAAAAAGACACATCCGTGACATTTTGGGCCGAACGAAAAAAATTTCTGTCATACATATGACACTTCTATGACGATAATTGTGAAAAAACCCGGTATCATCATAGATGTAGTGGGCTCCTACTCCTATGACAAAAAGATCATGACAGAAAATGGGCTTTTCGTCCTGGGCGGGCCGGAGATGCAGTTGCATGACATTCATTGGGCCGTCCATGAAGGAAAAAACCATGGTAGAAGCGAGGGCGAGCAAAATTTCGAGGAGTTCCAGGTTATGGTGGGAGGTCGGGGGCCGAGCCATGCGCGTTTCTCTCGTACACGTACGCGCGTGTGTGCGAGGCGTTGGCTCTAACTGAACCCGAGCGATTGCACTGCAGGCTACGCGTTACTGAACCCAAGCGATCGATGGATGGTTGTTAACTGAACCCGATCAAGCGATTCCTTTGCTACTACTGCTAACTGAAACCGATTGATGCTGCCTCTGGGATGAACTGTGAGCGTTGTGGGGGGGTTTGGATGAACAGTGAGCGGTGGCGTTGCCTCTGGATGAACAGGACCCCGTTGTGTGGTGGACGGCTGGATGAACAGTAGACGGTGGAGGGGTGCCCGTGGAGGGGTGGTTGAACAGGACCCCGTGGTGTGGAGGGCTGGATGAACAGTAGACAGTGGAGGGGTGCCCGTGGAGGGGTGGTTGAACAGTAGCCGGTGGAGTAGCGCGCGGTGGAGGCTGAATGAACAGGAGCCCGTGGAGGCTGGAGGAGGTCGACGGTGGAGATGAATAGTATCCTGTGGAGTCCCGTTTTGCGGTACGCCACACCCATCCCGATGAACAGAACCCCCGGTTCGACCATAGGAGGTCCGTTTCATCTGTTTTGCGGTACGCCACACCCCTCCCGATCAACAGGACCCCCGTTTCGACCATAGGAGGTCCGTTTCGTCAGTTTTGCGGTACGCCACACCTCTCCCGATCAACAGGACCCCCGTTTCAACCGTAGGAAGTCCGTTTCCTCCGTTTTGCGGTACGCCACACCCCTCCCGATCAACAGGACCCCCTTTCGACCGTAGGAGGTCCGTTTCCTCCGTTTTGCGGTACGCCACACTCCTCCTGATCAACAGGACCCCTGTTTTGACCGTAGGAGGTCCGTTTCCTTCGTTTTGCGGTACGCCAAACCCCTCCCCATGAACACGACTGTCGGCATTCTGGGAACGGGGGTCCCCAGACTTGCTTGCCTGCGGCCTGCGGCGTGGCCCAAATGGGGGCCCAGCGTGGCCCATCTTCATTTGCACAAGGCTCAAGACCCTCGCGAGGGGCCAAGCCTCGCGAGGCGGACGACATGGCGCTTCCTCAAGCACAGCCTCCTTAGGCTGGCTCGCGAGGAGGCGGAGAGATCAAGGCGGGTACCTCACGAGGTGCCCATGACGCAAGCCATGACGACCAACGGTGCCAGGCGGGCGCCAGCCCGCGCAGCATCTCCCTTTCCTCTTTGGTGCAAAGGGGGCAAGCGCAGGCGAGAGGATCAAGCAAAGGCACCCATTTCGGTGCAACGAGACCAAGACCAGTCCAATGGTGGGAAGGAGGTCACGATGGAGCCCAGGGCGGCGTCACCACAGGGCCTATGGCAGGCGAAGACCAACTTTAGTCAGGATAAGTGTACCAGATGTTCCCCTTCAAAATGGCCAATTGTTGGCGCCCTTCCCGCTCAATATTTGGGAAGAGGCCCACGGCCTTTTCCTATAAATAGGACTAGCCACCCCCAGAGTAGAGGCAGCCAAAAAAGAGGCATCCAGAGAGAGAGAAGGGCGATTGTGAAGGAAATATGCCCTTGAGGCAATAATAAAGTTATTATTTATTTCCTTACATATCATGATAAATGTTTATTATTCATGCTAGAATTGTATTAACCGGAAACATAATACATGTGTGAATACATAGACAAACAGAGTGTCACTAGTATGCCTCTACTTGACTAGCTCGTTAATCAAAGATGGTTATGTTTCCTAACCATGAACAAAGAGTTGTTATTTGATCAACGGGATCACATCATTAGTTGAATGATCTGATTGACATGACCCATTCCATTAGCTTAGCACCCGATCGTTTAGTATGTTGCTATTGCTTTTATCCATGACTTATACATGTTCCTTTGACTATGAGATTATGCAACTCCCGTTTACCGTAGGAACACTTTGTGTGCTACCAAACGTCACAACATAACTGGGTGATTATAAAGGTGCTCTAGAGGTGTCTCCGAAGGTACATATTGGGTTGGCGTATTTCGAGATTAGGATTTGTCACTCCGATTGTCGGAGAGGTATCTCTGGGCCCTCTCGGTAATGCACATCACATAAGCCTTGCAAGCATTGCAACTAATGTGTTAGTTGTGAGATGATGTATTAGGGAACGAGTAAAGAGACTTGCCGGTAACGAGATTGAACTAGGTATTGGATACCGACGATCGAATCTCGGGCAAGTAACATACCGATGACAAAGGGAACAACGTATGTTGTTATGCGGTCTGACCGAGAAAGATCTTTGTAGAATATGTAGGAGCCAATATGGGCATCCAGGTCCCGCTATTGGTTATTGACCGGAGACGTGTCTCGGTCATGTCTACATTGTTCTCGAACCGTAGGGTCCGCACGCTTAAGGTTTCGATGACAGTTATATTATGAGTTTATGATTTTTGATGTACCGAAGGAGTTCAGAGTCCCGGATGAGATCGGGGACATGACGAGGAGTCTCAAAATGGTCGAGACGTAAAGATCAATATATTGGACGACTATATTCGGACATCGGAAAGGTTCTGAGTGATCCGGGTATTTTCGGGAGTACCGGGTAGTTACGGGAGAAGCAATGGGCCTTGATGGGCTTTAGTGGGAAGAGAAGAAAGGGCCAAGGGGCTGCTGCGCCCCCCCTTCCCTCTGGTCCGAATTGGACTAGGGAAAGGGGGGCCGGCCACCTTTCCTACTCCTCCACTTCCTTCTCCCTTCCTCCCCTCTTGATGGACTCCTACTAGGACTTGGAGTCCTAGTAGGACTCCCATCCTGGCCGCACCAATAGCCTTGGCCGGCCTCCTCCTCCTCCATCCTTTATATACTGAGGCAGGGGGCACCCCATGGACACACAATTGATCAACGTGATCGTTCCTTAGCCATGTGCGGTGCCCCCCTCCACCATATTCCAGCTCGGTCATATTGCCGCAGTGCTTAGGCGAAGCCCTGCGTCGGTAACACATCAAGATCGTCACCACGCCGTCGTGCTGACGAAACTCTTCCCCGAGAGCTTTGCTGGATCGGAGCCCGGAGAACGTCATCGTGCTGTACGTGTGTCAAGAACTCGGAGGCGCCGGAGTAACGGCGCTGGGATCGGTTGGATCGTGGGGAAGACGTACGACTACTTCCTTTACATTGCGTCAACGCTTCCGCTTCGGTCTACGAGGGTACGTAGACAACACTCTTCCCTCTCGTTGCTATGCATCACCATGATCTTGCGTGTGCGTAGGAAATTTTTTGAAATTACTACGTTCCCCAACAGTGGCATCCGAGCCTAGTTTTTTATGGTTTGATGTTATATGCACGAGTAGAACACAAGTGAGTTGTGGACGATACAAGTCATACTGCCTACCAGCATGTCATGCTTTGGTTCAGCGGTATTGTTGGATGAGACGACCCGGACCAACCTTACGCGTACGCTTACGCGAGACCGGTTCCCTCGACGTGCTTTGCACACAGATGGCTTGCGGGAGACTGTCTCACCAAGTTTAGTTGAACCAAGTGTGGCTACGCCCGGTCCTTGAGAAGGTTAAAACGTAGTCTATTTGACAAACTATCGTTGTGGTTTTGATGCGTAGGTGAGATTGGTTCTTGCTTAAGCCCGTAGCAGCCACGTAAAATTTGCAACAAACAAAGTAGACGACGTCTAACTTGTTTTTGCAGGGCATGTTGTGATGTGATATGGTCAAGACATGATGCTAAATTTTATTGTATGAGATGATCATGTTTTGTAACCGAGTTATCGGCAACCGGCAGGAGCCGTATGGTTGTCGCTTTATTGTATGCAATGCAATCGCCCTGTAATGCTTTACTTTATCACTAAGCGGTAGCGATAGTCGTAGAAGCATAAGATTGGTGAGACGACAACGATGCTACGATGGAGATCAAGGTGTCGCGCCGGTGACGAAGGTGATCATGATGGTGCTGCAGAGATGGAGATCACAAGCACAAGATGATGATGGCCATATCATATCACTTATATTGATTGCATGTGATGTTTTTTATGCATCTTATCTTGCTTTGATTGACGGTAGCATTATAAGATGATCTCTCACTAAATTATCATAGTAATAGTGTTCTCCCTGAGTATGCACCGTTGCGAAAGTTCTTCGTGCTGAGACACCACATGATGATCGGGTGTGATAGGCTCTACGTTCAAATACAACGGGTGAAAAACAGTTGCACACGCGGAATACTCAGGTTATACTTGACGAGCTATGCATATAAGATATGACCTCGGAGCACGGAGACCGAAAGGTCGAGCGTGAATCATATAGTAGATATGATCAACATAATGATGTTCACCATTGAAACTACTCCATCTCACGTGATGATCGGACATGGTTTAGTTGATTTGGATCATGTGATCACTTAGAGGATTAGAGAGATGTCTATCTAAGTGGGAGTTCTTAAGTAATATGATTAATTGAACTTAAATTTATCATGAACTTAGTCCTGGTAGTATTAGCATATCTATGTTGTAGATCAATAGCTCGCGTTGTTGCTTCCCTATGTTTATTTTGATATGTTCCTAGAGAAAATTGTGTTGAAAGATGTTAGTAGCAATGATGCGGACTGGATCCGTGATCTAAGGTTTATCCTCATTGCTGCACAGAAAGAATTATGTCCTTGATGCACCGCTAGGTGACGGACCTATTGCAGGAGCAGATGCAGACGTTATGAACGTTGTGCTAGCTCAATATGATGACTACTTAATAGTTTAGTGCACCATGCTTAACGGCTTATAATCGGGACTTCAAAGACGTTTTGAACGTCATGGACCATATGAGATGTTCCAGGATTTGAAGTTAATATTTCAAGCAAATACCCGAGTTGAGAGATATGAAGTCTTCAACAAGTTCTATAGCTAAAATATGGAGGAGAATCGCTCAACTAGTGAGCATGTGCTCAGATTGTCTGGGTACTACAATCGCTTGAATCAAGTGGGAGTTAATCTTCTAGATAAAATAGTGATTGACAGAATTCTCTAGTCACCATCACCAAGTTAGTAGAATTTCGTGATGAACTATAATATGCAAGGGATAACGGAAACGATTCCCAAACTCTTCGTGATGCTAAAAATCGACGAAGGTAGAAATCAAGAAAAACATCAAGTGTTGATGGTCAACAAGATCACTAGTTTCAAGAAAAGGGCAAATTGAAAGAAGCGGAACTTCAAGAAGAATGGCAAGCAAGTTGCTGTTCAAGTGAAGAAGCTCAAGTCTGGTCCTAAGCTTGAGACTAAGTGCTTTTACTGCAAAGGGACTGGTCACTGGAAGCGGAACTACCCCAAGTGATTGGCGGATATGAAGGATGGCAAAGTGAACATAAGTATATTTGATATACATGATTATTGATGTGTACTTTACTAGTGTTTATAGCAACCCCTCAGTATTTGATACTGGTTCAGTTGCTAAGAGTAGTAACTCGAAACGGGAGTTGCAGAATAAACAGAGACTAGTTAAGGGTGAAGTGACGATGTGTGTTGGAAGTGGTTCCAAGATTGATAGGATCATCATCGCACACTCCCTATACTTTCGGGATTAGTGTGGAACCTAAATAAGTGTTATTTGGTGTTGAGCATGAATATGATTTAATCATGTTTATTGCAATATGGTTATTCATTTAAGTAAGAGAATAAATTGTTGTTCTGTTTACATGAATAAAAACCTTCTATGGTCATACACACCAACAAAATGGTTTGTTGGATCTCGATCGTAGTGATACACATATTCATAATATTGAAGCCAAAAAGATGCAAAGTTAATAATGATAGTGCAACTTATCTGTGGCACTGCCGTTTAGGTTATATTGGTGTAAAGCGCATGAAGAAACTCCATGCTGATGGAATTTTGGAATCACTTGATTATGAATCACTTGATACTTGCGAACCATGCCTCATGGGCAAGATGACTGAGACTCCGTTCTCCGGAACAATGGAGCGAGCAAATGACTTGTTGGAAATCATACATACCGATGTATGTGGTCCGATGAAGATTAAGGCTCGCGACAAGTATCATTATTTTCTGACCTTCACAAATGATTTGAGCAGATATGGGTATATCTACTTGATGAAACATAAGTCTGAAATATTTGAAAAGTTCAAAGAATTTCAGAGTGAAGTGGAAAATCATCATGACAAGAAAATAAAGTTTCTACGATCTGATCGTGGAGACGAATATTTGAGTTACGAGTTTGGTCTTCAGTTAAAACAATATGAAATAGTTTCACTACTCACGCCACCTGGAACACCACAGCATAATGGTGCGTCCGAACGTCATAACCGTACTTTATTGGATATAGTACAATCTATGATGTCTCTTACCGATCTACCACTATTGTTTTTGGGGTTATGCATTAAAGACAGCTGCATTCACGTTAAAAAGGGCACCATCTAAGTCCGTTGAGACGACACAATCTGAACTATGGTTTGGCAAGAAACCAAAGTTGTCGTTTCTTAAAGTTTGGGGTTGCGATGCTTATGTGAAAAAGTTTCAACATGATAAGCTCAAACCCAAATCGAAGAAATATGTCTTCATAGGATACCCAAAGAGTCAGTTGGGTACACCTTCTATCACAGATCCAAAGGCAAGACATTCGTTGCTAAGAATGGATCCTTTCTAGAAAAGGAGTTTCTCTCGAAAGAAGTGAGTGGGAGGAAAGTAGAAAACTTGATAAGGTAATTGTACCTTCTCCCTTATTGGAAAGGAGTTCATCACAAAAATCTGTTCTTGTGAGTACTACACAAATTAGTGAGGAAGCTAATGATGATGATCATGTAACTTCAGATCAAGTTACTACCGAATCTCGTAAGTAAACCAGAGTGAGATCCCCACCAGAGTGGTACGGTAATCCTGTTCTGGAAGTCATGTTACTAGACCAGAACTTGCGAACTATGAGGAAGCGATGATGAGCCCAGATTCCGCGAAATGGTTTGAGGCCATGAAATCTGAGATTTGATCCATGTATGAAAACAAAGTATGGACTTTGGTGGATTTGCTCGATGATCGGCAAGCCATAGAAAATAAATGGATCTTCAAGAGGAAGACGGACGCTGATAGTAGTGTTACTATCTACAAAGCTAGACTTGTCGAAAAAAGGTTTTTGACAAAGTTCAAGGTGTTGACTACGATGAGATTTTCTCACTCATATCGATGCTTGAAGTCTGTCCGAATCATGTTAACAATTGCCGCATTTTATGAAATTTGGCAAATAGATAACAAAACTGCAATCCTTAATGGATTTATTAAAGAAGAGTTGTATATGATGCAACCAGAAGGTTTTGTCAATCCTAAAGGTGTTAACAAAGTGTGCAAGCTCCAGCGATCCATCTATGGACTGGTGCAAGCATCTTGGAGTTGGAATATACACTTTGATGAGTTGATCAAAGCATATAGTTTTATACAGACTTGCGGTGAAGCCTGTATTTACAAGAAAGTGAGTGGGAGCACTACATCATTTCTGATAAGTATATGTGAATGACATATTGTTGATCGGAGATAATGTAGAATTATTCTGCAAAGCATAAAGGAGTATTTGAAAGGAGTTTTTCAAAGAAAGACCTCGGTGAAGCTGCTTACATATTGGGCATCAAGATCTATAGAGATAGATCAAGACACTTAATTGGACTTTCACAAAGAACATACCTTGACAAAGTTTTGAAGAAGTTCAAAATGGATCAAGCAAAGAAAGGGTTCTTGCCTGTGTTACAAGGTGTGAAGTTGAGTAAGACTCAATGCCCGACCACTGCAGAAGATAGAGAGAAAATGAAAGATGTTCCCTATGCTTCAGCCATAGGCTCTATCATGTATGCAATGCTGTGTACCAGATCCATTGTATACCCTACACTGAGTTAAGCAAGGGAGTACAATGGTGATCTAGGAGTAGATCACTAGACAGCGGTCAAAAATTATCCTTAGTGGAATAAGGATATGTTTCTCGATTATGGACGTGACAGAAAGGTTCGCCGTAAAGGGTTACGTCGATGCAAGTTTTGACACTGATCTGGATGACTCTAAGTCTCGATCTAGATACATATTGAAAGTGGGAGCAATTAGCTAGAGTAGCTCTATGCGGAGTATTGTAGACATAGAATTCGCAAAATACTTACGGATCTGTATGTGACAGACCCGTTGACTAAAATTATCTCACAAGCAAAACATGATCACACCTTAGTACTCTTTGGGTGTTAATCACATAGCGATGTGAACTAGATTACTGACTCTAGTAAACCCTTTGGGTGTTGGTCACATATCGATGTGAACTATGGGTGTTAATCACATGGTGATGTGAACTATTGCTGGTAAATCACATGGTGATGTGAACTAGATTATTGACTCTAGTGCAAGTGGGAGACTGAAGGAAATATGCCCTAGAGGCAATAATAAAGTTATTATTTATTTCCTTACATATCATGATAAATGTTTATTATTCATGCTAGAATTGTATTAACCGGAAACATAATACATGTGTGAATACATAGACAAACAGAGTGTCACTAGTATGCCTCTACTTGACTAGCTCGTTAATCAAAGATGGTTATGTTTCCTAACCATGAACAAAGAGTTGTTATTTGATCAACGGGATCACATCATTAGTTGAATGATCTGATTGACATGACCCATTCCATTAGCTTAGCACCCGATCGTTTAGTATGTTGCTATTGCTTTAATCCATGACTTATACATGTTCCTTTGACTATGAGATTATGCAACTCCCGTTTACCGGAGAAACACTTTGTGTGCTACCAAACGTCACAACGTAACTGGGTGATTATAAAGGAGCTCTACAGGTGTCTCCAAAGGTAGATGTTGGGTTGGCGTATTTCGAGATTAGGATTTGTCACTCCGATTGTCGGAGAGGTATCTCTGGGCCCTCTCGGTAATGCACATCACTTAAGCCTTGCAAGCATTGCAACTAATGAGTTAGTTGCGAGATGATGTATTACGGAACGAGTAAAGAGACTTGCCGGTAACGAGATTGAACTAGGTATTGGATACCGATGATCGAATCTCGGGCAAGTAACATACCGATGACAAAGGGAACAACGTATGTTGTTATGCGGTCTGACCGATAAAGATCTTCGTAGAATATGTAGGAGCCAATATGGGCATCCAGGTCCCGCTATTGGTTATTGACCGGAGACGTGTCTCGGTCATGTCTACATTGTTCTCGAACCGTAGGGTCCGCACGCTTAAGGTTTCGATGACAGTTATATTATGAGTTTATGAGTTTTGATGTACTGAAGGAGTTCGGAGTCCCGGATGAGATCGGGGACATGACGAGGAGTCTCGAAATGGTCAAGACGTAAAGATCGATATATTGGACGACTATATTCGGACATCGGAAAGGTTCTGAGTGATCCGGGTATTTTCGGGAGTACCGGGTAGTTACGGGAGAAGCAATGGGCCTTGATGGGCTTTAGTGGGAAGAGAAGAAAGGGCCAAGGGGCTGCTGCGCCCCCCTTCCCTCTGGTCCGAATTGGACTAGGGAAAGGGGGCCGGCCACCTTTCCTACTCCTCCAGTTCCTTCTCCCTTCCTCCCCTCTTGATGGACTCCTACTAGGACTTGGAGTCCTAGTAGGACTCCCATCCTGGCCGCACCAATAGCCTTGGCCGGCCTCCTCCTCCTCCTCCATCCTTTATATACTGAGGCAGGGGGCACCCCATGGACACACAATTGATCAACGTGATCGTTCCTTAGCCGTGTGCGGTGCCCCCCTCCACCATATTCCACCTCGGTCATATTGTCGCAGTGCTTAGGCGAAGCCCTGCGTCGGTAACACATCAAGATCGTCACCACGCCGTCGTGCTGACGAAACTCTTCCCCGAGAGCTTTGCTGGATCGGAGCCCGGAGAACGTCATCGTGTTGTACGTGTGTCAAGAACTCGGAGGCGCCGGAGTAACGGCGCTGGGATCGGTCGGATCGAAGGGGAAGACGTACGACTACTTCATCTACGTTGCGTCAACGCTTCCGCTTCGGTCTACGAGGGTACGTAGACAACACTCTCCCCTCTCGTTGCTATGCATCACCATGATCTTGCGTGTGCGTAGGAAATTTTTTGAAATTACTATGTTCCCCAACAGATTGGACTCCTCTAACAGTTCATCCCCTAGCCAAGAACTGACCCTCGCGAGGCTGTTCTTCCTTGTACTGTTCTTCATCATCAGCCCAAGAGGCAATCCAACCACCACAAACTAGAGTAGGGTATTACACCACAACGGTGGCCCGAACTATTATAAACTCTGTGTCTCTTGTGTTGTTCTTGCAGTAGTTAGATCCTTACGAGACGGAGAGGTAGAGGGCACGATCTCCGCGCGCACCCCAGAGTTCGAACCTTAAGGGTCTGCCGGACCCCGTGATCCGACATTTGGCGCGCCAGGTAGGGGTGCGCCGGAGTCTGTCTTCCACCGCTCCGCTCTCCTCCGACCATCGCATCCATGTCTGACGCTCGTCGGGCCCGCGCCGAGCGCCGGGCCGCCATCGCTTCCCCCGTCGTCTAGACGGCCCCCGTCGATGGGCGTCCTCGTCGTTCCCCGTCGCCCGCCGTCAACGCCGCCACCGGCCCGGCGGGGAACGAGCAGCAAGCATCCTCCCAGCACCTGCCTATGCTTGCTGCTCGTTCCCCGCCAGGCCGGTGGCGGCGTTGACGGCGGGCGACGGGGAACGACGAGGACGCCCACCGATGGGGGCCGTCTAGACGACGGGGGAAGCGATGGCGGCCCGGCGCTCGGCGCGGGCCCGACGAGCGTCAGACATGGATGCGATGGTCGGAGGAGAGCGGAGCGGTGGAAGACAGACTCCGACGCACCCCTACCTGGCGCGCCAAATGTCGGATCACGGGTTCCGGCAGACCCTTAAGGTTCGAACTCTGGGGTGCGCGCGGAGATCGTGCCCTCTACCTCTCCGTCTCGTAAGGATCTAACTACTGCAAGAACAACACAAGAGACACAGAGTTTATACTAGTTCGGGCCACCGTTGTGGTGTAATACACTACTCTAGTTTGTGGTGGGTGGATTGCCTCTTGGGATGATGATGAAGAACAGTACATGGAAGAACAGCCTCGCGAGGGTCAGTTCTTGGCTAGGGGATGAACTATTGGAGGAGTCCAATCGCCCTTCCCTCTCTCTCTAGATGCCTCTTTTCTGGCTCTCCCTACTCTGGGGGTGGCTAGTCCTATTTAT
The DNA here is from genome assembly GCA_032464435.1 of Aegilops umbellulata. Classification (NCBI taxonomy): domain Eukaryota; kingdom Viridiplantae; phylum Streptophyta; class Magnoliopsida; order Poales; family Poaceae; genus Aegilops; species Aegilops umbellulata. The sequence continues at coordinate 216,621,150 of CP136060.1, forward strand.
AGGCAAAGGCCCTGGGCCTCTTCCCAAATATTGAGCGGGAAGGGCGCCAACAATTGGCCATTTTGAAGGGGAACATCTGGTACACTTATCCTGACTAAAGTTGGTCTTCGCCTGCCAAAGGCCCTGTGGTGACACCGTCCTGGGCTCCATGGTGACCTCCTTCCCACCGTTGGACTGGTGTTGGTCTTGTTGCACCGAAATGGGTGCCTTTGCTTGATCCTCTCGCCTGCGCTTGCCCCCTTTGCACCAAAGAGGAAAGGGAGACGCTGCGCGGGCTGGCGCCCGCCTGGCACCCTTGGTCGTCATGGCTTGCGTCATGGGCACCTCGTGAGGTACCCGCCTTGATCTCTACGCCTCCTCGCGAGCCAGCCTAAGGAGGTCGTGCTTGAGGAAGCGCCATGTCGTCCGCCTCGCGAGGCTTGGCCCCTCGCGAGGGTCTTGAGCCTTGTGCTGATGAAGATGGGCCATGCTGGGCCCCCATTTGATCCATGCCGCAGGCCGCAGGCAGGCAAGTCTGGGGACCCCCGTTCCCAGAACGCCGAGAGTAGCCCCCGGGCCCAAGGCGCGCACGGACTTGGCCGTGCCGAGAGGCGAAAGGGAAAGGGTGAAGCGCCGCAGGCCCTAACAGCCTGTGGCCTTGGGCGCCGCGTGGAGGTTGATTGGACGTGGGCGTCTCCGCCTCCCCACGACGCCTCGACGATCGCGCGGATTGGACAAGTCCCTGCATGCAAATCGTGTCATGATTACCTGCGATCGCGGAGGCCGACGGTTGGCCTTCGCCGGCTATATGTACGGCACTGGGCGTGCCCTTCTAGTCCATCTCTCCTTGCTTCCTCCTCCGCCTCAGTTCTTGCTCCGTCTTGGTGTGATGGCTCCAATTCGCCGGTTTTCTGCGGTGGAGAAGGGAAAGGCTCCTCAAGAGGGACCAGACCTGCTCCCTCCGAAGAAACGGCCTGCCTTGCGCGGCCGAGACGAGGAGGACCGCCTGGTGGTGCTGAGGCCTTAGTACGAGCGGCCTCCGCCGGGATTCCTGCTTCCAGATATGCCCATGCCAAGGGCCTTAGAAGAGGAGATGCCGATCCCCTCGGCCAGCGCCGTCGCCGGCGCCGGAGGGTCACGAAGGTGTGGGTCGTTCCTCCAGGAGTCCACGTCGAGGGCTCCTCCCGCGAGCTCGTGCTCCATGCTGCCATGCCTCCGCGGACTTGGATTCGCTTTCCTCCCTTCTTTGCCTCCGTCTTCCCGTGGGGGAGACTCCTGGAGCTGTGGCTGCAGCACGCCGACTGCAGCACTCCTACGACCGAGGCAGAGGTCGCGATCACTGCCTCGGGCGAGGTCTTCATGACTCGCGGCTGGGGCGAAATCGCTCGGTGCTGCAGAACGAGGGGCGCCCTCACGATCCACCTGGAGTACGACGGCGCTTCGGTGATGTTCTTCAAGGTCTTCGACGCGAACGGTCGCCGGCTGGAGTGCTGCCCCGGGGGAGGCGGCCAGGACCTCGCTATGGCGACGGCTGGGCCTGCCAACCGCCCCCTGGACAGCTCCACAAGCGACGGGAGCGCCGGAGGATCCAGCGATCCCAGTGAGGTCTTCGCGATGCCGGAGACGAGCGACGACAACTACGAGCCCGCGAGCCGACGCCCCTCCCGGAGCAGGGCAGGCTCGCTTGGTCGCCGCCGATCCTGATCTGGATGGGGTTGGTGCCGGTGCTCGACGGCCCACTGTTGATGATGGCATCTTTTGCAAGGGCGCGTGTAGTTAGCACCCTTTAGGATCCGTTCCCTGCGAGGAATCACATTGTGCCCCATAGGGGCTTGTAAGGCGGCTGTGATCCTTGTTGTTAATATGTAACCCTTGCTATGGATCTGTGCGAATCGCAAATTCCGTCATAGTTCGGTCCTCCCTTTCGCACCTCGCGAGGGCTTGGTGCTCTGCGTCGACAGGTCCCAGTCCCAAGGCGGCGTCAGCCGTCGCTGGTATGCCAGGTCGCGATGCCGTGGTCAAGGCCAGGAGGTGAGCGACCCGGTGTCCGGTAAGAGCCCCCGAGTCGCGATGCTTAGGAGGTCCCCTTTGGCGCCCAAGCAGCCGTCGCTTGGTGAGAAAGAGAAGCAACGTCGCTAGTACGGAGTCGCTTTAGGTGCGGGGGTAGTGCCACGGTAGCCAACGCTTTGGATGGTGACTTATCTTGAGAATCGGGGATCGCCCCCAGCGCGTCGTCGGGTCCGGGGGGTAATTTGAACGGAGTTGCTTGACGAGGTCCTCGCGTGCCCCTTCTCCCTCGCCTCTACCCCCCTTTCTGCACTACGTCCTCGGGTCCCGGCTCTCGAGCTGGTCTCAGCCGTCGCTGGTATGCCAGGCCGCGATGCCGTGGACAAGGCCAGAGGGTGAGGGCTGGAGAGCCAGTAGGAGCCCTGAGTCGGGATGCTCAGGCACCCCCCCTTCAACGTGCAAGCGGTGCGCGCGGGCGAGTGCGAAGGGAACGCCGTGAGGGCCTTGGCTAGCGCGGTTCCCTCTATGGGCTCTGCAGATTCATCACAAAAAGAAGATGGGGTTGCCATAGCAGCCATTAGTTGATTGCTAGTCGCTCAGGAGCTCGCTGGTTGGAGCGGGCGAGGTGTGTCTGGGCACCCGTGAGCCAGCGCGGGACTCATGAGGCCCTACCTCTAGGCGGGTTGCGCCTGGTGCTGGGCCGTATCTTGATATGTGTTCCTGCAAAATCTGGTTAGATGCCGGCACTCTACGTCCTCGGGTCCCGGCTCTCGAGCTTGTCTCAGCCGTCGCTGGTATGCCAGGTCGCGATGCCGTGGACAAGGCCAGAGGGTGAGGGCTGGAGAGCCAGTAAGAGCCCTGAGTCGCGATGCTCAGGCACCCCCCTTTTAACGTGCAAGTGGTTGACATGAAGAAGAAAAGGTGCCGTGGACGGCATCAAGTAATCAAGCATGATGCATAATTGGAGATAAACGCGGAAGGGATACATGCCGCTGGGCCTAGCCCGAGTGGCCTGGGGATGATGCAGCCCGAGGGGCGCCCCCAGCAAAGCAAGCTAGCGACTGAAAAGATAAAAAGGGATACATGCCACTGGGACGGACCCACGCGGCCTGGGAATGACGCAACCCTGGGAGGGCGCTCCCAGCTGGGAATGAAACTTGAAAGGTGTCACCTGAAGATGTCGTCGGTGCAGTGGCGTTGGTGCAGCAGACTCGGTGGGCTTAGAAAGCCGATCCTCATGAGCCCCCAGGCCCAGGGGCCTCGGGAGGCTCCGGAGGCACTGGTGGCTCCTCGTGAGCAGCCTCCATCTCCGCCAGGGTCGTGGAACGCCTGTCTTCTTGCGCCTCCAAGACGCTCCTCATGAGGCGCTGGTACGCCGCAGCCACGCTCGGCAAGCCATAAGGCATGCGAACATAACTCTGGGGTGGTCCTCCGCAGCGCCCCACTTGTGAGGGCCAGAGGTGCTCCGCCGTGGCGATCCGGTTGAGCCCTGGTACATCGATGCAGACGCGCAGCCCACCATCCTCGCCTGGATGGGGAGCCACAGCAGGCGGGCGACGGCAACCTCTCATGATCCTTGACTCCTGTAGTTCTTGAATGGCCTGGCTAACAAACTCCTGCTGGTCTGACCTTCTTTCCCTGGCTTCCTTTCGAGGGAAACATGCTTCGAAACACGCCTCCACATGGTGCCCCAGCGCCTCCCTCGTGACCTGGGCGAGGTCGGTGGCCCCCCAGGTGAGAGCCCCCGAGCCCTGCCTGAGGGGGGCGTCGGGCGCACTTTCCTATGCGATTGAAGGAGGATCCCCCGGGGCAGACGCGGGCCCTGAAGGGCCTGCCTCCTGAGGGGCTGAGCCTGACGTCGTCTTCTTCTTCTTGGGGTGGTCTCAGGAAGCCTCCTGCTTCCGCAATCTGGGTCTTCTAGTGACGCGGCCTGAAAGGCTCGCTCCAGGGTACACACTGCATCCTTCTCTTGACAGGGCACCGTGATGACGCAGCCGCTTCCTGGCATCTTGAGGACGTTGTAGCCATGGTGAGTCACGGCCATGAAGTTGGCCAGCGCCGGGTACCCGAGGATGGCGTTGTACGGCAGGCGGATGTGGGCGACGTCAAAGTCGATGAGATCGGTGTGGTAGTTGTTGCGGGCCCCGAAGGTGACTGGGAGGCGGACCTGCCCGATCGGGACTGTGGAACCGTCAGTGAATCCGGAGAAGGGCTTGGTTGGCTGAAGCTGGTCATAGGGCACTTGGAGGCTATTGAATGTTTCCACGGACAAGACATTGAGCCCTGCCCCTCCGTCGATGAGGGTCCTGGTGACCAGAACGTTGCTGATGACTGGGGAACAAAGCATTGGGAGGACTCCGGCTGTGGCCCCGCACTTGAGCTGGTCTGCTGAGCTGAACGTGATGACGCAGGCCGACCACCTGAGGGGACGCGTTGCTTCGAGCTTGGGAAGAACTGCATTCACTTCGCGAGCAAACTGCTTGAAGATACATTGAGAGGCTGGGGCTTGAGCTCCGCCCAGGATGCAGGCGATTGCGCGAGGCTCTTGGAAGCCCCCAGCCCCCTCGTCTTGGTGGCGGTCTTCATTCCGTCTTGGCTGAGGCGGCAACGGCGGCAGGCCTGGGTTGCCATGAGGGTGATCCTCACGAGGCTGGTCCCTCCAGTCCCCCTTGTGAGGCAGGTCACGCCAGCGGTCCTCGCGAGGTTGGTCACGCCAGCCTTGACATGGGCCACGATCTTCCCAGCGTCCCGGGTTCCTTCCTCCTCCTCAGTCGTAGCCCCGGTCAGCACGGTCAGGGCGTCGGCCGACTCTTCCTTCTCGCACGGCGCGGAGTTCTTGGCATTCATTGGTGTTGTGGGTGTGGAGGTCGTGGTACACACAGTACTGGCTGCCCCTGGAGGATTCGGGCAGATCCTTGCCTCGCTTGGTGTCCGGCTCTGCCGCGAGCACGGCAGCCCCCTTGCGCTTCACGTCCTTGGCCTTGGGCTTCTTCTCTTCTGGGTCTGCGGCAGGCAGCTCGAGGAGGGAGAGGCGTCCCTCCTCAGCCATGGCGCACTTAGTCGCTAGGTTGAACAGCTCCAGGGAGGTGCAGAGGTCTTCATGCATCGCCAACTCCTCCTTCATCTTGACGTCGCGCACGCCATCGGAGAAGGCCAAAATGATGGGTTCCTCGGACACCCTGGGGATCTTGAGGCGCGCATTGTACGCATCTGGTCCCAGGAGGAGATCGTGCCTGGAGCCTGGTTCAGGAGCCAAGTGCGAGCACCTTCCTTCAGCGCCATGGGGAACCAGCTCGCCATGACCTTTTCGTCCCCGCTGGCAGCTTCGATTCCCAGCTCGTAAAGCTGGAGGAACTCTGTGGGATCAGTCATCCCATCATAGCGAGGGGGCAGGTCCGGCTTGAACTTGCCAGGCCATGCGACTCCGAGTAGCTCGGCTGTGTAGGCGCGGCAGCCAGCGGTGGCCGCGGGAGGTTTTGGTTGAGGGAGAGCTTGGCCTTGCGGGTCCTCTTGCGCTGCAACTGGGAGCAGCGCGGGGTCTTGACGTGCCGGAGCTGGAGCGGGGTCTCGGCGAGCCGGGGCTGGGAGCGCCCGGACGGCCTCTTGCGGTCGCGGGAGGTTTTGGTTGGTCCGTTCCTGCTGGGCCGGCGCATGACGGAGCGGGTTCCGCCCAGGAGCTGCGCGCCTTGGGGCCATGGCATCTTCTTGGAAAGGAGGCGGCTGGAATGCCCCTGGGGCTTCATTGCCCACGCGGGGCGGAGTCCGGCGCAGCGGTGCGAAAGGCGCGGGAGAGCCCTCTGCGGCGCGGACGAGCTCGGCGACGCGGTCGAGCCACTCCTCGTAGACGTCGTCGACGGGGCGGTAGCGCAGGAGCTCGTTCGCCGCGATGAGCGCGGCTCGAGCCTCCAAGGGCGCGCGAAGCACGTGCGATGAAGAACCGGCCGGGGTGAGCGACGGAGTGGCGGTGCGGCCATCCCGCCGCATGGACGGGTTCTGAGAGGATGCTTGCTTCTCGTTCCCCGCCGGGCTGGTGGCGGCGTTAACGGCGGGCGATGGGGAACGACGAGGACGCCCACCGATGGGGGCCGTCTGGACGACACGGGAAGCGATGGCGGCCCGGTGCTTGGCGCGGGCCCGACGAGCGTCAGACATGGACGCGACGGTCGAAGGAGAGCGGAGCGGTGGAAGACAGATTCCGGCGCACCCCTACCTGGCGTGCCGAAATGTCGGAGCAACGGTCAAGCGGAGAGGGCAAATGCTGAAGTGCTGCGTGGACTCAAGACCAGGACTTTCGACAGGCTGCACGGGTGTGGAAGAAACTGGATTGAGGAGCTGCCGGTGGTTCTTTGGTCGATCAGGACGACGCCAAATCGAGCCACTGGCCAGACACCTTTCGCTCTAGTCTATGGAGCAGAGGCAGTTCTCCCCACGGAACTCGTATACGGGTCGCCTCGAGTGCTCGCTTATGATGAGCTCGAGCAAGAGCAGCTGCGACAAGATGATGCGCTGCTCCTTGAGGAAGACCGTCTTCAGGCTGCTGTACGAGCTGCTCGCTACCAGCAAGCTTTGCGCCGCTACCATAGCCGCAAAGTTAACGCCAGAAATCTCGAGGAAGGCGACCTTGTTCTTCAACGCGTTCAGTCCGCCAAAATTTCCAACAAGTTGACGCCAAAGTGGGAAGGCCCTTACCGGGTGAAACGAGTCACTAGGCCTGGCGCTGTCCGCCTTGAGACCGAAGATGGCATTCCGGTCAGCAACTCCTGGAACATTGAACATCTTCATAAGTTTTACCCGTAAGGCGCGGTTGCCGGACCCTGCTCTGGCAACCATCTTTTGTACAAGTCTTGCCGCTGTTGCATGTAATCCTTTGTACAAAGCCAGGCGCAGACCCTGTGCATAAATAAAGCTCATGTGCTCCGCACATCTTGTCAATTTCATGCTTTTAATTTTTTGCATGAGTTATCTGACACTTTGTGCAGCGAACACCCCCGGTAAGCAATAACGAGCCATAAGGCTCCATATCATTATTTTCTCTACTTCCTTTTTTCTCAAGGAAATGAAGGTTCCTTTGCCCACAAGTTTGCCGGGGGGAAGGGGAAGATAATGGTATGGACCAGGCATCGTTCAAGAAAGTTTCGCCTTGCCGGGAAGCAAAAGACAGAAAAGCTAAGTTGCCAAAGTTTGAGCAATCAGATGTTTTTAAATTTTTAAGTTATCTTCCTTAAACGACCATGCTTTGTATGGAAAACCTGCGCGCGAAGGAACCGGCTCGTGGCTAGTTGCGCCCTTACTTTGTTTCGAGTTCGCTCAACAGTTTAAGTGTGCTGCAACTAGAGTCGCGCCCTTACTTTGTTTCGAGTTCGCTCAACAACTTAAGCGAGCTGCGACTAGTTACGACAAGGTTTCTTGTCGGCAACGGCACTACCAGCAGGCTGCTGACGTCCCGCACTCAGTGCTCGCGGCGAGGGTGCCTGCGCCGGCAAGTTCCCTAAAAGCGTAGGGCAAAAACATACAAAGGAAGGAATCAAGTAAAGGAAATAACATTGCAATCACTACCCAAAATAAGAGTTATATTACAACATAGCTTGTCGCGGCTCTAATAGACTGTTTTCATAACACGATCAGCAGCGACAAGAAAAGAAGGAAACGGGCGGCCTAGTCCACGCGATCGCCCTCAACCCTCTTGATCCCGCTCACCTTGTCCACAATGGGTGCGACAAGGTCCTTGAGCGCCTCCAGATCAGCTTCCGCCAGCAGGGATCTGAGGACGTTGGTGAGGTTGAGGCCCGGGTTGCGGAAGGCTACCTTCACCAACACTTTTTGAAGAGCTCCCGCGCAGATCTTGCGCGACTCGTCGGCCAGCTGCTTCGGGATCCTCTCCCGGAGTCGCTGAAGGGTCGTCGCCACGCCTTTGAAGAACAAGGTGAGCTTGGCGCTGGATTGGAGGTCCTCGTCGGAGGGATACCCGAGATCCTCCATCCCCAGCTGCGCTAGCTCCCTGTCAATGTCGGCGGCAGCATTCACAAGACCCTCCGTCCACTGCTCCACATTCTCCCTGAAGGTGTTCTGGGTGGCAGCAATGCTCTACAGCAACGCCTTGTCGGCCTTGATCTCCTTCTTCAGGGCCGCCTCCTGCTCCCTGGCGCCGTCCAGCATCTTGGTCAAAGCGGTCAGCTTCAACTCAAGATCGGTGTTGGAGTCCTTGGCAGCGCCAAGCTCCTTGATCTTCTCGGCGAGACGACCCTGCAGCTCGCCAAAGGTGTAGGCGTCCTTCTCGCGCTCATGCTTGAGCGCGGCAAGCTCTTCACCGCTCGCCCTGAGATCGGTTTCCAGTTGCGCCACCTTTGTCTCCAGCTCCTTCTTGGCGGCCTCGGCAGCTGCGGCAGCGTCCTTTGCTTCCTTGAGAGCTCCGCCAAGTGTTCGCTCGCGCGCGGCAAGCTCCTCCTTGTGGCTATCGAGGTTGACCTTCCGCTGCGCTAGTTCACCCTCCTGCGCCGACAACTTCTCAGCGGCAAGCCGCTGCTGCTCCTCGACGTCAGCCTTCTCGAGGAGGAAGGCCTTCTGCGCCTCCTCGAGCTACTCCCGCTCCTCCGCCAGGGACTGGAGAGCTGCCTGGTTGATGCCACGGAGCTCCGCCGCGCGCTTCTCAATGTCGGCTCCCGCCTTCGCGACAAGAGCTTCGCGGGGTTCCAGCTTGGCTTGTCGAGCGCGGTAGAGCGATAACAGCTTCCGCAACAGCCGCTCCTCCTTAGGCTCGTCGCTGCTGCTGCTTGGCGCGTCGACCAGCGTCAGCCCAGCGGTGGCGAGCACCTCCACGTCAAAGCTTTCTCCTTCGACTAGCGCCCTAGACGTTGACGCCCAGGGGAGGTTGATGAATACGCCATCGCCGGCCTTCAAGTAGACGCCTGGATGGGGCCCTTCGGGGCCCGACGTTGCGGCAGCGGCGGAAGGGTCGGCGGTCGGCGTAGCGCCTGACGCTCCTGCGGCCTCAGGGCCGTTAGTGCGATCGCCAGACCCCTCGTCGGCTGCTGCGGCGGCAGCCTTGGCGGCCTCTTCGCCGGCGGGATCATCAGCGCCGGCCGCTTCTTCGGTGGCGGCGGCATCATCAACAGCAACCTCGGTCTCCATCGGCTCCGCAGTAGATGGATCTGACGGCCGAAAAAGGAAGAAAAGTCAAGCAGATATCCAAAAAGAAGATCAAACAAAGAAGAACCCAAGGGAAGTTTAGAAGCAAGAAGTACCTGTACCAGGCTCGGCAGTTGGGATCTCCGCTGCCGAGGGGTCGCTGGTACTGTCCCTTGCCGGAGACTTCTCCCTTGCCGGAGAGCTCTCCCTTGTCGGAGGATTCTCCCTTGCCGGAGAACTCTCCCTTGGCGGCGTAGTCGAAGCAGATGGCATGTCAGGGGCGGCATCCGGACGCTCCTAGTGGGGCTGCTCTGCTCGTACACAAGTCAACAGTCAGATATCAGCAAACAAAGAGTATCCATGCGCGCCTAACAGCGGGAAGCAAACCATATACTTACGCTGGGGGCTGCGCTGGGGGCTGCTCTGAAGAACAGCTGCCAGGTCCGGCAAGTTTGTCTCGGGCGCACCCCCTGCTGACACGGTGGGATCGTCCTCAATGACAATCACCGGGACCTTGGCTCTCTTTGCCGCTCTTTGGGCCAGAGTCCTAAAAAGGAATAAGTTCAGAGTAAAGCAAATGAGATACAAGACAAGACAGCAAGTATTGAAGACATACAAGTACAACAAGAATCCTACTCTTCTTCTTCCTCGTCGGAGCTAAGCACGGAGAAGTCAAAGCCTGGCCCACCTCCGGCGCGAGGAGGCAGAGGAGTAGGATCCCTTGGCCGCTTGGCGGGAGCTGGAGCGGCGGACCGGGAGGACCCCGCTCCAGTTGCCGCTGCAGCGTGAGGTGCTTCCGCGGCAACAGAACTTGCGGCGGTGGAGCGTGCCGTGCGGCGCGGCGGGGGTTGACTCGTCCGCCGCTCTGCTACGTCCCCGGCCTTGCGAAGACGCCTTCTTGGTGGAGCCGGGGGCTCTGCTTGTGGCAAGCTGCCCGAAGACGAAGAGGAAGAGGAGCCGATCTCCAACGAGCCGCTCGTATCCTCGGCGGGCCCGCTCGGCTCGGCGTCGTGCCCGGCAGGCTCTTCCTCGCCGGCAAGCCCCTCTCGCTTGGCAAGGCTTGCTGCCTCTGCTGCCTCTGCCTCCTCCACGGTGAATCCAAACTCGCCCGCGGCTGCAGCTGCCGCCGCCTCTTCCAGCCTGGTGGAGATGCGCTTGATCTCCTCGTTGGTGGTGTCCCGGGTGAGGCCCCTCTGCTCATCGGCGTCGATCGGCACTTCTACCAAGACATCGAAGAATGCCTGCACGACATCATCTGCACGCTCTATCCAAGCTGGGTCAATTCCATGCGAGTCGCACAACGGCATCATTGCACGGATGCGGTCGAGCGAGGAGTTGTTGCACAGCGGAACAACGCCCCTCGGCAACCTGAACACTTCGGGATGCTAAGGGTCATACTTAAAGAGCTCCTGGAGCATCGCGTTGAGCTCCAGGACAATGAAGTTGAAGTTGAGGCCCGACCGCAGCCTCATGATATCCGCCGCGTTCTGGAACTCCCAGGCGGGTCTCCTCCTCTCCTGCAGGGGGGCAATGCGGCGGCGAAGGAAATCTGCGCCAACCGCTCCCACAGTAAGCCTGGCAAGCCTGAGGCGTAGGATCCGGGCGACGACAATCTTCAGTCTGTTGTCTTCCGGGGCCAAGCTACTCCAATCACTGCCGCGCACTACTGGAGTTTGGCGTTGGGCGGTAAATGGCTGCGGGTTCTCCTCGACAATCAGGCACCAGTCCGCCCTCCACTCCTCCCACTTGTTGCGGAACTCTCCATCCAGATAAGCATCCTTCTTGCTGGCTTTTGAAATCCAGGCGATTCCGCCGGATAAGGGCTCTCCTTTCTCAACTCGAGGCTAAAAGAAGTGGCGGAAAAGGGCTACGTTTGGATGGATTCCGACAAAGTTTTCGCAGAGATGTGCAAAAACTGCCATGGTCAGGACAGCATTGGGGGTGAAGTCAAGGAGGTGGAGCCCGTAGGTGTTCATGACGTCACAGAATAATTCAGAAAAGAGCGGGCAGAGCCTGCAGTAGAGGAACAAGGCGAAGAAACGGTACCCAGTGGGAGCCTTTTCCCAAGCGGCGGCTGGGAGTACCTTCGTGCGCGGATGCGCTCGCGTCCCCGTCGACCAGAAGAGGTAGTAGTACTCCTTCAGCTCCTCCGCGGCAAGCTTAGAAGGGAAGATTGCCCGCTCCTTTCACAGCGCCGCGAGCCGCTGCGCCTTGGCCGACTTCACCTTCTCGGCTTTCGGAACCATGGCGGGAGTGGTGAGGGAGGACGACGGCGTTGGTGGTGCTGGTGGCGATGGGGGCGGGGCGCTGCTCTCTTTCGACTTTGGGAAGAAGGGGAGTGGCGGAGATTCTCGGGGAAGGAATAGCAACGGGCAGATGGGCGAACTGCCCCTGTTTCCCCTGCTTATAAGGAGGGAGGGGACGGACGTTCCGCCTTTCCGAATAAAGAAACCACCCACGATCTCTCCCACGACGCCGCAATCGACGCGTGCCGTTCGGGGAGGGCGCGGTGGATACGGAGTAAGATACGGCGTGATCCAGGCCGCGCGTGCCCGTGCCCTGTTTTTGGCCTGGCCCAACAGCGCTCGGCATCGTGTATGGCCCAGGCCCGGGGGCTCCTGTCGGTGTACTAGAGTAGGGGTACCCTAGTATCCCGAACTAGTGCACGGGCAGTAGCAGCGTCCCGCGGCAAGGCTTGCCGGGTGACCGCCAATATCCTCTACGGTTCCTTTGGAGCCATTCAAGAACAAAGTATTCAAGCCAAGAAGACAAGGCCCCGGCAAGAGGAGCTTGCCGGGAAGGCCACTCAAGACACAAGACCCCGGCAAGAGGAGCTTGCCGGGGAGGCCAACCAAGGCATCTCAAGGAACTTGCCGCGACGCGCCACGCGTCCCGGCAAGACCTGGCGAGCGGCAAGCTTCCGGACGCGACAAGACAACGATCGCGGCAAGGCACTTTGCCGCGGCAGGCTACCAACCACTCTGTACCCGCGCTCCAGCGCACCCACCAACGTGTCGCTCTGGGACCCTTCCAGGCGTACGTCGCGGGAGGTTGTGCAGCTAGGGGTGCACTGTGGCAAGCGGCGCTGACAAGATCGCCATCGTGGCGAGCGGTGGTGTCCCTGACGGTCCCTTTTCTGCACTGTTTAGACGACGCAGACGGGCATTTAATGCCCTTGTCCCCTGCCGTCAGGGTCAGGTAGGATACACTGTGCAGGTAGCTGTACCAACCCTAGCACCTTTCCATTTTTACCCTTGTCTACGTTGCCACCTGTTGGAGACCCCTTGATCATATAAAAGGAGGCCCATGCACAACGTAGAGGGGAGGACAGTAGAACACTCACGCTCGGTCTCGTTAGCTGCTGGTGCATACTGTAGCACTCAGCGCTCCCGAGCAAGAACTCAATACAAACCACAAAGCAGCAGTAGGAGTATTATCTCTCCGGAGAGCTCCGAAGCTGGGTAAACTGCTCGTGTGCTCCGCCTCAATCTGCTCTTCATGCGACCTCCGCCCCCCCGCCGAACCGAAAGGGGCTCGGTCCCCATAGGTGCTTGTGGATCAGTTTCCCCGACAAGCGCCCCCCTTTCCTCTTTGGTGCAAAGGGGGAAAGCGCAGGCGAGGGGATCAAGCAAAGGTATCTATTTCGGTGCAACGAGACCAAGACCAGCTCCTCGATAAGGAGGAAGTCACTGTGGAGCCCAAGCCGGCGTCATCACCAGAGCCTTTGGCAGGCGAAGACCATCTTTAGTCAGGATAAGTGTACCAGATGTTCCCCTTCAAATTGGCCAATTGTTGGCGCCCTTGCCGCTCAATATTTGGGAAGAGGCCCAGGGCCTTAGCCTATAAATAGGGCCAGCCACCCACAGAGTAGAGGCAAGTAGAGAGAGGGATAGAATCCTAGAGCTAGAAGCCAATCGAGCAAAGAGAATCCCGCATCTAGAGAGAGAGAGAGAAGGGCGATCGAACTCCCCTTAGTAGTTCATCCCCTAGCCAAGAACAGGCCCTCGCGAGGCCGTTCCCCCTTGTACTGTTCTTCCTCATCAGCCCTAGAGGCAATCCACCCAACACACTGGAGTAGGGTATTACACCACAATGGTGGCCCGAACCAGTATAAACCCTGTGTCTCTTGTGTTGTTCTTGCAGTAGTTTAGATCCTTACGAGACGGAGAGGTAGAAGGGCTCGATCTCCGCGCGCACCCCAGAGTTCGAACCTTAAGGGTCTGCCGGAACCCATGATCCGACAGGTTAGTCGATTTTTCAGAGCTCGCCGGAGTTCGCCGGTGCGATTGAAGGGGCTCGAGTGGTTGTGGGGCCTCGCTGAACGAAGAAAACTCGACGCGGGTGGGGGTTGGGGCGGGGGTGGGGGTGGCGGAGGAACACAGGTGGTGGGGGCCGGTGGTCCGGCCGGCGGCCCGTGCGGTGTTCTGTATGGGAAGAATCAGAGACGAGGAATAACAAGGGTTAGGAGACGTAGGATCTTCATCCAACCGCCTGAAATGGTCGAGAGACAGCTGGGAGTTGCATTCTTAATGTGCTCTGGTTCATCATGTGTGGGCACTGCGCAACCAACATTTTATTATCCAAAATCTGCTTGCTCTTCTTTACCATGTTCCTCTTCCGTTCTTCTTTAATATGTACTCTCTCCGTTCCTAAATACAGGTCTTTGTATAGATTCCACCATGGACTACATATGGAGCAAAATGAGTGAATCTACACTCTAAAATGTATCTAGATACATCAGTATGTGATCCATAGTGGAAATCTCTACCAAGACTTATATTTTGGAACGGAGGGAGTATGATAGTAGTATAGTATGTTCCTTGTACTGAAGATGAGCAGGGACATTTGCAGTGTAGAGATCTATACGGTCGGTTGTGATGGACACTTTGAGCCTCTTTGATTCGTAGGATCTTGTAAACATAGGAATAGGATTTGTAGTGGCCTGCCCACTTGAATCCTATAAGAATAGCAAGGAAATGCGGGGAGCTGTGTCGCCTTTGAGAGTTACACTGATATTAATAGTACCGCACCTTCACTTGAAGAGAGCTGGTATCCGAAGCATTTCTAGCCATACCGGCAATACTAGCACATATATTCCAGCAAGTTCCACTTTGCTGATTTTACTCTGATGCTTAAGGTTTTCCCATTATATCTACACTATGATCTATGTAGCTATCGGATTCACGGGTTCCGGCAGACCCTTAAGGTTCGAACTCTGGGGTGCACGCAGAGATCGTGCCCTCTACCTCTCCGTCTCACAAAGAACTACCTACTAGAAGAACAACACAAGAGACACAGGGTTTATACTGGTTCGGGCCACCATTGTGGTGTAATACCCTACTCCAGTGTGGTGGGTGGATTGCCTCTTGGGCTGATGAGGAAGAACAATACAAGGAAGAACAGCCTCGCGAGGGTCTGTTCTTGGCTGGAGGATGAACTGCTAGGGGGAGTTCGATCGCCCTTCACTTTCTCTCTCTAGTTGTCTCTACTGGTTTCCTGGTACTCGATCCGATTCGTCCCCTACCCTGGGGGTGGCTAGTCCTATTTATAGGCAAAGGCCCTGGGCCTTTTCCCAAATATTGAGCGGGAAGGGCGCCAACAATTGGCCAATTTGAAGGGGAACATCTGGTACACTTATCATGACTAAAGTTGGTCTTCGCCTGCCAAAGGCCCTATGGTGACGCCGGCCTGGGCTCCATCGTGACCTCCTTCCCACCGTTGGACTGGTCTTGGTCTCATTGCACCGAAATGGGTGCCTTTGCTTGATCCTCTCGCCCGCGCTTGCCCCCTTTGCACCAAAGAGGAAAGGGAGACGCTGCGTGGGCTGGCGCCCGCCTGGCACCCTTGGTCGTCATGGCTTGCGTCATGGGCACCTCGTGAGGTACCCCACCTTGATCTCTCCGCCTCCTCGCGAGCCAGCGTGAGGAGACCGTGCTTGAGGAAGCGCCGTGTCGTCCGCCTCGCGAGGCTTGGCCCCTCGCGAGGGTCTTGAGCCTTGTGTTGATGAAGATGGGCCATGCTGGGCCCCCACTCGAGCCACACTGCAGGCCGCAGGCAGGCAAGTCTGGGGACCCCCGTTCCCAGAACGCCGACGGTAGCCCCCGGGCCCAAGGCGCGCATGTACTTGGCCGTGCCGAGAGGCAAAAGGGCAAGGGCGAAGCGCCGCAGGCCCTAACAGCCTGCGGCCTTGGGTGCCGCGTGGCGGTTGATTGGACGCGGGCGTCTCCGCTTCCCCACGACGCCTCGACAATCGCGCGGATTGGACAAGTTCCTGCATGCAAATCGTGTCATGATTACCTATGATCGTGGAGGCCGACGGTTGGCCTCCGCCGGCTATAAGTACGCCACCGCGCGTGCCCTTCCAGTCCATCTCCCCTTGCTTTCTCCTTCGCTTTGATTCTTGCTCCGTCTTGGTGTGATGGCTCCGATTCGCCGGTTTTCCACGGCGGAGAAGGGCAAGGCTCCTCAAGAGGGACCAGACCCGCTCCCGCCGAAGAAACGGCTTGCCTTGCGCGACCGAGACGAGGAGGTTCGCCTAGTGGTGCGGAGGCCTTGGTACGAGCGGCCTCCGCCGGGATTCCCGCTTCCCTTGTATTCCCATGCCGAGGGCCTTGGAGGAGGAGATGCCGATCCCCTCGGCCAGCGCCGGCGCCGGCGCCACAGGGTCACGAAGGTGTGGGTCGTTCCCCCTGGAGTCCACGCCGAGGGCTCCCACCGCGAGCTCGTGCTCCACGCCGCCATGCCTCCGCGAACTTGGATTCGCTTTCCTCCCTTCTTCGCCTCCGTCTTCCCGCGGGGAAGATTCCTGGAACAGTGGCTGCAGCACGCCGACTGCAGCACTCCTGCGACCGAGGCAGAGGTCGCGATCACTGCCCCGGGCGAGGTCTTCATGACTCGCGGCTGGGGCGAAATCACTCGGTGCTGCAGAACGAGGGGCGTCCTCACGATCCACCTGGAGTACGACGGCGCTTCGGTGATGTTCTTCAAGGTCTTCGACGCGAACGGTCGCCGGCTGGAGTGCTGCCCCGGAGGAGGCGGCCAAGACTCGCTATGGCGACAGCTGGGCCCGCCAACCGCCCCCTGGACAGCTCCACGAGCGACGGGAGCGCCGAAGGATCCGACGATCCCAGTGAGGTCTTCGCGACAACGGAGACGAGCGACGTTAGCTACGAGCCTACGAGCCAACGCTGCTCCCGGAGCAGGGCAGGCTCGCTTGGTCGTCGCCGGTCCTGATATGTATGGGGTTGGCGCCGGTTGATGATGGCATCTTTTTGCAAGGGCGCGTGTAATTAGCACCCTTTAGGATCCGTTCCCTGTGAGGAATCACATTGTGCCCATAGGGGCTTGTAAGGCGGCTGTGATCCTTGTTGTTAATATGTAACCCTTGCTATGGATCTGTGAGAATCGCAAATTCCGTCATAGTTCGGTCCTCCCTTTCGCACCTCGCGAGGGCTTGGTGCTCTGCGTCGACAGTTCCCGGTCCCAAGGCGGCGTCAGCCGTCGCTGGTACGCCAGATCGCGATGCCGTGGTCAAGGCCAGGAGGTGAGCGACCCGGGGTCCGGTAAGAGCCCCTGAGTCGCGATGCTCAGGAGGTCCCCTTTGGCGCCCAAGCAGCCGTCGTTTGGTGAGAAAGAGAAGCAACTTCGCTAGTACGGAGTCGCTTTAGGTGCGGGGGTAGTGCCACGGTAGCCAACGCTTGGGATGGTGACTTATCTGGAGAATTGGAGACTGCCCTCAGCGTGTCGCCGGGTCCTGGGGGTAGCTTGATCGGAGTCACTGGCCGAGGTCCTCGCGTGCCCCTTCTCCCTCGCCTCTGGTCCCCTTTCTGCTCTACGTCCTCGGGTCCCGGCCCTCGAGCTTGTCTCAGCCGTCGCTGGTATGCCAGGTCACGATGCCGTGGACAAGGCCAGAGGGTGAGGGCTGGAGAGCCAGTAAGAGCCCTGAGTCGTGATGCTCAGGCGCCCCCCTTTAACGTGCAAGCGGTTTGCGCGGGCGAGGGTGAAGGAAACACCGCGAGGGCCTTGGCTAGCACAGCTTCCTCTGAGGATCCTGCAGATTCATCACAAAAAGAGGACGGGGTTGCCATAGCAGCCGTTAGTTGATTGTTAGTCGCTCAGGAGCTCGTTGGTTGGAGCGGGTGAGGTGTGTCTGGGCACCTGTGAGCCAGCGCGGGACTCACGAGGCCCTACCTCTAGGCAGGTTGCGCCTGGCGCTGGGCCGTATCTTGAGATGTGTTCCTGCAAAATCTGGTTAGATGCCGGCACTCTACGTCCTCGGGTCCCGGCCCTCGAGCTTGTCTCAGCCGTCGCGGGTATGCCAGGTCGCGATGCCGTGGACAAGGCCAGAGGGTGAGGGCTGGAGAGCCAGTAAGAGCCCTGGGTCGCGATGCTCAGGCACCCCCCTTTAACGTGCAAGTGGTGGACATGAAGAAGAAAAGGTGTCGTAGACGGCATCGAGTAATTAAGCATGATGCATATTGGAAATAAACGCGGAAAGGATACATGCCGCTGGGCCTAGCCCGAGTGGCCTGGGGATGATGCAGCCCGAGGGGCGCCCCAACAAAGCAAGCTAGCGACTGAAAAGATAAAAAGGGATATCCGCCACAGGGACGGACCCACGCGGCCTGGGAATGATGCAACCCTGGGAGGGCGCTCCCAGCTGGGAATGAAACTTGAAAGGTGTCACCTGAAGATGTCGTCGGTGCAGTGGCGTTGGTGTAGCAGACTCGGTGGGCTGCGGAAGCCGGTCCTCGCGAGCCCCCAGGCCCAGGGGCCTCGGGAGGCTCCGGAGGCACTGGTGCCTCCTCGTGAGCAGCCTCCATCTCCGCCAGGGCTGTGGAACGCCTGTCTTCTTGCGCCTCCAAGATGCTCCTCATGATGCGTTGGTACGCCGCAGCCACGCTCGGCAGGCCATAAGGCATGC
Source organism: Aegilops umbellulata (assembly GCA_032464435.1). Classification (NCBI taxonomy): domain Eukaryota; kingdom Viridiplantae; phylum Streptophyta; class Magnoliopsida; order Poales; family Poaceae; genus Aegilops; species Aegilops umbellulata. The sequence continues at coordinate 216,639,184 of CP136060.1, forward strand.
GAACACAACTGTGGGGTGGTCCTCCGCAGCGCCCCACTTGTGAGGGCTAGAGGCGCTCCGCCGTGGCGATCTGATTGCGCCCTGGTACATCGACGCAGACGCGCAGCCCACCATCCTCGCCTAGATGGGGAGCCACAACTGGTGGGCGACGGCAACCTCTCATGACCCTTGACTCTTGTAGTTCTTGAATGGCCTTGCTAACAAACTCCTGCTGGTCTGTCCTTCTTTCCCTGGCTTCCTTTCGACGGAAACGTGATTCGAAACACACTTCCACATGGTGCCCCAGCGCCTCCCTCGTGACCTTGGCGAGGTCGGTGGCCCTCCAGGTGAGAGCCTCCGAGCCCTGCCTAAGGAGGGCGTCGGGCACGCTTTCCTATGCGATTGAAGGAGGGTCCCCCTGGGCAGACGCGGGCCTTGAAGGGCCTGCCTCCTGAGGGGCCGAGCCTGACGTTGTCTTCTTCTTCTTGGGGGTGATCTCAAGAAGCCTCCTGCTTCCGCGATCTGGGTCCTCTAGTGACGGGGCCTGAAAGGCTCGCTCCAGGGCACACACTGCATCCTTCTCTTGACATGGCACCATGATGACGCCGCCGCTTCCTGGCATCCTGAGGACGTTGTAGCCATGGTGAGTCACGGCCATGAACTTAGCCAGCGCCGGGTACCCGAGGATGGCATTGTATGGCAGGCGGATGTGGGCGACGTCAAAGTCAATGAGCTCGGTGCGGTAGTTGTCATAGGTGCCGAAGGTTACTGGGAGGCGGACCTGCCCGATCGGGACCGTGGAACCGTCGGTGACTCCGGAGAAGGGCTTGGTTGGCTGGAGCTGGTCATAGGGCACTTGGAGGCTGTTGAATGTTTCCACGGACAAGACATTGAGCCCTGCCCCTCCGTCGATGAGGGTCCTGGTGACCAGAATGTTGCTGATGACTGGGGAACAAAGCATTGGGAGGACTCCGGCTGTGGCCGCGCACTTGAGCTGATCTGCTGAGCTGAACATGATGGTGCAGGCCGACCACCTGAGGGGACGCGTTGCCTCGAGCTTGGGGAGAACTGCGTTCACTTCGCGAGCAAACTGCTTGAAGATATGTTGAGAGGCTGGGGCTTGAGCTCCGCCCAGGATGCAGGCGATGGCGCGAGGCTCCTGGAAGCCCCCAGCCCCTTCGTCTTGGTGGCGGTCTTCATTCCTTCTTGGCTGAGGCGACAACGGCGGTAGGCCTGGGTTGCCATGAGGGCGATCCTCACGAGGAAGATCCCTCCAGTCCCCCTCGCGAGGCGGGTCGCGCCAGCGGTCCTTGCGAGGTTGGTCACGCCAGCGGTCCTCGCGAGGTTGGTCACGCCAGCCTTGACGTGGGCCACGATCTTCCCAGCGTCCCGGGTTCCTTCCTCCTCCTCGGCCGTAGCCCCGGTCAGCACGGTCAGGGCGTCGGCCGACTCTTCCTTCTCGCACGGCATGGAGTTCTTGGCATTCATTGGTGTTGTGGGTGTGGAGGTCGTGGTACACACAGTACCGGCTGCCCCTAGAGGATTCGGGAAGATCCTTGCCCCGCTTGGTGTCCGGCTCTGCCGCGAGCATGGCAGCCCCCTTGCGCTTCACGTCCTTGGCCTTGGGCTTCTTCTCTTCTGGGTCTGTGGCAGGCAGCTCGAGGAGGGAGAGGCGTCCCTCCTCAGCTCTGGCGCACTTGGTCGCCAGGTTGAACAGCTCTAGGGAGGTGCAGAGGTCTTCATGCATCGCCAGCTCCTCCTTCATCTTGACGTCGCGCACGCCATCGGAGAAGGCCGAAATGATGGCTTCCTCGGACACCCTGGGGATCTTGAGGCGCGCACTGTTGAAGCGCTGGATATACTTCTGCAGGGTCTCCCCAGGTTGCTGCTTGATGCGGCGCATGTCGCTCACGGCGGGAGGCCGGTCGCGGGTACCTTGGAAGTTGGCGATGAAGCAAGTGCACATCTGGTCCCAGGAGGAGATCGTGCCTGGGGACAGGTTCAGGACCCAAGTGCGAGCACCTTCCTTCAGCGCCATGGGGAACCAGTTCGCCACGAACTTTTCGTCCCCGCTGGCTGCTTCGATTCCCAGCTCGTAGAGCTAGAGGAACTCCGTGGGATCAGTTGTGCCGTCGTAGCGAGGAGGCAAGTCCGGCTTGAACTTGCCGGGCAACGCGATGCTACGCAACTCGGGGGTGTAGGCGCGGCAGCCAGCGGTGACCGTGGGATGTTTTGGTTGAGGGAGAGCTTGGTCTTGTGGGTCCCCTTGCGCCGCAGCTGGGAGCAGCGCGGGGTCTTGACGTGCCGGAGCTGGAGCGGGGTCTCGGCGAGCCGGGGCTGGGAGCGCCCGGGCGGCCTCTTGCGGTCGCGGGACTTCTTGGCAGCTCCGTTCCTGCTGGGCCGGCGCATGACGGAGCGGGTTCCGCCCAGGAGCTGTGCGCCTTGGGGCCGTGGCATCTTCTTGGAAAGGTGGCGGTTGGAACCCCCCCGGGGCTTCATTGCCCATGCGGGGCGGAGTGCGGCGCAGCGGTGCGGAAGGCGCGGGAGAGCCCCTGCAGCGCGGACGAGCTCGGCGACACGGTCGAGCCACTCCTCGTAGACGTCGTCGACGGGGCGGTAGTGTAGGAGCTCGTTCGCCACGACGAGCGCAGCTCGAGCCTCCAAGGGCGCGCGAAGCGCGTGCGACGAAGAACCGGTTGGGGTGAGCGACGGAGTGGCGGGGCGGCCATCCCGCCGCACGGACGGGTGTTGAGAGGATGCTTGCTGCTCGTTCCCTGCCGGGCCGGTGGCGGCGTTGACGGCGGGCGATGGGAAACGACGAGAACGCCCACCGACGGGGGCCGTCTGGACGGTGCGGGAAGCGATGGTGGCCCGGCGCTCGGCGCGGGCCCGACGAGCGTCAGACATGGATGCGATGGTCGAAGGAGAGCGGAGCGGTGGAAGACAGATTCCGGCGCGCCCCTACCTGGGGCGCCAAATGTCGGATTCACGGGTTCCGGCAGACCCTTAAGGTTCGAACTCTGGGGTGCGCGCAGAGATCGTGCCCTCTACCTCTCCGTCTCACAAAGAACGACCTACTAGAAGAACAACACAAGAGACACAGAGTTTATACTAGTTCCGGCCACCATTGTGGTGTAATACCCTACTCCAGTGTGGTGGGTGGATTGCCTCTTGGGCTGATGAGGAAGAACAATACAAGGAAGAACAGCCTCGCGAGGGTCTGTTCTTGGCTGGGGGATGAACTGCTAGGGGGAGTTCGATCGCCCTTCACTTTCTCTCTCTAGATGTCTCTACTGGTTTCCTGGTACTCGATCCGATTCGTCCCCTACCCTGGGGGTGGCTAGTCCTATTTATAGGCAAAGGCCCTGGGCCTTTTCCTAAATATTGAGCGGGAAGGGCGCCAACAATTGGCCAATTTCAAGGGGAACATCTGGTACACTTATCCTGACTAAAGTTGGTCTTCCCCTGCCAAAGGTCCTATGGTGACACCGGCCTGGGCTCCATGGTGACCTCCTTCCCACCGTTGGGCTGGTCTTGGTCTCGTTGCACCGAAATGGGTGCCTTTGCTTGATCCTCTCGCCTGCGCTTGCCCCCTTTGCACCAAAGAGGAAAGGGAGACGCTGCGCGGGCTGGCGCCCGCCTGGCACCCTTGGTCGTCATGGCTTGCATCATGGGCACCTCGTGAGGTACCCCACCTTGATCTCTCCGCCTCCTCGCGAGCCAGCCTGAGGAGACCGTGCTTGAGGAAGCGTCGTGTCGTCCGCCTCGCGAGGCTTGGCCCCTCGCGAGGGTCTTGAGCCTTGTGTTGATGAAGATGGGCCATGCTGGGCCCCCACTCGAGCCACGCTGCAGGCCGCAGGCAGGCAAGTCTGGGGACCCCCGTTCCCAAAACGCCGATAGTAGCTGCTTTGTGTCGCACTAGCAGCAGTCCACTCTTGAAGCTAAACACTGCAATGACTTACAAAATTGGCACCAAGGCATTGAGTGCCATTCTGGATGCAATGAAACTCATTCGCTCCCCACCTGTTGATTCTTGTTCAGAATATGATCCTAATGACTATTCTAACCTCGAGGAGTCAAAGGCAGATGGCCTATCCTGTTCACCCATCAAGGTGCCTGTTCTAATTTGGCAATGTTTTATTGATTGCGGGTATCTTGCATATGTTGTCTTGCATTTGTTCTACTTTGTTGCACCGCCATCTGCTTAGTTTACTCAACATATATGTCGAGATGCCATGCCCATCCATTATCAATACATATTCCATCTATCATCATACCATGTTTTTTCACTCAAATGTTGTTCTTGTGCATCAGACATCAAAAAGGAAGAGGGTGATTGCTGAACCTGAAGGAGCACCAGCAAAGTCCTTGAAAAACGTGGTGGTGCCGAAGAAATCAGACAACACCCCACTTATATTGGTTGTACAACCAGTGACACAAAACGTAGGACCGACACTAGCAGACTATACCCATACTTCACTGGCCACACCACTAGCCCCACCACACAGGACCTGCACTCCAGCGAAAGGTATACCGATTTCATTTGCCATAGCACCAGCTGTACCACAGAAAAATCCCACTCCAGCAAAAAGTATAGCAAGTCCACCGGCCGAAGACCTATCCCAATTGCAGAGACGGCCAATTCCTGCAGATTGGAACCTCATTCCATTTATTCCCAGTTTAAAAGACAATGCTTTCAATGTTGTTAGGGATACGTGCATATATTCCCATCATGGGAAGATTATTGTGAAGACAAACACCATTTTCACATCTTCCTGTCCAACTTATGCGTAAGTGCTATTATTCATGGTTATTATTTTCCTGTTTTCTGTTGATTGAACACATCAATGATTTACATTACATTGTTGTAACTAGGCGAGGGTCAATCTGGATAGTCATGACGAGCAAAGCTTGCTTGTGCTTTTCAAGGAAGCATTGCAGCAGTATCGGTGTTACCTGAGGAAATCACACTTTGATGGCAAGTCTATAATCGAATTTCCGGTGAAGTCTCCTATGCTAAATTTAGAAGACATTGAATGGAAAAACCTTGTTATGCACTGGTCTCGTTCCGAGGATGAGGTACTGTCGATGAAATCACATGAAAAATTGAAATTCTACTTTTCCGCATGTGCCTTACGGATCTTTTTTGCAGGAAATTTGCTCGAAGAAGAATTCCGGTTTGACAAGAACGACATGATATCGCAAATATGTTGCCCGCTGCTTTGCTCTTGTTAGTACCTGTTGTCCTGTGTCATTGTACTTGCATACATACCTGGTTCATTATGTGACAGCAGTATGCATGATAGCTTGCTTATCAATTGTTCGCTCCAAATTATCTGATCTGTATGAATGGTTACATTAGTGTAGAATATATTCAATGCCAATGTTTTTTTAGCTCTGCATTCTTCTTGTAAGTACATGCTGTCCTTTATCAGTGTACTTATAATGACAGGTAGTTGTTCATGTACCATCACTCTGCAGCTTATTTTCCTTTGCCCTCCATTTTCTACACATCAGATCGATATTTACTCTTACCATAAGGTTGGTACTGTAGAAGTTTAGTTGTGCATTGCTCTTCGCTGTACCTTTTGCCTGTATCGCTGCACCTACATTTATAGCTACTTGGTTATGTAGCATCACTCATCATCTTATCTTAAATATTCTCCATTTTTTCGTATATTATCACATCTATATTTACTCTTAACAAAATGTAGAATAAAGGCAATGCTTTTGAAGAATATTCTGTGGTAAACTTCTTGAATTGCCCCCCCCCATCAGCATGGACAAGGCCTTTATAGAGCTCGTCTTCACCAATAATGTAAGTTTGTTCATCTCAAGCCATCAAACTTTGTTGTATATATTTGGTTAGGCATGACTGCAACAACTGTTTATTTTTGGTGTTTGCATCAAATTGCTTGTTTAAAGTTTATTATGTAGTTCATAAACAAAAGTTTGTCCTTTCTCAATTTAAGTTTTCAGTTGTACAACCAAGTTCCTTCTTCATACCATGTAAATTAAACTATACAGAGCAAGTGATCTTCTTTTGCACTGCATGTATGCTTCTGTTCTTCATCCGTAATCCAGTGGTGTGGTGAACCTACCCACTACAGCACAATGTCATGTTCTGCAATGTCTTAACTATGAACAATGTCATATCATTCTACTATTATTTAAACCGTCTCTTTATTTGCCAATCTGAAATGGTATAAATTGACAGCACACTAACCATTGATACTTATGAGTTCTTGATCTGTAATCCAGTGGTGTCCTGAAGCTGTCAACTCCTTCACAATGTCATTTCCTACCATGTCGTGACCTGAACAATACCATATTGTGTTCATGCAATTTTGAACTGTGCCACTTTATTCATCAGTAAGAAATGTGATGAATTGTCAGCACTGATACTTTTATGTGCAAAACCTGTCATCTATCTGCTTGTTTATCTTTCAGAGTGAGGAAGATATAAGTGTTGAACAAGCGCAATCTCGTCATCTAGCTCAGCTGCTTGCGCTGCAGCTCCCGGCAGGGCTAACCTTTCTTGAACTCTATTGAAGTGATGTCGGTTTTGTATATTATTTTGTTGGCGTGTTTATTTGCACTGCTGGCGATCTTTGATGCCCACTGTATGTAATTTGTTGTCTGCTTGTGCTTTATTATCATAGTGGCGAACTTTGATGCCCAGTGGATGTAATATGCCGTAATTTCTTTATTGTATAGTCTAGGTTTTTTCTTATTCATGATGCTACAGTTATTTCACTATATATTGGCTGTAAACCGGCCAAACCGTAAAATTACGGTACATAATTGGGTCGTCATGCAATCACGATGTAGGTTGGGCCTGAAACGTGCCGAACAGCTCACGGGCCGGCAGCAGCCCGAAATGAACCCCGGCCCATGATTGTGCGAATCAAATGACGGGCTTTTAACATGCCAAAATTATCTCGGTCCTTGTTTGGCCCAATCAGATATTGGCTGCGAGCAGGCCGGATGCAAACTGGGCCGTAGTTAGGCCCAACTATATGACGGGTTTTTAACAGGCCGAAATTAATATAGGGCCGAAATGTTAAACGGGCCCTTAACAGGCCAAAACTAATATCAGGCCGAATTACTAAGTGGGCCTTTAGCAAGTGGGCCCAAAAGCATAGTGTCCAGTTGACGGGCCGAATCTGATATGGGCCATAATTGAGCCCAAAGCCTCTTAAAGAGCCGGACCTGATATGGGCCGTAATTTGGCCCAGAACGTGGTAGGCTTTTAACGGGCCGGATCTCATATGGGCCACTATTAGGCCCGGAGCGTGGCAGGCCATTAATGGACCGGATCAAATATGGGCCGGCATTTGGCCTAAAACATGGCAGCCAGTTAATGGGCCGGCCTACTAGGGTCCTCAAAATCTTGTGGGCCTACAGCTGGGCCGGCCCATTAATGTCGGTGAAATCTCGTGGGCCTTTAGCTGGGCCGGCCCATTATGATCCGCAAGAATCTTGTGGGCCTTTACCTGGGCCGGCCCATTATGGCACATAAAATCTTGTGGGCCTATAGCTGGACCAGCCCATTATGGTCCGCAAAATTTCATGGGCCTTTAGCTAGGCCGGCCCATTATGGTCCACAAAATCTTGTGGGCCTTCAGTTGGGCCGGCCCATTTAAACTTAATGGGCCGGTCCACGTGTCAACATATCATAGGCGCGTCTCGCCCATTAGATGAGTGACACCTGTGCCAACACGGACCTGACACGTGTCTCCTCCAGCCAATGATGATTTTACACGTGGAAAATCCTCATTGGTCGGGGTTGTTAACGGGTTATCGAATCCAAAACTCGACCCGATAGCTTAACGGCGTTCCGTTACGGTGGATGCCACGTGTCAGTCACCCTTGATGAAAGCACTTCTGTGACGCGCGATTTATCATCATGGAAGTGGACACTTCCGTGATGATAATTTTGGTAATGTCATGGAACACTTCTACGACAGCACAGGTATGACTATCTTGATTCTGTCATAAATTTGTCATGGATGTACATGCATGACAAAAAACGCGACCTACTATGACAAACACGTATCATCATAGAAGTGTATTTTTTTTGTAGTGCAAGATTCGGGCATTTCAAGTCTGAAACCTTGAGCGCTTTTAGATCGTTGGTGGTGTCCACCGTAGCGAAGATGTAGTCGGAGCTGTTGATAAACCTGGAGAAATGCTCGCAAGGCCTTGTGGAAAGGTGGAAGTGGTAGACAAGGACGTCATGTCGCACGCACAACTGGGCGATGGCAACCTTCTGATCATGTCCGGCACAACCGATGGTGTACTCGAGGTCGAAGCCGACCACTCGGTACTTGTCCTCGGCAAGGAACTGATCCATAGTTTGGATGGAGCTCTCCACCGAGACCAGATCATTCATGTACACCATCGAGAGGGCCTTCCCCCTCACGTGGGTGTCCACTACATGATGCATGGTGAACTGCCCGCCGTTGTCGTCGCCGGTCGCTGGGAGCGCCATTGGAGCCACGGGGAGCGCCATAGGAACTGCTGGATGTCCTCTCTGTATGTGTCCTCATGGCTGTGCTTATTGTGTTGTGCGAGATGAGAGATGAAGGTAAATGGCCCCAGGAATAAAAGGGGCCGGGCGGCATGGATTCTCGGCGCGTCCGCATGGCAATTTTTGCAGCGGGTAACTGCATCGTCGTGCCGCGCCCGGCGCAACTGCTTGCACACAAACATGCATGATCATGCGTCGGCCCAAAAAATGGCAGCGTGCATGGAGGGACGAGGGCAGAGCACCCAGAGGGACGCGAGAGCTAACGCGCGCAGCAGGACACGAGCAGAGCGCGCCGCTGCCGCCTGAACCGCAAGCAACCACACGCATAGAGCAGTTGAACACGCAGGAAATGGTCGCCTACAAGCCGGCCGACAGTTGCGTCGCTGCGTAGAGAGCGGCCATGTGCTACCACCTCCGTCTAGTCTATAGTCTCCTTTATATTCTGTGCCATACTTTGCCCTCAAATTTAACCAACAAAATGTTAATGCATGTTTAAAAATTATATAATTGGAAACTATGTTCAAATACAAATCCAACTATATAATCTTTGGCGACATGCATTCGTTTTTTATTAGTTAAATCATACTTATAAACCAGGACGGTGGTATAGTAGGTAATTAAATCGCAAACAGTTTTTTATTAACCGTATGTGTACGTGGCCTTTCGTCCTCCTCTCGCACGTCTTGTCACCCCGCTGCCGGAGACGGCTTACAGCGCAAGCTTGTGCAGCATGCAGGGGCGTTCTTTTGGCCAAACGGTGGCGCAAATTAATCGTTGGTGAGCCCGTTTCCGTGCAACCTCGCAGGTTCCCGCACAAGCTTCCCGCCCAACTCGGTGAAATCCCCCAAAATCCCAATGCTTACCGGCCTGCTATAAAAACCCTCATGGCCGGTGAGTCCTGCGTCGCATTTTCCCCTCCATCCCTGTAGATTATCTCGTCTGCTTCTCCAACAATTGCCAATGGCACCGGTCGGTCGTCGTCGCTCAGCCACTCCGCTGTCACCAGAGGACAGCTCTAGCTGGGAGGCTACACCACGGCGACGGCGCAGTCCCCGGCGTAGTGTAGTGCATGTGGCGTCCCTATTGGGTGTGCGCGGAACACCCACCACACGCTCCGTTGCCGGTTCCCATCGGCAGCTGTTTCCGGCAGCCATTGCCGCCACACCACCGTCGAAAGCTAGGGCCATCGCCCGCTCCGTCGTCGCGGCCTGAAGGCGGGAGGTGGCCGTCGTGGCCGCCACCCCACTACCATCCACTTTGCCATCACCCGCTCCGCCACCGCGGCCCGAAGGCGGGAGGTGGTGGTCATGGCCGCCACCCCGTCGTCGGCCGCCGTGGCCTCTAGCCCACCATCGACTGTCAGGGTCATCACCCACTCCGCCACTTCAGCCTGAAGGCGGGAGGCGGAGGTGGATGCCCGCATGTGCGTTAGCGACCTTGCGTGCTACACCGAGTTCCTACGGGAGGAGGAGGAGCACCTCGTCGAGCATGCAAAGAGCCTTACCGCCGCCGTGGCCGCGGCACACGCTGCCTCAGAGGCGAGGAATCGGGATATCTACGAGGAGAACCACCGCTTCGAGAGGGGTCGTTTGGAGCGGCAGAGGGCGTTCGAGGTGAGCGTCGCTGAAGCTGCAACAGGGCAGGCACCGTATTGCAGCTGCCCAGCTCGTCGGTAGGCTCCTCCTCCTCTGCCTCTTACTGAGCGCACTCGGCAGAGGAGAGGCAGCTGGAAGTTGTACAGAGCCCCTTCGCAGTAGTAGTAGTAGTAGTAGTAGTAGTAGTAGTAGTAGTAGTAGTAGTAGTAGTAGTAGTAGTAGTAGTAGTAGTAGTAGTAGTAGTAGTAGTAGTAGTAGTAGTAGTATTTAGGGGCTATTTTGTTCAGTTCATCTGAATATTGATGTGGTGGAACTGTACAACGTACTTAAAATTAGCTAGTATATATAGTTGAACTAGCTATTTCAATACGTGGTTGGCAACAATTGGGGAAAAGTTTGGTCGGTTCAGCTGTCGATTTGAACTATTTGTATAAATTAAGAATGACTGCTTAATCTATGAATGAGATGTATGCTTAATTACTGAATTTTAGTTGCAAAAATTAGATACTGCTAGTGATTTTTAGCTTCAAATTTTGACAAATCGCAGTGTTACAAGGATTGACAAATCTTACCAAATTGTTTGTACGTGGTTGCACACGGGTCATCAAAAACAACCGTTTGCGCTAAAGAGATGCACAAATCCTGCGCTGCTCTCACTTTGCATACGGGTGTTCAATCTAAAACGTTTGCGATCAAGAGCTGCAGAAATCCTGCTCGGCACATTTTCTCTTGGCTTCCTGGGGAAGCTGTCGGTTTGCATACGGGTGTTCTAACTAAAACGTTTGCGATGAGTGTTTTATATTTAAAAAGCGAATTAATCTGCGGCTTGGGCGCCATTAATAGAGAGGGTGCGAGCAAGGCGGGCGGCCATGGAAGTCAAAGGGCTCGCTTCCTAGTGAGCCTTCGCAGCGTACAGCTCGCACGCTTCCCGATGAGCCTACGCATTCAAGGACAGCTTGCAGGCCTCTTGGTCAGCCTGCGCACCGGATGGCGCTCGCACGCCTCCCGTTCAGTCAAGGTCAAGAAGCTGTCTGCAGGGCACCTCCTATAGCAATTAAAACCAAGATACGTGGCGTGACGTGAATGGTTAACAGAACACACACGGTTTGAATTATACAAACGTTTGAGATATTAAAGTGGCAGCTATTTTTTTAAATGCCTTTGTTGGTTGTCATTATTCGAGTGCGCCTTCTCTCAAAATGGACACGAAAAATACCACAGCATGACGGGTGCCATTCCATGATAGCATGCCAAGCTTCATGAATTTCAGACGATTTTTGGATTTACTAGAATTTAAAAACCAGCCATCTCAATGTTTTGCCAGCAATCAACGGTGCCCTAGTGTCTGAAATTCATTCCCATTTCTTGCATGGGACCTAAGCATGCACCCAAGGACACAGATTTGATTTTTCAACCAATTTATATCCACTCGAGCATATGCATGTAGTTCAAATTTGAATTATGCACATAAATGCATTGAAAACTCAGTTAATGCATAAAAATGCCCAAACGAACCCCGAAAAATCACAAAAATTCACACAACACTCCTGTTGTTCTATGTTGACACGAGAAAAAAATTGAAAGCAATAAGAGGCAATGGATATCGCTTCGTCCCCAAAGGTGGGACGTTCCCTACCGAAAACCATGCATGCTTGTTGTGAGAAGCTCCGGTTTGTGAGAAGCATATACCCAAACCTGCCCCAAATGGAACAAAATTTGTACCACGGCATGTTGATGCCGCTCCATGATAGCATGCCAAGTTTCATGAATTTCAGATGAGTTTTGGATTTACTAGAACTTAAAAACCAGGCATCTCAATGTTTTGCCAGCAATCAACGGTGCCCTAGTGTTTCAAATTCATTCCCATTTCTTGTAGGGGACCTAAGCATGCACCCAAGGACACAGATTTAATTTTTCAACCAATTTATATGCACTGGAGCATGTCCATGTAGTTCAAATTTGAATTATGCATATAAATGCATTGAAAACTCAGTTAACGCATAAAAATGCCCAAACGAACCCCGAAGAATCACAAAAATTCACACAACACTCCTGTTGTTCTATGTTGACACTACAAAAAATTTGAAAGCAATAAGAGGCAATGGATATCATTTTGTCCCCAAAGGTAGGACGTTCCCTACCGAAAACCATCATGCTTGTTGTGAGAAGCTCCGGTTTGTGAGAAGCATACACCCAAACCTGCCCCAAATGGGACAAAATTTGTACCACAACATGATGATGCCGCTCCATGATAGCATGCCAAGTTTCATGAATTTCAGACGAGTTTTGGATTTACTAGTATTTAAAAACCAGGCATCTCAATGTTTTGCCGGCAATCAACGGTGCCTTGGTGTTTGGAATTCATTCCCATTTCTTGCATGGGACCTAAGCATGCACCCAAGGACACATATTTGATTTTTCAACCATTTATATGCACTGGAGCATGTGCATGTAGTTCAAATTTGAATAATGCACATAAATGCATTGAAAACTCAGTTAATGCAAAAAAATTACCAAACGAACCCCGAAAATCACAAAAATTCACACAACACTTTTGTTGTTCTATGTTGACACGAGAAAATTTTTGAAAGCAATAAGAGGCAATGGATATCGTTTCGTCCCCAAAGGTGGGACGTTCCCTACCGAAAACCATCATGCTTGTTGTGAGAAGCTCCGGTCTGTGAGAAGCATATACCCAAACCTGCCCCAAATGGGAAAAAAATTGTACCACGGCATGTTGATGCCGCCCCATGATAGCATGCCAAGTTTCATGAATTTCAGACAAGTTTTGGATTTACTAGAATTTAAGAACTAGGCATCTCAATATTTTGCCGGCAATAAACGGTGCCCTAGTGTTTGAAATTCATTCCCATTTCTTGCATGGGACCTAAGCATGCACCCAAGGACACATATTTGATTTTTCAACCAATTTATATGCACTGGAGCATGTGCATGTAGTTTAATTTTTAATTATTCACCTGAAATGGCTAGAAAACCAATTTAATGTATAAAATGTTCAACCGAACCCTGAATAATTCCAATTCTTTTACGACACACATATAGTTGCATGTTCACTCCAGATGAAAGGTCTAGCAATTCAAACACCGTCCATTGCCGCTGTGACCCCATTATGTAATTCTAATCAAGATGAAAAATCAAGTAGATCGCACACAGTTTATTATCAGCAACCATGTGAGATGCAGCACAAAATATCTTGGAGCACCGTTGGTGTATAGTAACCTATGGCTTACGTGAGAAGGTGTGTCGGCTACAGTCCACAACCGGCGTCTCAAGCACACTAGCTCACTCTCCAACTATCATTTCACTCTTAAATCATCGCCGGTGAAAGATGGGCACGTGGACCCGCGTCATGAGGGCAACTTCGGTGGCCCACTCCGGCGAGAGCGCGGCCGCAACCAGCATGCGCGTGCTAAAAAGGTGCATGAGCGCGGCCACAATCTGCGACCGGGCGGAAAATGTAGCCCAAATAGCCAATGTTGCTTCTAAGGTGGCGGCAGCAATATCTCCCTCGGGGATAACAACTGGCGAGAGCGGCACAACAGTCGTCCGTTCCGCAATGGCGGCCTTAGCCCTGATGGACACCGCCCACGACCATGTCGAGGCCACCCGCGCCCAGCTCCTGGCGGTCACCGCACAAATCGAACAAAGCTTCTCCGATAACGGTCGGCAACCCACGACCGAAGAGTTGGCAATCGCCGAGAGCGTTCGAGCAGCTCTCCGTTCCTCCGCCGCATACCTTGCGACGACGGAGCTCGTCCGAGCCCAGATCGCATCCGCCCACGCCCAGCTTGTGGCGGCCTTTTCCAAAGAGATGGTGGACACGGATGGCGAGATGCTTGCTGAGTATGGTGTGATGGATGCCATGGAGCCCCTTCCCAGGAGACCGCCGGGCGCGAGCTGGACATGGAGGTGGCGGCGGAGATCAACGAGCACCAGTCGTAGTAGTACTCTTTGTTTTGTTTAATTAAGAGCGTCGGTCTTTAATTTGTTAGAGTAATGTTTAGGTCAGCTAGCTCTGTTTAATTTCTGAACTTGCTCGATTAAGAAGTGTGGGTGTGCTATAGTCTCCTTTGTGTACCCAAATTATGCAATGACGTGGATGACCACTGTAACCATGGAAATTCAAGCCAAACTTTTGACGTTCAAACTCATCACACATTGTCGGCGTTCTGGGAACGGGGGTCCCCAGACTTGCCTGCTTGTGGCCTGCGGCGTGGCTCAAGGGGGCCCAGCACGGCCCATCTTCATCAACACAAACCCAAGACCCTCGCGAGGGGCCAAGCCTCGCGGTGCGGGCGACACGGAGCTTCCTCAAGCACGGCCTCATCAGGCTGGCTCGCGAGGAGGCGGAGAGATCAAGGCGGGGTACCTCACGAGGTGCCCATGACGCAAGCCATGACGACCAAGGGCGCTAGGCGGGTGCCAGCCGCGCAGTGTCCTCCCTTTCCTCTTTGGTGCAAAGGGAGCAAGCGCGGGCGGGAGGATCAAGCAAAGGCACCCGTTTAGGTGCAACGAGACCGAGACCAGCTCTGTGACAAGGAGGAAGTCACTGTGGAGCCCAAGCCAGCGTCATCACCAGAGCCTTTGGCAGGAGAGGACCAACTTTAGTCAGGATAAGTGTACCGGATGTTCCCCTTCAAAATGGCCGATTGTTGGCGCCCTTCCCGCTCAATATTTGGGAAGAGGACCAGGGCCTTTGCCTATAACTAGGACTAGCCACCCCCAGGGTAGGGGATGATCACCTTGGCATCTCGACAGCTAGCAACCCGTCAATCAGTTAGATAGGCATAGGCAGCAGACAGAGAAAGAGAGAAAAGGGCGATTGAACTCCTCCTAGCAGTTCAACCCCCCAGCCAAGTACAGACCCTCACGAGGCTGTTCTTCCTTGTATTGTTCATCATCATCAGCCCAAGAGGAAATCCACCACACCACACTGGAGTAGGGTATTACACCACATCCGTGGCCCGAACCAGTATAAACTCTGTGTCTCTTGTGTTGTTCTTTTGGTAGCTTAGATCTTTGCGAGGCGGTCGGGTACGGGTAGGTAGGAAGCGTAATCTCCGCGCGCACCCCGGAGTTCGAACCTTAAGGGTCTGCCGGAACCCGAAATCCGACATTTGGCGTGCCAGGTAGGGGTGCGTCGGAATTCGTCTTCCGCCGCTCCGTTCTCCTCCGACCATCGCGTCCATGTCTGACGCCTGTCGGGACCGCGCCAAGCGCCGAGCCGCTCTCGCTTCCCGCGTCGCCCAGATGGCGCCTGTCGGCGGGCGTCCCCGCCATTCCCCGTCGCCTGCCATCAACGCCGCCACTGGCCCAGCGGGGAACGAGCATCAAGTGTCGTCTCAGCATCCGTCCGCGCGGCAAGACGGCCGCACCGCTACACCAACACCCCCGGTCGTCGCGGCCCTCCTGGGCGGCTCGCAGGCGCCGCCTACAAGTCACCGCGTCAAGCCGTTCGTCCGCTAGGTCAGTGCCGCTTCCGCCCGGCAGGGGGCTCTCCCGAACCGGGCGGCGCCCAAGGCCGGCCTGACCTTCAGCTCGGAGGACCACCCCTCCAACTCGGCCTGCTCGGGCGCGCTCCCCATGCTGTGCACCCCTCCATCTGCCAGGTGGCCGTCACCAGAACTCTCATCGATGGCGGTGCGGGCCTCAGCATGCTCTCGGTCGAGGCCTTCAACCTCCTCCGCATAACCCTGGAATGACTGCAACCTAGTCGGCCCTTCTCGGGCGTTGGGGGCGGACCATCCAGCTCCTTGGGACAGATCCGGCTCCCAGTAACCTTTGGCACCTACGACAACTTCGGCACGGAGATGGTCGACTTCGACATCGCCCCCATCGGCCTCCCCTACAACGCCATCCTCGGCTACCCAGCGCTGGCCCAGTTCATGGCCGCGACACACCCGGCGTACAACCTCATGAAGATGCCCGGGAGCAGCGGTGTCCTCACCGTGCACGGGGACATCGGCGACGCGCTGCGAGTGCTGAAGCTCGCCTTCAAGACGGCGGCGGCAGCATAGCCCGCCGACTCGGAGGCCCCCGAACCCAAGGGGGCTGCACCCGCCAAGAAGAAGCAGTTGTTCACCCAAGACAAGGCAGAAACCAAGCAGATACCCGTCGATGAGGACGGGTCCACCAGTGCCACTTTTACCATAGGCGCCAACCTCGAGGCCGAGCAGGAGGAAGCCCTGGTCAGGTTCCTGCGCGCAAACAAGAAGGTATTCGCTTGGGAGCCTGACCAGTTGGCGGGGATCCCTAGAAGTGTAATCGAGCACCACCTCAATGTGTGCCCCAACGTGCGCCCCGTGAAGCAGAAGGCGAGGCGGCAATCCACAGAGAAGCAGGCCTTCATCGTCCAAGAGACCCGGAAACTAGAAGTCGCTGGGGTCATTCGCGAGGTCCGATAACCGGATTGGTTGGCCAACCCTGTCGTTGTGCCAAAGAAGGGAGGTAAGGAGCGCATGTGTGTCGACTTCACCAACCTCAACAAGGCATGTCCGCAAGATCCATTCCCGCTCCCCCGCATTGATCAGATCATCGATTCCACCGCGGAATGCGACCTACTATGCTTCCTGGATGCCTTCTCTGGGTATCACCAGATCAAGATGGCGGTAGAAGACATCGAGAAGACAGCCTTCCTGACCCCGTGTGGGGTGTACTGCTACACATGCATGCCATTCGGGCTGCGAAACGCAGGGGCGACCTTTCAGCGGCTGATGCACATCACCTTGGGCTGGCAGCTCAGGAAGAATGTCGAGGCTTATGTCGATGACATTATGGTGAAGTCTCGGGAGGCCAAGACCCTGATACAAGACTTGGAGGAAACCTTCGCGAGCCTCGACGCGGTGAACCTGCGGCTCAACCCAGAGAAGTGTGTGTTCGGGGTCCCCTCAGGCAAGCTCTTGGGTTTCCTCGTGTCCCACCAGGGCATCGAGGCCAACCCGGAGAAGGTCAAGGCGGTCGAGGACATGAGCCTGCCAAAGACCCTCAGAGAAATGCAGAAGCTCACTGGACGCGTGACCGCGCTAGGGTGCTTCATCTCCAGGCTGGGGGAGCGAGCGCTGCCTTTCTTCCAGCTAATGAAGAAAAAGGGGTCCTTTGAATGGACTGAAGAGGCCGACAAGGCATTCCAAGATCTCAAAAGATACCTGACCAGCCCTCCGGTCATGGTGGCCCCGCGCCCTCAGGAGCCCCTGGTGCTCTACCTCGCCGCCACTCCTCACTCCGCCAGTGCAGCCCTAGTGGCGGTTAGGGAGTAGCATCGAATCAAAACCGCAGCCGCAGCCCGGGACAAGGCGAAACGGGAACAAAGAAGGCCCACAGAAACCGCCACGGCAGTAGAGGGGGATCAGCCGCCGCAGAGGAGCGCACCGGAGGTGGAAGGGGCTCCTCACTCAGATGGTCGGCCTCCGGAGGCCTTATCGCCTCCAGAGGCGCAATCATCTCCGGAGGGCGCCACAAGCATTGACACACCCAGCCTCGTTGAGCACCCCGTGTACTTCGTCAGCACGGTATTGCGGGACGCAAGGGCACAGTACCCCATGCCTCAGAAGCTCCTCCTCGCACTACTGGTGGCCTCATGCAAGTTGTGGCTCTACTTTCAGGGTCACCCCATCAAGGTCGTCTCGTCATACCCCTTGGAGAGGGTGCTCAGGATCCCTAACTCGGCCGAAAGGGTCGCCGAGTGGAACATAGAACTACAAGCATTCCAACTCGAATTCAGCACGACCAGGGTCATCAAGGGAGCAGCATTAGCGGATTTTGTGGCAGAATGGACGGAGGCACCAGGCCTCAGGGCCGACGAGGATCGGTCCCTCTCCCCGGGGAGCGAGGCGCCGGAAGGCTGGGTCATGTACTTCGATGGGGCGTTCTCCAGGCATGGTGCTGGGGTTGGGGCGGTGCTTATATCGCCCACTCAGGACAAGCTCTACTACGCAGTACAACTCTGTTTCCGGCAAGGCGAAAAGTTCTCCAACAATATAGCGGAGTATGAAGGTCTAATAGCGGGCTTGAAGGCCACAGCTGCCCTGGGGGTGAAACGCCTCACCATCAAGGGCGATTCGCAGCTGCTTGTTAATTTCTCGAATAAGGTGTACGATCCGAAGGATGAGCACATGGAGGCCTACCTTGCAGAGGTCCGCAAGATGGAGAAGCAGTTCTGGGGGCTGGAGCTGAAGCATGTACCCCGTGGCACCAATCAGGAGGCCGACAACATCGCCAGGCGGGCGTCCAGGCGGCTAACTCAGGAGCCTGGTGTCTTCGAGGAGCGGCTCTTCAAGCCCTCAGCCCTGTCGTCATTATCAAACATGGCTCAGCCTCGAGAAGAGCTCCCCCTGCCACCTGCCTCAGGAGCCCCAGTCTGTGGCCCGGCCTCAGGGGCGCGCCTGCTCCTGACGATGGAACCTCAAGAGGGGTGCTGGATCACGGAGCTCCGGAGTTATTTAACACAGCGGATCCTGCCGGAGAAGGAGGAGGAAGCAAAGCGTGTGGCACGGCAGGCCACGTCATACTTCATCAAGGATGGAGAGCTCTACCGCAAGCGACCAAACGACGTATCCCTGCGCTGCATCTCCAGGGAGCAGGGAAAGGAACTGCTGGAGGACATACACGGTGGAGACTGTGGACATCATTCTTCATCATGGACCCTCGTCGGCAAGGCGTTTCACAGTGGGTTTTATTGTCCCACTGCACTCAATGACGCCGTCGAACTGGTGAAGGCTTGTGAGGCCTGCCAGTTCCACGCCAAGCAGATCCATCAGCCGGCGGGAGGCCTGCAGACTATACCCCTTTCGTGGCCTTTTGCTGTCTGGGGGCTGGACATCCTGGGTTCGTTTCCTCGGGCGCCAGGGGGCTACCGCTACCTCTACGTCGTCGTGGACAAGTTCACCAAGTGGGCTGAAGTAGAGGCCGTCCGAACCATCCCCGCGGGTTCCGCGGTCAAGTTCATCAGGGGCATCGTGAGCCGGTTCGGGGTGCCAAACCGCATCATCATAGACAATGATATGCTACGCTTGGGAGTTCGAACCTTAAGGGTCTGCCGGAACCCGAAATCCGAGCAGCGCTCGCGTGGCGACCATCTTCCCCAAACACCCTCACGAAGAGGGTGGCATCGCCGTCAAACTTGAAGTGCAGGGTGCACCGACGGCTCAGGCCCCGCGCGCGGGCAAACGTCTGCCAACCGCGGGCCAAGGCCAGGCTCCCAGCTGCGGAGACCTCCAGTGAAGCCCATGAGGCCCGGCTGCAACAGCCATCTGCTTGGATCCAGAGGCCGCCTGGGGAACAGGCTGGGAGCTCGCCGAGGAGGAAGCGAGGAAGATGAAGTCGGGTGCTAGTCGGCTCCGCCGACCACACAACGAACTCCGGCAGCACCTCTGCTGCACGAGAACGCGGCCTGGGGGGCGCGCGACCGAGGCGTGCCCCCCGGTCGCCGTTGCCCGCCCGTCACCAAGCTGGAAATCGCCCCCACGGCCGTGAAGGGTTGTCATGGTGGCCGCGGGATGTTTGCGAGGGCGCCCCCGGCCGCGCGTGGGCGGAGGAGAGGCAGGCTCAACCTGGCGAGCCTTCCCTTTCTCCGCGGCTGAGAACCTCCTCGATGGCGCGATGAAGAAGAAGGAGAAGCAAGGGGGATGGACTGGAAGGGCGCGTGCCGTTCCGTACTTATAGTCGGCGAAGGCCAACCGCTGGCCTCCATGATCTCAGGTAATCATGATCCGTTTTGCATGCAGGGACTTGTCCAATCTGTGCAGATGCCGAGGCGTCGTGGGGAAGCGGAGACGCCCCCGACCAATCAACCGCCATGCGGCGCCCAAGGCCGCAGCCTGTTAGGGCCCGCGGCGCTTCGCCCTTTCCCTTTCGCCTCCCTGCACGGCCAAGTCCGGGTGCGCCTTGGACCCGGGGGCTACTGTCGGCATTCTGGGAACGGGGGTCCCCAGACTTGCCTGCCTGCGCCCTGCGGCGTGGCTCAAGGGGGCCCAGCACGGCCCATCTTCATCAACACAAACCCAAGACCCTCGCGAGGGGCCAAGCCTCGCGGGGCGGGCGACACGGAGCTTCCTCAAGCACGGCCTCATCAGGCTGGCTCGCGAGGAGGCGGAGAGATCAAGGCGGGGTACCTCATGAGGTGCCCATGACGCAAGCCATGATGAGCAAGGGCGCCAGGCGGGTGCCAGCCGCGCAGTGTCCTTCCTTTCCTCTTTGGTGCAAAGGGAGCAAGCGCAGGTGGGAGGATCAAGCAAAGGCACCCGTTTCGGTGCAACGAGACCGAGACCAGCTCCGCGACAAGGAGGAAGTCACTGTGGAGCCCAAGCCAGCGTCATCACCAGAGCCTTTGGCAGGCGAGGACCAACTTTAGTCAGGATAAGTGTACCGGATGTTCCCCTTCAAAATGGCCGATTGTTGGCGCCCTTCCCGCTCAATATTTGGGAAGAGGACCAGGGCCTTTGCCTATAAATAGGACTAGCCACCCCTAGGGTAGGGGATGATCACCTTGGCATCTCGATAGCTAGCAACCCGGCAATCAGTTAGATAGGCATAGGCAGCAGACAGAGAAAGAGATAAAAGGGCGATTGAACTCCTCCTAGCAGTTAAACCCCCCAGCCAAGTACAGACCCTCGCGAGGCTGTTCTTCCTTGTATTGTTCATCATCATCAGCCCAAGAGGCAATCCACCACAGCACACTGGAGTAGGGTATTACACCACATCGGTGGCCCGAACCAGTATAAACTCTGTGTCTCTTGTGTTGTTCTTTTGGTAGATTAGATCTTTGCGAGGCGGTCGGGTACGGGTAGGTAGGAAGCGTAATCTCCTCGCGCACCCCGGAGTTCGAACCTTAAGGGTCTGCCGGAACCCAAAATCTGACACACATGGGTTAAGCTATCTGAATCGTTTGTGATGTCCACAAATCATACACAGTTCTGAATAAGGGACCGTGTCTGATGACACTTTGTGCGCCAGTTTTTTCGCTGAAGCGATTCCAAATTTTCGGCTGTCGCGGTAATATCTACCTCCCCGCCCCCTCCCCCTTACCAAAAGCCACATTTCCCCTCTTTTCGCCTTCCTTTCCAAGTTGAAACCTTCACTCCTTGCTTGCAGCGCCACCTCCTCGTCGGCGACCCTCCTTCACGCTGCTCGGCCTCCTCTATCCAGGCAGGTAATCCACACCCAACCCCCATGCTCCTCCTCCTTCCACATCCCACATGCCCCGACCGCCGGCGCGAGCGCGACACCTTCCACCCAAATCATTGACCCCTCCACCAAATAAGCGCCGCCATTCGTGCCGACCCCCAGATCTTGGAGGAGCACCTTGCCATTTGCTAGCTACGCCGGTTAAGCATGCTCGATTTACCCGTTGTCTGTGCTGCTCCTGCCTTTCCTTCACAAATTCTAGTGAATTGTGTTATCTAATTTTACCATGCAATCTATTACAGTGTATATGTTCTATATGTCTTGCAATGTGGTGCTCACTTATTAACTGTTTTGTTAATTAGTTGTCATCTTCAGTTAACTGTTTGATTCAATTATACAAATGTGATGTTTAATTCTTCAGGCTGCAATTTTGTATTGTCTTCCATGTGAGAAAGAAATCAAATTTATCTTTACAAAATTATGGGTGCATTCTGTTATTGTATACCATGTGAGGAATAAATTGAATTTGGCTGTAGTAAATACATGAGAAACAAATACAATTGCTACAATTGGCTGTAGTTAACTGTTTGGTTAACTATCTGATCTTCTATTAGGAGTATGTTATATTGTGCAATGTGGTACTCAGTTAATGTTTGGTTCATTTGTTGTGGTGTTTAGTTAACTGCTTGGTTCAATTCTGCAATGCGCTGTCCAATTGTCATGGGTAGAATTTTGTGTTGTTGTGCATGTGAGGAATAAATCGAATTTGGCTGCACTTAATACATGAGAAACATATACAAGTGCTATATTTCCTAGTTATTAATCATGCTTGGTTTGGGTAAATGGGTTTCACGTGTGGCTTGAATTAATCTGATGAATCTGCAATGTGCTTATTTTTCATCAACATATTTTATAGATAGCATGCGAACCCTTACTTAACCTGTTGACTAACTACCTTATATGTGTTGCAGGGAAACAATGGGAAGCACTGAGGTTTACAATCAAGGTTAGCACATGCATGGTCCGTTGTCTAATAGCACATTATTGTGCAATTATAGGAACCATTCTAATATTTTGGTTTTCGACAATTTGGTCTTGCACATGTAGGTCCTACTGTCAGAGGTTTTGACCCACTGTTCGACCCTTTTTGCATATGGGGAAATGAGTTGTCCATAAATATCAATCAAATCAATAAACTCAGAAAGATTGTTAGGATAAAGAAATTAGCGACAAAAAACAACAAGATCTTTGTCTACACAATGAAGAAGACATCAGGTCACTACAAGATGGTACTAACTATTATACCTTGCCTTTGTTTATTCCTTTGCCCCATTTCCAATATAGAGAAGATATTTATGCACATCCTTGTTTTCAGGCCTTTCCAAAGCAGTTCACTGATGATTACCTCTCAAACCACCTCTATGGTCAGGAGGCGAGGAAGGTTTTCATACAACACCCATGGTTCAATATTGAGGTGTTCCCGAAGAGGACGAAGGATGGACGGTCAATCATCCACAGGCACTGGCCTAAACTTGCAAAGACCTTCAACATGAATGAAGGCTCAATATTCGCCTTCCGCTTCAGCAGTTATCCAGATGAGATGCATCAGTCTATATACCGTGTATGATGCTAATTTTGGAAGTTTCTACATGTTGCATGTGGAACTTGCTGCTGGTGAAATTGTGTAATGTGGTAGTTGAGTGCTGAAGCTATATATCATGTTGTACTCTGATGTATTTCAATTATGAAATTCTGCTTCCTTAATATGGAAATGAAATATATTGTGTGCTTAATATGAAATGTCAATTAGATTAATAAATGGATTATGAATAATCGGATAATTAGCCTGCTAATGGCAAATTAGCCTGCTAATTGCGGTTTTCTATCGCAAACGGTTGTTGAAAAAATACCGTGGGCGATGACCTCAGACAACGCACACAGTTTCTAGGAATAAACCGTGTTGGATCAATGAACAATCACTCACGACTTTCTCTTGAAAACTGTTTGCGTTAGGCCACCTTGCGCAAATGTTTACCACATAAAAACTGTGTGTGATGGACAGCCTTTGCCACATAGTTTCTTCTATGGACAGTGTGTCATACATTCAATAACGCAAATGATTTAACGGGAAAAATTGTGTGTGATGTACCTGTGAACAGAAAAAATTTCCTTGGAGCGACTGTGTGGGATGTGCATACAAACGGAAACATTTAGCGGGGACTAACTATGTGGGATGTACTTGCGACCGAAAACAATTTCGCCGTATAATTGTTTTTTAGCTCTACTATACGTATTTCCGTATTTGAGCGCTCGTCGGTCGCACACGACCTCATTTTGCTGAACGTGTGTGCCAGGAGGGCATATCCCCGACGGTTTCTGGGTCGTGCAGGAAGGAGCCCCCCTATCGCCCACACTCACTTGGCGACGGTTCCAAATGCCGTCACGGAGAGGGGTTAATAACAGTTTGTTTAGGACCGACGCGTACCAGTGTCAGACGTGCTTAATTGGGTGGCCTTGGAAGTAATTACACAGCTTGCGTGAGGCCACTAGGAGTGCGAGCAAAAGCTTCTGTGGCATGGGATATCGTTCCCTTGCATCCTGTAACATCGTGCTGACGAAATACACCGGGTGCTCGACGAGGGCGCGAGTGTCGATGGAGCCTAGGGCTTCCGGGGGTTGCGGCGCCTCCTGAGGTGAGGGAACCTCAAGAGCTTGGTCGCCCATCATGGCCTCCACAGGCCTAGAAATGCCGTCTCGTGGGGCTTGATCTCCTGCGGGCGACGTCGTGGCTTCAGTGGCGCCGTCTTGGCGCCACACAGTCCCGGCTGGAGGTGCAGCATTACATGGTGTGTTCTTGGCCTGGCGCTTCTCCCGGACAGCAACCAATGACGCGCTGGCTGAGTGGGGCGTGGCGGCCAGGTAGAGCACCAGGGGCTCGAGGGGACGAGGTGCTACCATCACTGGAGGACTGGACAAGTATCTCTTGAGGTCTTGAAACGCCAGGTTGGCCTCTGGGGTCCACTCTAATGGGCCCTTCGTCTTCATCAGCTTGAAGAACGGTAGGGCGCACTCCCCAACTTGGAGATGAAGCGCCCTAGTGAGGTCATGCAGCCTACGAGCTTCTGCATTTCCTTGAGAGTTTGCGGCAGGCTCATGTCTTCTATTGCCTTGACCTTCTCCGGGTTGGCCTCGATCCCCCTGTGCGATACGAGGAAGCCCAACAGCTTGCCGGAAGGGATACCAAACACGCACTTCTCTGGATTGAGACGCAGGTCCACCTGGCGCAGTCTAGTGAAAGTCTCCTCCAGGTCCTAGATGAGGGTTCTTGCCTCCCGATATTTTACTATGATGTCGTTGACGTAGGCTTCAGTGTTTCTCCCCAGCTGTTGGCCCAGGGCGATGTGCATCAGCCGCTGGAAGGTCGCTCCAGCATTACGTAGCCCGAATGGCATGCAGGTGTAGCAATATAACCCACACTGGGTCAAGAAGGTCATCTTCTCCATGTCCTCCACCACCATCCTGATATGGTGGTAGCCCGAGAACGCATCCAGGAAACACAGCAGGTCGCACTCGGCGGTGGAGTCGACGATCTGATTGATGCACGGGAGCGGGAACGCTCTTGGGGGCACGCTTTATTGAGGTTGGTGAAGTCGACACACATGCGTTCCTTCCCGCCTTTCTTGGGCACGACGATGGGGTTCGCTAGCCATTCCGGGTACCGGACCTCGTGAATGACACCTGCCACTTCTAGCTTGCGAGTTTCCTGGACGATGAAGGACTACTTCTCCGTGTACTGTTGCCGCGCCTTCTGCTTCACAGGGCGCACATCGGGGCACACCCTTAGGTGATGTTCGATTACCCCTCTGGGGACTCCTACCAGCTGCTTGGGCTCCCAAGCGAATACCTCCTTGTTCGTGTGCAAGAGCTTCACCAATGCCTCCTCTTGGTCTGCGTCGAGGTTGGCACCTATGGTGAAGGTGGCTCCCGAGGATCCATCCTCCTCGACCGTCACTTGCTTCGTTTCGGCCCGATCCTGAGTGAACAACTGCTTCTTGTTCATCGCGCAGCCCTCTTAGCCCCTGGGGCGGCTTCGCCGGCCGGGCGTGCTGCCGCGGTAGCCCTGAAGGCGAGCTTGAGGGCCGTCAGAGCCTCCTTGGTGTCCCAAGCCATGGTGAGGACGCTGCTGCTCCCCGGCATCTTCATGAGGTGGTAGGCCGGATGGATCGCTGCCATGAACTGAGCCAGGGCAGGGTACCCGAGGATGGCGTTGTATGGGAGGCCGATGCGGGCGATGTCGAAGTTTATCAGCTCAGTGCGATAGTTGTCCCGGGTACCAAAGGTGACCGGGAGGCATATTTGCCCCAGGGGGCAGGTGGATCCGCTACCGACTCCGGAGAAAGGCTTGGTGGGGCGGAGCCGGCCGTACGGCACGTGAAGCAAGCTGAAAACTTCCATCGAGAGCATGTTGAGGCCAACTCCGCCGTCGATGAGGGTCTTGGTCATGGCGATGTTGCAGATGGTGGGTGTGCAGAGCATTGGGAGCGTGGCCGAGCCAGCAGTTGTAGCGGGGTGGTCCCCTGAGTCGAAGGTGAGGTCGGCCTTGGGCGCCGCCCATCCCGGAGGGGCTCCCTGCTGCACAGGGGCGGCGCCGATCTAGCGAAAGAACTGCTTGACGTGACGGTCTAAGGGTGGTGCTTGCGAGCCGCTGAGGAGGGCTGCGACGGTGACAGGTGTCGGCGCCGTGAAGCGTGCGATGAAAAGGCCACGCAGCTCCTCCCAAGAATCCACGGAGGATCCTGGTAGGTTGAGCAGCCAGGCGCGCGGTGCGCCAGCGAGGGCCATGGGAACCAGCTGGTCATGACCTTGTTGTCACCTCCGGCCTCCAGAACGGCCTCCTCGTATGCCAGCAAGAAGGTCGTCGGATCCGCCGCGTCGTCATAGAGCGGTGTCATTTTCCGGCCTGAACTTGGGCGGCCACTACACCCGCCGTAAGGCGGGGTGAGGGCCTTGAGCCCCAAGGCACTGACGCCAGCGTCCGTTGGTCCAGTCGGAGGAGAGGCGCCGGCCATGGGGGCCAGAGCGAAGAGGTGAAGCCGGTGGAGGAGCGAAGCTTGTCGCACCCCTACCTAGCGCACCAAATGTCGGATTACAGGTTCCGGCAAACCCTTAAGGTTCGAACACTAGGGTGCGCACAAAGATCTCTCTCCCCTAGCTTGCTCTCGCAACGATCTCAAGGCCTAGCTCGACGAACCCAAGGAACAATAGACACGAGAATTTATACTGGTTCGGGCCACCATTGTGGTGTATTACCCTACTGCAATGTGGTGTGGTGGATTGCCTTGTAGGTTGAGGATGTACTAGTACAAGGGATGAACAGCCTCCTGAGGAGAGGTGTTCTTGAGCTCGGTGAGCTTGTGTGTGCAGGGATGGTCTAAATGATCTGTCCCCTTGCTAGGGTAGTGGCTAGTCATATTTATAGAGGTCGCGGTCCTCTTCCCAGATGTTAGGCGGGAAGGGATCACACAACGATCAATTTTGAAGGGAGACAACTAGTACCAGTTATTCTGAGAAAAGGTGGTCTTCGCCTGCCAAAGGCTCTGATGGTGACGTTGTTGTGGGCTCCGTGATGACCTCCGTCCTGCCGTTCTACTAGTCTTGGTCTTGTTGCACCGATATGGAAACCTTTGCTTGATGCCTCGGGACTCCTCGCCTGCACCTGCCTCTTTAGCACCAAAGAGGCAACTGGTACACTGCGCCCGCTGGCGCCCGCCTGGCCTTGATCGTCATGGCTCACGTCACGCGCACCTCGCGAGGTGCCCCTTGCATAGATATATCCGCTCCTCGGGAGCCAGCCTAATGAGACTGCCCCTGAGGAGGTCTTGGTGTCGTCTGCCTCGTGAGGCCTGGCCCCTCGCGAGGGTCTTGGGTGGTTGCTGCCGAAGATGGGATGTACCAGGCCGTTGGTGGAGCCACGCCCTACGCCGCAGGCAGGCAAGTCTGGGTACCCCCGTTCCCAGGACGCCAATAGTACCCCATGTGCATGAGGCTGACTTATCCCGTGCGCACGGGGTCCAACGGGCAGAAACGGCCACCCAGGCAAGAACACTATAAAAGCCCCCTTCTTCCACCTCCATCCCTAACCCTAAGCTCCACCCTTGCTACACTCCATTTTGCTCAGTACTCTCAATCCCTCTACCCAAACTTGTTGAAACTTTGGGGATCGGGAGAGCAAGACCCGATCTATATCTTGACCAAACCAAATCGCGTTCCCCGCAACATTTCTTCCCCATTGACTTGTTACTCTTGGAGCTTGGGCTCCTAGGCGGTTAGAGGTTCCTCCAGAAGATTCCTTGCTTGTGGTGTGCTCCGAAGAAGTTTTTAAAGGTGTGGTGGTCGCCTTCAAGACCTACCCTGTGTGATTCGAGGCTCATCCGTTGGGGGTGACTCGAAAGAGAATACGATGAGCCTTTGTGGCATTCCGCAAGCCTTGGCTCTGGTACCGCTCTAAATGGAGAGTAGCTCTTCCCAAAGGAAGAGTGAACTTCGGGATAAAATCTGCGTCCTTGCCTCACTTGTGGTTAATCCTTTCTCGCGCTTTACTTTGTCTTGTACACTTGTTGTCTTGCTAATTAGATTGTTGCCTAGAATATTTCGCTCTAAGCTTGCTTGTCATATAGGTTGTGTTCACCTAGTTGCATATCTAGTGAACCCTATTTATCGGCTAAACCATAAAATTGAGGAGAAAGATTAAAATTTGTAGTATCCTTTCAATTGGTATCAGAGCCTCATGCTCTAATATAAGGTTTTACAACCTTAGAGGATATGGTGGATCTAGGGAATGTGGGAGGTGGCGCACCCGTTGTGGAACATAGTGAATACCTACCCCCCGCCGCGCCCCATGCACTTGGTGCTCCGGTCATTCCTCCCGCCGCTCCCGGGTGCCCCCTTGACCGTGGTCAAAACCGCTATGTTGAAAGAAGTCCATTCATCGGTCAAGGAGGAAATTGATGCTCGCTTAAAGCCCTCGACATCCGCAACAAACTCATTTGATCCAAATGCCATTCATCACGCAGATGACTCGGGAGAACCTTTTGCATCTCCTGCTCGTACTCAAGTTCCCAAGTACAATGTCGTGGAACCCTTTTACTGACCACAACCCTTGCAACATCCTCGCATTAATCCTGTTGGGCCTCCGCCCCCTTTAATTCGTAGTGCATCAACACAACTTTGGTGGATTGTGGTCAATGGATTCAACCCCAAGGGCCCAATGAATCTCACTCCAAGATAAGCGGTTGATGATCAACTCAATGCAACTGCCCACAACATGTTGCGCACCGTGGTGACCGAAGTCTATAGTGACTCCATTGCTCTCCTTAAGACCGCCAAGGAAATCTGAGATTGCCTTGAGGAGGCTCTCGAAGGAGATGAAGCAATTCGAAGATATCGATTGGCTTTGCTCAAGCAAGAAGTCAATCTATTTGTGAGGAATGAGAGGTGAGTCCACGGAAGAGGTTTACCGAAGGTTAAAGTCGCTTGTGCTCAACTTGAGAACCTTTGGGTGCACTTGGGAAAATGATGACTTCATCAAGGACAAGTTCATAGATGCTATGGTTCCCACGGAACATACCATGGTCATGATGATACATCAGCATCCAGATTATCATAAGTTGACTGCGGCTCAAGTTATTTCCACTTTCTCCACTCATGTTCTTTTGGAGACCATGTCCAAGAATACCTTTGCAATTGCTCAAGCAACCAAAAACTCCAATCTTGCCTTGAAGGTCAAGAAAGTGATTAGTCAACCCTCAAGGGATGAAGAAGTGAGTGAAGAGACATGTGAGGAAGATGTTGACACCTCATGCCCGGCAAATGACTTTGCGGAAGACTTGGCTCTCTTAGTCAAAAAGTACTCCTGGACCATGGCAAACAAAGGGGAGAATCTTCAAGGAAGATCGTTTGGACGAAGGAAATGCTACAATTGTGATAGCCCAAGACACTTAGTGAATGATTGTCCGTATGAGAGACGTGAAGACAAGTCTAAGAAGCTTGTGCTCAAGAAGAAGGAGTTCACCAAGTTTGCAAAGAGGAAAGATGACAAGGCTCTAGTCCATGAATAATACATGTCCGGAGATGAAATTGACGGTGATGATGATCAAGTGGGCACGGCCGCCATTGCCATGCATGCCACTACCTCTCCTCCACCACCGGCCTCTTCGACTCTCCAAATGATGGCAAGCCTTTCACTCGTCGGTGCCTTATGGCCAAAGATATAAAAACAAAGTCCAAACCTAAAAACCCGCCATCTACACTCCCAATGTCTCATGTGATATAGTGGAGGATGGGTGTGATGAGGGCGTGGATAATGATGAGGAATCCTTGATGGCGTTCGTGAAAACTCTTCATGGTGAAGATCATGCTCGTTTTGGCGATCTGCTTAAGTCACTCGCCGAACGCGATGATTTTATTGAGAATGTTGAAAACCTCCTGAAAAAGAGAGAGTCGAACTCCTCGAGCACGAACTACATGAAGAGAGTGTCATGAGAGCATCACTTGAGGAAGCCTTGTCGCTCATCAAATTGACTCTGTTAAAACAAATGATGATTTGCAACTTGCTCTTGAGAACAAAGATGCCATTAACGTTAGGGTTGAAAAGCTTCTAGTTGATCAGACAAGACTTGTTGAGGAACATGAGTTCCTTGTGACGAGTTCCAAGGTTGTCAAAGGTGAATCATTAAGGCTACAACCATTAAGGCAATTATGCTCAACTTAAAGCTACAACCATTAAGGCACTTACTTTCGTACCTCATATGGAGTTAAATGATGATTCTTGTTCCTCTAACTTTGTTCATGATTGCACCTCGCTCCAAGAGGAGAATAAGAAGTTAAAGGCCCAGATTGAGAAAGGGCTTGTGTCATGCATTCAAGTGGATAAAAACCTCAATGACCTCTCGAGTAACCAAAAGGAGTGTGTTGCCAAGGAGGGAATTGGGTTTGATCCCTCATCCAAGAAAGGTAAGAACAAGAAGAAGAGCAACAATAAGATTAGTTCGACTCCTCCCCCACCACAAAAGGCAGTGTTTGTGCAAGGCACAAGGAGAAGGAGAAGGAAAAGGAGGTTGTTGGAAATGGAAAGGTCACTAGGGACAAGGGCAATCCCAAGGATTTTGCCGGCAATAACAATCCATCTTAAATCCTCATGAGAGGAGATGATGGCTATACATTTGCAAAATTTGTTGGCACTAACTATGATGATTATGTTGGACTATTTGGGTTCCTAAGACACTTGTTGCTAACTCGCTAGGACCCATTGCAAAATGGGTATCTAAAACCAAAGCTTGATTCTTGTAGGACTATATCTCCGATGGAAAACAATGGGTGATCGATAGTGGATGCACCAATCATATGACCGGAGAAAGGGAGATGCTTGTGGAGTTCGTTGATTCTCTCAAGGCCTCTTCGAACATCTCCTTTGGTCACAATAGCAAGGGCAAGATATTGGGGTTGGGCAACGTGGTAATCTCTAATGATTCCTCTCTTTCAAATGCCATGCTTGTCCAATCCCTTCACTACAATTTACTTTCAACAATTCAATTGGCTCATGTCGGTTATGATTCTCATTTCGATGAATTCCATGTGGTCGTATTTAAGAGAAGAAATCTAAAAGTGGTCTTTGTTGGGCATGTTTAATACAACCTTTACGTGGTTGATTTCTCAAAAGAGAGAACCCGTCTTGCAACATGCCTAATGGCCAAGGCCAACGTGGGGTGGCTATGGCACTGATGGCTAGCCCACGTTGGCATGAGAAATTTACAAGCTCTAAAAAGGGGGGCACATTCTTGGACTAACAAATGTGTCTTTCACCTAAGATAGTCCTTATAGTGCTTGCATTACTGGAAAACTAGATGAAAAAGCTCATAAAGTGAAGACTATCATCACCACATTGAGGCCCCTTGAGCTTATCCACTTGGATCTTTTTGGGCCTCCAACTTATGATTGTCGGATGTGGGGCTCCGACAAACCCGTAAGGTCCGAACACTAGGGTGCGCATGAAGTCTTTCCCTCCTACCGATCTACGCTCAAGCTCGCTAGGATCTCGCGGACGAACTCGACGAACTCACAACGCAGAAAGAGACACGAGGTTTATACTGGTTCGAGCCACTGTTGTGGTGTAATACCCTACTCTAGTGTGGTGGTGGTGGATTGCCTCTTGGGCTGATGACGAACAGTACAGGGGAAGAACGACCTCCTGAGGTTGAGGTGTTCTTGAGCGAGTGTTGGCTTCTTACTCTGCTCGAGTTCTCGATTCGTTCTATCCTACTGTGCTGGCTAGTCCTATTTATAGAGGCCCTGGTACTCTTCCCAAATATCGAGCGGGAAGGGAGCCAACAACGGTGGGCAAATTTGAAGGGGGGACAGCTAGTACAAGCTATCCTGACAAAAGCGGTCTTCGCCTGCAAAAAGCCCTGGGGTGACGCTGTCTGGGGCGCCACGATGACCTCCGCCTTGCCGTCCTCCTGGTCTTGGTCTTGTTGCACCAATATGGCAACCTTTGCCTGATGCCTCGGTACTCTTCGTCTGCGCTTGCTTCCTTAGCACTAAAGAGGAATCAAGGACTCTGCGCGCACCGGCGCCCGCCTGGCGCCGTTTGTCATGGCTCACATCACGAGTCCCTCGTGAGGTTTGCCCCGCCTTGATATCTCCGCTCCTCGTGTTCCTGCCTGGCTAGGCCACTCCAGAGGAGGCCTTGTGTCGTCTGCCTCGCGAGACTTGGACCCTCGCGAAGGTCTTGGATGCCTTGTTGATGAAGATGGGTCGTATGCCCCGCAGCGTAGCCACACCATGGACCGCAGGCAGGCAAGTCTGGGGACCCCCGTTCCCAGAACGCTGACAGTAGCCCCCGGGCCCAAGGTGCGCTCGGGCTTGGCTTCGCGGCGAAGCCAAGGGTCAAGTTCGGAGCGCCGCGGGCCCCAAAATCCTGCGGACTCGGCCGGTGCGTGGCTGTTGATTGGACGTGGGCGTCTCCGCTTCCCCATGCTGCCTCGGCAACTGCATGATTTGATGACTCCCTGCGACATGCAAGGAAAACCATCATTACCTGCGATCATGGGAGAGGCCGGTTGGCCTCCTCTCGCTATAAATGGAGAGGGGGACGGAGCCCCCGTTGCCCATCTTCTCCTTGCTTGCTTGCTTTCTTCGTCCTCCTCGTTGCGCTGCTGACAACAATGGCGCCCATTAGAAGGTTTTCGGCCGAAGAGAAGGGGAAAGCTCCCCGTGATGATCCAGAGCCACTTCCGCCAAAGAAGCAGGCGATCCACCCCCGTGACAAGGCGGCGTTGCAAGTGGTGACGAGGCCTTGGTGCGAGCGGCCCCCACCAGGGTTCCCGCTACCCTTGTACGCCCGTGCCGAGGGCTCGGGAGGACGGAGTGACGAGCAGCACCGCCTGCGCCGCGTCCAGGGTCGTCGCACCGCTGATCTGGATGGGGTTGGCGCCGGCCTCCCGTGGACCACTGTTGATGATGGCGTCGGCCACAGGAGGGTGTAGGTAGGATTCCTCTTAGTGACAACTTTTGTTCCCTGTGAAAGATCGCGAATCACCCCGTGGGGGCATGTAAGGGTCTGTAATGTATTTCTTGTTCCTCTTACTTGTTATAAGAATTCGGTGAACGCATGTCCCATTAAGGCTCGGTCCCTCCCTTTCTTTCCTCGCGATAGCTTGTTGCTCTACGCTGACGGGTCCCTGTCCCAAGGCGGCTACAGCCATCGCTGGTATGTCAGGTCGCGTGCCGTGGTCAAGGCCAGGAGGTGAGCGGCCCGAGGTCCAGTAAGAGCCCTAGAGGCGCGATGCTCAGGAGGTCCCCCTTAGCGCCCAAGCAGCCATGGTAAGGAGAGAAAGGGAGTTAACGTGGCCGCAACGGGGTTGCGGCAGGGCGCGAGTGGCCATGAGGCCTAAACAGTTAGCCAATCCGGGTGTAAGACTTATCTTGTCGATTTCGCGGCGGCTCATGATGTTGCGCTGGGTTGTGCGCCAACTTGTGCGGCATAGACAGGCCGGCCCGTACGAGTTTCCCTTACCCGTGCTTTCCTTAGTGCTCTACGTCCTCAGGTCCCGGCCCTCGAGCGAGCTTAGCCGCCGCTGGTATGCCAGGTCGCGATGCCGTGGTCAAGGCTAGGGGTGAGGGCTGGAGAGCCAGTAGGAGCTCCTGAGTCGCGATGCTCTGGAGCCCCCCTTTTAACGCGCAAGCGGATCGCATGAGGAAAAGGAGGCTCGCGGTGCAACCTGCTACGCTTTCCTCGGGACTCCTGTGAACAGGCACAAGAAGGAAAATGGTTGACTGCTACAGCTGTTAGCTAGCCTGCCGCTGGTCGCTCTGGGTGAGGCGAAGGCATCGAGGGCCTGGTGAGGTGACGTGTGCAGCACGTGCCGCGAGCCAGAGCTCGACCACTCGGATTTGACGGTCGTGGCAGGGACGGACCCATGCACCAGCGTCGTGCCTATGCGAAGGCCCCGGGGGAGGCGATGATCGAGCAGGCGATAGCCGTTGGCAGGTTAGGCATAAAGGGCAGATTGACTTGGATAAATGCATGAAGATACATGCCACTGGGCCTGGCCCGAGCGGCTTGGGGATGATGCAGCCCGTGGGGCGCCCCCAGCACGTGGAGGCTCTGGGGGGGCTCAGGACATTCCCTGAAGAGCGTCTCCATCTCCTCCTGAACGGCGCGGATCCTAGCCTCCTGAGATGCCAGGACCTGCCGCAAGTTGCACTGATGGGCTGACACCACGCTTGGCAAGCCGAAGGGCATGCGAACTTAGATGTGTGGTGGTCCCTCACAGTGGCTCACTCGGGATGGCCCGAAGCGCTCCTGAGATGCGGCCCTGTTGAGCCCTGGAATGTTGACACAAAGACGCAGCCCGGCATCCTCGCCTGGATGGGGGGCTGCGCCTTGTGAGCGGCTCTGGCCGCGCATGGCCCTTGCTTCTTGCAGTTCTTGGGTGGTCTTAGTGATGAACTCCTGGGTGGTGGGCACTCCTTGCCCTGTGTTCTCCTGAGGGGGACGTGTCGTGAAACACGCCTCTAAGTGGTGCCCAAGCGCCTCCCTCGTGAGGTTGGCAAGGTCTGAGGCCCTCGCGAAGAGAGCCCCCGAGCCCTGCCCGAGGAGGGCGCCGGGCACGCCTTCCTATGCGATGGAGGGAGGCGCCCCTGGAACGGGCGCTGATCCTGACGAGGCTCATGACATGACGCCATCACTACAGGAATCTGGTACTTTGCCATCAGCCATAGCGGACAGCAAAGGCTAGGATGGCGGACGGCAAAGGCATTTGCCGTCCGCCGCGGACGGCAAACAGCTCCGGCAAAGACAGGGTCGGCAAACAGCTTCTTTGCCGTCTGTTTTTTGCAGCGGGCGGCAAAGAGGCCTTTGCCGTTAGTGGCGAACGGCAAAGGGCATGGCTCTTTACCATCTGCTGGCAGACGGCAAAGGGCACGGCTCTTTGCCATCTGCTGGCAGACGGCAAAGGCTGCAGGCTCTTTGCCATCTGTTGGTGGGCATTAATTCTGTTTCTTCTTATATCAATTCATTTTCACAGAAAATCAAACACAAACTATATATATGACCAATATAGCATATCCAACACATATTACCAATACTCATGAACACATATATATCCAACACATATCCATGAACACATATCCAACACATGTTACCAATATATAGTCATGAACACATATATATCCAACACATATCCATGAACACATATCCAACAAATATTACAAGGAATGATCTAAAACTAAATATCTATTTTCCTAAAAACTATCTTATTACTAAGATCTTCTCTGGATCTTCTTCTTTTCTTCCAACCTGCATAACTAAAACACTAAGAAAGAGAGAATGGGTTAGGAGTAGAAATGTAGCATTTCACTTGGTGAAATGCAATGCTGTAGGAGCTAGTACTTGAGATCAAGATAATCTTAGTTAAGATCCTGATTTTCAAAGTGATCTTAATTAGAAAGCCAAATAGAGTAAACCAATAGCAAAGATCCAAAGGAGAGAACCAGCCAAGGGCCCTATCAAGAAGCCACCACAATTAGCAGTAAGTTAAATGCCAACATAAAGACCACTATCAGTACTAGCTCCAGGAATTAAGCCAACTAAAAACTAGTGATTAAAGCCAAAGATTAGACTTCATCACCACAATCAGTTTTGTCTGGTGACAATAGGTACATGCCACTGTACAACGCCAAAAACAAAGCTCCAGGAGGAGATATACATCACAACCAGCCAACCAGACCAAGTCCCAACACATCCAACCACCAACAGCTTAGAAGAGATAATATTAATGAGAGCTACAGAAGACCTCAAGGTATACTTGAGGGATTATGTGCTTAGACAGCCTGGAAGTGCCAGGGCTAGTTCATCACAGCACAGGGATAGTCACATGTAAATTAAGCCTAAGAGAGGGGGGGCTCAGACCAGCATCACTGCCCAAATTAGATGTAGTATCTGTCTTATCAGTAGAAAACTAGGAAAGTAACAGCCAAAACCAAGTATAGTATCTGTTCATAGGCTATTAGAAAGAGACAAATAGGAATAGACAAACCAAGTGGCATCTGTTCATATCAGTATTAGAAGTAAAATAACTAAGAACAAGTGAGTATCCGTTCATGAGTAAAGTAACTGACCAAAGTAAAAACTCCAGGATCAACTACATAGAACAGAGCGGTACAGGAGTATATATACTTCACAAATACACATAGATGGTCACTGACCAAAACCCTGACACAGCAAGAATCCATCACAGAGAGCTCCAATACAAGTTGATGCTCATCTACAACAGCTAACCACAGCTAATAGAGCCTCACATCCAACAAGATCAAGCGCTAGAGCTATGCATTAGAGAGATCAGGAGGGGAGCAAGGAGAAGCTCACCAAAAGGAGTTGTAGCTGAAGCAGGATGCAGCAATACCATCACTATGGTGTGACCAGCATCACTACCAACACCACCACAACAAGCCGGAGCTTGCCGAAGAGCACCACAACGGCGGCGCCAGTGATAGCACGGGCACGAAGGCGCCAACCAGGGGCACCGCAGCACGGAGGCGCCACCCAGGGGCACCACTGCGCCACGGCACATCCAGCACCGCCGGAGGATCCTCACGGCGACCGGACCTAAATGCGGACCGTCCACTTTGGTTGCACATGCCAAATCAGCGATGAATGAGCTACTTTTCCCGCACAGCAAGCAAACACTCCATTCAATAGAAGAAAGGCCGGTTTTACAGAAGCAAAGATTAAAGGTAGAATGTTCAGAAGCAATGAATGATCGATTTGGCATAAGCAGGACCAAACCAAAACAATGGCAGAAACTAAATTGACAACACATGATGATGCCTCCGAAGTAGACAAGGACAACACAAGTTTTACCTATACACAACACAACGATCACTATACGAAATAGTAAGCATTTATAGTTTCCTTGTGTTTGATTGATTGACACTCATTATTAACAAGTCAAGCTAAATCCCTGCAACATATGTTAGTAAGGACCCTATCAAATCGAGCTAACCACGGCAGCCCTCAAGCAGAGTAAACCGATTTATGGCACAATTATAGAAGTGAACAACTGAGTCCTCCTCAACATTATTGCATATGCAGCAAAAACAAGATTGATAATTTTTCTTGTTTGGTTTAGAACTTGAGTGGACGGGTGCAAGGCAGGAAAAGAAGAAATCCAAGAGGGGAGGAGAGGAGAAGGGGCGGACCTGGATGGCGTTGGGGCAGTGGTGGAGCTGCGTCCTCCATAGCGTCCTTACCGTCCATGGCGTCCTTCCTGTCCATGGCTTCCGGCGTGATGGATCTGTGAGGGAGAGGAGACGCGACGTGACGCGGTGAGAAAGAGAGGGATGGATGTGACGAGGATGAGTGAAGAGACTCACCTGAGTCACCGGAGCAACACCGGAGCCACGCCGGCGATGTGGTGGCCGAAACCCTAGCCGTAGGGGAGGGTCACGCGTGGTCGCAGGAGGACGCGCAAGTCAGATCTGGTCATAGGGGATGGAGGAGCGGGGCGAGGGGGTCACGTGGGTGTGCTGGGCGCCGTTGAATCCCATTGAAGCTCGCCGAAATCGGCCGCCGTAGGTGCGAGAGAGGAGGTGGGGGGCAACGATTTTCTTTGTACCCGCAAAAAAAGAGATAGCCCCACCTCTTTGCCGTCCGCCAGCACATGGTAAAGATTCTTTGCCATCTGCTAGCAGCCGGCAAATAATTGGCTGATGGCAACTGGCATCTTTGCCGTCTATCAGTTCTTTGTCATCTGTTTTTTGCAAGCAGACGACAAAGTGCCTCTTTGCCGTCTGCCAGCTGACGGCAAAGAACTGGCAGACGGCAAATAAGCTGATTCCAGTAGTGCATCCCCTTGGGGTCCTGCGCGGCGCGGAAACTTCTTCTTGGGGACGGTCTCCGGAGGGCCTACACTTCTGCTATCGGGGTCGTCGATGGTTGTTGCTTGGAAGACGCGCTCAAGAGAGCACACCGCATCCCTCTCTTCACACGGGACCGTGATGATCCTCCACTTCGTGGCATCTTGAGAACGTTGTAGCCGTGATGGATGACTGCCATGAACTTGACCAGGGCTGGATACCCGAGGATGGCGTTGTACGGCAAGCGGATGTGCGCGACGTCGAATTCGATAAGCTCAATGCGGCAGTTGTCGCGGTTACCAAAGGTGACAGGCAGGCGGACTTGCTCTATCAGTGTGGTGGAACCATTAGTCACTCATGAGAAAGGCTTGGTCGGCTAGAGCTGCTCATAGGGCAATTGAAGGTTGTCGAACGTGTCGACGGACAAGGCATTGAGCCCTGCGCCGCCGTCGGTGAGAGTATTGGTGACTTGCACATTGCTGATGACTGGGGAGCATAGCATTAGGAGTGCGCCTGTGGTGGCCGCACACTTGAGCTGGTCTGCTGAGCTGAAGGTGATGGTGCATTGGGACCACCTGAGGGGGCGTGTGGCCTCGAGCTTGGGGAGTGCCGCGTTCACCTCGCGAGCGAACTGTTTGAAGATGCGCTGAGAGGTTGGGGCTTGCGCGCCGCGCAAGATGCAAGCGATCGCGCGCGGCTCCTGGAAGCCCCCAGCCCCCTCGTCCTGGTGGTGGTCGTCATTCCTCCTTGGTGGTGGCAGCAGGGGAAGACCGGCATTGCCCTAGGGGCGATCCTAACAAGGCGGGTCTCTCCAAGCGCCCTCGCGATGTTGGTCCTACCAGCGGTCCTCACGAGGCCGGTCACGCCACTCCTGGCGTGGGCCACGGTCTTCCTAGCATCCTCCTCCACAGCCGTAACCACGGTCGTTGCGCTCGGGGCGTCGACCGTAGCGTCCTTCTCGTATGGCTCTGAGCTCCTGGTAATCGCTGGTGTTGTGGGTGTTCAGGTTGTGGAAGGCGCAGAACAGCCGATTGTTCTTGGATGACTCGGGCTGATCTCTGCCTCTCTTGGTGTAGCGCTCCGCTGCGAGCACCACTGCCTCTTTGCACTTCATGTCCTTGGCCTTGGCCTTCTTCTCCTCCGCTCCTGCAGCTGGCAGCTCGAGGAGAGAGAGACGCCCCTCCTCAGCTCTTGCGCACTTGGTCCCCAAGTTGAACAGCTCTTGAGAAGTGCAGAGCTCCTCGTGGATAGCCAGCTCTTCCTTCATCTTGACGTCGCGGACGTCGTCGGAGAATGCGGAGATGATGGCTTCGTCGGTGACCTTGGGGATCTTGAGGCGAGTGTTGTTGAAGCGCTGGATGTACTTCTGGAGGGTCTCTCCTGGCTGTTGCTTGATGCAACGCAGGTCACCCGCGCCTGGAGGACGGCCGTGAGTGGCCTGGAAGTTGGCGACGAAACGGTCGCGCATCTCGTCCCAGGAGGAGATCGAGCCATGCTGCAGGTTCAGGAGCCAAG
Source organism: Aegilops umbellulata (assembly GCA_032464435.1). Taxonomy (NCBI): domain Eukaryota; kingdom Viridiplantae; phylum Streptophyta; class Magnoliopsida; order Poales; family Poaceae; genus Aegilops; species Aegilops umbellulata. The sequence continues at coordinate 216,678,364 of CP136060.1, forward strand.
AGTGGGCCCCGTCCTTGAGAGCCATGGGAAACCAGTTCGCCATGACTTTTTCGTCACCGTTGGCTACTTCGATGCTCAGCTCGTAGAGCTGCAGGAACTCCGCGGGGTCCACGGTGCCGTCGTAGCAAGGAGGCAGGTCTGGCTTGAACTTGCCTGGCCAAGCGACGCTACGCAACTCAGGGTGAAGGCACGGTAGCCGGTTGTGGTTGCCGGGGCCCGCTTAGGGGGTGGAGCTTGGTCTTGACGGGGTTCGCGTTGCGCCGCTGCAGGCGGTGCACGGTCCTAACGAGGTGGTGCGGGGAGCGCCGGTGCAGCTTCTCGCGGCCGCGGGATTTCTTGGCAGCTTCTTTCTTCGCGCGCGTGCGCCGGGCGCGGTGGATCACGCCGCGGAGGTGCGCGCCTTGGTGCCAAGGCACCGTCTTGGGGTTGAGGTGGTGGAGGCACGCCATAAGCCCCGTCGCCCGCGGCTGGTTGAGGAGGAGGCAGAGAGTTGGATGGCGCTAGAGAGCCCCCTGCAGCACAGACGAGCTCGGCGACGCGGAGGAGCCACTCCTCGTAGACGTCGTCGACAGGGCGGTAGCACAGGAGCTCGTTCGCCGCAATGAGCGCAGGTCATGCCTCCATGGGAGCGTGGTGCGCGTGGGACGAAGAACAAGCAGGGTGAGTGACGGAGTAGCGGTACGGCCGTCCTTTCGCACCAAGGGATGCAGCGAGGAAGCCTGCTGCTCGTTCCCCGCCGGGCCGGGGGTAGCATTGGCGACGGGAGACGGAGAACGATGAGGTGGGCCCCCTATAGGAGCCGTCTGAGCGACGCGGGCGGAGAGGGCAGCCAGACGCTCAGCTCGAGCATGGCGAGCGTCCGCCATGGAGACGATGGAGCGATGGAACAATGAATCGACGGAAGGGAAGCTACGGCGCACCCCTACCATATGACCCTATGTGAATGCCTCTGGCGATGTACCGGGAAATGCAATGAATCAAGAGTGACATGTATGAATGATGAATGGTGGCCTTGCCACAAATACAATGTCAACTACATGATCATGCAAAGCAATATGACAATTGTTGGGGATATAACTATTTGTGTAAGCCGCCCAGGCAGGCCCGGGTTATGCAAAGAGAGGTTCATCAGAAGCCCAAGACCAAGCATGAAGAGGACGGGTCAATAAAGGGTCTAAAGGCCCGCAGGCGACTTAAGGCCCATAGTGACGAACCGCCATAATGGCATGACTTGTAATATAAGGTAGAAGTAAATAGTCACAAAGCCGGACACTATTTATGAGCCGGCCGGGACTCCGTAGGCCGCAGGCACTAGTAGAAAACCGGCCTTTTGTCCTGGTTCGTAAGGGCCTTTAGTCCCGGTTCATGAAACGAGACTAAAGGGTCGTTACTAATACGTCCCCCCTTTAGTCCCGGTTCAAACCAGAACCGGGACAGATGGGCCTCCACGTGGCCGCTGCCGGCAGCCCAGGCAGGGGGGCCTTTGGTCCCGGTTGACGACATAAACCGGGACCAAAAGGCTTCCATGCGTCAGCAGCTGGCTGGAGCTGCGGTTTTTCTTTTTTTTAAAAAAAAGTGGCTGTTTTAGGGGTTTAGGGGGTTATTTTTAGGTTGTTATTAGCTAGCTAATAGAGAGAAGTGTCCTCTCTTATATCTTCATCCTTGGTTTACCAACGCTACTGCTATGTTCATTTCACCCGCAAATATATATATATATATATATATATATATATATATATATATATATATATATAATAACTCATGCATGCTCGCATCATACATCATCATATATAATAATAAGTCCTACTAATTAATCAAGCATCATCATACAACTTCTACTTGTTATTAATAATAAGTCATACGATCATCATCCTCATAGTCATTGAACCCAACCCTACATAATTGTTCTTAGTACATGATCATTAGTATCAGGTAGGACCTAAACACACTTAAGGTAAAATAGCATAAAACAATATAGACCCTGACTCTCCATTATGACGAATGGAGATCATCCTGTCTCCAATTCTTGCGCCTTGCTTCCTTTTGCTTCCAAGAAGCTCCTTACGACTGTCCATACATTTTTTTCATTCTTTGATTGTCATGTCTCCACTTCTTTTAGAAATCCGGTATGGACAGTTGAGATTCGTAGGATGACCTGGATATATGTTCAAAACACGAAGGCTGCCGCCATTCTGATACATCAAATGAGGCACACAATCCTCTGGGATTCTCTGTTGAAAAACATAGTAATAACTTCGTAGTTAGCAATGATGTACTAGTTTTAGAAGTATGCAAAAATATGCACGGATGTCATAATAGTAAAAAATCTTACCAGGGTATCTCCATGGTAGTTACCGTAGTTCAACACGTGCACTACTGGCACATATTGACCATAATGTTGAGGAGTTCGATTGTAGATATTGTAATTCTCAAGATCATTACAAAATCCAACAAGATGTGTTTTCTCCTTGTAAGTTAACTCAGAGCCATCGGTGTAGCAACTTCTATCTACCATCTTCTGCACATTCTTTGATACTTCAAAATAAGCTGTCAACTATTTTGAAATGAACAAATAAATTAGTTAATAATTAACTATGTTTGAGAAACTCACATAGCGGTAGAACTGGAGGCGTATCAACAAGGACCCAAAAGTCCATATTGTCTTGCTCGATTTCAGGATCACCAAGATCCATGGTGACAAGCATACCCTCATCAAAACCATACAATTTGCAAAATGCTTCCCAATTTTTGCAACCAAAATGGGTTACACTCTCAGCATTATACAACTTTACTTCAAAATCCACATCATGATGGGTCCTTAGGTGAATTTGCTTCGTTTCAAAATTTTCATGGTCTTCAAAATCCATCCTCTCCAAGACATAGCGTCTTGCATGGCATGGGATAAACTATACTCGAATTGTAAAAGATGAAAATTACACGTTGAAATAGTTGAAGTCATGCTTAATTATGAGAAAAAACACTTGTCGTCGTTGCGTACCATTTCAACTTCGAAGGTCTCCTCGAGCTTAATGCTGAAGCGCCGACCATCGTCCAGGTGAGGCCTGTCGCACAGACCTCGATCGTCGTGGCACCAGTCGCACTCCCCCGGGAGACTTCCGTCGTCCGATGATGACATTTCCTATACGTTCATAATTCAAAGACTAAATTAGATCATTATTATTCAACTAATCGTATGCATATGCTTTGCATAGTGCTCTCCAATTTGAGCATTCAATAAGAAAAATCAAATCGCAAAATAAAGTAGTATTCAAATTAGGATGCATTCAATTATAAGAAAAACTACATCATCCCCATGTGTCCGTACATCGAATATTATCACTAATACACATCGAATACTATCATACATATCGCCAGTACAGCTAGAACCGTAGCGCCCGACGGGTATCGGGGCGGGCGGTCGACACCCAAAGGGAAGGAACCATCACAGGATCATAGCTCCAGTGAGATCCCTAAAGAACCTGCCAAGTATTCTCGAACCTGCCCTCCAACGCAACCATGTAGCGACGGACATGTTGGTCCTCCTCGCTGACACGGTGACGTACCACCTCCGCGGTGTCCGGAAGCCTCGGCACCGTCACTGGCCCACGCGACCGCCACCAAACAAGGATCGGGTCAACGACGGGCTGGCTCCTCACCAAGCTACGCCCCCCGGAAGGTAGCGCCTCCCAGTACCACCCCGGCGGAGCCCAGTCCCGGACATGGCCCATCTGGTCAAGCAGGTGTCGTCCTCCGCCGACAAGACGACGAGGATGCGGGATAGGCATCGTCCTCATCGATGCGGGAATAATTGCATTAACTAAAAAATAAACTAGTTCTATTAGTTTTCTTGCTAAAAATAAACTACTTCTATAGTAAAATAAACCAGTTTTATTAAATCAACTAGTTCAACTACAAAGCACTTACTATAAATAGAATAATGTAGTACTTACTAAAAATAAACAAGTTTACCTAGTTCTAACTAATTCCATTAAACACTTTCTAAGTAGTACTAATTACTAAAAGTTATCGGGGAGGGTGGGTATATCGACAACGACATACCCGATAACAAAAATAAGAAGAGGAAGAAGAAGAAAAAAAGAGGAGAAGAAGAAAGGAATAGAAGAGGAAGAAGAAGAAAAAAAGAGGAGGAGAAGAAGGAATAATAGAGGAGAAGAAGAAGAAGAATTCTTCTTCTCCTCTCTTACTTCTTCTTCTCCTCTCTTTTTTTCTTCTTTTTCATCTTCTTATTTATTTCTCTTGTTATTCCTCTCCTCTTCTTCTTATTCTTCTTCTTCTTCTTCTCCTTCTTCCTCTTCTTATTTTCCTTTTTTCTCTCCTTCTTTTTCTTCTAAATATCAACATATACGTAAATTGACAAAGATAATTCTATGAACAAAAAAAATCATAAAAATTCTATGAACAAAATAAAAATTCTATGAACAAAATTACAAAAAAAATTGATAAAAATTCTATGAAAAAATTGACATATTCTTTGCATATATATGAACACACAAACTTTTGCATATGCAACAATAATATCACCAAAAAAATGTATGAACAGTAAAAAAAATCTAACTTTTGCATCTAAACTATACATCTAAATTAACTACAACAACTCAATTAACTCTACATCCTAAATTACGCATCTAAATTAACTACACATCTAAATTAGGAAATTACGCAACGGGTCGGGGCGGCGATCGACGAGGAGGCCGGCAGGACACGGGGGCGACGGTGAGGGGCGCGGCGACGGCGACGGTGATGGGCGCGGAGACGGCGACGGTGAGGGGGTACGGCGTCGGCGGTGAGGAGGCAGGGGGGCACGGGGCGGCGACGGGCGATGAGGAGGCAGGGGCGGCGACATCGATGGTGAGGGGCACGGCGTCGGCGGCGAGGAGGCAGGGGGCGGCGACGGCGTCTGCGGCCACGCGGGACGGTGTCGGAGGCAGGGGCGACGGCGAGGCGCAGCCTGGCGGCGTCGTGGGGCGGGGAAGAACGAACTGAATGAAAATTTTCACAAGTGCTACTTATATAGACGAAGCATTGGTCCCGGTTCGTGACAGAAACTGGGACGAATGCCCCCTTTAGTCCCGGTTGGTGCCACCAACCGGGACCAAAGGCCACTTTTCGGCAGCCCAAAGGGCGGGAAGCGGCAACCTTTGGTCCCGGTTGGTGGCACCAACCGGGACTAAAGGGGGCATTCGTCCCGGTTTCTGCAATGAACCGGGACCAATTCCCCACTTTAGTCCCGGTTGGTGCCATCAACCGGGACCAATGGCCTTGCGCTGGCGCGGTGGTGGGAGTTTAGTCCCACCTCGCTAGTTGAGAGTGACCAGCACCTGTTTATAAGCTCCGCTGCCTCTTCCCTCTCGAACTCCTCTGAAATGCAGGCTTATGGGCCTAATTGGACACTGCAATGCCTGTGGGCCTACTGGGCCTGCTGCGGCCCTGAATCCTGGCCCATGTTTCTAGTCGTATTCAGGCAGTGCTGGCACAGTAGGTGGCATTTTTTTCTTTTTTTCTATTTATTTTTTCGTTTCTACTTAGAACTAAATACTTATAGTTTTTTAGTGATTTCTTTTTTATTTTAGGTCACCAAAATTATAAACTTTCTGTTAGTGCCATTAGTTTTCAAATGAGAATAGTTAAAATTTGAATTCTTTGAAATTTGTGTGAATCTCAAGTTTGTGATTAACTTTACTAGTGCCATTAGTGTCAAATTAGAATAGTTAAAATTTGAATTCTTTGAAATTTGTGTGAATCTCAAGTTTGTGATTAACTTTACTAGTGCCATTAGTGTCAAATTAGAATAGTTAAAATTTGAATTCTTTGAAATTTGTGTGAATCTCAAGTTTGCGATTAACTTTACTAGTGCCATTATTTTTTCATTTCTACTTAGAACTAAATACTTATAGTTTTTTAGTGATTTCTTTTTTCTTTTAGGTCACAAAAACTATAAACTTTCTGTTAGTGCCATTAGCTTTAAAATTTGAATAGTTTAAATTTGAATTTTTTAAAATTTGTGTGAATAACTAGTTTATGAATCACTAGTTTACTAAATTTTTGTGAAAACACTTTGTAGAATAGTTAAAATTGATTTTTGAGTCAATCTTTTTCCTGCTATTTAATAGTAGGTGGCACTTTTTTTGTTTTGTAGTGATTTCTTTTTTATTTTAGGTCACAAAAATTATAAACTTTCTGTTAGTGCCATTACTTTTAAAATTTGAATAGTTTAAATTTGAATTTTTTAAAATTTGTGTGAATCACTAGTTTATGAATAACTTTACTCAATTTGGTAATTTTAGTTAGTCATAACAAATATTATAGGCATTTTTTTTTCTATTTTGCTATTTATTTTTTCATTTCCACTTAGAACTAAATACTTATAGTTTTTTAGTGATTTCTTTTTTCTTTTAGGTCACAAAAAATAAAAACTTCTCTGTTAGTGAACATAGATGCACTTATAGAGAAAATTAAACATAAATTCATAATTCATTTCTATTTATGAATTTAGGTCCAATTTCCTCTACAGGTGCATCTATTTTCACTTTGAGAGGAGCTCAACAACGCAGAGAGGGACGGGCTTATAAACAGGTGTGGGCGCCCTTCGGTTGGCGAGGTGGGACTAAACTCTGGGCCAACCCATTAGTCCCGGTTCATGGCATGAACCGGGACCAATGGTGGTGGGCCAGGAGCCAGGCCAATTGGTCCCGGTTCGTCCCACAAACCGGGACCAAAAGGTCCAGACGAACCGGGACCAATGGCCCACGTGGCCCGGCCGGCCCCCTGGGCTCACGAACCGGGTCCAATGCCCGCATTGGTCCCGGTTCTAGATTGAATCGGGACTAATGGGCTGACCCGGCCTGGACCGTTGCCCCCTTTTCTACAGTGAGGGCGTCAACCCGTATATAAAGGGACAACCTGCCGATGGCTTAGGGCAAGAAACAACCCATCGAGAGCCGGGCATAGCATATCTCGCTCCCTGGTCATCGAAACATCAAGCAATACCAACCCAACTAGACGTAGGCCTTACCTTCACCGTAAGGGGCCGAACTAGTATAAACCTCTCGTGTTCTTTGCCCCGATTAACCCCTTTAAGCTTCCTAGCTGCGATGGCTCCATGACTAAGTCCTTGCAAGAGGACATCTGCCGTGAAAACTCCACAACAGTTGGCACCCACCGTGGGGCCAGCGCATGGTGGATTTGAGGTCTTGAAGGGCAGCTTCGAAGGGCTCAAGGGATACGCAGTCGGCCGGATGACCAAGAGTCGTCGCGGCAAGATCTACATTGTCGACGAAGGCTGGGGCCCCGACGTCGGCTCAATTGAGTACGGGTACCGGGTCCCCTTCGGTGGAATCCACGTCTTCATCGGTCAGATCGGTGAGCCAGGCCTTGAGCCGGACAACTGCACTGACCTCATCGAGACGGCTCAGCGCGCGAGACCAGCCCGGGCTCAACACGTCGTGAAGCGTGCCTTCATGGGCTGCATCCACGGAGGGGAACTTTCTGAAGGGTCTGAAGGTGATGGTGAGACGGCCGTCCTCTCTGACGGTGATTCGTCCGCCGGTTCAATAGATTCTCTGTATCCAGTGCGAGATGGCAGGCTTGGGGGCTGTTCCGAGGGCTCTAGTATTCCGGACCCCTATGAACCGCCAAGCTGGGCAGGAGTCTTCATGGCTGGTACTCAACCCGGCCAAAATTCCACAGCCGCAACAGCTATAATGTCCAAGTCAGGAGCAGCCGGGGCAGGAGGCCCCGTGCGCTCGCCGGCTCAGGTGCTGATGGATCTCATGGATAAAATTACGGCCCTGTTAACCGCCACAGTCATCCCTGCGAATAAAGATGAGCATAATGCAGTGGTGACACAAGTTCGTGAGGAGATAGCTCAGGCCAAGGAGGCCTTAGCAGCTGAGGATGTTAGGTTAGCCACAGAACGGGCGGCTTTGGATGCTCGGGCGCAGCAGCTCCAGTTAGAGGCTTTCCAGCTTACCATGAGCCTGAACGCATCTAACGAAGTGATGAGGAGAAGGCATAAGAAAACTCAGTCCCGTTTCCCTCTGGTTTACGATCCACGGAACCTCTTCGCGACGCCCGAAGCTGGTCCAAGTAACCCGCCGGAGGTCAATCAGTTCATGATAGCCGGGGGTCCGGTTCAACCTCAGGAGACGGCACCTCTTCGTGGGAACATGGCACCACCCCGTTACGTGCCGATACCACTGGGTCACTTCTCCAACCCCATGGAGAACTTAATTGCAGCGTCAGCACGCTTGGCGGCTCTTCCAGTGGACGGTGATGATCCGACAGCAGTGGAGACCCGGAGGATTAGAGATCTCGTGCAGACGGCCCTGGCTCAGCAAGAAACCTATTCTTATAGCCGAGACAGGATTCATTCAACCCCACCGCCCTAGTTAGTTCCGACTCGTCCAAACCGGAGCCCGAGTTACAGCAGGCACATGGAGTCAGAGGCCTTATCAAGCAATGCCCAGCGCCGTAACCAGCCTGGTGGTTATAACCCGGTGCAGGACCGAATACGTCAGGAGGACGAGCGAGTGGCTCAACTGGCGGCTCAGCTGACAGCTCAGGAGGCCCTTCCGGATTACCCGACGACTTCTGTTGAGGTGGGAGTAGCCACCCGAACAGGCGATGTCCCTTGTTTAGTGTTGGCTCTGCGTAATGTGCGTCTGCCCAAGGACTTTAAGGGGCCTCAAAAGGTGCCAAACAACACAGCCGACTTACAGCCCGGAGAGTGGATTGAAAGTTACGAGATGGCCATGGAGCTGTTGGAAGTCAGCGACGCAGTAATGGCTAAGTACTTCACCATGATGTTGGATGGAACAGCCCGGTCTTGGTTAAAGGGCTTGCCGCCCAATTCCATTAGTTCATGGGCTGAGCTAAAAGCCCCGTTCATCCAGAACTTCAAGGACACTTGCAAGCAATCTATGTCAATTGTGGACATAACAAAATGTAAGCAAGAAATGGTGAATCCACAACTCATTGGGTGTGCCAGGTCAAGGAGATTATACATTCATCTGATAAGATGGATGCAGGCTCTGCAGTCCTTATGTTAGAGAAGAATTGTCGTTTTGAGCCGCTGAGACAGAAACTGGGGCGCCTTAAGCGTGATTGTAATGATATGGGTACACTGATGGCAGATTTAGTCAAATATGCCGACTCTGATAGTACCAAGGGTCCCGCGTCTGATGAGGAAAAGACATGGAAGGGAAAGAAGAACGGCAATGGAAAGGGTCAACAGCATAGCCCGACGAATCAAGGAGGCAACAAGCGTAAGGTGGAGGGTAATCCGGAGTTTGTAGCCAATGCCAATGCGCAGGGGAACAATCAGAAACGTAAAGGAAAACCGCCCCCTCGATCTGGCGGGTTAGGTCCATCTCTTGAGCAGCTACTCAATGAGCCCTGCCCGAGACACGGCACCCGAGAACGACCCGCCACCCACTTGTGGGAAGACTGTGCCATCATGAAGGCATTCAAGAATTCCAACACGTTTGATGGCAGTCATGGGTCAGGCGATGACTCAGGTGCCGGCAGCTTTCACGGCCCGGGCGGCGGTTCAAGTTCCGGCTTTCAGGGAAATCAAGGCGGTTATAATCAACAGCAGTCTGGTCAAGGAGGACAGCAGCAACAGCAGTCGGGTTATCAAAGCCATCCGAAGCAGCTGAATAGTGGGCAGTATCATGTGTTCACCACTAGCTTATGCAAACGTGACCAGAAGATTCATAAGAGGGTCGTGAACTCTGTTGAGCCAGCAGTTCCTCATTACCTGAGGTGGTCAGAGCAGCCCATCGTATGGAGCAGGGAAGATCACCCTCCCCGGGTTGATAATCCGGGTCAATTAGCCTTGGTGGTGGCACCTCAGGTCAGTGGCTATAAGTTCACCAAGGTACTCATGGATGGAGGTAGCAGCATCAACACCCTCTATTACGAGACCTTTCGGTGCATGGGTTTGACTGACAAAAATTTAAAGACATCCAACACCGTCTTCCATGGAGTGGTGCCTGGTAAGTCGGCATACCCGCTTGGTAAGATTGAATTGGAGGTGGCCTTTGGAGATGAATATGATTCCCGGGCCGAAAAATTGACATTTGAGGTGGTCAAAATCAAAAGTCCATATCATGCTCTGTTTGGGCGGCCGGCTTATGCCAAGTACATGGCACGACCGTGTTATGTTTATCTGCAGCTTAAGATGCCGGGTCAAAAGGGCACCATCACTGTGCATGGGAGCCGAAAGGTAGCCTTGGATTGTGAAGAGGGCAATGCAGCTTATGCTGAGTCTGTCTGTGCAGCGGAAGAGCTAAGGTTTTATCAAGATAATGTTAACCCGGCAGATATGACCTCTCTGAAGAAGCCAACCACGGAGCATGACCCGGCGTTGAAGTTTAAATCGTCAGCTGAAACTAAACTTGTGGATTTCACTCCAGGTGACTCATCTAAACAGTTCAGCATCAGTGCCAACCTGGATCCTAAATAGGAAAGCACGCTCATCGAGTTCATCCGTGAGAACCGGGACATCTTTGCATGGAAACCTTCTGACATGCCGGGTGTACTGAGGGGACTCGCTGAGCACACTCTTAATATTGATCCAAAGTATAAGCCGGTCAGGCGGTTTCTTCGGCGATTCAACGAAGAAAGACGAAAAGCTATTGGAGAGGAGGTTTCTCGGCTCTTGGCGGCTGGTTTCATTGTCGGAGTTTTTCACCCGGAGTGGCTGGCTAATCCGGTGCTCGTCCTCAAGAAGAACGGCACCTGGCGGATGTGTGTGGATTACACGGACTTAAATAAAGCTCGTCCAGCTGATCCATTTGCTCTCCCTCGTATTGATCAATTCATTGATGCTACGGCGAGTTGTGAGCGTTTGAGTTTTTTGGATGCTTATTCTGGATATCATCAGAGAAAGATGGCAGTTAAGGACCAGGAGAAGATGGATTTCATCACTCCGTTTGGAGCCTTCTGCTATGTATCTATGCCTTTTGGGCTTAAGAGTGCCCAGGCAAATTATCAGCGGTGTGTACAGAACTGTCTCCACAATCAGATGGGGCGCAATGTTCATGCTTATGTGGATGACATAGTGGTGAAGTCCAGACAGAAGGAAACTTTGATATCTGATTTAAAGGAGACCTTTGATAATCTCTGGGTCTACAAGATGATGCTTAACCCGGACAAGTGTGTGTTTGGTGTGCCTGCAGGCAAGCTTTTGGGTTTTCTGGTCTCGAACAGGGGCATTGAAGCTAATCCGGAGAAGATCAAGGCAATCACCTCTCTGGCTAAACCGGCGTGCATCAATGACGTTCAGAGATTGGTGGGTCGAGTTGCTGCCTTAGACCGGTTCATAAGCCGGTTAGGTGAGAAGGCCCTACCGCTATACCAGATGATGAAGAAGACAGACACCTTTGTCTGGAGCGACGCTGCTAATACTGCCTTTGAGGATCTAAAGAGACAGTTATCTGAACAGCCGGTCCTAGCAGCTCCTATTGATAGAGAGCCTTTACTGTTATATGTGGCCGCTAACTCACGAGCTGTCAGTGTTGCGATCGTGGTGGAGCGCCAGGAGGCTGGCAAGGAACATCCGGTTCAACGACCGGTTTATTACATCAGTGAGGTGCTCATTGAATCTAAACAAAGATATCCACATTGGTAGAAGCTTGTGTACGGAGTGTTCATGGCAAGCCGGAAGCTGAAGCAATACTTCCAAGGTCACCCTATCACTGTGGTGAGTTCTGCCCCCTTGGGAGACATAATCCAGAACAGAGAGGCCACGGGACGAGTCGCCAAGTGGGCCATTGAGCTTGGGCCTCACGGTCTCAAGTACATGCCACGTACTGCTATTAAGTCTCAGATCTTGGTGGATTTTATCAATGATCGGACAGAGTTGCAGGCACCTGAGGAGAAGCCGGATAACACATATTGGACTATTCACTTTGATGGGTCCGGGCAGTTAGAAGGTTCGGGGGCTGGAGTAGTCTTAACTTCCCCTCGTGGTGACAAATTCTGTTATGTGCTCCGGCTTATGTTTCCTTGTACTAACAATGCAGCTGAGTATGAGGCCTTACTCCATGGTCTCCGGATGGCCAAAGAGATGAATTTGAGCGGGGTAAGGTGCTTGGGCGACTCAGACCTTGTGGCTCAACAAGTGTCAGGCAAGTGGGACTCCAAGGATCCCCTTATGGCGGCTTACCGTCGTGAAGTTGATGTTGTAGCTGGGCACTTCAAGGCTTATCAGGTGGAACACATTGATCAAAGGAAGAATGAGGCGGTTGATGCCTTAAGCCGGCTGGGATCTCAACGTAAGCCGGTGCCGCCTAATAGCTTTCTTGATGTTTTGCATAACCCTTCTGTCAAGTTACCTACAGAAGATGATCTAGCAGTGCCAGACCCGGAGGCGCAGCTGGTGGCGGCTCTCCACATAATCCCGGATTGGACAGTGCCTTATTTGGCTTATATGACCCGGGGAGAGTTGCCTGAGGATGAGACCTTGGCAATACAAATCATCCGGCGGTCCAAGTCCATGTCAATCGTTAATGGCGAGTTACATCACTATAGCGTCACTGGAGCGTTTCAATGTTGCGTGTCACCTGCGGAGGGTCAGGAGATACTTCGGGAGATCCATGAAGGGGATTGCGGTCATCATGCCGGCTCAAAATCCCTTATGGCCAAGGCTTTCCGTCATGGGTTTTATTGGCTGACGGCTCATGCTGATGCAGAAGATCTGGTCAGTAAATGTGACGGATGTGAGAAATTCTCACGACGAGCTCATGTGCCGGCTCAGGAATTGAGAATGATTCCAATTACTTGGCCGTTTGCAGTCTGGGGGCTTGACATGGTTGGACCTTTCAAAAGGTCCAAAGACAAAAAGACACATCTCCTGGTGGCAGTGGATAAGTTCACGAAGTGGGTCGAGGCAGAGCCGGTCAGTAAGTGTGATGCAGCAACAACGGTTCAGTTCATGAAAAAAGTGATCTTCCGTTTTGGTTTTCCACACATCATCATAACTGATAATGGCACTAATCTCTCCAAGGGTACCATGGAAGAGTTCTGTCAAAGGGAACATATCTGGCTTGATGCTTCGGCTGTTGCTCATCCTCAATCCAATGGTCAAGCAGAAAGAGCAAATCAGGAGATCTTGAAAGGCATCAAACCCCGGCTCTTGGTCCCCTTACAGCGGACGCCGGGTTGTTGGGTGGAGGAGTTACCTTATGTACTTTGGAGCATCAATACTATACCTAACAGATCTACGGGTTACACACCTTTCTTCATGGTGTATGGAGCAGAAGCGGTCCTACCAAGTGACATCCGTCATGACTCACCCTAGGTGGTGGCTTACGTTGAGGCTGACAACAAAAGAGCTCATCAAGATGCACTTGACCTGTTGGACGAAGAGCGAGACTTGGCAATTGCCCGCTCGCCGATTCACCAGCAAGACCTGCGCCGCTACCACAGCCACCGGGTTAGATCTAGAACCTTTCAGGAAGGCGACTTAGTGCTCCGGCTCATCCAGGATCAATCTGACATGCATAAGCTATCCCCTCCTTGGGAAGGACCCTTTATGGTCAGCAAGAATCTGAACAACGGGTCATACTACCTTATCGATGTTCGAGAGCACAAAGACTCACGTAAGTCGGAGGAGGAGACCCGCCGGCCGTGGAATATCGCTCATCTTCGGCCTTATTATACTTGAGCCACCGGCTCTAAATATGTAGACATTTTGATAATGTATATATTAGATAAAGCAATAAAGCAATAAAGCAGGACCTCTGTCCTTTTTTCCACCCTAAACAAGTGTATGTGTCTTCTTTGTCATGTGGTGGAACGACCAACAGGGAACGGGTCATATCTGAATCCGGCTTTCTCTCTTGTCCGGCTTAAGATCATATTTGAATCTGGCCATGGTCACCTGGGGGCTTCCTGTTCAAACATAGGTCGTATTCAAACCAAAGAGAACATAGATGTCGATACCCACTTGATCGGCATACTGCCAAACCCACTTGGGGGCTTCTTGATCATATTTGAATCATAGCTTAACCCCTTTGGTTCTGATGTGGATCGTATTTGAATCAACATCATTAAACAACTCTTATGGTCACTTGGGGGCTTCCCGTTCAAACATAGGTCGTATTCGAACCAAAGAGAACATAGCTGTCGATACCCACTTGATCGGCATCGCCACAGCCACTGGGGGCTATATGATCGTATCCGAATCTTAGCTTAACCCATTTGGAACGGTTCACTGATCGTATTCGAATCAGAGGCCTTTAAATCTTATTTATTATTCGTCATGTTTTGTAAGTATCAATATTTAACTATCTTGAGACTCTCTTGAAAATATTATGGAGTGGATTTCATTCCTCCGGATTAATATTGGTTACCTCGGGTTGTTACGAACCAGGTAAACTTCTATATATCAATTTTCAGGAGTTAAGAATACCCTCAGGGGTTGGGTTATATGAGCCAGAGAGGTAACTACAAGCATCATAGGTATATCATTATGATTATGTCTACTAAGTTTAATCGTAAGTTGGTTTTCCTAATATTGCTTGGTATATACTCTGGTTTATCAATACCTTTATATGACCCCTGCAGCGGTAAGTGGCCAGAGGATTCTTGGTTCGTCCCTTATGCAGGATAAGGCAAGTAACTTTTTTTTAAACATAAACGAACAAGAAGATCAATGAAAAGCTAGAAATATACAACAATGGCGGCTTAAGAAAGTATTAAGCATCATAAACATGCGCGAAGGCATGACAAAAATCGAGAGTTTTTTTACCCTATTACAAGACTCCCCGAGTCTGAATAGTGAAGCATTGTTTTCACAAAGACACAAACATATGACACCCGACGTCTTTACTCCTTTGGTTGGCTTGACGATTCCGATTTATCCTTCTTCGCCTCTTCGTCTGCTGCCCTGTCCTGGAAGGTTGAGGAGGCCCAGTCAATACCACTCAAGGCTTCAAACTCAGCTTCATCATCTATTAAACCGGTTGGGTCGACTTCAGGGGCAAAGGTATGCTTACGAGTTGGAGGGATCAGGCTAACATCATCATAATGAGGTGTTGGAATCCTCCGGTTCTCGTTGTCATAACCCGGCTGGTACTTGGTAAGATCAGTGTCGTTCCCAATGAGAGTAGCCACAGGGCGTATGTCTTTTACACAGCGGTGAAGTCCGCCTCATCAAACAAGGTGCCATCCTCCTTCAGACTCGGATATCCAAGACTGAGGTCGGACGGATCTAGCTCTAGAATCCACGCCTTGGCCCGGCTCAAGGAAGCTATCGCTCCAGCTCTGGCAGATGCCCGTCTTAGCTCTTGGACCCGCTGAGGCAGCACAGCAAGCCGTTTTAGCACATCTTGCAGGAGATGGGGGACATCATTTGATAAAGCCACAACGGCCAAAGCATGTTGTGACCCGGTATAAAATTGCTCCACCAGAGTATAGACTGCCTTCAGTTTGACCACCATATCCTGCTTGAGGTTTGTGCTCCTGGGGCCTGTGTTATTAAACAAAGGGTAAGCCGGAGGCAATAATTAACCTAGTCATCAAAGGAAGGATTGCAATATTTGAGGTTCATATAAAGTAACTTACCGAAGATTGCTGAGACCATTCGAGATATCTGACGCTTTAAGCCGGACAGCTCGGTGTTTGCTTTTGCAAGGGATGCTTCGGCTGTCTCGGCCCGAGTCACCAGAGAGGCCTTCTCATCAGCCCAGGTTTTCTTCTCCGATTCAAAGTTCTTCTTCAACTTCTCTTGTTCAGAGGCGCTGAATTCAAACTTGGAGTTGGCCTTTTGAATTTCAAGTTCCTGGGCTACCAGGCGGCTCTTCAGGTCCGCAATCTCCGACTCAAATTGACTTATGGTGGTCTGCATTGGTACCGGGTCATAGTCAGGATCATGATACAAATAATGTTAAGTCCCAAGCACGTTGCAAGCAAAGATACTTGACACTTGGGGGCTAATGTATGCTGAAGAATTCTACTTTACTACACCGGTTTAAGCAGATTAAGTCCCACGCACTTTGCAACCAAAGATATGTGGCACTTGGGGGCTAATGTGTATCGCAAGTTCAACATTTCTTGCTACAACCGGCTTAATTGTTTTCTTTCTAAGTCGGACAAACGGTGCTAGATAGTTTTGTAAGTCTACATCATATTTACTCATAAGAAATAGACTTGGGGGCTGGTACAGTAAGTATGGTTAAGAGAAGGTAGCATACCTCAGATTATTGTTGTATTTGCTTCACCATGTCAATTTCCAGGTCACGGCTGCTATGCGCTTGGTTGATATAGCCCGAGACGATCTCTCCAATGCTCAAATGAGTATAGTCAGTAATGTCCATCTTGGCCTTTCGGCGTTCTAACAACTCCTCCTTAGCAGAACACTTGGCAAGCACGGTGGGCCGAGCCGGTTCAACAAACTAAGTCTTGAGTATTTCCACTTCTGGATCAGTTGTCTCAGCCGGGCTAGGTGCTTCCGGGTTATCAGAACCATCAAGAGTATCTTCAGCAGGCAGGTCAGAAGTTGGTGCTGGAATGTCATGAGCCGGCTCAGGCGGTGGCTGATGTGTGGAAGAGTCGGGAGCAGCCGTGCCCAATTCCGGTTCAGTTACTATAGGGTCTTGAGCCGGCTTATCCTTCTTGTTTTTCTTCCTGGGCTTCACTTGCACACTATGGACAAGGCAGAAGAGTGAGTACAAAAACATGAGTAAGATAAAGCATAAACTAAACTAATCGGCATTACCCAGGGGAAGTCTTGAAAGCCGGCATGTTTGACTGCATAGACTCGCTGGAGGAAGGAGAGGTATCCTGATAATTGGAGTCAGATGAATTAAGAGGTTGACGAATTAAACCCGCCAAAGGTGAAGCAGAGCGTAAGTCAGAGATAACGTCGTCCGAACGCTTCCTGGTGACGTCGGGTAAGACGGAGGAGAGCTCTGCGTCCTTGCTGGTCTGGGTCTGCCTCCGACTTTCAATTTGCTGTTGCTTCAAAAGAAAGTCAGGGTCTTGGTAAGCTAAAGGATGTGAAAATCTTACTTTCCGGGTTGCTCTTCGAATTCTCTGACGCGGCAGAGGCTCGGAGTCGAAGGAGATTATAGTTACCTCTTCTTCGACGGGTTGGCTGTTTCCCGTGTCTTCCTGAAAGAGAAGTAATGTCAGTGGGATGATGATAAAAGAGTTAGGGAAGTTTAAAAGTTACCTCTTCTTCATTGTCATCAGAGTCATCAAGTTGGAACATCTCTGAGGTGCTTGGTTTCCTTTTCTTGGAAGTGGTAGGCTTGGCGGCTTTTCTGTCGGCTCTCTTAGCCGCCCTGGCTTGTTTGGCCGCCTCATGGTCATACTGGACCTTCCAGAAGCCGTCATTTGCCTGTGAGAAATTATAAAATTTGTGAGTAAAAGCAAAGTATACATGGTAAAGAGTAGTTATTGAGGTTGATGACTTACTGCAGGGGCCGGGTTCTTCTTGTAGAAGGGCAGTAAGCCAAAGGCGTTGCTGGTCACTATGCCCTCTTTTAACAAGGACTGGGTTGTAGCCTCCACCACGTCATCTGGTAAGTCGTCAGAGCTATGACGCTGAGGATCATCCTTCTCGCCTGAGTAAGTACACATTAAGCTGCGACGGCGGCTTAACGGAATTACTCTCCAAGCAACCCAGACTCGGACCAGGTCGATGCCATCTAAGCCGTTCCCCAAAAGAGCTTTGATCTTCTTGATAGTGGGGGTGAGTGGCGGACGCTCAATGGCAGTCAAGTTGTCTGGCAGCGGATGGTTAGAATCAAGGCGCAAGGCGCGGAAGCCGGACAGCGGCTTTTCACCAGCCGGAGAAGTGTCCTGGCAGTAGAACCATGTCTGGTTCCAGTCCTTTGGATGACTCGGTAATTCAGCATAAGGGAACAGGCAGTCTCTCCGTCTTTGAATTGATATGCCACCAAGTTCCAGACTGGGCCTGTTGGTGCGCTTGTTCTGCCGGTTCAAATAGAACAATTCTCTGAACAAAAGTCAGCTGGGCTCTTCTCCAAGGTAGACCTCACAAAAAACTTGGAAGTTGCAGATATTTGACACGGAATTGGGCCCGATGTCTTGAGGTCTTAAGTCAAAGAAGTGCAAAACGTCTCTAAAGAATTTTGAACCGGGTGGAGCGAATCCCCGGCTCATATGATCCGTGAAAACTATTACCTCCCCTTCTTTGGGACGAGGTTTCTCCTCGGACGGGTCAGGAGCCTGATAAGACATGACCTCCTTCTTGGGAAAATGAACGGACTTCACAAATTCAGACAGTTTGTTTTCTGTGACAATAGACGGGACCTAGTTGTAGGTCACAGGAGCCTTGGGAGCCTTAGGTGCCATGGTGTAAGTGGAAGCCTATGACAAAGTAAAAATTTCCGGTTGAAACCATAACCCGGAGGAGAGCATTTTAATGTATTCAAGGTGGCGGCTTAAGAAGGGGCCTAATGACATATAGGTGACTATGCAATAATGTTTAAACCGCTGCAGGTATCAAGGGTAATTAAAATTTTCTTAAGTCGCCAGAAGCAAGCGGTGCTGACAGCCGGGGTTGTCTTAAACCGGTCGCATGAACTACTATGGCTAAGACAGATTCAACAGAGGCAATTTTTGGCTAAGTGTGGAACAAACAGGTTTCACAGATTGCAATTATTATTTTGGATCAAATGGTCGCTCTGGAAAGAAAAATTTCTAGACCTAAAAAACAGTACAGAGAAGTTCATATACTCGAAGAGGGCTTCCAAACAAGGGGAATGAGATTTATTCTTATGCAAGATAGGCACAAACAATTACCGCAGTAGTTCTATGTTGTTTTTACGATCTAAACAGTGCATTGGAGGTGAAAACTAGCAAGGGTTGGTATCAAGCGGCGATGAATGCCGACGAACTCAAGATAGTTCCAATGCAGATCTGAGGAAGGGAAGAAGAGGAGCTCACAGATGCGGACGAATGCGGAGGGTCGCCGTTGATTTCTGGTCAGAATCAGGTTGATACAGCGGCCTAAGTCGGTGAAGACGAGAGGTTCGACAGCGGCGGCGGTGGAGCTCGAGAGACAGAAAGGCAGCAAGAGGAAGAAAACGACTGAAAGAGGAAGAATTGAAGACCTAGGTCGTGCCTATTATAAGGAGAGACCAACCAAGACGCCGTGAGGAACGAGGAGGCCAAACATCATTATCCAACGGCCCCGACGCCTCGGTTTTTGGGATGGTCAGTAAAGGCAAAGATCCATTGAGGATATGACGGAATAAAAAATGAAGTCAATGGAAGATGACATCACGGCGGGTTATCATGAATCCAGAAGATGACGTCACGACGGGTTACGACCTTCGCACTGACAGAATACAAGAAGATGTATTTTTTAAGGTATTTTAAGATTGACATGAACCGGTTCAAATCAATCTGGGGCCTAATGTTGGGGACCACCCAGGCGGGGCCGGGTTACGGAAAGAGAGGTTCATCAGAAGCCCAAGACCAAGCATGAAGAGGACGGGTCAATAAAGGGTCTAAAGGCCCGCAGGCGACTTAAGGCCCGTAGTGACGAACAGCCATAATGGCATGACTTGTAACATAAGGTAGAAGTAAATAGTCACCGAGACGGACAATGTTTATGAGCCGGCCGGGACTCTGTAGGCCGCAGGGCGTCAACCCGTGTATATAAGGGGACAACCCGCCGACGGCTAAGGGCAAGAAACAACCCATCGAGAGCCGGGCATAGCGTATCTCGCTCCCTGGTCATCGAAACATCAAGCAATACCAACCCAACTAGACGTAGGCCTTACCTTCACCGTTAGGGGCCGAACTAGTATAAACCTCTCGTGTCCATTTTCCCGATTAACCCCTTTAAGCTTCCTAGTTGCGATGGCTCCACGACTAAGTCCTTGCAAGAGGACATCTGCAGTGACAATTCCACGACAACAATGATGAAGCGTGTCATAATAAACAGAACGGTGGAAAGTTGCATGGCAATATATCTCGGAATGGCTATGGAGATGCCATAATAGGTAGGTATGGTGGCTTTTTTTAGTAAGATAATGGTGGGTGTATGGTACCGGCGAAAGTTGTGCGGCACAAGAGAGGCTAGCAATGGTGGAAGGGTGAGAGTGCGTATAATCCATGGACTCAACATTATTCATAAAGAACTCACATACTTATTGCAAAAATATATTAGTTATCGAAACGAAGTACTACGCGCATTCTCCTAGAGGGATAGATTGGTAGGAAAATACCATCGCTCGTCCCTGACCGCCACTCATAAGGAAGACAATCAATAAATAAATCATGCTCCGACTTCATCACATAACGGTTCACCATACGTGCATGCTACGGGAATCACAAACTTTAACACAAGTGTCTCTCAAATTTACAACTACTCAACTAGCATGACTCAAATATCACCATCTTCATATCTCAAAACAATCATAAGGAATCAAACTTCTCATAGTATTCAATGCACTTTATATGAAAGTTTTTATTATATCCCTCTTGGATGCCCATCATATTAGGACTAAATTCATAACCAAAGCAAATTACCATGCTATTTAAGACTCTCAAAATAATATAAGTGAATCATGAGAGTTCATATATTTCTTCAAAATAAAACCACCGTCATGCTCTACAAGCATATAAGTGAAGCACTAGAGCAACTGACAAACTACTCCAAAAGATATACGTGAAGATCAATGAGTAGTCGAATAATTATGTAACTATGTGAAGACTCTCAAACATTTAAGAATTTCAGATCTTGGGATATTTTTGAAACTGCAAGCAAAACTAAATAAAATAAAATGACGCTCCAAGCAAAACACATATCATGTGGTGAATAAAAATATAGCTCCAAGTAAAGTTACCGATGAACGAAGACGAAAGAGGGGATGACATCCGAGGCATCCCCAAGCTTAGGCTCTTGGTTGTACTTTAATATTACCTTGGGGTGCCTTGGGCATCCCCAAGATTAGGCTCTTGCCACTCCTTATTCCATAGTCCATCAAATCCTTAACCAAAACTTGAAAACTTCACAACACAAAACTTAACAGAAAACTAGTAAGTTCTGTTAGTAAAAGAAAATAAATCACCACTTAGGTACCGTTGTGAACTCATTCTAAATTCATGTTGGTTTAATATCTACTGTATTCCAGCTTCATACCCTCCAATACTACTCATAGATTCCTCAAAATAAGCAAACAACACATATAAAACAGAATCTGTTAAAAACAGAACAACCTGTAGTAATCTGTATCAAACGTATACTTCTGGAACTCCACAAATTCTGAAATAAATTGGTGAAGGTGAGGAATTTATCTATTGATCATTTGTGAAAAGCGTCAATCTAAAATCACTCTCCTGTAAAACATGGCAGCTAATCTCGTCAGCGCTAAAGTTTCTGTTTTTTTACAGCAAGATCATAAAGACTTCACCCAAGTCTTCCCAAAGGTTCTACTTGGCACAAACACTAATTAAAACATAAAACCACATCTAAACAGAGGATATATGAATTATTAATTATTGAACAGGATCAAAAGCAAATAAAAAATAAAATTGGGTTGCCTCCCAACAAGCGCTAACGTTTAACGCCCCTAGCTAGGCATGATGATTTCAATGATGCTCACATCAAGGATAAGAATTGAAACATAAAGAGAGCATCATGAAGAATATGACTAGCACATTTAAGTCTAACCCACTTGCTATGCATAGGGATTTTGTGAGAAAATAGCTTATAAGAACAATAATCAACTAGCATAGGAAGGCAAAACAAGCATAACTTTAAAATTTTAAGCACATAGAGAGGAAACTTGATATTATTGCAATTCCTACAAGCATATGTTCCTCCCTCATAATAATTTTCAATAGCACCATGAATGAATTCAACAATATAACCATCACATAAAAGCATTCTTTTCATGATCTACAAGCATAGAATTTTTATTACTCTCCACATAAGCAAATTTCTTCTCATGAATAGTAGTGGGAGCAAACTCAACAAAATAACTATCATGTGAAGCATAATCCAACTGAAAACTAAAATCATGATAAAAAGTTTCATGGTTATATTTATTCTTTATAGCATACGTGTCATCACAATAATCATCATAAATAGGAGGCATGCTTTCATCATAATAAATTTGCTCATCAAAAGTTGGGGGACTAAACATATCATCTTCATCAAACATAGCATCCCCAAGCTTGTGGCTTTGCATATCATTAGCATCATGGGTATTGAAAGAATTCATACTAACAACATTGCAATCATGCTCATCATTCACATAATTTATGCCAAGCATTCTATGTAATTATTCTTCTAGTACTTGAGCACAATTTTCCTTCCCATCATTTTCACGAAAGACATTAAAAAGATGAAGCATATGAGGCACCCTTAATTCCATTTTTTGTAGTTTTCTTTTATAAAGTAAACTAGTTATAAAACAAGAAACAAAAAGATTCGATTGCATGATCTAAAGATATATCTTCAAGCACTCACCTCCCCGGCAACGACGCCAGAAACTGCTTGATGTCTACTACACAACCTTCTTCTTGTAGACGTTGTTGGGCCTCCAAGTGCAGAGGATTGTAGGACAGTAGCAAATTTCCCTCAAGTGGATGACCTAAGGTTTATCAATCTGTGGGAGGCGTAGGATGAAGATGGTCTCTCTCAAACAACCCTGCAACCAAATAACAAAGAGTCTCTTGTGTCCCCAACGCACCCAATACAATGGTAAATTGTATAGGTGCACTAGTTCGGCGAAGAGATGGTGATACAAGTGCAATATGGATGGTAGATATAGGTTTTTGTAATCTGAAAATATAAAAACAACAAGGTAACTAATGACAAAAGTGAGCACAAACGGTATTGCAATGCTTTGAAACAAGGCCTAGGGTTCATACTTTCACTAGTGCAAGTTCTCTCAACAATAATAACATAATTGGATCATATAACTATCCCTCAACATGCAACAAAGAGTCACTCCAAAGTCACTAATAGCGGAGAACAAATGAAGAGATTATGGTAGGGTACGAAACCACCTCAAAGTTATCCTTTCCGATCGATCTATTCAGGAGTTCGTAGTAAAATAACACGAAGCTATTCCTTCCGTTCGATCTATCATAGAGTTCGTACTAGAATAACACCTTAAGACACAAATCAACCAAAACCCTAATGTCACCTAGATACTCCAATGTTACCTCAAGTATCCGTGGGTATGATTATATGATATGCATCACACAATCTCAGATTCATCTTTTCAACCAACACAAAGAACTTCAAAGAGTGCCCCAAAGTTTCTACCAGAGAGTCAAGACAAAAACGTGTTCCAACCCCTATGCATAGATTCCCAAGGTCACGGAACCTGCAAGTTGATCACCAAAACATACATCAAGTGAATCAATAGAATACCCCATTGTTACCACGGGTATCCCACGCAAGACATACATCAAGTGTTCTCAAATCCTTAAAGACTCAATCTGATAAGATAACTTCAAAGGGAAAACTCAATCCATTACAAGAGAGTAGAGGAGGAGAAACATCATAAGGTCCAACTATAATAGCAAAGCTCGCGATACATCAAGATCGTGCCAAATCAAGAACACGAGAGAGAGAGAGAGAGATCAAACACACAGCTACTGGCACATACCCTCAGCCCCGAGGGTGAACTACTCCCTCCTCATCATCGAGAGCGCCGGGATGATGAAGATGGCCACCGGTGGTGGATCCCCCCTCTGGGAGCGTGCCAAAACAAGGTCTCGATTGGTTTTTGGTGGCTGCAGAGGCTTGTGGCAGTGGAACTCCCGGTCTAGGTTATATTCTAGGGGTTTCTATATATATAAGAGGTTTTGGTGTCGGGGACAAGTCAGGGGGGTCTCCGAGGCGGCCACGAGGTAGGGGGCGCACCCAGGGGGTAGGGCGCCCCCCCCCCACCCTAATGGGTGCCTCAGGACTCTTCTGGCCCATCTCCGATACTCCGTGGGCTTCTTCTGGTCCAAAAATAATCTCCATGAAATTTCAGGTCAATTGGACTCTGTTTGGTTTTCCTTTTCTGCGATGCCCAAAAACAGGGGAAAAACAGAAACTGGCACTGGGCTCTACGTTAATAGGTTAATCCCAAAAATCATGTAAAATAGCATATAAATGCATATAAAACATCCTAGATGGATAATATAATAGCATGGAACAATCAAAAATTATAGATATGTTGGAGACGTATCAAGCTCCGGGATAGCCCGCGAAGAGCCTCGGCCTCGCGCGTCTCTGATGCCCACGGTAGCGAGGGGAACGGGCAGGGGCTTCTTCTTGGCGTGTACAACAAGTCCGTCAGTGGAGGTGCAGGGGTTCCCGAAGCCTCCATCCCCGAGTCACCGCCTGGTCCGGCGTCGTTGCTCGCCAGCCTTGGCGCCAGGTCACGACGACCGTAGAGTGGCATCTCGGTGTGGCCCTAGGAGGGGGCACCCGGCCTTGCCACACCCGGAGGTAACGTATCCTGGGTAGGGTAAGCGGCGTCGCGGGTCAGGTTGGTGTTGTGAGGCTCACCGGGCCCCCCGAGGAAGGGCGCGCGGGTGTAGCGGGGGCCGACGCGCGCTCTCGGCAGCGCCTGCGACATAGTCAAGGTGCAGAAGGGTGCTACACCAATGCAGGCGGCATCGAGCAGCTCGGTGACCTGCTCCAGCAGGGCGTCATGGTTGCCTTCTGCCAGCCTGCATCGCAATAGCTCGGTTCCACGATGAGCGCGGCTCGTGTGTTTGCTTGCTCCCGGTGGGTGAGTAGAGTTATTGCCGCGGCGTAGCTCAAAGATCGCGTGGTGGCGCGGTTGCGGCGCGGCACAGAAGCGGGCGGAGGTGATCCGTGCCGCCCACGTCCGGCAGCGTTGGCTGGCGTGCGGGCTACGAGGAGCGCGGACTAGAGATCTTCTTGGACGGAAGGCATTGCCCGTGCGGGCCGAGCGGCCGAGTGCTCAGCGTGAGCTCGAGGTTAGCCATGAGAACAGCTGGGCGGTGACGAATCGACCAGCAGAAGAGAGCCTCCGACTCACCCCTACCTAGCGCGCCAAATGTTGGATTCAGGGCTCCGCAGATCGAAGATAGATTCGAGCTCTGGGGTACATGCGAAGAACTCAACCTCCCCAATCTACCGACCCATCGATCTCATGGCCTGGCCCGATGAACTGGAATGGAAAGGGGCACAGTAGTTTACCCAGGTTCGGGCCACCTTGCGGTGTAATACCCTACTCCTGCTTTGTGGTGGATTGGCCTCGAGGCGGGCTGAGGATAAACAGGTACACAGGAAGAACAACCTCAGGAGATGCGTTCTTGTGCTTGTGTGACATGGTGAGGGTGCAGATGGTCTGAATGATCCGTCCATTCTATGGTGGTGGCTAGGCTATATTTATAATGGCCTTGGTCCTCTTCTCCCCAAAATGAAGGCGGGAAGGGATCCCACAATGGCCAAATTCGAAGAGAGACAACTAGTACATCTTATCCTGATGAAAGGTGGTCTTAGCATGCAAAGCTTTTGGGCGTGACGCCGTGGTGGGCTCGGCGATGACCTTCGTCCTGCTCTCCTGGCAGTCTTGGTATTGTAGCACGAAAATGGAAACCTTTGGTTGATTCCTCGGGACTCTGCGCCTGCGCTTGCCTCTTTAGCACCAAAGAGGAAACCTGTTGTACGGCGCCCGCTGGCGCCCGCCTGGCCTTGGTCGTCATGGCTTGCGTCTCATTAACCTCATGAGGTGGGCGCTGATATGTCTCCAACGTATCTATAATTTTTTATTGTTCCATGCTGTTATATTATCATTCTGGGATGTTTATAATCATTTTACAGTCATTTTATATCATTTTTTAGAACTAACCTATTGACATAGTGCCAAGTGTCAGTTGCTGTTTTTTGCATGTTTTTTACATCGCAGGAAATCAATACCAAACAGAATCCAAACACCGCAAAACTTTTTGTGGATTTTTTACGGACCAAAAGACCACGAATGGGCCAGAGCAGCACCTGGGGGGTGCCACGAGGGGGGCACAACCCACCAGGGCGTGCCTGGGGGCCCAGGCGCGCCTAGGTGGGTTGTTCCCACCTCGGTGGCCTCCCGCACACCCTCTTTACCCTATAAATTAACAAATATTCCAAAAACCCTTGGGGTTAACCTAGATCAGAAGTTCCATTGCCGCAAGGCTCTGTAGCCACCGAATACCAATCTAGACCCTGTTCCGGCACCCTGCCGGAGGGGGGAATCATCTCTGGTGGCCATCTTCATCATCCCGACGGCCACCACGATGAGGAGGGAGTAGTCCACCCTCGGGGTTGAGGGTTTGTACCAGTAGCTATGTGTTTAATCTCTCTCTCTCTCTCATTTTCTTGAGATGTCACGATCTTGATGTATCACGGGCTTTGTTAATATAGTCGGATCATATGGTGTTTTCCCCTCTCTATCTTGTTCTGATGAATTGAGTTTTCCCTTTGAGATTTCATTGTTATCAGATTGAATACTTTTGTGGATTTGAGAAAACTTGATATATGTTTTGCAATTGAATACTCGTGGTGACAATGGGGTATCGTATTGTTTCACTTGATATATGTTTTGGCACTCAACTTGCGGATTCCCGAGGTGACATTGGGGTAATCTATGCATAGGGGTTGATGCACGTTCTTGTCTTTGTTTCTCCGGTAGAAATATTGGGGCACTCTTTGAAGATCTTTGTGTTGGATTGAGTATTATGAATATGAATTTTCTTTGGTGTTATTTTAGTACGAGCTCTAGGATAGATCAAACGGAAAGAATAGCTTTGTGTTATTTTAGTACGAACTCTTGAATAGATCAAACGGAGAGAATAGCTTTGAGGTGGTTTCGTACCCTACAAACAATTTATTCTTATGTTCTCCGCTAGATAGGAACTTTGGAGTGATTCTTCATCGCACTTTGAGGGATCGTTATATGATCCAATTATATTAGCATTGTTGGAAGATTGCACTAGCGAAAGTACGGGCCCTAGGCCTCATTTTCAAGCATTGCGATACCGTTTTTGTGCTCGCTTACTATTTGTTGCCTTGATAGTTCTTATTTATTCAGATTATAAAAATAAAATTCTACCATCAATATTACACTTTTATCACCATCTCTTCGCCGAACTAGTGCACCTATACAATTTGCCATTGTATTGGGTGTTCTGGGGACACAAGAGATTTCTTGTATTTGGTTGCAGGGTTCTTTGAGAGAGACCATCTTCATCCTACACCTCCCACTGATTGATAAACCTTAGGTCATCCACTTGAGGGAAAATTGCTACTATCCTACAAAACTCTGCGCTTGGAGGACCAACATGAGTCTACAAGAATAAAGTTGTGTAGTAGACATCAAGCTCTTTTCTGGCGCCGTTGCCCGGGAGGTGAGTGCTTGAAGGTATATATTTAGATCTTGCAATTGAATCTTTTAGTTTCTTTTTATCACTAGTTTGATTTATAAAAGAAAATTACATAAAAAATGGAGTTGAGGTTGCATCATATTATTGATCATCTTTATAATGTCTTTCGTGAAAATGGTGGAAAGGAAAATTGTGCTCAATTGATAGAGGAAGAATTCTATAAGATGTTTGACAAAAAATCTTTGACTGATGAGCATGATTGCAATGTTGTTAGTATGAATTCTTTGAATATCCATGATGCTAATGATATGCAAAGCCATAAGCTTGGGGATGCTATATTTGATGAAGATGATATTTTTAGTCCCCCAAGATTTGATGTGCAAATTTGTTATAATGATTGCATGCCTCCTATTTATGATGATTATAATGATGAAAGTGGATTTGGAGAGGTCATGACTTTATTTAGTGATGAATCCACCATTTTGGATGAGACTTCAATTGACTATGATAACAAAGTTGCTATCTATGATGATTATGGTGATGACATGTATGCTATAAATAATAATGATAAGCATGAAACTTGTCATCATGATTTTAATTTTCAATCCCATGATAGTTATTTTGTTGAGTTTGCTCCCACTACTATTCATGAGAATAAATTTGTTTATGTGGAGAGTAGTAAAATTTCTATGCTTTTGTGTCATGAAAAGAATGCTTTATGTGATGGTTATATTGTTGAATTTCTTCATGATCCTACTAAAAATTATTATGAGGGAGGACTTGTGCTTGTAGGAGTTGCAATAATGTCAAGTTTCCTCTCTATGTGTTAAAGTTTTGAAGTTATGCTTGTTTTGCCTTCATATGCTAGTTGATTCTTGTTCCTATAAGTTGTTTTCTCACAAAATCCCTATGCATAGGAAGTGGGTTAGACTTAAATGTGCTTGCCATGTGATTCATGATGCTCTTGTTATGTTTCAATTCGTATCATTTATGTGAGCATCATTGAACTCATCATGCTTAGCTAAAAGGCACTAAAGAAAAGTGCTTGTTGGGAGACAAAACCCAACACTTTTACCTACTATTTTTGTGTGTTCACATGATTATGCTACGGAAGTAATCATGTTTTATTGCTTTTATTTCAATAAAGTGCTAAGTAGAGCCTTTTGGATAGTGTGGATGGTAGTTGACTTGATTCTATGCAAAAACAGAAACTTTTGCTTCCAGAGACAGAATTGTTTAAATTCACCGGAGCTTCGAAAAATTCTGATTTTTTTACATGATTGATATACACTACAAAAAAATACACTTCCGTGATGATACATGTTTGTCACAATAGGTCACGTTTACTGTCATGCATGTACATCCAAGACAATTTTATGACAGAATCAAGATAGTCATACATGTGCTGCCATAGAAGTGTTCCATGACATTACCAAAATTATCATCATGGAAGTGTCCACTTCCATGATGATAAATCGAGCATCACAGAAGTGCTTTCGTCAAGGGTGACCGACACGTGGCATCCACCCTAACGGAACGTCGTTAAGCATCGGGTTCGGTTTTGGATCCGATAACCCGTTAACAGCCCGGACCAATGGGGATTTTCCATGTGTAAAATGCTCAGGCACCTATGATATGTCGACACGTGGCACGGCCCAACAGAGGCCCATTCCAGTGAAAAGGCCGGCCCAGCTAAAGGCCCACCATGTTTTTTCAAGCACTAATGGGTTGGCCCGTTAACAACCTGCCTTGTTTTGGGCCAAATTGAGGCCCATACCAGATCAGGCCCATTCGCAGTCTACCGTGTTTTGGGCCAAATTACGGCCCATATCGGATCAGGCCCATTAACAGGCCACTATTCATTTGGGCCCATTCTAAGATAGGTTTGTATTTCAGTCTGTTAAATGCTCGTTTACCAGTTCGGCTCGATAATAGTTTTGGCCTATTAGCGGCATGTGGTGCATCTGGGACGTTGTTGGCCCAGTTTAACTTTAGGCCATTTAACGGCCCATGCAGACATTGGGCTATTTCTTGTCCGAAGTAACTTTAGGCCTCTTAACAGCCCATAGTCTTCATGGATAAATTTCAGCGCAACTGGCCTACCGGCCTGTTAATGGCCCATGTAATACTTGGGCCTAATTACAGCCCGCGTTGAATACGGCCTGCTTATAGCCCATCTGATAATGGCCCGTGACACTTTTAGGCCTATGGCCCGCGTAGATATCGGCCTGCTTAAAGCCCATAATTTTATTGCGCCAAACGAGCCCGAGATATATTTTGGCATGTTAACTGCTCGTCCTATTTGGGCCAAACATGGGCCTTAGGCAGTTTCGGCCTGTATTCGCCCGTGAATTTTTCAGCTCAACGCTAGCCCAATCTAGGTTTTAGCCTATTAAAAGCCCATTGTATTCTCTGGCCCAGCTGACCAAAATTTTACTCGGCCTGTTAAAGGCGGGAAACAACCATAAGGTTTAGACCTGCTAATTGCCAAGAAAATTATAGGCCCACGTTTTGGCCCATATGAGTAACGGGCCACCCTGAAGACCGACAACACTGAGATACACTAAACCTTCCGGCCTAAATTACAGCATACCGACCAAGAATAAACCAAGACTATACAACAAAGAAATTACAGCATATTACATCCCCTCGGCATCAAAGTTCACCGCCAGTGATAATAAAGGGCAACCAGACAGCAGATTACATAAACTGGGCAAGTCGCCACC
Organism: Aegilops umbellulata; assembly: GCA_032464435.1. Taxonomy (NCBI): domain Eukaryota; kingdom Viridiplantae; phylum Streptophyta; class Magnoliopsida; order Poales; family Poaceae; genus Aegilops; species Aegilops umbellulata. The sequence continues at coordinate 216,708,438 of CP136060.1, forward strand.
AGTGGAAGTTAACAGGCGTACAAAATAATAGACAGAACCGACAGCACTTCAACACAGTTCAAGAAAGGTTAGCCCGGCCCGGCAGCTGCAGCGCAAGCAACTTAGCAACCTGATGAGACTGCGCTTCTTTGGCGCTCATATCCAGCAACTTAAGCTGTGTAGCATCAATAAATGTCATGTACTTACGGTTAATCTTGCATAGAGATTGGAGTTCCAGTCGTATTTGAGCGGAAGCATGTATTTCTGCTTGAACTTCAGACTAAAGAAGTCAAACAGATTCAGGCGGCGACTTCATCGAGCTTGTGTCACTGAGTAAGTTTGACACTACATCAAGATGTGACTTCGTAGTTGTATCCCTACCCTCAATATGTTTTGCCTTCTCCTCTGGAATATGTGTTAGAGGGACAAACAATGGGTTTTTCTCACTATCATTGTGGCAGTTCTTCCTAGCAGCAGTGTTGTCACCCTGAAAGAGAAACAAGTAGGTAGATAACAGGTTTTGCACGTATAAGCATCAGTGCTATCAATTCATCTCATTTCTTTGTCAGAAATAAAGAGACACATTTTAAAATAGCATTAACATAATAGGCATTGTTCATAGTTAAGACAGCAGGAAATGGCATTGTGCAGGACCGGCCAGCTTCACCATACCATAGGATTACAGATCAAGAACACAAGCATAGATGTAGTTCTAAACAACGTATAAGCATGAATGGTGAGTGTACTGTTAATTTATACCATTTTAGATTGGTAAATAAAGAGACACGATTTAAATAACATTAATATAATATGGCATTGTTCATAGTTGAGACATAGCAGGATATGACAATGTGCTGTTGTTGGTAGTCTGACCACACCACTGGATTACAGATCAAGAACACAAGCATACACATAGTGCTAAAGAGCATAACTTGCTATGTTTAGTTTAATTTACATGGTACGAATAAGGAACTAGATTGTACAACTAAAGACTGAAATTGAGAATGACAAACTTATGTTTCTGTACTTCTACTTTATAAACTTTGAACAAGCAATTTGATGCAGACAGCAAAAATAAATAGAATTTGCACTCATAGCTATCCAAATATAAACAACAAAGTTTGAAGGCTCGAGGAGAACAAACTTACATTAATAGTGAAGACATGCTCTATAAAGGCCTTGTCCATATTGATGGGGGCACAATTCAAGAAGTTTACCTCACACTCTTCTTCAAGAGTATTGCCTTTATTCTACATTTTGTTAAGAGTAAATATAGATGTGAAAATATATGAGCAAATGGCGATTATTTAACTTAAGATGCAGAGTACAAATGTAAATACAGCATACAGGCAGAAGGCACTAACAAGAGCAATGCGGAGCTAAACTTCTTCAGTAACATTGGTTTTATTCAATATTTTGGCAAGAGTAAATGTAGATCTGATGTGTGGAAAAATGGAGGACAAGGGAAAATAAGCTGCAAAGTGTACATGAAGAACTAGCTGACAAATATAAGGACAACGGATACTTACAAGAACAATGCAGAACTAAATTTCTTCATAGGCATTGGGTTTATTCTACATTAATTTAAGCGTTAATATAGATCTGATAATTTGGAGCGAACAGTGGATAAGCAAGCTATAATGCACAATGATGTCACATAATCCACCAGGTATGAATGTAAGGACAGCGATAGGACAATAGGTACTCACAAGAGCAAAGCAGAGACCAGCATAGTTGCGATATCCTAGGTTTTGTGGTGCTGGTTCTATCGCCAATATACGTCGGGTGCTATGTGATTTCTCCGGTAGCACCACCTTTTTCAAGGACTTTGCTTGTACTCCTTCAGGTTCTGCAATCACCCTCTTCCTTTTGGATGTCTGAAACACAAGAACAGCATTTGAATGGAAAAACATGGTATGACAACAAATGGAATATGTGTTGATAATGGATGGGCATGGCATCTTCACATATATCATGAGTAAACTAAGCAGACGGCGGTGCAACAAAGCAAAAGAAATGCAAGACACCTTATGCAAGATATGTGCAACCAATAAAACCTTGCCAAATTAGAATAGGCACCTTATTGGGTGAACAGGATAGGCCATCTGCCTTTGACTCCATGAGCTCAGAATAGTCATTAGGATCATATTCTGAATATGAATCTATAGGTCGGGAGCATGTGGGTTTCATTGCATCCATAATGGACCTCAATCCCTTGATGCCAAGTTTGTTACCCATTGAACTGTTCCGCAATATTTTTCTGATGTGCGCATTCTTCTATTCATTGTTATTAAGTACAATATCCGTAAAGCATGAAAACACAAATAGTAGTGAGATTATCTTTGTAATGCAGATGATATTGTAATATAATAGAGGCTCCATGTAAACCCTTGTGTGCTATCACTGGATTCTGATGAGAGAGCCCATGTGTGCTGTAATATGGTGAGTAGATTAATATAATCTGGCACAACTACATAAAAATAGGCTCCCTGTTGGGGCCCCCAGATGTAAGGATAGTTGGCAGATGATAGGTTCATAATATACCATATAGAAACTTTATTGCCAAACCATGATAACTAGAGCGCAGAGCCAGTAGGCAGATCGTAGTGTAGATAGTAGGGGTACACCATAACCACCATAAATAAATCAGGAAAGCGGAACTGGCTGGAAAACATAGGGTTTTGCCACTACTAATATGCAGCCTATCGATCACCTACAGGCCAGCTCTATTCATCTGAAGGCGCACAGCTGTTACTATCAGTTTAGTCTATCAAAGACCGCGCGGTTCCCACCATTTCCGGGGTATTATGGCAGACCAACTCGAAGTGCATAATCATTTAGCAGAACCGGCCCAATGGAGGTGTCGACTGCAGATGTCCCTGCTCCCCTTCCTGACACGGAACATACTGTGCTTCCCATACAGAACACCGCACGGGCCGCCGGTCGAACCACCGGGCCCCATCACCTGTGTTCCTCCGCCACCCACACCGCCGCCCCCGCCCGCGTCGAGTTTTCTTCGTTCGGCGAGGCCCCACCACCGCCCCCCACAACCACCATCCCCACCCGAGCCCCTTTCGCACCGGCGAACTCCGACGAGCTCTCAAAAACGACTAACCCAATTTTGAAATTTAGTCTACTGTCATTTAACTAGTGTGGAATATAAAAGGGGAAAATCATAAGCATTGCGAGTATAGTGTTGAGCGTGCCATGGCGGATCTGAAGGTGCAAACCAGACAAAGGCAACTTCGCAACCAATGTTTGCTTTCAACTAACAAGTAAGTATGGACAAGAAATCAGAGTAAAGCAGTGGCGATCTATTTTCTTTCTGCGATAAATAAGTTGAGAAGATACGAAAGAGTACCGCCTCTACTACGGCGCCGTGTATGCATCTGCTGAGAATTTGACGGTGCTGCGGTAGCGATGGCTGTCGGCGGCGTGGAAGCAGATCTAGGAGGGTAGACGGTGGCGGCAGGGCGCGGTGGACGACACGGTCGTGGGAGCGGCGCCGGCAAGGTGGACGACGGCGGGGATGAAGCGAGAGGACGGGATGCAAGGATCCAGAGAGGTCGATCTCTTGTAATGGCCGATGGCGTCGGGGTATCAGCTCCGCCATGGTGGAGGAGGGCGGCGGTGGACGGGGTGGCGGACGGAGGAGGCTGGGGTGGAGAGGGTGTTTTGGCGCCCACGGAGTACGAATGGGGAAATGGAGGGAGAGAGGAAGGGGGAACCATTTCTTCAGGGCACGCTTGTCTCAAATGCGAGACATTTACAAACTTAGCCCCCGTTTAAAATTTCCTACATCACAGCAATATTAGTCGGTTGGGGATAGGACGGTAATCTCGCATACACCAAATATTTACCGACGAGAGTTTGTTTTTGGCGCCGACCGTGTATGAATCGGGGAGGGAGTCGATTTCGGCCGAGGAGACACTATGTTTTGGCACCCACCGTGTGTGAATCCGGGTGAGAGGCAGTTATGTCACATTTGAGTGAAATTACAAACCTACCCCTATCGAAACCTATAGAAATCGAGCCGATAGGCTTTGCGTAGCAGGGATAGGCAGTAATTTCCATCTCACAGATTTTGGTTTCGGGCGGTTACTATGACTTTCGCCGCTTCGTTCAAATTTTTGCAGAGCAAGAGTGCACGTTTACCGTGCCAACTCAATTCGAATCCAATTTGTATTCTATTTTTGTTCGGGCAGGATCCATTTTCGATTGAAATAAAATTCTATATACATCATTATGGTTTACAAATGGCATGATCTCAGATTCATAAGGTTGTATCCATCTTAATTTGGATTTTCAAATATTTTAAACCACTTTATGTTGAAATCCAATGTATGCATTCCTCGCTAACTGTCTCGAATTAATGTGTGTTTCATGCGGGTTTTTATTTTTTACTTGTCAAACATGTATAATGTGTTTCATACACGCAACATATAGTGTAATCCCGTTTAGACATTAATTGCATATAAACCATGCATTGTCTCTAATTAAAGAATCTATGGATCACTAGTATTGATAAACTATATAACATTACACGTGTCCCCAAATTCAAATGAATATGCATGTTTGATACACCAATTTGCGTTATGATATTCTCGATGTCATGATCTCCAGTTTAAATATTTGAATCCAGTTTAATCCAAATATTCGTCTCATATAGCTATCACTCATGCTTATATAGGAGTATCTCTCTAGACCTATATGCGTTCATCGTCTCTCGGGTATCTCTCATGCTACCTGTACGTCGACAATGATCTTTTGATAGTACTCTCTCCCTCGACCTCCATCACTCTATCTCTCTCTAAGTATATATCGCTCCCTGCTATGTGTCTCTAACTATGATTCTCCATGTGAAATCTCTTTCTCTCACACAAACACAAACTTCGTCTCCCGGGGTCTCATTTCTCTCTACTATTCCCCTGTGTGCCACTCGCACACACCCTCTCACACAGAGATGTCTTTCGCTCCTTAGGTATGAGAAGTTATGACTCTTCCTCTTAAATATCTCTTTCTCACACACAAACACAAACTCTGTCTCCCAGGGTCTCATATCTCTCCACCATTCTCTTGTATGTCGCTCACACACACTCTCTCTCTCCCTAGAGATATCTTGCGTTCCCTCATATGTCTCTCTAGCTATCACTCTTGTTGTGAAATATCTTTGTCGCTCGCACACAAAACTCTGTCTCTCGGGATCTCATTTCTCTCTGATATTTGTTTGTATGTGACTCACATGCACCCTTTCTCCATCTCTCTCACACCCACACACATAACTCAGCCTTCTGATCCACTCGACTCCTATCTCTAACGCACACTAGCTAGCATCTTTATGTTTCTATTTATCTGTTTCTCCATCAACCTTCTTTCTCGCCCTCACTCTTGCTTCCTATCACGCACACTATGTATGTTTCTCTCTACATGCAGTCAAGTGCCCTCTTTTTATCTTTCTCTCACGCACTCATAACTTCACCCTCTGAACCACCTGGCGGTCATCTCCAACACTCAAACTAGCCGATGTCCCTCTAGGTAGCATTTCCATGTCTGTATCTATCTGTAGTTTCTCTGTCAACATTTCTTTCTCGCACGCACTCTTGCTTCCTATCACTCACACTATATATGTCTCTCCATACATGCATTTATAGGATGATCTCTTTTGCACAATCATTGTGTCTCACTCCCTCTGCTCGCCATAGATGCATGCTCCAGCCCACGCCACTATCTCTTAAAGACAAAAACACATGCTCAATTGTCGGGCCTTCTTCCCTGCACTCTCACATGCATGCATATTGTCATACCGATCCGTCTCTCCCATGTCGTTGATCTTATGACTTATGTCTTCTTTCTTTTATCTCGATCATGCGCGTGCACACACACACATCCACGTATACATGTATACCTATCGCACATGCACATTCAAGGTCTCTATGTCTCCATATGTAGTTAATTACCCTCAACCCTAACGCCGCATCGAATCGTTCTCTTCTTGTGTGCACATAACTTCTGTCTGGATGAGTAAAACACAAACTCACACTTAACAATCTCCTTCTAGCTGCCCCCCCTCTCTCACTCTTCCCCTATATCCCCGAAACTAATAAGACCATCCCTTCGTTTAATTCCCGCCTACATGCACTCGGCGTCTCTTGAACAAACACGTTCTCTCGATGTCGACTCCTCTCACGCGCACACATCTTGTCTTCCCTCTCTACGGGCCTTTTCTCTCTCGCACCCCATCGTTGGTGGCCTCTGCCATACACATCACCTCTCTATGATGAAGCCACGCACACTTAAATTACATGTGCCACCGAGGACCCCGCGTCACACACACACACGCGCGCGTGCACGCGCACCCACCCACCCCCTCCCCCCCACACACACGCACCCACCCACCCCCCCCCACACACACTAAGGCTCCATCTCACACACACACACGCACCCACCCACCCACCCACCCCCCAGACACACATGCACACACTAAGACTCCATCTCACACACACATGCTCTAAGTGGAGCATTTGTTCCTACCACCCTTCATCCAACCTTACCCGTATGATAAACAATCACCTTAATTTACTTGTATAACATGGACAAATTCCACTTTACTTTAGTAGTTAGCAAACTTATCATCTCTACTCTTATAAAAAACCGAGTTGGTGATGATGGTGTGCCTGCCATCTTGTATATAGACCGTCCGATCTATATCTGACACATAGAAAGCAAACTATGATAATTCTACAAAAGATAAGCGCACCTCTCTCCACATCCTTATCTCCCACAACCTCATTGCTGAGCAATTAAAAAAGGAAGTCTCTGAAACAATCTAGCATGGTGGCTGCTGCCGCCTGCCGGCGCCGTCCATCCCCATGCCTCCCCCCAGTCCGACCACCAATCACCACCACGCTCCACTCCTCCTCACCTTATCTCTCATCTTTCATTTTTTCGCTGAAATTCTCGAGATACCAGTATTCCGATAAAATTCTCGAGATATCATTAGTTTTTACACATGGGATTACTCCTGCATGGGTCAATCACAACAGGTGTTTTGTAAAAAAATGCATATTGATGTTCCGTCCAATGCACGAGCATCTTGCTTGTAATTATATAACGCAAATCACAAGCAGGAAGTGACACTTTTTTACACAACCACATTAACATGGCCACGTAAATCACTAGCTAAAGTGTAATACCATTATACTTATATCCCGATGCAAAAGGTTGAGTACATGTCCGAACAGTAGAGTCGCACACACGCACTCTGTCTCTTAGAATCTCACACACACACCAGTTACGTGACGCCCACTTAAGCAGACACGTATGTTACAATTTGTGCACCCGTGGGTACACGTGATGGTGCGCATTTATTTAAGCAGAACGGTGAACCCAAATAGTAGCTGCATTCATTCCCCTCCCGCCACCTCTTCTCTGGTCGCCGTCGCACGGTAGCCATGGCCCGGCCGAAGGTAACGACATACGCCATACTCCCGCTGGAGCGACGCTTTAATCTAGAAATTTTAGTGGTCATGCATGCATACTTTTGTGCTAGCACTCCTATATAAGGGTTGACCGGTCGCTTCCCACGGACATGCGCGGGAGGTGGAAGAGGAAGGAGAAGGGAAGCGGGCTGTGGAGTAACATTTTTTATCACAATTTCTTAGGAAACTGAGTGCAATAATTAAGTAGTTTTGCAAACTACCAGTACTACACCTGAAACGGTTCAAAACCAATACTCCCTTCCCAGCGCGCGCTTCCTGTGTGAAACGGTCACTGTCGCCCTGGAGCGTCAGTGCTGCATTAATGCCCGGCCAGAGCGGAGGCGACCTCTCACTATTGCCGGCTTTGAAGCAGCGCGACGGCCGAGAGAGCGCCACTTCCCGGTGCACGCGACTGCTCTGCGTCGAGGCTGGCCATAGTTTGGATGAGTCTCCATCATGAGGAGCCACACTGACTGCGATGATATGGATCGTTCCATCTATGAAGAACATGTGGGACTAGAACTACGAGACGGACATGTACCCAGGAGTGGACGTACGAACCTGAGTAATGTAGCGCAGTAAGTGAAGTAGAAAGGCACAAATAGTATGAACATGCGTGGCATATAGGCATTTGTCTCTTACTACGTACCACTAAATGTTGTACGTGCAATGCACGGTGATGTTATGGAGTACGTGCCTAAGTAATCTACTGCTACTATATTAATTGGAGGCACATATTAGGTTTTATATTTGTTTACGTGTATGCCCCGAGACCTTCCAACTAGACGTGCCTTTCTCTCCAGCTTGCACTTTGTATCGTTCATACCAATAGTACTACTACGTGTGGTCTCCGACCCAGAAGTGGAAGAAGTGGAGACGCTCTACCACGCTATTCATATACCACTCCTTTCGCTAACGTTGGGACATCCAGCACGTGCCATGTTTGGCACTTCTTCGTCATACGAGTTGAAACGCTAGCATTCATCAGGAAAACAATATAAATCAGCAGTGATAATATACCATGCAGTTTCCTTGATCCTCGATATCGAAAAGAATAGTACTTTCGTTAGCCAACATGTGGGACATCGACCATCCTGGCCCACTTGCCATGCACGCAGAACTCCAAGGGAGAGTCACCCTGGTCGTCACGTCGCTGTAATAATGACTAATGAGTTGTCAAATCATAGGCCCAACCTTTCCCACTGTGAAGTTGCTCGGACAAAGGAACCATCATGACTTCATTGAATTCCGCTTCTTGAAGAAAACTATTGTACCAGCAGTACTGCTAGCTACAGTAGCTACTCCAGCAGAGGCCTCCTTTCGTTCATAGGATAGGAATTTTATAGGAATATGAAAATCATAGGAAGTGAGAAGACATGCATCTCAATTCATATAGAGAAAGAGATGCCATTTGATGCATAGGATATGAGTTTTTCCATTCAGTCTAGGCTAATGTTCTAGTAATTTGCTCTAAAAACTACAATAGTAAATAGTAGTACTGGTACATGCTCGTACTCAGCCACAGACACACACACTAACTACTAGTACTACTACTTATCACATGCTGGCCAGACACCGTCGTTCTTCTTCCCGGCTTTGTCAGCGACACCCCACCGTGCTTGGATCTTGAGGGAGTCCTGGATTAGGGGGTGTTCGGATAGCCGAACTATACCTTCAGCCGGACTCCTGGACTATGAAGATACAAGATTGAAGACTTCGTCCCGTGTCTGGAAGGGACTTTCCTTGGCGTGGAAGGCAAGCTTGGCGATGCGGATATTCAAGATCTCCTACCATTGTAACCGACTTTGTATAACCCTAACCCTATCCGGTGTCTATATAAACCGGAGGGTTTTAGTCCTTAGGACAACAACTCCATCATACAACAATCATACCGTAGGCTAGCTTCTAGGGTTTAGCCTCCTTGATCTCGTGGTAGATCTACTCTTGTACTACCCATATCATCAATATTAATCAAGCAGGACGTAGGGTTTTACCTCCATCAAGAGGGCCCGAACCTGGGTAAAACATTGTGTCCCTCGTCTCCTGTTACCATCCGCCTAGACGCACAGTTCGGGACCCCCTACCCGAGATCCGCCGGTTTTGACACCGACATTGGTGCTTTCACTGAGAGTTCCTCTGTGTCGTCACTTTTAGGCCCGATGGCTCCTTTGATCATCAACGACGATGCGGTCCAGGGCGAGACTTTTCTCCCCGGACAGATCTTCGTCTTCGGCGGCTTCGCGCTGCGGGCCAATTCGTTTGGCCGCCTGGAGCAGATCGAAAGCTACTCCCCTGGCTATCAGGTCAGGTTTGGAAGTTTGAACTACACGGCTGACATCCACGGGGACTTGATCTTCGACTGATTCGAGCCACAGCCAAGCGCGCCGCACTATCTCGATGGGCACGATCTAGCTGTGCCGCCGAACAGTGTCCTGGAGGCCGCACGCGCGTCGGTTCCGACCCTTAATTCGGAGCCTGCGGCGCCGATCGAGGATGAGCGGTTGGACGCCACCTCAGGGGCTGCGATCTCAAAGGTGATCGAGCCGAACATCCGCCCCGCATTCTGCAGGACCCGTGACTCCGAGGATCCGGATTCCCCTCCGGACTCCGAACCCCCCGCGCCCCTGCCGATCGAATCCGATTGGGCGCCGATCATGGAGTTCACCGCCGCGGACATCTTTCAGCACTCGCCCTTCGGCGACATCCTGAACTCACTAAAGTCTCTCTCTTTATTGGGAGAGCCCTGGCCGGACTATGGTCAGCAAAGATGGGATACGGACGATGAAGAAATTCAAAGCCCACCCACCACCCACTTTGTAGCCACTGTCGACGAATTAACCGACATGCTCGACTTCGACTCCGAAGACATTGACGGTATGGACGACGATGCAGAAGACAAACAGGAACCAGCACCTGTAGGGCGCTGGAAGGCCACCTCGTCGTATGACATATATATGGTGCACGCTCCAAAAGATGGAGATGGCGATGGAAAAGCAGGGGATGATACTTCTAAGAAACATCCCAAACACCGACGTCAGCGGCGCCGCTCTAATTCCCGCCAAAGCAAAAACGGTGATTCCGGCACCGGAGATAATACTACTCCGGATAGCGCTGAAGAACACCCCCTCCAGCAAGATTCGGCACAGGAAGATGGAGAAGCCAGCCCTCATGAGAGGGCGGCAGACCGAGAGGTTGAGGAAGATAACTATATGCCTCCCTCCGAAGAAGAGGCAAGCCTCGACAACGATGAATTCGCCGTACCATCAGACCCCTGCCGAACAAGAGCGTTTCAAACGCAGGCTTTTAGCCATGGCAAGCAGCCTCAAGAAAAAGCAACAACAGCTTAGAGCTGATCAAGATTTGCTAGCTGACAGATGGACTAAAGTCCTTGCGGCCGAAGAGTATGAACTCGAACGCCCCTCCAAGCGTTACCCAAAGCGCGGGCTGCTAACCCGATTAGAGGAGGAAGCACCTGCATCACCAGTGCATGACATGGCCGACCGGCCACCTCGTGGCCGCGACAGAGAGGCCTCTAAGCCCTCCACTCAAGCCATGCCCCGACGCCGCTCAAAACATACTAAGGCACGGGAAAATGCGGCAGACCTGCGAGATATACTGGAGGACAAGGAAAGGCAAACAAGATCGATCTACGGATTGCGCGGGCGCCCCACGGCACGTGACGGTGATCGTCACTCCGGATACGATAAATCCGGCCGGGCCGAACACAATGGACAAAGCTCCTTTGAGCTGCGTCGTGATATAGCCCAGTATAGAGGCGCCGCACACCCACTATGCTTCACAGATGAAGTAATGGATCATAAAATCCCTGAGGGCTTCAAACCCGTAAACATTGAATCATACGATGGCACAACAGATCCTGCGGTATGGATCGAGGATTATCTCCTTCATATCCACATTGCCCGCGGTGACGATCTACACGCCATCAAATACCTCCTACTCAAACTTAAGGTACCGGCCCGGCATTGGCTCAACAGCTTGACAACAGACTCAATCGGTTCTTGGGAGGACCTGGAAGCCGCATTCCTTGACAACTTCCAGGGCACTTATGTGCGGCCACCGGACGCCGACGACCTAAGCCACATAATCCAACAGCCAGAGGAATCGGCCAGGCAATTCTGGACACGGTTCCTAACAAAGAAAAATCAAATAGTCGACTGTCCGGAGGCTGAGGCCCTAGCAGCCTTCAAGCATAATATCCGCGACGAGTGGCTTGCCCAGCACCTGGGACAGGAAAAGCCGAAATCTATGGCAGCCCTCACGACACGCATGACCCGCTTTTGTGCGGGAGAAGATAGCTGGCTTGCTCGCAGCAACAACTTAACTAAGAACCTTGGCAATTCAGATACCAAGGACAAAAGCGGCAGGTCGCGCCGGAACAAGCAAAAGCGCCGCGTTAACAGCGACAGTAACGAGGATACGGTAGTAAATGCCGGATTCCGAGGCTACAAATCCGGTCAGCGGAAAAAGCCATTCAAAAGAAATACTCAGGGCCCGTACAGTTTGGACCGAATACTCGACCGCTTGTGCCAGATACATGGCACCACCGAAAAGCCAGCAAATCACACCAACAGGGGTTGTTGGGTGTTCAAGCAGGCAGGCAAGTTAAGAGCCGAAAACAGAGACAAGGGACTGCATAGCGATGACGAGGAGGAGCCCAGGCCGCCGAACAGCAGTCGACAGAAGGGTTTTCCCCCACAAGTGCGGACGGTGAACATGATATACGCAACCCACATCCCCAAGAGGGAGCGGAAGCATGCGCTATGAGAAATATACACGTTGGAGCCAGTCGCTCCAAAGTTCAACCCATGGTCCTCCTGCCCGATCACCTTTGATCAAAGGGACCATCCACTAGCATCCGTCATGGCAGGTTTGCCGCATTGGTTCTTGACCCAATTATCGATGGATTTCATCTCACAAGAGTCCTCATGGACGGCGGTAGGAGCCTGAACCTGCTTTACCAGGATACAGTGCAGAAAATGGGCATAGATCCCTCGAGGATCAAGCCCACCAAAATGACCTTTAAAGGCGTCATACCAGGTGTAGAAGCCAACTGTACAGGCTCAGTTACACTTGAAGTGGTCTTCGGATCCCCGGATAATTTCCGAAGCGAGGAGTTAATCTTCGACATAGTCCCGTTCCGCACTGGCTATCACGCACTGCTCGGGCGAACCGCATTCGCAAAGTTCAATGCGGTACCGCACTATGCATACCTCAAGCTCAAGATGCCAGGCCCTCGAGGAGTAATCACGGTCAACGGAAACACCGAACGATCCCTCCGAACGGAGGAGCACACGGCAGCGCTCGCAGCAGAAGTATAAAGCAGCCTCTCTAGGCAGTTCTCCAGTCAGGCCCTTAAAAAGCTGAACATTGTCAAGCGCGCCCGGAGTAACCTACAACAAGACCGTCTGGCACGTTCCGAGCTAGCGTAGCAATGCGGCCCCAACCCTAGCCCTCGCGATATAGCAAAACCAGTGCTTCGCGTACATAACTATGCTCTCGAAATACCATGGGCACAAGGGGAGGGGCGCCATCACGGCACGCCCAAAACACGGCCTAAACCGTACTAGGGGCTGCCGAATTCTTTTTAAAAAAAATTCTTACTTTCAGGACTCCACACTTCGGAAAACCTGTTCGGCAATTCAACTGCCGCACAAACGATGCAAGATCCAGGGAAGCAAACAAGCCATGCCGCATTATGGAACTCCCAGGTGGTCTCTGTTACGAGCAGTATACCTGGTTTGAATACAATTCCGCGGCCTGCCCCTGGCCAGGACATGTTAAATAGTCCAATATCTTTTGCTTATCGCACCATTTGTATCGTTCTGCTTTGATAGTAGCCCTTTTTATAAACAATGCATAGCTTTTTGTCTATTGTTTGCATTATCCTCTTTTTATATATATGTTCATTAATGACATGTGGCACCCGTACACTGTGGCACGGCAAATACGCCAGGGGCTTCAGTACCCCTTAATATGGTATAAGAAGTTCGTACACTTCATAAGTGCGGCACCCCGAACTTATAGCACTATATGCATCGGCTCCGAATCATGATTTGGGTCAATAGTTGGGTTTGCCCGGCTCCTATGTTTTGGTGCCTTACGTTCTGCTATATCGGCTAAGGTAGCACTAGGAGAACCACTGCGATTGTGCCCCAGTTGAGCTGGGCTGAGCACCTCAGTGGAGAAAGCTAAAACTGACTGTCATGATGAGGCGAGAGACCGGTCGCTGTTCGAGAGGTTTTTCGAGTCCCTAAAGACTTATGCTGCTTCGAGCGAGGAGCCGGCTTTGTCCGGCCAAGGCGTGGATAGCGGCCCGAACTCGGTCTTCCGAACTAGGGGCTTCGCCGAAATTTAAAATTATAAAGTTCTATGGCTAAGTGAGAGTGTTCAAGCATTATAGTCCGATTGCCTTGTTCGTTGTGCTGAGCGCCTCCCTCGAAGGACCCAAACATGGGAAAAAGAGCGCTCAGGTTTATCCCGAACACCCCAGCACTAGTGGCATGGGGGCGGAAGCCGACGACTGGCCATCTCTCAATTTTTTGATAAACGGCCGAACAGAAAAAATATATTAAATTCAATAAGCATTGCTTAGCGCATATGAACAAGTTTTCGGCACACAGGACAAACACGAGCGAGTTCATTCAAAAATTACATCCTTGGTACATTCATCCGCCATAAGGCGGGCACCAGCAAGAACATCCTTGTAATAGTTCTCGGGCTTGCGATGCTCCTTCCCCGGTGGCGGCCCGTCCCTCACCAGCTTCTCACCGTCCAGCTTACCCCAGTGCACCTTTGCACGGGCAAGGGCCCTACGGGCACCTTCGATGCAGACAGAGCGCTTGATGACCTCGAGCCTTGGACAGGCCTCCACCAGCCGCCGCACCAGTCTGAAGTAGCTTCCAGGCAGGGCCTCTCCAGGCCACAGCCGAACTATGAAGCCCTTCATGGCCTGTTCGGCCGCCTTGTGGAGCTCGACCAGCTGCTTCAGCTGGTCGCTCAAGGGCACAGGGTGTCCGGCCTCAGCATACTGAGACCAGAACACCTTCTCCGTTGAGCTGCCCTCTTAGGCTCGGTAGAATGCGGCGGCATCGGATATGCTGCGGGGAAGATCTGCGAATGCCCCTGGAGAACTCCGGATTCGGGTAAGTAACAAGTAGTTTACTTTTATATGTCTGCTTTGCATAAAGAATGCCTTACCCGCCGCTATCTTTTTCACCTCCTCCAACTCTTGGAGGGCCTTCTGGGCTTCGGCCTTGGCAGACTCGGCAGTCTTGACGGCCGCGGCGAGCTCGGACGCTTGCGTTTTAGAGTCAAGCTCCAAACTCTCATGTTTTTTCATGAGAGCCTGAAGCTCTTGCTGCACCTCGCCGACCTGCGCCTCAAATTTCTCCCGATCATTGCGCTCCGAGGCCGCTCTCTTCACGGCCTTGGACAGCGCCTGCTTGAGGGTCGCCACCACAGTCGTGGCCCCTACAATAAGTATTACAATCCTGTCATTTTTTGCAATTGCGTCTTTTTATAGACACTTTTTCTGTAAGGTATCTCTTACCTTCTTTCTCCTCGAGCTGCCGCTTGGCAAGGCCGAGCTCTTGCTCGGTCCGCTCGAGGCCCTGTTTCAAGGCACCCACCTCCGTAGTCAGTGCGGCGGTGGCTAGCAGCGAAGCCTGCATACACATATTCACTTTTTCATTAGACTCCTGCGAATATTGATAGATCCTCTATTCGGCTTTTTCTTTCCAAACGCCAAACAGAGCATCAGGGGCTACTGTCTATGTGATAACATTTTTACACATTTTTTCTTACCTCGAAGCCTGTTAAAAGGCTAGCGCAAGCTTCAGTCAGTCCGCTCTTGGTGGACTAAACCTTCTGGATCACCGTACTCATAATAGTACGGTGCTCCTCGTCGATGGAGGCGCCGTTAAGCACCTCCAGCAGATTGTTCGGCACCTCCGGTTGGACGGAGGCCGCCGGCCTAGAAGGCTTGCTCCTCTTAGAAGGAGTTCGCCTACCGCGGTCCGGAACTGTTGTAACGCCCCGGACACACCCGCCGGTGGTCGTTACTCCTGGCGGGATCTAGACTGGCCCCACAGATCAATACTAGTCTTTTCTGCGCACTTTGTCCTCACTCGTGCGCACCCGGGAGGAACTTCCCGGTCGGTCACCCATCCTGACACTACTCCAAGCTGAGCACGCTTAACTTTGGAGTTCTGTCCGAATGGGCTCCCGGAAAAGAAGGAATTCCTTATTGATATGAGTAGTCTATCATCCCTAATAAGCCAGGCTATCACATACACCCCCACTCAGAGGAACCGACGTCCTCGTCGGGCCACAGGAACGTTCCCTCTTGGCACAAACGTCTGTGCTTCCAGTCCGGTACATGTGCCATGCCGGGTGCCACGACGGGTCACAAACGTCATGAATAACATGACCACGCACCTGTCCGCAACCATCCGTGTAACCGCGAGGGTCGGATCTGATACCAACTTGTAACGCCCCGGACACACCCGCCGGTGGTCGTTACTCCTGGCGGGATCTAGACTGGCCCCACAGATCAATACTAGTCTTTTCTGCGCACTTTGTCCTCACTCGTGCGCACCCAGGAGGAACTTCCCGGTCGGTCACCCATCCTGACACTACTCCAAGCTGAGCACGCTTAACTTTGGAGTTCTGTCCGAATGGGCTCCCGAAAAAGAAGGAATTCCTTATTGATATGAGTAGTCTATCATCCCTAATAAGCCAGGCTATCACAACTGTTGAGGTTTCCGGCGTGGTGTCCAGCTCAAAGCTGGACTTGGAGCCCTGGGGGGTCTTGTCCCCTCTACTCCTGGAGTCCGGGAGGTCGCCTCGCGGCTCCTCCAGGACCACCTCCTCCTGCCTCGGAGCTTGTTGCGACGCCACTTCGGCATCGTCCGCAGTGCGGGGGGAGACAACGGGCGGAACTGAGTTCATGTCCGATGAATCCAGGGAGCCGCTCGATAACTCGTCGAGTCTGGCCTTGGGCGGACTGCATAATTACATTCGACGTTAGGGAAAGCTGCGCAACAAAGGAATATCATGAGTTACTCTGGTATCCAAATACTTGCGATGCCGCTGGACGCTTGGCCCTGTCCGGCCACTCCTCGTCGTCCTCATCGGCGTCAGGGGAGTAGTCCGGCGGAGGGGTCTTCCTCCTCTTGGACCCTTCGGCCTCCCCCGTTGGGGCGGCCTTCCTTTTCTTTCCTCCCCCGCTGGAGGGGGAGAGGTTTCTTCTTCCTCCTCCTCGTTTTCACGGGAGGAGAGCGTCTCGGATTCGTCAGATGACGAGTCCGACACCACCATATGTCGGGCACTCTTTTGAGTCCCCGTGTCGGGCAAGGGAGTCGGACAGTTAATCGGTCCGGACTTCGCCTGCCAAGCCTGTCAAAGGTGAGGGAGTTTAGATCCCGCATAGAGTAAAACTATGGAAAAACTTAAACATCCTGTAAAAGGTGAAAGTAGCTTACCTCGCTAGCGTAACGCTGCGAGCTGTATCTGCGGTCCTCGGAAGCGGATGCGGGAGCCTCGGCACCTTTGGTTAGCACCTTCTAGACGTCTTCATACGTCGTGTCGAAGAGCCGCCGGGTCGAACTCCCACAAATTAAAGTCCCGTTGTTGACACGGGAGGATCCGGCGGACGAGCATAACCTGGACTACATCAACAAGCTTGATCGGCTTGTTCACCAGGGACTGGATCATGTCAGCAATCCGGTCACCTCTTTTTCGTCGCCCCACGACAGGCCCGTCTCTTTGCAGGACATAAGCCACGTGGGGGCTCCGGATTGGAACTCAGGGGCCACGATCCATTTCGGATCACGCGGCTCGGTGATGTAAAACCACCCGGATTGCCACCCCTTCAAGGTCTCCACAAAGGAGCCCTCGAGCCGTAGGACGTTGGCCATCTTGCCCGCCATGGCGCCTCCGCACTCCGCCTGGCTGCCGCGCACCACCTTGGGCTTGACGTTAAAGGTCTTGAGCCAGAGGCCGAAATGGGGGCGGATGCGGAGGAAAGCCTCGCACACGACGATAAACGCCGAGATGTTGAGGATGAAGTTCGGGGCCAGATCGTGGAAATCCAGGCCATAGTAGAACATGAGCCCCCGGACAAATGGGTGGAGTGGAAAACCCAGTCCGCGGCGGAAGTGGGGAAGGAATACTACCCTCTCATGGGGCCTTGGGGTGGGGAGAAGCTGTCCCTCCTCGGGAAGCCGATGCACGATGTCTTTGGACAAGTAACCGGCCTTCCTCAGCTTTTTGACATGGCCCTCCGTGACGGAGGAGACCATCCACTTGCCTCCCGCTCCGGACATTGCTGGAGAAGGTTGAGGTGGGAAGTGCGGGCTTGGGCGCTGGAGCTCGGGTGCGCAGAAGATGGATAGGAAAAGGAGGAAGAAGGCGTAGGTAAAAAGGTGGATCCTTATCCCCTTATATGGGCGGATGCGGCTATGCGTCCCCACCAGCCTAGTAAAACTCGCTTGCCTCCCAAGCGCCGTGATAAATGGCGCGGTTGGGTTACCCACGTCCGTATTGATGAGAATCCCGTAAATGGGGGACATGATCTCTGCTTTGACAAGACGTGCCAAGGAAACTGCCTCGCCAAACGCGCTGAGGTGGAGAAGTGAAAACGATTTGAATAAAGGCTTGGCCGTAGTGTGATGTTACGCTATGGAATATGTCAGCAGATTAGATTTGTGTTAATATTATTCTCTCTATGGCAATATGTGGAAATTTATTTTGTAGAGCCGGACACTACTCTTGGTGTTTACAATCTTTTATGAAGAACTTGGAGGAGGAACCCGCCTTGCAATGCCGAAGACAATCTGCACGCCGGACCCATCGTCATTGAAGCCTGGTTCAGGGGCTACTGAGGGAGTCCTGGATTAGGGGGTGTTCGGATAGCCGAACTATACCTTCAGTCGGACTCCTGGACTATGAAGATACAAGATTGAAGACTTCGTCCCGTGTCCGGAAGGGACTTTCCTTGGCATGGAAGGCAAGCTTGGCGATGTGGATATTCAAGATCTCCTACCATTGTAACCGACTTTGTGTAACCCTAATCCTATCCGGTGTCTATATAAACCGGAGGGTTTTAGTCCGTAGGACAACAACTCCATCATACAACAATCATACCGTAGTCTAGCTTCTAGGGTTTAGCCTCCTTGATCCCGTGGTAGATCTACTCTTGTACTACCCATATCATCAATATTAATCAAGCAGGACGTAGGGTTTTACCTCCATCAAGAGGGCCCGAACCTGGGTAAAACATTGTGTCCCTCGTCTCCTGTTACCATCCGCCTAGACGCACAGTTTGGGACCCCCTACCCGAGATCCGCCGGTTTTGACACCGACAGATCTCCTCCGACCTCTCCGCAGCAGCGCGTGCGTCCTCTTCTTTCCTACGGCGGCGGGCCTCTCTTTTCTTGAGTGCTTTCTAACTTCTCTGCTCCCTCTGTGCGGCTTTGGCCGCCTTTTGCTCTACCGCCCATTCGGCCTTGGCAGCTTAAAATTCCGCCCACGTAGGTGTGAGGTCGTGAGCGGCGATGAACTCGGCACGGCGGGATGCCATCGCTTCCCTACCATTTTGTGTGCGATCGTGGGCGGCGAGGAACTTGGCACGGCGGGATGCCATCGCTTCCTTACCGGTTAGTGTGTGGCGCGGTGGCATGAACGACGCTTGGTGAGAGCTCTGGGATGGAGTGGTCGGACAACCGTATAGTGCATTGGTTTGTCAAGAGCTCAAGGACAGAAGGCGAAGGAAATTTGGATTCCCCTTCAATCTTGGTCATTTATTACCGACTAAAATGCATTGGCGGTCATCGAACTTGTGTTGATAGCTCACTTTGATCATTATATTATATGTGATGCACACATTAGCGCACACCATCCATAGAGGCAAGTAGCATGTACGCGTGCAGACACTCACGCTCACGCTGTCAAACCATGCTAATGCATGCACGTCGCCCTCTCAATCAAAGTCCTGCTCATGGCGCAATGCAAACGGCGAGCCCGTCACCTGCGCGCCCCGGCGGTGCCTGACATTACTATGGTATGGAGTATGTACTATCATGAGCAACCGATCATAGTGCCACTGCACACGAGTGTGAGTCTGATCGATTCGTCCATTATTCGTAAGTTATGCATGGTTGTGTGGTGTCTAATGGTGGTCGTCGAAGGCTAGCTAGCGACAAGACCGGTTGCATGGACGCTTGGTTGTCAATACGTGTCGCATACACTTCAAAGGCTCGTCATCCATGAGTTCACATTTTACCACCACGCCAGCGTCTGACCGCCCTGGCCTACCGAAACACCTTCCATCTCTAGCGCGTGCTTCCCGCCTGAAACGGTCACCGTCTCTCCAGAACGTCAATGCCGCATTCACCGGACTTAACTGCAGGTGCAGTTGGTGTGTCATTGACATGCGGGCCAGATGACTGTTGGGCCCACCTGTCAGTGACCCAACGCACCTGCAGTTAAGTCACTAAAGCAGCGTTCGCATTCACGCCCGACGAACCTACTCCGGCGCCAGCCGTCCATCCGTCTGCCGTGGCTCATTGCCATTCGCTCGCTATATTAACTTGAGCCCCAGCTCCCAGCCATAGCCAAAGACCCACACTCATTCTCCTCCGGTCCCTTCCTTCTGTCGGAACCACTCCAACCATGGCCTCCTGGCGCTCCAAAGCTCTCTTGGACGTACTGTCGCAGGAGCAGACGAAGGACATCGGTGGCTCCGCTCCGGGCGCGCTCCAAAGATCTCTTGGACGTACTGTGGCAGGACCAGACGAAGGAGATCGCTGGCTCCCCCAGGCCGCCCTCGGCCGCCACTACCACGAAGCCGGTAGTGAGGAAGAGTAGTACACGGTAGGTCGCCGCCGCTCTAGTCCCAAGAAGGCCACCGCTCCTCCACTCAGTCGACGCCAAGCTTGGTGGGATAAACATCGGCGACCGATTAGCCGCTTGATGGCGACGTGGAGGCGGAAATCTTCAGAACCTTGTGCTGCGGAGGAGGAGGTTATCGAGGCGGATGAAGAGGAGGCAAAGGCAATAGTCGGCTTTCTCAGGTTCATGGCCGGACATGGTGGTCGGGCATCGACGATCGTTTAGATTAGGTTCACAGTAGGTTTTAGTATGGTTTGTGCAAAATATGTAATGAATTTCGTCCAATTTGTAGGAAATGTTTTCGAAATGTAATGAATTTCATCCGGTTAATTTGAAATTTGCTTTGTTTGCATGAATTTCGTCCGGTTAGTTCATATAGTTGTCGAAAGGTATGCAGGCAGCATTGGATGGCATCCATCAGTGTCCACGGACAGATGCCGGTGTAAATTTGTGGGCCAGCGCTAGAGATAAATAGTGCTCCATTATTTGGCAGGGAACAGTTATCCCTCGATCAAAATCAGATCCGCCGTGTTTCGCACTCCTCCCACATAAGAGTGTAAACTCTTGCTTACATAAAAATGGAACAAGTGGACGGCACTGTAGCATGTCATATCACTCAAACTAGCCCGCCTAACGCGCGGGAAAGCACCGCCCTCATCATTTTGTTCTGGATTTCTATTGATTGATCACACGAAAATGTTTCGCTTTGCAAGTTCAAAAGAAAAGGCAGCACACTGACGACTCATACGCATCGCACCCCCGATAGTCCGGCTCGCACGTCGCTCACCAGAAGGGACACGCGTTTTCTTGCAATTTTACTGACATGTGGGACTGCAATTGAATAAACCGTCGATAGACGAAATCTAATCGCTCGGCGTTCGTCGGTTGAGAAGAGAGATATGGGGGAGGGAGAAGAGATCGCCTGCCCGTCACGCATGGACTCCAAGAAATATATAGTGATAATATGAGGTGGGAGGTTTGCTTCAATGGGAATGATGTCAGCTTGTCTTTGTTGCCGGCACCTGGACCAACTCCACGCTGTCCTCGTCAAATAGCTCCAGTTAAAAGGCCTGTTGCTCGCGCTTTGTGTTTTGATGGCTTTGATGATCTCTCTGAGCCTGTCAGTGAATCCTTTCAGTTCTCTGCAATGCCAGAGGTCAGAAACAAACGTGGTCGTAAGCCCAAGACTGTTAAGGCCACTAAGGTTGTGGTGGACTCTGAGGTACGCCGTAGTGCACGCTTAAGTGCACTCCGGGATGGTTATCATAAATCTTCAAGCAGAGGCCCCAATCAAGGCATCAACCAGCTCTCTTTCAAGAAGCGCCGAACTAGCTCAGCACAGCCAGAGGAAGAGCTGTCAGTACCTCCACCAACGCCAATTTCTGATCTTCAGCGCATTGGAGCTCGTCTGCGAATTGCACCTGAGAAGATCTCCAAGGACAAGCTTGAGGCTGGTCCTGCTACACCCACCAGCAGCAAGGGTTCCGATGTCTAGTTTCACTGAATGGCTCAATGGTTCATGGCGTACCTTTTCAAACGTCATTTATCTATTCTTCAGTTCCCTGTTTAGGTTATCTGCTCCCTGTTTTGTGGATCGGTG
Organism: Aegilops umbellulata; assembly: GCA_032464435.1. NCBI lineage: Eukaryota > Viridiplantae > Streptophyta > Magnoliopsida > Poales > Poaceae > Aegilops > Aegilops umbellulata. The sequence goes on from CP136060.1 coordinate 216,730,407, forward strand.
TATGTCATTGCATGATCTACTGTTATCTATGCTTTTTATTTTGGTTTGTAATGAATCAGACAAGGTTTAAAGATTGGAAGGTGTTATGTTGGAATGTGCGTGGTCTTAATTCTGAAGCGCGGCAATTAGCAGTTAAGCAGAAAATTGACGAAAGTGGTTGTTCGGTTATCTGTCTGCAAGAAACGAAATGCATGCATATTGATCATAGGTTCATTAGGAAGTTTTGTCCACGGCGATTTGATAATTTTTCCTATGTACCTTCGGTTGGTGCTTCCGCTGGCATGATCGTTATTTGGAATTCATCTTTCTTTGAAGGAAAGTTAATTGAGGCAAGGCATTTTGGCATCATTATTGAATTCCAATCGACGCACACTTCTGAAATTTGGACGCTCGTGTCAGTGTATGGTCCGTGTCAGGGCCCTTCCCGGGATGATTTCGTGCAATGGCTTTATAATCTTGATATTAACTGTGATGATAATTGGCTATTGTTGGGCGATTTTAATTTCATGAGATCGTTGGATAACAGAAATCAGCCTGGGGGTAATGTCAATGACATTTTTCTGTTTAATGAAGTAATTGGGCATCTGGGTCTCATTGAGTTACCAATTAAAGGTCGACAGTTTACCTGGTCAAACAAGCAAACTAATCCATTACTGGAACAGATTGATTGGTTTTTTACTTCAGTGGCATGGACCTTTGACCATCCTAACACGACTGTCCTGCCGCTAGCGCGCACGGCTTCTGATCATGTCCCATGCGTCGTCTCGATTGCCACTGTCATTCCAAAAGCTAAAAAATTTCGCTTTGAGAATTATTGGATTGACCTGCCTGGTTTCTTTGACTGTGTGGCCAATGTCTGGAACAAACCTGTGGCAAGACAATCGACGACCCACAAGATTTCCGCCAAATTTAAAGCGTTAAGGTATGCCCTCAAGAAATGGCACATGAGTTTGTCGACAATCAAGGCTTTAATTGCTGATTGCAACAAGGTTATCCTTTACTTTGATGGGCTGGAGGAGCTCAGATCTTTATCGCGGCCTGAGTTTAATTTCAGGCGAATTGTGAAGTTGCACTTGGAAGATATTCTTCATTGGCAGTATGTTTATTGGAAGCAGCGTTGTACCATCCGTAACATTAAAGTTGGCGAGGAAAACTCCAAATTTTTCCATGCCATGGCCACGGAAAGGTTTAGGAGAAACACCATCTCGTCTTTGAGGAATTCTGATGGGGATGTGGTTTCGGATCATCAGCAGCTTGCCAGCATGTTTTGGTCGGATTTTAATCAGAGAATGGGTAATGCAAAAGGAATGCACATGGGTTTTGATTTGGACGCTTTAATTACTAGAGTTGATGGTCTTCAGGACCTATCTCAGCCCTTCTCGGATTCTGAGGTTGATGCTGTCATTAAGAACATGCCTCCTGACCGTGCACCCGGACCGGATGGCTTCTCGGGGCTGTTTTTAAAGAAGTGTTGGCCAATTATCAAGGACGATTTCATGCAACTTGCTAAGGATTTCCATGAGGGGAAGTGTAACTTGGAATGTCTGAACAACTCATTAATTACTCTTATACCAAAGAAGTTAAGTCCTGAAGTTGTCGGAGACTTCCGACCAATTTCTTTGACCAACACTTGCCTGAAGTTTCTGACTAAGCTGCTTGCAAACCGTCTTCAGAAAGCGATCCTTCGCTGCATCCACCGCAATCAATATGGCTTAGCCTGGTGCTTTGAGTATATACATCAATGCAAAGCTTCCAAACGTCCCATTGTCTTACTCAAGCTGGATTTCACGAAAGCCTTTGATACAATTGAACATGATCTAATTCTCAAAATTTTGCAATACAAGGGTTTTGACTCCAGGTGGACTGGGTGGATCAATTCTATTTTATCCACAGGATCTTCTTCTATTCTTCTAAACGGCGTACCAGGGAAGCACTTTGTTTGCAGAACAGGAGTGCGCCAAGGAGACCCCCTATCTCCGTTACTCTTTGTGATTGCAGTTGACTTGTTGCAGTCTGTTGTTAATGAGATGTGCGCCAGGAGTATCCTTACTCTCCCAATTCCGTCCAACTCAAATGATTACCCAATAGTGCAGTATGCCAATGACACACTAATTGTGTTGCCGGCGGTTGATGATCAACTCATTGCCTTGAAGGAGATGCTTGGAACTTTTGCGGAGTCAACTGGCTTGCGAGTCAACTTCACCAAATCTTCACTCATTCCAATAAATATGAGCGATGAAGAAGGAGCAAGAGTGGCTGCTTTGCTGGGGTGCGATGTTGGCACGCTGCCATTCACATATCTTGGTTTGCCCATGGGAACTTCAAGGCCCACCATTTACGAGCTGACGCCTCTGGTGGATCGCATTGAGCGCCGTTTGTCTGCATCTTCCTGTTTGCTCAATCAAGGTTGTCGCTTGCAACTTGTTCAGTCCGTGTTGTGCTCCATGCCAATATATTTTTTGTGTACCCTTTCACTTCCAAAGGGCATTATTCAGCAGCTTGAGAGGATCATGCGACAGTGCCTGTGGAGGGGTAATACAGATAACCCACGTCACTCTTTGGCTGCTTGGGATCTTGTCTGTCGTCCTAAGGGTTTTGGTGGTCTGGGTGTTATGGACTTGACCATCCAAAATGAAGCTTTGCTTATTAAACACCTCTTCAAGTTCTTCAACAAAGTGGATGTGCCTTGGGTTTCTCTAATCTGGGATACCTATTACGCATCTTCTCCACCCCAAAGCACCAGGGTCTGTGGTTCCTTTTGGTGGCGCGATATTATGCGCTTATTCCCAAAGTTATCCAACCTGGCAGTTCCCCAAGTTCATGCTGGTGATACGGTCCTTTTTTGGCTTGATCGTTGGCAGCTGGGAACTCATGTTGTGTTGTTGCAGGACTCTTTCCCAAGGCTCCACTCATTTGCCGTGGACAATGCTGTTACCATCAAAGAGTTCCTTGTGCGGCCTGACATCTTGGAGAATTTTCATCTACCATTATCGCAAGAGGCTTTTTCTGAGCTCATACAGTTGCAGGCACTTCTGCCTTTGGTCACTTTGAATGGGGAGATCAAGGACGTGTGGAAGTGGCCTTCCAAGTCTGGAGATTATATGGCAAAGATATACTATAACTCTTGTTTCTCTCAGCTTGTGGTGGATCCAATTTTCAAGTGGATTTGGAAGAGTTCTTGCACGCTAAAGATAAAGGTTTTTGGTTGGCTTCTGTTAATGGATCGTTTGAACACCAGAGATATGATGCAACGAAGACATTGGATCATCCAGGATGACACCTGTGTGCTTTGCAATCTTGCTCATCATGAGGATCGGGCTCATCTTTTCTTTGCTTGCAACTATAGCCACAGGGTTTGGAACTATCTTGGGATATCTTGGACGCCACAACCAAACCAAACCACATATGATTTGGCTCAAGCAGCTAGGAAGGATTTTGGACACCCTTTCTTCTCTGAGGTGGTTTTCACCGCTACATGGAATATTTGGACACAAAGGAATGGGAAGATATTCAGGAATGAGAAACCTTCATTTCGAGCTTGGAGAAGGAACTTCATTCATGACATTTCTCTTCTGTCTCACAGGGTTAAATGTAAATATAAGGATAGTTTAATATCTTGGATAGCTGACCTCTTATAGTTTTCTTTTTGTAAGTATTTCTCCTTTCTTGTTTCTTCTGTTAGTGGTAACTAAGACTCTATTATTTTATTTAATAAAATACTGCGAGGCTGTTGCCTTGCAGTAAATAGTTTCAAAAAAAATATGAGGTGGGCCATGCGGGAGGCCGGACCGCTTCCAAGCCCTCCCCCCTCAGACGCCAGCTGCCCGCATTCATAGCAAGTAGTACCAGTAAAATACTGGCCTATAAGCCCGCTTATGTGGAGGAGAGAGAGGCATTGACAAAGCCAAGGAGTGGGCTCTGCAAGAGCCCGTCTCTACACGTGCTCCTAGGTATAAAAAACTAATTCTAAAAAAAGAGGCATAAAAAACAATTGTGTCTAAAAAAGAAAGGTAAAAAACATTTGAGAGGAAATAGATAGAGAGAAAGTGAGAAAAAGTTGTAACCTTTATAGCCAACCTTATAGTCAACACTATGGTAGTATTACATAAGGAGGGAGTTGTGCACATGCCAAGTTCACTGGGCTGCCGTGTTTCACACTCCTCCATCGTAACAGTGGAGATAATATCTTTCATAAAAAATAAACAATGAATACTCGTTGCTCGTCCTCTATAACGGAAAAGAATACTTTCCATTCGCAGACATGTGGGACGTCGACCATCCTGGTCCACTTGCCATGCACAAAATTATCCTGGTCCACCCCGGTCGTAGAGCAGGCCCAACCTTTCCCGCTGTAAGTTGGTCGGACGAAGGAACCATCATGACTTCGTTGAATTCCGCTTCTTCAAGAAAGCTTACTGTACCCGCAATACTGCTACCACACGCGAAGACTGGACGGCATTGTACCACGTCATATCACTGAAACCCACTAGGCCAAACTAGCCCGCCTAGGATTTGTACTCCCTCCGTTTCAAACTTAGTAGTACAAAGTTGAGTCATCTATTTTGGAACGGAGGGAGTACGTCTCTGTACTGCTATGATTTTGTGTTGTACGTCTCTATAATTTTGCTACCATTTTTCTACCCTATGAACCAAATGAGGCATGAATGTATCTGTGTCGACTATTGTCTGATCGATCGCTAAGCCTACAATTTTAGGAGCTTGGGCTATTGGCCGATCGACGACAGATAAGTATAAGCGTACCATGAGCTCATCAGCCCCAATGTTTCTCTTTGGTGAGTGTTTTGCAAGTACTATAGCTGGCACAGTAGCTAGCCTACTAACACCAAGAATCATCAAACAAGCCCTGCTGATATGATAAACAGTTCGAACTTACATCTAAGCATGTGATATATTACATCAAAAGCTGGTGAGGATACATCTGTTTCCATAACTCGAAGAGAGTTCGCATGATTCACTATCAAACAAAAGTAGCAAGTACCACCCACACAAGACAGTGCACTAGCCCTAAGATGGTTTGATAACACGCATCGTTCTGGTAATTAAACACAGGGCAATGCAAACTACCCTGAAGGATTGGCGCAACCAACTATTTCTTGTCATCGATCTCTCGGGCAATAACCACAGCACGGACAGCGGCATGGGAATCGATCTCTGGGGCGATGTCCACAGGACTAACCGCAACATCGAAATCGATCTCTGGGGCAATGTCCACAGGATGGACAGCGGCATCGGAATTGATCTCCAAGGCAATGTCAACAGGACGGACCGCGACATCGAAAATGATCTCTGGGGCGTTGTCCACAGGACGGGCCGTGACATCGGAATCATCAAGGACATCCACCGTCACCTGCACAACCCTAACATATTAGCAAGCACATTGCAAATAATCAGAAACCACAACTATGGTGAGCCATTATTTTTTACCTTGTGCAGCTCACCGGGGGATCCCATCCCTCCGGGGGCCATCTCCTCGTCCTCGATGGGGGCCATCACCTTGCCAGGGGAATACTGCTTCTCAACGGCGACTATCTCCTCAAACTCGGCCTTGAGCCCCGCATAGGTGGCCATTAGAGTTTCTGGGGTAGGCACGGTGGGGCCCTTGCTGTTCTTCGAACTTTCTTTGAGGAGTTCATCCGCCAACGTCGTCAACTCTTTGGCTAGTGCTTGTTTCTTGGAGTTCTTCGTCTCCATGGGTTGGCCCGCCAACATGGTCAACTCATTGGCCGGTGCTCGCTTCCTGGAGATCGCTGTCTCCAGTGGGTTGTCCGCCGGCAACTCTTTGGCTAGTGCTCCAGGATCCATCAATGAACTGACAAACAAAAAGCAATTGAAAGGAAACCACAATCGCAATGAAAATGGGAAAAGAATAGGCTGTGAGAATCAGTCGGTGCTTCGCAAAAAGAAGATTCTTGGAATGAACATATAGCAGCATCACTGATTCGCCCACCTTTCCTTCGTCGGTACAGAAGAAAAATGGCAGAAGTGAGTAGCCTGGAGTGAGGTTTTCTTCAAGAAAGGGGAGAAAGGGCTTCAACGAGCGTTCTAGTGAAATGATGGTTGCTTCGTCCAGTCCAACTTTGAGGCCACTTCGAGGCCACTTTTCCACTGCTGGTAAAGGTGGGTTTTGTGATATGATGGGTCATGACGGCCACACTGGGGTGACCGATGAGTCTCAACTATAGCACCTCGCTGTGATTTGGTGGATGGCACGCGGGCCCGGATGCTTTGATCTCCCACATGTAGATAGAGTGGCTAGTCATATAGGAGTGCTCAATATTGTGAACCGCGACCAAGGCGGAGAGGAAAACGAGAGAACTACATAATTAATGCATGAGTTTAATTAGGGTAGTTTTGTAAAGTACGAGATACATTCCTCCAATCACAAAATGCCTTGGTTGATGAGATTTGAGATTTTACCCAGTACTGCATGCGGTGTAGTCTAGTCACTTGTTGAAATCTCTAGAAAGGCAAATACTCCTTTCCGGTTTACAGGGCTATACTAGCAAGTACTAGTACTACAGTAGTGGGCTCAAATAGCAATTTTGTCTCATGCAAGAGCCTGGCTATATGCGTGCTCCAAGGCTCCTCACCACGCCCCACCCCTACACAAAGACTGCCATGCAAGCGTTCGCAACTGCCACGTTCAGTTTGCGTTTGGCTCTTTGCCTCTTCGAGAAGACGAACAATGGTGTTACTACTACTTCTACAGTATCGAATCCACTGTTGCATGTCCATCCACCGCGTGCGGGAGGGATAGCCACCGCGCGCATGGGCGAGGGAGAAGGCGTGTAGTAGTAAAATCAAGCTTCCCCTTGTTGTACGAGTTGACGCGACACATCATAGCACTGGCCCACATGGTTGCCTCTAAACTTGGCTAAAAGACCCGTAGTGTACAATATTCCATTTGCTGCAACCTCTAACATTTACCCACCACAAATTAAAATATATATTCCTGTCTTGACCAGATGAGCGTGCAAACTAGAATCATCAGGATGACAGGTAGGGCCAGAAGATTATTTTAATAAAAAATGCATGGAGCCGACCCCAACGATTTTAAGCTTACAGGCACGGTACATGCTACCCTAGACTACTCTACACATGACACTGCCACACGAGCGTCCGGGCTTCCTTTGCTCTTCGCCTCTTCGGGAAGTCGAACAATGATGGAGTACTACTGCAGTGGAGGAGTACTACAGTATGCTTCTGGCCATCTGACACCGATTGAACTGCTCCATGTCCACCGCGTGCAGGAGGGAGAGCGTGTAGCGAACGAAAGATTCTCCTAGTCCTGCCAGCCACCATGCTCATGGGCGAGGGAGGGATGCAGCTTCATTGACTTACTGCTCCTTCCTTTGCGTCTATGACAGGTGGGCCCAACAGGTGGGTGGCCCACCTGTCATGCAGCCAAAGGCGGGTGCGGTTAAGGCGAGAGGGCGTTATAGTAATCAAACTTCTCGGTCTTGTATGAGTTGACGCGACACATCAAAGCACTGCACTCAATATATTTCAATAATTTGTGTTTACCGATGCATTAGTTACTCCCTCCGTTCCTAAATATAAGTCTTTTTAGACATTTCAAATGGACTACAACATACGAATGTATGTAGAATTTTAGAGTGTAGATTCACTCATTTTGCTTCGTATGTTGTCACTTGTTGCAATCTCTAAAAAGACTTATATTTGGAAACAGATGGAGTACAAGGCATGCATGCATGACTTGACTTTCCTTTTGATACTTGCATGTGTTGATTTGATGCACCTTGCCAAATTTTGACTATAAATTTAACTAACCAAATGTTCATGCATGTCACAAAAAATTACTACGTCGTTGAAAACTATGTTCAAATACGAATCAAACGATATAATTTTTGTTAACATACACTAACATTTTGTCTGTTAAATCTTTGGTCAAAATTTAGCACCAATTACAAAGGGGCCCAATAAATATTGTACTCTCACATTTAGTTTTGAGGATACTCCCACATACTCCATTTGTTCCCAAATATAAGTCTTTTTAGAGATTCTAACAAGTGACTACATACGGAGCAAAATGAACCAATCCATACTTTAAAATATGTCTACATACATCCGTATGTTGTAGTCCATTTGAAATGTCTAAAAATACTTATATGTAGGAACGGAGGGAGTAGAAAATATAAATAATAATGCATGTTGGGGCAGCCAACGTTTCCGATAATTTTAGCCGTGGGCTTCTTCACAATTTTTTCAAGGGGGTGGTTGTTCATTTAATGGAGGGTCTTGTACCAGACTTGAACGATACAAAGTGCGACCTGGCACACCGTAACACCACTTGGTATAAGCGGGTAGCTATCTCAAAAAACAATCAACAACTAAGAAAACGGCGACCTGGCACGTACACAATTTTTGCAGAAGTGGATTGCTTATTTAAAGCCAATGTCTTTTGCAGCAGTGGAGATTATTGACTAAGGAGGTGGACCGAGAGGCGTTCGACGACATGTTATTTAAGATGAGATCTACGGCTTCTTCCCTGCTACAGCGATCTAGGAGGATGGTTTAATCTCCTATTCTTTTGGATTCAAGGCTGGCCTGCATGCCATGATTGGTTGTTGCCATGTATTCGAACTTCTTAAACTTTGCTCTGCTTCTATGATGTTTGGTTGGTTGTGTCGTGACTCTGCCTGGTTGCTTTATTTATAAAGTCGGGCGTATGCCTTTTCTCTAAAAAAACACAATTTTAAATGATTGTTTTGATGGAGTGAAAAAGGAAAACCACCCCACTACGTATATATAGGCCGGAGCCTCCGCGCTTGCTTTCTAGGGTTGCTCTATTCACACACTCTCATCCTCTCCAGATCTAAACAAGATAGCGGTGGTAACACTGTCTTTCTCCCTTCAAAAAACACTGTCTTTCTATCCTCATCGCTAGTTACAGATCCAGACATATCCCCCTCCGCCGATGAAGGGGAGGAGGGGCAGCGTTTAGGCCGTCGTCGACAGCGAGGGAGGAGACCCACTGCCGGCCGCACTGTTATCTCTGGACGAGCGCCGGCACGGGAGGTCCTTCGATCCCTTCGTCATTGCCCTAGTGTGGGCGAATCCGGTCTCCCTCCGCCCACCTATCCACATCCAGACGACCTTCAGGTATATCTTCCTTCGAAACCACCTTAGCTCTACTTCCCCAGCTCGCTATGTCGCTGCATGTGCATCATTTTCTGCCTCTCAGCCCCTCTCGATCAGATGGTCCAAAGTAACCTTTTTTTTCTTCTATTGTTAGAGGTAAAGCTACTTCATGGAGTCAAATCTTGTACTTGGTTCAAACAATAAATAAAGTGGGGGTGAGGGAATTTAGTATGTACATCAGACTTGGTACAAACAGGAAGGAAAGGGGGTGAAAGTAGTACAGACTGGTCATCCAACCGGTCTCTTGGTCGAAAAGGGAAATATCGGGGTAACGTTGTACACAGTGGTATGACCAGGACTAGATTTGCTATCCACACATAGGAGTAGGTGGCTAGAGTGAACAAAAATGGGACCAACACATATATGTTTCTTGGATGTTTGTTTCTCGGGGCAACAAACTCTGAATAACCACTTTATGTCCCTGTTTAGGTACATGGTGCTGGACTGCTGGTGCACCCACTGCCCCATGCCCTTATACCAAATATTTAGTTGTTCTTAATCTAATGCCCTTGGTAAAATGAAGCCATGCCACTGTTATAAGCCATGACAAGTTTAGCCAAATGTTTTTTCCTGTAATTGTTTGAGACTCTGACTGTTTCCATTGTAGTTTTTTGTGCAAACAGGGATATCCATTTCACCAGGTTGCTGTTGTGACCTTTTTGTGCACTGCACAAAACACTTCTTAAAAGAAGTGACTTTTGTGCTATTTAACTAGAATGTCAGAATGAAATAGTTGATTCATTTCGGTGGAACTGCACAAAGGGAGATATGTGTTCCAATCCTCATCATCAATATTGGCGCCATAACCTTCCTTTAGGTAAGAATGATATTTAATGCATGTGTTCATCTCTATTTTGTGACTCCCATGAGAAAATAATGCTATTGTTTACTAGTACACTTGTACTCCCTCACTGACAAAACCAATTCAGAAATAGAAGGCCAATCATGTACTTGGTTTCACCAACTGGTGAGGAGAAAGAGAAACAGAGCATGAAGAGGAAGAAGAAGAAGAAGAAGAATAAACAGTGGCAAGGTGATCTTGCTAAAGCCAGAGGCCTCAGTCGAGGCCATTCAAGGGCTCCGGCAACGTCTACCTTACATGTGAGACGATCCTCCAGGGAGCCCTTCCACTTCTGTTGTCTCTCCTGCAAGGTCACTTAATTAATTAGGAGTACTTAAGTACCACTAATTTATTGCTGCCTAATTTTCCTGTCAGAGTTAAACAAATCTTTAGTAGCACCTTATGTTGAATCATGTACGTGTGTATGTTTGTCTATGGAGGTGAATCATGTGGTGGAGCAGGGAGGGAATATTATTAGTGTCATGACATAATAGTGCTATTGTTTTGCATGTCAATTTATTGCCATTGGTTTAATGAGGCAATGTTTTGCGTATTGTCCATCATGAATTTGATGCTACTGTTAGAGTAATATGCTAATGTCTTTCTATCCTTTCTCACCAAGCTAATGAAAGTTTCACCTTGTTCCTACTTGTGCAAACAGGGATCATGTTGTGCCAACCATACATTTTAGTGGAACTACACAAGACAATACAATGAACTGTATCCCAGCCAGTGCTTTAACTCTGCTGGAAGTTCTTGATAATCTTTCCATACAATCTCAGCACTATTAAACAAGAGTGATTTCAACCATACATTTGAAGTACACAAAAATATACACTATTGAGTGATTCCAGTGAGTGCTTTACCATCTCTTATGGGACTACATGAATAAGCTTTTTTCCTCAGGTTTGTACCGGCCTAAGGCCTTCATCCATATTAGTTTGATGTCATCTCTATTTGTATCGTGCTACTGTCATGAGAAACTCCGTTATCTTTGCACGTTAAAGTTTTGCAACCTATGATACATGGCAATGCTTTGAGTGTTGAGCTAATTGGCACTAATTAAATAAACAAATACCTCTCTTTAAGCAAGACTACTATGGTGCTAACTTTACCAATTAAGATAATGAGGGTGCTTCTATTTGTTAGTGTATGTTTCATCAACTAGTCCCACTATTACAGTAATCTCACTCTCTCAATATATGTGCCAACAGGGATGCTCGATTTTGGTGGAACTGCACAAAAACTTTGGGTGCTTCATTGCCTCGACAACTTCCTTCATTTCTTGTCAGTCGCTAATCTGGGCTTACATTCTTCCTTTGCTGTCAGTCACTTGGCTTATCTCGGCTTCCAGTCAAAGGAAATAGTAATTGATATGCTACCTCACACAGGTTGGTACTGGTCTTTATCCTGATTATTGTGCTTGTCGTATGTATTGGTAATTTGGTATTGTGCTATTGTTTGCTGATTTCATAAAGGAGTAACTTGGAGCATAAACTCGCATGCAAATCATTACATTGGGTGATTTTAGTAGAACTGCACAAAAAGATCAAATGGACAGGTACTTATGCTGCTGCTATGTACTCCAGAGTTCACTTAGACAAGCATCGATGTTGACAAGAAGAAGTTCCTATATTCATTCGAGTATCAACCGGCGTCAACCAGTTGTCAAATTCTAAGTATTAGGAGAGTGAACGCTAAAAATATTGCTTGGCACATAGCCTAGAAAAATGCAGTCCAGTCTTTGGTCCCAACTTGTGCCTTTTGGTTATCGGCACAAATGGTAGCGAACTGTATGGCATGGAGTCTAAATATTCTAGACAAGTTGGTTGACGCGTATATTCATCTGGCACTTAATCAGTCTGCACGTCAGGGATGCTCCATTTCAGTTGAACTGCACAAAAAAATTGGGTGGTTCATTTTCTCAATCGCCTCCTTTCTTGTCTGCAATGTAGAATTTTGGCGAGCTACAGGACCAAGATGAGTCAGTAAACTAGTTGGATGAAAGTAGTGGCCAAGTTGCTCAAACCTCCCTCGGCACAAGGCCACTATTTGAGGATAAACATACAAGCAAAGTTCAGATTGTCTGTGCTGCCTCTTATGTACTCCAAAGTTTACTCGTACAAGCATTAATTTTAGCAAGAAGTACCTCCGACTGAGCACCATTTACCAGTCTGTACCCTAGGTAATTAAAGTTCGTCCATGAATGATATTGGTTGTGATCTCAATCATTTGGATGCATAAACATACTGAACATGTGTATATCTGAATCTTTTTGTGAATTATCTATGAATATTGTCGTGTGATCTATTAATCATTTGGATGCATAGACATGCTGAACTTGTGTACATATGAATCTTTTGAGTTGTTGATTGTGGGCTATCAATATGAACGTGTCCTATGAACCTGAGTTTGATACGAATGTTTACCTTTTCTGTGGTACTTGTGTGTGAACTTGTTAGTATGCCTACTTTGGGATTTGTGACGTGTGGGTGTCAATTGCACACCTTCTTCCCGAGAAGAATTGCACCTGCTTTGTTAGGGTAGCAACGGCGCATCAGCTCTTTTTAATATTTTTGTTCTGTCTTCCCCCCTCCCCCGCTCAACCTTTGCCGTAATGTTTTCGACCTCAAAACAAACATAGTACTGCGTTGTTTTGGGGGCTTGATGAAAAATCGAGTGCTGGTTTCTGTAGGTTGGCCCGCCTAGCAAATGGGCTGCTGGTCCACCACGGACTGGGAGGCTAAAAGTACAAGTTGTATGGTGCAGAGGCAAGTAAAAAAAGCCATCGAGAGCCATCCACTAAAGAAAAAAATGCTCCTGATGTGCTTCTTTAGTCGCACCGCCGGCCCCCTCTTTCATCGAGTTCGCTCGGGGATCTAGCTGGTATCATTTTTCTCCAGAGGGCGAACAAGTATCAGCTAGGCCTAGGTTTTGTTTTTTAACATGCGTAGCCCACGACTTACGGAGACAGTGGTTCAACTTATTTTTTGAGGTCCATACCGGCCTATGGGATTTTTCTTAAAGATCGGCAGCCCAATGTATTTTCTTAATAAAATGCAGATCTCTGTTCTATTTATCTATATATAAGAATAATAATTTGTCTCCAATTTATGTTTTCCCTTCTAACCACATTATATATATTTATACATATATTTATATTATTACTATTATCGTATATCTTATAGAGACTTATATATACATTATAAAAACATCCCACATGTTATTAACTTATAAAAGTAAATGTTTAACAGAAGTTGGGAAGGAAAATCCTGGTTGTTTTTTACTCACAGGCAAGGAAAATCCGGGTGATTGCGTACAAAAGCTTGCGAAGATTTTAAGGACCAATGTAATAATAGCGCCCTCATTTTTATTTTGAGCAATAACTCGCAAATTTGTTAATTATATATATATATAATGTGTCGCTCCGGTTTATTTTCTGATATTAATTGCTCCTTCTAACCTAACATTATATGTAGAACGAGCCCAGCTAATTCGTGTATTTCAAGAAAGTGCAAATGGGCTGGGATTTCTTAGAAAATATAAATAGGCCGCATTAACGCGAAATTATTTGTTCACCCAGCCCAGCAAATGGACAAAACATGGGTTAAATATATGCCGCATTTTTGCAGGCTGACATGTGGGCCAATAGGTCGAAGCCTACGCAGGGCGTTGTCAACTTGGTCAACAAATGATTATGACATCCACAGCCATTGGATTTATATCCAACGATCGGCATGCACCTTCAATCTCTCGTCTTCTTCCTCCAGCGTTGCCGGGACCGCCTGGTCTGGCCTCCGGCGGCTAGCGGCTCTACTTAGCACGCATCGCTGCGAAGCACTACCCCACCGCTAGCCAGGCTATCCCTCCACCCCTCCACACCTCATGTTATTCTCCACCGACTGCAGCCCCACGCCGCACCAGAACCGGTTATAACAATTCTCCTTGTCTCAAACTGTGACTCCACTGCAACGTCTTCCCATCTCTGGGTCTTTCCCGTCCAGGCCTCGCCGTCGTCCACCGCCTCGCTGCGCTCGGTGCGGCGTGGTCAACAAACGAGAGTCATCGGAAGAGGACTGTACGTGGAGAGCCTAACGGCTGGAACCCACGAGGTACATGGTCGCACGCAAGGAGAGTTCCTTCTTATTAAGCTAAAAAATGTTTCCTCCCCCTAACAGCTGGGACCCACCGGCTGTATCTTCACACGGAAGGAAGTGCCTCCTTGTTATGTGAAAAAAAAATATTCCTCCCGTTGACAGCTGGGACCTGTCAGATTTGGTGGCTGACTTGTGGGCCTACTAAGCGGACGTGTACGATGAATATTTGCAAAATAAGGTCTGATAAATTTTCTAAAGTGTGGTAATTTTTTCATAATTTTTGGAGTTAGAGAAGTATGATGAATATTGCATTGTTTACAGACTGTACTGTTTTGGCAGATTGCTCTTATGTTTGCATTGTTTGCATATGTTTGCTTGTTTAATGATTATATTTGAGGATAGGAGTATTAAATATGCAGAGGCATTTAGTATGCAATGTTGAATAATAATTTTAGTGATTTGCTACAGTAGATAATGATAAGTTTGTGCATAAGTTTATACTAACTTATCTCACGAGTTCTTGTTGAGTTTTGTGTGGATGAAGCTTTTGAGATTTAGGAAAACCGTGATATGAGAAGAATTAAGGAGACACAAAAGCTCAAGCTTGGGGATTCCCAAGGCACCCCAAGATAATATTTCAAGAATTCTCAAGCATCTATGCTTGGGGATGCCCCGGTAGGCATCCAACCTTTCTTCTTCAACAACTATCGGTTAGTATCGGTTGAGCCTAAGTTTTTGCTTCTTCACATGAGTTGTGCTATCCTTGAAATGTCATTTTATTTTCATTTTGCTTGATGTTTTAATAAAGTACTTAGATCTGAAAGTTTTTAAATAAAATAGAGTCCTCAAATAGTTGCCAGTGAGGCTAGGTAAGCGGCACTCACATCCCATCAACGAAGCTCTTTTCTATGGATTTGCTCTAGTGCTTCACTTATATCTTTTTTAGCACGGTGTGCTTTAGTATTTTTGAAGAAATTCTCTCTTGGTTCACTCAAATTAATTTGAGAGAAAGAAATATTATGCTCATGATCTTCACTTATATTTGTTTGAGCTTATCAAAAGCAACACATGAAAATTAGTTCCGAAGTGATAGATATCCAAGAAGGATATAATAAAAACTTTCATGAAGATCATTGGACAAAATAAACTTCATTCCTTGTAATAGTTTTGAGATATCATGATGTGATATGTGAGTCATGTTGATGAGTAATTATGCTTTAGTAAGAATATTTGTGTTAAGGTTTGTGATTCCCTATGACAGCACGAAAGTCAATAGTTATGCAATGAAATTACGTCCTACTTGTGCTGCATTATTCTGTGTTAATTATGCTCAATGCTTGCTTATGAGATTATTCGTTTCTTAGTTGTTCGCTTCCCAATATTTTGCTAGCCTTCATTTTGCACAAAGTATGATCACTACTTGTGCATCAAAAATCCTTTAAACCAGTTTTGCCACATGAGTCCACTATACCTACCTATTTGCGGTATTCTTTTGCCGTTCGAAGCAAATTTGTATGTGCCATCTCTAATTTTCAAAATAAATTTCCCTTTTGTGTGCTTGTACTGCTCGCGAGGTGGCGAGGAGTGTGATATGTCTCCAACGTATCCATAATTTTTTATTGTTCCATGCTGTTTTTTTATCAATCTTGGATGTTTTATAATCATTTTATAGTCATTTTGTATCATTTTTTGGTACTAACCTATTGACATAGTGCCAAGTGTTGGTTGTTGTTTTTTCCATGTTTTTTACATCGCAGGAAATCAATATCAGACGAAGTCCAAATGCCACGAAACTCCACGGAGAATTTTTATGGGCCAGAAGGAACACAACGGGCCCCCGGACCGCCTCTTTGCTCTGTAAATAACCCAAAAATACCAGAACCCTAGGGGAGTCGATGAAATATTCATCCAGCCGTCGCAGAGTCCAGAACCACCAGATCCAATCTAGACACCATCTTGGATGGGGTTCACCACCTCCATTGGTGCCTCTCCGATGATGCGTGAGTAGTTCTTTGTAGACCTTTGGGTCCGTAGTTAGTAGCTAGATGGCTTTCTCTCTCTCTCTCTCTCTCTCTCTCTCTCTCTCTCTCTCTCTCTCTCTCTCGCTGAATTCTCAATACAATGGTCTCTTGGAGATCCATATGATGTAAATCTTTTTGCGGTGTGTTTGTTGGGATCTGATGAGCTTTGAGTTTATGACCAGTCATATCTTTTTATATCCATGAAAGTTATTTGAGTTTCTTTGATCTCTTATATGCATGATCTCTTATAGCCTCGTATTTCTTCTCCGATATTTGGGTTTTGTTTGGGCAACTTGATCTATTTATCTTGCAATGGGAAGAGGTGCCCGGTAGTGGGTTCGATCTTATGGTGCTTGATCCCAGTGACAGGAAGGGAAACAACGCGTATGTATCGTTGCTACTAAGGATAAAAAGATGGGACCTATATCTATGCAATAGATAAATGTATCTTGTCTACATCATGTCATCGTTCTTATTGCATTACTCCGTTTTTCCATGAACTTAATACAGTAGATGCATGTTGGATAGCGGTTGATGCTTGGAGTAATAGTAGTAGATGCAGGCAGGAGTCGGTCTACTAATCTTGGACGTGATGCCTATGTAATGATCATTGTCTGGATATCGTCATAATTATTTGAGGTTCTATCAATTCCCCAACAGTAATTTGTTTACCCACCGTTTGCTATCTTTCTCGAGAGAAGCCACTAGTGAAACCTACGCCCCCCGGGTCTACTTTCTCATATATTTGCTTGTGATCTACTTTTTCTTTGCATTTTTATTCCGATCTATTAAACAAAAAATACAAAATACTTTGTTGCACTTTATTTTACTTACGATCTACTATTTCAATCTATTACAAATATCTGGAATCGTTACCCGAAAGGGATTGACAACCCCTTTAACATGTCGGGTTGCGAGGTGTTGTTATTTGTGTGGAGGTGCTGTTTACGTTGTGTTTCTTGGTTCTCCTCCTGGTTCGATAACCTTGGTTTCATCACTGAGGGAAATACCTACCTTCGCTGTGCTACATCATCCCTTCCTCTTTGGGGAAATACCGACGTAGTCCTAGCAGACAGGAGCTTTCTGGCGCTATAGTCACGGAGCAATCAAAAGGAATTTGTAGCACCGTTGCCGGAGAGGATCTTGAACATAACCAGGTTCCTAATCACAAATCTCATTTCCTTGCAATTTACATTGTTTTCCATTTGCCTCTCGTTTTCCTCTCCCCACTTCACAAAAATTTGCCGTTTTATTCGCCTCTCTTTTTTCGTTCGCCATTTTCTCGTCAGATCTATTCTTTGCTTGCAATCATGAGTGATTTCAGTATGGCACCAACAGATGATGGCCTGACTCCTAAGATTGGACGTACAGGCAATCTGGATGCTAAAACTTTTATCTTGGGGCAAGGGAACTGTCACATCCTAGCTAGCTCATGCATTAGAGTGTGCATCATGTTTACTTTTGACAGAAATTTGAAATGGGGAAGGCAGAACCCCCAGCACCCCTCCTGAAATCAACTAGGGTTTACTAAAAATATTTTCAATGAACCTGAAATGCCCTTCTAAAATGTTCACCCTCTTTGTCTTGGGTTAAAACCTCTGGCAAAAATGGTGCATATATTTCTAGATCAACAGAAGGTCATTGAATTAATGCATAAGTATTTGAATTTGGGCATTTAAAATTTATAAAATATTTCAAATGCTCAAATATTTCCAAACTAAAATGTTCCTTGCTGGAAATATTCTAACTAAGGACCAGATGAAGTTTGGTGATTTTAGGAGTTGTTTTAGTATTTTTAATAAGTCCACAAATTCACAGAAAAAAATTGAAAAAGGAAACAAATGGAAAAACTTACCTGGCGCCTACTAACCGGCCCACCTGCCGGCCCAGCCCAGCTGCCGCGCCAGCTAGCTGCTTGGCTCGGCCAGGCAGGCACGCAGGTGTTCGACGGCGGCACCAGCATGCTCCATGCAGCTGGCCGCCGCCCTGCTTCACCTTCTCGCCGCCCCGCTGGCCTGGACGTGTTCCACGTCGCCGCCTCGAGCCCCTGGACTTGCCCTTTCGCCCTGCCTCGCCTCCCTCGCTCCCCTTCGCCATGGCCGACGCCACCGCCGCCGCACCTTCGCCGTAGCCGTGCTCTTCGTCAACCCCACGCCGCGCCACCGTGTCCAACCGCTTCACCGTCGTCGTTTTCGTCGGACAGCCGAGCCCCGAGCGCTCGCGTGCCCCGAAGCCACCGCACCGACCTCGCCTGAGTCCACCATCACCGGAGAACCCCTTCAACGCCGTCACCGCATCAGTTCGTAACCGACCCCGCCGGTGGCCTCTACGAGTGCTCTGTGAGCCTAGCTACCCGTCCTACCCTTCCATTTTCGCCCCCGAGCCGTGTAGCCACCGCACGAAGATCACCCGCACGCACCGCCGCGGATCTCGTCGCCGACGTGCTCCCGGCCATCCTCCGGCCACCTCTCGGTGTCCATCGCACTCACCACGCTGCGTTGGGTCCAACCGTGCACTCCCCGCACCTCACTGCACCCCCCAGCTCGAGTTCGCCTCCAACCGAACTCCGGCAGCCGCCTAGGTCGTCGCCAGCGCCGACTCCGGCCACCCTGACCCCAACCAACTCCATCAAGAGCTGCGGTTCATCCCCAGCTCCACTTAGATGCCTTCCGCGCCTCATTTGGTGGCCGGAACGGCCAAAACCACTTCCGCCGCCGCGTCGGGCTCGCCGGCGGCTAAACGCCGGTGCAGCCGACCTGACTTTGACCATGGGTGGGCCCTCGTTGACTCCCCTGAGTCAATGACAGGTGGGGCCTCCCCCTGTTAACTAATTAGATTAGTTCTAATTAAAATTAATTAGTTAAACTAACTACTGACATGCGGGTCCCACTGGTCAGTTTGACCTGGACGCCCCGTTGACCCCTGACGTCACACTGACGCAGTAAATTAATTACTGGATTTATTTTTGTACAGGAAAATCCAGAAATTAGTCCAAACTTCAAAAAATCATAGAAATTAATCTGTATCTCCAAATGCAAAGTTCTATATATGAAAAATGATCAGAAAAATCCAAGCTACCCATTGGTGCTGGTTTCATGCATGTCAGAACAAGTTAAACCCACTGTTTAGGCATTACAAGGTGATGCACTAATTTGGACATGTTAAATGAGCTAACAATTGAACCTTTGGTTCAAATAAGCACTTACTCTTCTGTTTAGCTTGCATTAGACCAAGACACATCCATACTACCATGTCATAGCATGCATCATATTGTTGCATATCGTCATGTGTTGATTGTGTTCCGATGTGTTCTTCGTGGTAGGTTCTGCCTCCGAGGATATCTCCGAGTATCCAACTGAAGGGCAGTATCCCGCTACTACTCCATCAGGCAAGCAGCCCATTGATCATTCCGATACAAACCCATGTTCTCGCTTCTGCCCTTGTTTACTGCATTAAGACAATGCGTTTCAAACTGCTGTGTGTTGCGGTAGTTGAACCCACTTCCTTTGCATGACCTGTCATTGCCACAGTAACTAGATGAAACCCACTAGCATGTGTAGGAGTTGATTGAGCCAATATATGTGTGTGTGTTCCTACCATGCTATGCTTGCTATGCTTAGAGTTGTGTCAGGTCTGGCTCATCGGGATGATGAACTGGAGTGAAAGGTTGTGTCGGTGACAAGAGTGAAGTGTTGAACACGATTTGGTAAAGGAATCGATGAGAGGCCATGTAGGAGTACATGGTGGGTTGTTTCATTGAGGCCGTCCTTAAGAACTGAGATCTGTGTGTGTGTTTTAAGACTCAGCTACTACCACGCATTGGGCCCGAAACCAATGGACCCTCTCGGCTTCTTGATCACGCTTGTCCTCTGTCCAGGAGTTGCAAAGTAGTTTCTGGTGTTTGTAGTATGCTGGGGGCCGCACGCAGCGCTGACCGTCGGGGTGGGCTGTGTTGCCGTAGGCACGTGGCCGGGCCAGCCGGACGCCCGTTTGGTGTCTCGGAACCCTGTTCACATCGTTCGGGGCCGTTAGTGGAAACCTCGGTCGGACTCCCTGCGGATGGAACCCGAATAGGCGATAAACCTGGACTAGAGACTTGAGTGTTTAGGTAGGCCATGGCCGACGCCCTCGCTGGGCTTCCGCTTGAAGGTTGCCGAGTACATGTCGTGTAAACGGCGGTGAGTGGTGAGAGCATGTGTGAAGAAGTACACCCCTGCAGGGTAAAAATCTATTCGAATAGCCGCGTCCGCGGTAAAGGACTACTTGGTCACCTATACAGTTCATAGACAAGTTAAATGGATACTACTAAAAATCTCAAGATAAGTGTGAGTACCGCGGATGGCCCTCTCGTAGGATGGCGAGAGAGGATCCACGGTGGAGTATTGTGATGGTGATAGTGGACTCGTGTGCGACAAATGATTTACAAGTGGTGTCTATCGTAGGATAGCTTAGCCAAGAGTCAAAGCTGGCTTGCTGCAATAACCCCACTACCTTCTTGAGAATGTGCATGTATAGTAGGTTCCTGTTGTAAGACTTGTTGAGTACCTCCGTACTCATGTTGCTTTAATCATGTTTTTCAGACGACTGCACCAACCCCTCTGATGGGTTCTATGTAGACCTCGACGTTGACGAGTGACTTATCACCCAGGTGGTGATCCAAGACTTGTGAAGGGTCGATGTAGATAGACAGGCTTCGTCCAGCCTTCTTTCTTTCTAGTGTCTGTACTCAGACTACTTTGCTTCCGCATGTGCTTGTATGCTTGTATGACTTGAGTGTTGGGTCATGTGACCCCTATCTGTATGGATGATATGTATGGCTCCTCGGAGCCTTCTAAATAAAGTACTTGAGTTGTAGAGTTTTGTTGTGATGCCATGTTGTATTTACTCATATCGGGCATATTGTGTGTATGATTGAAATGCTTGGTATGAGTGGGATCCGACTATCTAGTTGTTTATCCTTAGCAGCCTTTCATATGGGGAAATGTAAGTCTAGTGCTTCTGAGCGATAGTAGTCCGCTACAGCCCGGTTCACCGGAGTCCTGCTAGCCCAGCACTACTGCTTGGAACACTTGACTGGCCGGCATGTGTTTCACCTCGTTCCTATGTCTGTCCCTTCGGGGAAATGTCACGCGCTGTTATTCGGAGTCCTGCCTAGCCTGCTACAGCCCGGATTACCGGAGTCCTTTTAGCCCAGTGCTACAGCCCGAATAAATACGTTGATGACGGACATGCTCGATGTGATTCATGTATGCCTGTCCTCATAGGCTAGCGCCGCTTTGGGTTCACGACTAGCCATGTCGGTCCGGGTTCTCTGTCATATGGATGCTAGCGACACTATCATATACGTGAGCCAAAAGGCGCAAACGGTCCCGGGCCAGGTAAGGTGGCACCCGTGGGAGTACCGTGCGTGAGGCCGCAAAGTGATATGATGTGTTACACGCTGGATCAATGTGGCTTAGGATCGGGGTCCTGATAGCGTTGGCATCGGAGCCGGACTGCCTGTAGGTTCGCTAAGCCAAACTGGTCGATGTTGAGTCTAGAAATGCTCTAGTTATATGTAGGGGAATTGATTGTGGGAGGGAACGTAAGGCTCTTTTACTCCTTTACCTTATGCCCTCTATTCTGAGTCATTCTCTTCTCATTCTACGTGGGTTAAGGACTAGGCTCTCTTCTCTCTATCAGGTTCACGTGTTACTAAATCCGTAGTAACTTATAGGATTGTTGGATACAACCCAGTTCAGTTCTACTAAAGTTTAGTATGTTGCCAATTGAACCAGAACCTTGATATGATGATGTTGAGTGGTTTCGCAAACTGTTGTGGATGTCTCAAGTCTTTTTCTGAGCATTTACAGCCGTTATGCTGTCCAATTTCTTCCAGAAATTCTAATGCCTTTGCACTATGTTGTGCTTTCAGATGGCTACCCGTCCCCAGAACCAAGTGGTTCGTCTGACCCGTTGCATTGGTATATGTGGCCATACCGCCATGTTGGTTCGAGTGATGGTTGAGGCAGGTTACCGATGGTACCCTGAATACACCTTCGAAGAGCAGTTTAGAGATTTTAACCAGAGCCAATATCTGTGCACGGTCAGGATATTTCCATCTTATCCCGGAGCCACGGAAGCACTCCACTGTTCTTATGGACTTGGGATCACTATTGGGATGTCCGTTCAAGATGCAGCCTACTCGATGATGACCATCATTCGAGCCAGAACTGCCTTGTTGAGCAACATTGAATTTCGTTACATGCCAGCATCCCTCCCTGGGGCGCATGGTCATCTTCAGGGCATGTACAGTGATGCATCCCATGAGGACTCACTCCTCCGCACCACTACTGAGATGTTGGAAGACAAGGACCGGGAAAACCGGGCCTTGCGTATGGAGCTCTTTAATGCTCGTGCTGATCATTGGGCCACTTTGACGAGGTTTGCACCTGCTGTGCAAGCCGGATACATGGACATGAGAGACTTGTACCCTATGCGGGCTAGTCTGCCAGACTTCATGGAATGGCATGAGGTGGGAGGCATCACCCCTCCTCGTGGACCTCGTCTGCCGCCGTCTGTTGGACCAAGGCCGCACCCAAGTCCCTATGGTCCACAATCACCGCAGGACTGCCTGTTCCCAGATGATCATGTTCCGCTTCCAGGTCTGGGTGGTGACTTCTATGAGGCCTTCTACGGAGCCGTCTGAGCTAGTAGTAGTCTCGCTAGTATTGTAACAGTTGTATGTCCACCGTCCTGCGTGACCCGTGGAATATGACTTAGTGTGTATCAATGCCGGAGGTGTAGTTAAATAATGTATAGGAGCTTGGAATGCCTTCAATGAGATGTAACGTCTTCATCATAGTGGTACTTCAGCCGGGCTTGTACTAAACTATGTATGGCGTGTATGGCTGTTGGTGTATATATGGCAGTTTCTATATTACCATGTCATACGGATGAACATCTCTGCATTCCATGTTGTCCATTACATTCCGCACTTCCTTGGCCAGATTTTGCCATCCTCGACTAAATCGTTGTCTTATTTCCTAGGATGGTCAACACTCGCAGCAACCCTGCTGCTCCGGAGCAGGGAGAGGCTAGTGCAGCAAGAGAGGAGAATCTTCCCCAATCACCTTCTCTGGCCGAAGTGATGCTAGAGGCAGAGCGCAACAGGCGCGACACCAACCGCTTGCTAGAACGGATTGAGCAGAACACTGCACGCCAGCAGAGGGTCAATCCAGTGTCCATCAATGACTTTGTCAAGCTGTACCCGCCAAAGTTCAACCATTCCATCGAACCTCTCGATGCGGATGACTGGCTCCGAAGCATCGCCCACAAGCTACGTTCTGCTAACGTAGCTGAAGATGATAAAGTTACCTTTGCTGCCTATCACCTCGAAGGCCCTGCCAGCCTTTGGTGGGAGAACTATGAAGCTATGCGCCCGGTCGGCCAACTCACTACTTGGGCTGATTTCAGTGCCGCCTTTCGTGAGCATCATATCCCGGAAGGTCTCATGGATCGCAAGAGGGAGGAGTTCTGTAACTTCACCCAGGGTAGGCTGACTGTGGATGCATACAGTCGCGAGTTTGGAAAGCTTGCACGCTATGCTCCCGAAGAGGTATCCACCGACGCCAAGAAGCAGGCAAGGTTCCGCAAGGGACTTAGCCCTGAGCTCCGCCGTGATCTTTGTCTGCACGATTGCACCTCTTTTCCGAAGTTAGTCAACAAGGCCATCAGTGCCGAGACAGGGCAGAATGATTTTGAAGCTTCACGCAAGCACTCCCGCGACTATGGATCTTCATCCGGTTCTGGATCGCAGAAACGCCGGGTCTGGATCCCAAATTTTGCTATGCCACCCAGGTATACCCCGAGGCCATCCTTTGAGGCGCCTCGTTCTAACCAGCAGTATGTGCCGACCAAGACTTTTGGTGGCCCCACTGCCAATGCTGCTCCACGCCCCAACATGATAACTTGCTTCAAGTGTGGTGAGCCGGGTCACTACATCTGTGAGTGTCCCCAGAACAACCCCAGCCAGTTCGGAAAGTCTGTTGGCCGTGGTAAGTCAACAGCAAAGGTGCTTGTCACCAAGCCAGCCACCACTGCTCATGGCCGTGTCAACTACATCTCAGCTGAAGAGACTCAAGAGGACCCCAACGTCGTTCTCGGTACGCTCCTTGTTAATTGCCATCCGGCAACTGTTCTCTTTGATACTGGAGCATCTCATTCATTTATTTCTGAGAGCTATGCTCGATTGCACAACACTACCTTTAGTGACATGCCCACCTCCATGGAAATTCAAACTCCCGGTTCTAGATGGCAAACCTCTAGGATCAGACATGGAAATGAAATTCTTGTCGACAGATTGGTCTTTCTCGCGTCACTAATAGCTCTCAAGTCTTCGGACATAAACATCATCTTGGGTATGGACTGGATGTCAGCTCATTACGCCAAGATTGACTGCTCAACTAGAACTGTTCAACTTACCCGTCCATCGGGCAAGACAGTCAATGTTTTGACCCGAGTGTCTGAGCGGCAGCTCTACTCTCTAAATGCCAATCCCCTTCCAGACCTCGAAGATATTCCGGTAGTCCGTGACTTCCCGGATGTCTTTCCAGAGGAACTGCCAGGTGTTCCACCTGACAGAGATGTTGAGTTCGTGATAGACCTTGTTCCAGGAACCGTCCCAATCTCTAGAAGACCTTATAAGATGGCACCCCTAGAACTAGCTGAGCTTAAGAAACAACTCGATGAGTCCTTGCAAAAGGGTTTCATCCGTCCTAGTTCATCTCCATGGGCTTGCCCCGTCCTCTTCGTCAAGAAGAAGGATGGAACGGATCGGATGGTTGTAGATTACCGACCTGTCAATTTGGTCACTATCAAGAACAAGTATCCGCTCCCCAGGATCAACGATCTGTATGACCAGCTCGCAGGATCCTCAGTCTTTTCCAAGATGGATTTGAGGTTGGGCTACCATCAAATCAAAATCAAGAACGGGGACATTCCCAAAACAGCCTTTGTCACTCGTTACGGCCAATACGAGTACACCGTCATGTCCTTCGGGTTAACCAATGCTCCAGCCACCTTCTCTCGGTTAATGAACTCGATCTTCATGGAGTATTTGGATAAATTCGTTTTGGTTTACCTCGATGATATACTCATCTACTCCAAGAATGAGGAAGAACATGCCGAACATCTAAGGCTAGTATTGATGAAACTTCGAGAGCATCGCCTTTATGCCAAATTCTCCAAGTGCGAATTCTGGTTGCCAGAAGTGACCTATCTGGGCCATGTAATCTCTGGCAAGGGCATTGCTATCAATCCCGAGCGAGTTCAAGCTGTCCTTGACTGGACTCCACCTGAAATGGTCAAGCAAGTTCGGAGTTTTCTTGGTTTAGCGAGCTATTGCCGCCGCTTCGTCGAGAATTTCTCCAAGGTTGCTAAGCCTCTAACTGAACTCCTCAAGAAAGATAAAAAGTTCGAGTGGACCCCGCAGTGCGAGTTCAGCTTTCAGGAACTGAAAAGACGCCTGACATCTGCTCCCGTACTGGTACCACCAGATTTCTCTAAGGACTTCGTTATCTATTGCGACGCCTCGCGACAAGGACTAGGTTGCATACTCATGCAAGATCGTCATGTGATTGCCTACGCATCTCGACAGTTGCATCCACATGAGGATAATTATCCCACACATGATCTAGAGCTTGCAGCAGTAGTCCATGCACTTAAAACCTGGCGACATTACCTTCTGGGTAATCGTTGCGAAATCTACACTGATCACCAAAGTTTGAAATATATCTTCACCCAACCGGATTTGAATCTCAGGCAAAGACGTTGGGTCGAGTTGATCTCAGATTACGACTTAGGAATAACTTACACCCCAGGCAAAGCCAATGTCATGGCTGATGCACTAAGTCGTAAATCTTATTGTAACAACCTGATGTTACAACAAAGTCAACCACTTCTCCACGAGGAATTTCGTAAGCTTAACCTTCACATTGTTCCTCGAGGATTCCTTTCCACCCTGGTGGCGAAATCTAACCTTACGGATCAGATCATCAAGGCACAAAAGGTGGATCCGGGAATTTCCCGTATCAAGAGAAACATCAAGAAGGGAGTTGCAGATTGTTTCTCCATTGATGATCAAGGTGTCGTGTTCTTTGGGGACCGTCTAGTGGTTCCCAAGGTATGCAACTTGAGGCGATTGATCCTTAAGGAAGCTCATGAATCCCCTCTCACCATTCATCCTGGTAGTACTAAGATGTATCAAGACCTACGCCAGAGGTTTTGGTGGACTAGGATGAAGAGAGAAATCGCTCAATACATTGCTAATTGCAACGTCTGTCGTCGTGTTAAAGCAGAGCATCAACGGCCTGCTGGCACCCTTCAACCATTGGAGATTCCTGAATGGAAATGGGATAAAATCGGTATGGATTTCATTACCGGGTTTCCCAGAACCAAAAGAGGGAATAATGCTATCTTCGTTGTTGTCGATCGTCTCTCCAAAGTAGCCCACTTCTTACCTGTTCGCGAGAGTATAACCACTAGCTAGCTAGCTGACTTATACATCTCTCGAATAGTGTCTCTCCATGGTGTTCCATTGGAAATTAATTCCGATCGTGGCAGTCTTTTCACCTCTCGATTTTGGGAAAGTTTCCAAAATGCTATGGGAACTCGACTTTCCTTTAGCACCGCCTTCCATCCTCAGTCAAGTGGTCAAGTAGAACGAGTCAATCAAATTCTGGAGGATATGCTCCGAGCTTCTGTCATCTCTTTCGGTATGAATTGGGAGAAGTGCCTTCCATTCGCCGAGTTCGCTTATAACAACAGTTATCAAGCTAGCTTGGGTAAAGCTCCTTTCGAAGTTCTCTATGGACGAAACTGTCGAACGCCTCTTAACTGGTCAGAAACCGGCGAGAGACAACTCTTTGGACCGGACACGATCCAGGATGCAGAAGAGCAGGTTCGCATTATCCGTGAGAAGTTGAAAACCGCCCAGTCTCGACAAAAGAGTCAGTATGACCGCAAGCATAAGCCCATGGCTTACGAAGTCGGCGAGATGGCTTACCTTCGGGTTACACCTTTAAAGGGAACCCATCGATTTGGTATCAAAGGAAAATTGGCGCCTCATTACATTCGACCCTTTCGCATTCTTGCCAAACGAGGGGAAGTTGCCTACCAGCTGGAACTACCTCCACATCACTCCAGAGTTCATGACGTCTTCCACGTTTCTCAACTCAGGCGTTGCTTCTCGGATCCTATCCGTGGAGTGGACCACGCAACGCTTGATCTCCAAGATAACCTCACTTATCGAGAATACCCCGTTCGTATCCTTGATCAAGCCGAGCGTACCACTCGACGCCATAATATCAAGTTTCTCAAGGTTCAATGGTCACACCATTCCGAGCAAGAAGCTACATGGGAAAGGGAGGATCGTCTTCGACTCGAGTACCCCACCTTCTTCCCGGAGGAACCTAAATCTCGGGACGAGATTCTTTTGAGTGGGGGTGAGTTGTCACATCCTAGCTAGCTCATGCATTAGAGTGTGCATCATGTTTACTTTTGACAGAAATTTGAAATGGGGAAGGCAGAACCCCCAGCACCCCTCCTGAAATCAACTAGGGTTTACTAAAAATATTTTCAATGAACCTGAATGCCCTTCTAAAATGTTCACCCACTTTTGTCTTGGGTTAAAACCTCTGGCAAAAATGGTGCATATATTTCTAGGTCAACAGAAGGTCATTGAATTAATGCATAAGTATTTGAATTTGGGCATTTAAAATTTATAAAATATTTCAAATGCTCAAATATTTCCAAACTAAAATGTTCCTTGCTGGAAATATTCTAACTAAGGACCAGATGAAGTTTGGTGATTTTAGGAGTTGTTTTAGTATTTTTAATAAGTCCACAAAGTCACAGAAAAAAATTGAAAAAGGAAACAAATGGAAAAACTTACCTGGCGCCTACTAACCGGCCCACCTGCCGTCCCAGCCCAGCTGCCGCGCCAGCTAGCTGCTTGGCTCGGCCAGGCAGGCAGGCAGGTGTTCGACGGCGGCACCAGCGTCCGCCACGCAGCTGGCCGTCGCCCTACTTCACCTTCTCGCGGCCCCGCTGGCCTGGACGTGTTCCACGTCGCCGCCCCAAGCCCCTGGACTTGCCCTTTCGCCCTGCCTCGCCTCCCTCACTCCCCTTCGCCATGGCCGACGCCACCGCCGCCGCACCTTCGCCGTAGCCGTGCTCTCCGTCAACCCCACGCCGCGCCACCGTGTCCAACCGCTTCACCATCGTCGTTTTCGTCGGACAGCCGAGCCCCGAGCGCTCGCGTGCCCCGAAGCCACCGCACCGACCTCGCCTGAGTCCACCGTCGCCGGAGATCCCCTTCAACGCCGTCACCGCATCAGTTCGTCCCCGACCCCGCCGGTGGCCTCTACGAGTGCTCTGTGAGCCTAGCTACCCGTCCTACCCTTCCATTTTCGCCCCCGAGCCGTGTAGCCACCGCACGAAGATCACCCGCACGCACCGCCGCGGATCTCGTCGCCGACGTCCTCCCGGCCATCCTCCGGCCACCTCTCGGTGTCCATCACACTCACCACGCTGCGTTAGGTCCAACCGTGCACTCCCCGCACCTCACTGCACCCCCTAGCTCGAGTTCGCCTCCAACCAAACTCCGACGGCCGCCTAGGTCGTCGCCGGCGCCGACTCCGGCCACCCTGACCCCAACCAACTCCACCAAGAGCTGCGGTTCATCCCCAGCTCCACTTAGATGCCTTCCGCGCCTCATTTGGTGGCCGGAACGGCCAAAACCACTTCCGCCGCCGCGTCGGGCTCGCCGGCGGCTAAACGCCGGTGCAGCCGACCTGACTTTGACCACGGGTGGGCCCTCGTTGACTCCCCTGAGTCAATGACAGGTGGGGCCTCCCCCTGTTAACTAATTAGATTAGTTCTAATTAAAATTAATTAGTTAAACTAACTACTGACATGCGGGTCCCACTGGTCAGTTTGACCTGGACGCCCCGTTGACCCCTGACGTCACACTGACGTCATGCTGACGCAGTAAATTAATTACTGGATTTATTTTTGTACAGGAAAATCCAGAAATTAGTCCAAACTTCAAAAAATCATAGAAATTAATCTGTAGCTCCAAATGCAAAGTTCTATATATGAAAAATGATCAGAAAAATCCAAGCTACCCATTGGTGCTGGTTTCATGCATGTCAGAACAAGTTAAACCCACTGTTTAGGCATTACAAGGTGATGCACTAATTTGGACATGTTAAATGAGCTAACAATTGAACCTTTGGTTCAAATAAGCACTTACTTTTCTGTTTAGCTTTCATTAGACCAAGACACATCCATAATGCCATGTCATAGCATGCATCATATTGTTGCATATCGTCATGTGTTGATTGTGTTCCGATGTGTTCTTCGTGGTAGGTTCTGCCTCCGAGGATATCTCCGAGTATCCAACTGAAGGGCAGTATCCCGCTACTACTCCATCAGGCAAGCAGCCCATTGATCATTCCGATACAAACCCATGTTCTCGCTTCTGCCCTTGTTTACTGCATTAAGACAACGCGTTTCGAACTGCTGTGTGTTGCGGTAGTTGAACCCACTTCCTTTGCATGACCTGTCGTTGCCACAGTAACTAGATGAAACCCACTAGCATGTGTAGGAGTTGATTGAGCCAATATATGTGTGTGTGTTCCTACCATGCTATGCTTGCTATGCTTAGAGTTGTGTCAGGTCTGGCTCATCGGGATGATGAACTGGAGTGAAAGGTTGTGTCGGTGACAAGAGTGAAGTGTTGAACACGATTTGGTAAAGGAATCGATGAGAGGCCATGTAGGAGTACATGGTGGGTTGTTTCATTGAGGCCGTCCTTAAGAACTAAGATCTGTGTGTGTGATTTAAGACTCAGCTACTACCACGCATTGGGCCCAAAACCAATGGACCCTCTCGGCTTCTTGATCACGCTTGTCCTCTGTCCAGGAGTTGCAAAGTAGTTTCTGGTGTTTGTAGTATGCTGGGGGCCGCACGCAGCGCTGACCGTCGGGGTGGGCTGTGTTGCGGTAGGCACGTGGCCGGGCCAGCCGGACGCCCGTTTGGTGTCTCGGAACCCTGTTCACATCGTTCGGGGCCGTTAGTGGAAACCTCGGCCGGACTCCCTGCGGATGGAACCCGAATAGGCGATAAACCTGGACTAGAGACTTGAGTGTTTAGGTAGGCCGTGGCCGACACCCTCGCTGGGCTTCCGCTTGAAGGTTGCCGAGTACATGTCGTGTAAACGGCGGTAAGTGGTGAGAGCGTGTGTGAAGAAGTACACCCCTGCAGGGTATAAATCTATTCGAATAGCCGCGTCCGCGGTAAAGGACTACTTGGTCACCTATACAGTTCATAGACAAGTTAAATGGATACTACTAAAAATCTCAAGATAAGTGTGAGTACCGCGGATGGCCCTCTCGTAGGATGGCGAGAGAGGATCCACGGTGGAGTATTGTGATGGTGATAGTGGACTCGTGTGCGACAAATGATTTACAAGTGGTGTCTATCGTAGGATAGCTTAGCCAAGAGTCAAAGCTGGCTTGCTGCAATAACCCCACTACCTTCTTGAGAATGTGCATGTATAGTAGGTTCTTGTTGTAAGACTTGCTGAATACCTCCGTACTCATGTTGCTTTAATCATGTTTTTCAGACGACTGCACCAACCCCTCTGATGGGTTCTATGTAGACCTCGACGTTGACGAGTGACTTATCACCCAGGTGGTGATCCAAGACTTGTGAAGGGTCGATGTAGATAGACAGGCTTCGTCCAGCCTTCTTTCTTTCTAGTGTCTGTACTCATACTACTTTGCTTCCGCATGTGCTTGTATGCTTGTATGACTTGAGTGTTGGGTCATGTGACCCCTATCTGTATGGATGATATGTATGGCTCCTCGGAGCCTTCTAAATAAAGTACTTGAGTTGTAGAGTTTTGTTGTGATGCCATGTTGTATTTACTCATATCGGGCATATTGTGTGTATGATTGAAATGCTTGGTATGAGTGGGATCCGACTATCTAGTTGTTTATCCTTAGCAGCCTTTCATATGGGGAAATGTAAGTCTAGTGCTTCTGAGCGATAGTAGTCAGCTACAGCCCGGTTCACCGGAGTCCTGCTAGCCCAGCACTACTGCTTGGAACACTTGACTGGCCGGCATGTGTTTCACCTCATTCCTATGTCTGTCCCTTCGGGGAAATGTCACGCGCTGTTATTCGGAGTCCTGCCTAGCCTGCTACAGCCCGGATTACCGGAGTCCTGTTAGCCCAGTGCTACAGCCCGAATAAATACGTTGATGACCGACATGCTCGATGTGATTCATGTATGCCTGTCCTCATAGGCTAGCACCGCTTTGGGTTCACGACTAGCCATGTCGGTCCGGGTTCTCTGTCATATGGATGCTAGCGACACTGTCATATACGTGAGCCAAAAGGCGCGAACGGTCCCGGGCCAGGTAAGGTGGCACCCGTGGGAGTACCGTGCGTGAGGCCGCAAAGTGATATGATGTGTTACACGCTGGATCGATGTGGCTTAGGATCGGGGTCCTGACAGGAACATTTTGGGGAAAGAACGTATCTAAGAATTTTTCAATTGTGTTGGAAATCGGAGCCTTGATGATGCTCATATTCTTAAAACTACTAGATCTTATGCGGATGCTATTTCAGCACTAGTTCTGAAACTTGGAACTAAATTTATCCGCACTCATCCTACTTTGCAAAGATTGTTTTTTGAGCTTCCCGAAATAAAGAATCCTAGAGCCAAAAAGTTGGCCACTCTCGTTCTTATGAATGAGTTTGACTACATAATTCAGGAAGCTAGGGAAATCTTTGACTTTTATGGTATGAATCATGAAAAAACCCTGATAGATGAAATTCTTTACAATAGTGACTATGCACTAAGGCATTTTCTTGGGGATAATAAGATCTTTGATGAGAATATTAAAAAGGAGGTCCCCGTTCTAGAAATAATCCAACAAGTTTTTAATAATGTCAATCAACATTACTCTTGGATTATTGCAGGAAATCAAAGGGGTTATGATGAAAACCAATTAAGGAATGCTAAAGTTTCTATGAATAATATGTTTTATGTTGTGTTTACAAAACCTCCTGATAAAAATTCCTCCAAGAAAATTAAGAAGAAGAAGGATGGCAAAACTTAGATCCTTGCTTTATGCCTAGCTAAGGGCGTAAAACTATAGCGCTTGTTGGGAGGCAACCCAATGAATAATTTTTTTTTTGCTTTTTTGCTTTCTGTTCTTGTGTGTTTACACAATTATGATACTGGTATGATTCTGTTTTTATGTTTTAATTAGTGTTTGTGCCAAGTAGAACCAATAGGATCTTCTTGGGTGATAGTTGTTTAATCTTGCTGAAAAAGACAGAAACATTGTGCTCACGGAAATAATTGTTCAAATTCACCAGAACATGATAAAATGACAATTATTTTTGAATAAGATTAATATACAAATTACCAAGGTTTACTTAGTTTGTCAGAATTTTTGGAGTTCCAAAAGTATTCAAACAAATCAGATTTCTACAGACTGTTCTGTTTTGATAGATTCTGTTTTCTTTGTGTTGTGTGCTTATTTTGATGGCTCTATGGTTTTATTTGATGAGTATTTGCCATAGAAAAGTTGCAATGCAGTAGATATAATACAAAAACAAAATAAGAATTGGTTTGTTATAGCAATTATAGTAGTGATTTATTTTTCTTACACTAACGGAACTCACAAAGGTTTTGTTGGGTTTTGTGTGATTGAAGTTTTCAAGTTTTGGGTTATCTTACGATGGATGAAGGAAGGATAGAAGAGCCTAGGATTGGGGATATCCTGTCATCCCAAGCTATTATCCAAGAATGAGAAACCAACTAAGCTTGGGGATGCCCCCGAGTGGCATCCCCTCTTTCTTCTAATGACCATTGGTATTTTACTCGAGGCTATATTTTTATTCGTCACATGACATGTGTTTTGCTTGGAGCGTCTTGTATGATATGTGTCTTTGCTTGTTTTCTTTTGTGTTTTAAGTCATCAATCCTTTCTGGACACACCTATTTGAGAGAGCCAAAATTATTTCATGACTTGTTAGAATTGCTCTCTATGCTTCACTTAAATCTTTTATGAGCTAGGACTTGCTCTAGTGCTTCACTTATATCTTTTTAGCACGGTGTGCTTAGTATTTTTTAAGAAATGGTGTCTTGCTTCACTTATATTTATTTGAAAGTTAGTAAAATTTTAAAGAAATTATCTCTTGCTTCACTTAAACAATTTTGAGAGAATGAAGAAAACTTATGCTCATGATCTTCACTTATATTTGTTTGAGCTTATGAAAAGCAACACATGAAAATTAGTCCCAAAGTGATAGATATCCAAGAAGGATAAAGAAAAAGAAAAAAAGATGTCATGAAGATCATTGGACAAAATAAACTTGATTCTTAGTAATAGTTGTCGGCCTTCTGGGAACGGGGGTCCCCAGACTTGCCTGCCTGCGGCCTGCGGCGTGGCTCGAATGGAGGCCCAGCGTGGCCCATCTGCATCGACACAAGGCTCAAGACCCTCGCGAGGGGCCAAGCCTCGCGAGGGAGACGACACGGCGCTTCCTCAAGCACGGCCTCCTTAGGCTGGCTCGCGAGGAGGCGGAGAGATCAAGGCAGGGTACCTAGCGAGGTGCCCATGACGCAAGCCATGACGATCGAGGGTGCCAGGCGGGCGCCAGCCCGCGCAGCGTCCCCCCTTTCCTCTTTGGTGCAAAGGGAGCAAGCGCAGGCAAGAGGATCAAGCAAAGGCACCCATTTCGGTGCAACGAGACCAAGACCAGTCCAACGGTGGGAAGGAGGTCACCATGGAGCCCAGGACGGCGTCACCACAGGGCCTTTGGCAGGCGAAGACCAACTTTAGTCAGGATAGGCGTACCAGATGTTCCCCTTCAAATTGGCCAATTGTTGGCGCCCTTCCCGCTCAATATTTGGGAAGAGGCCCAGGGCCTTTGCCTATAAATAGGGCCAGCCACCCACAGGATAGAGGGGATCGAATCCAGCATCTAGAGAGAGAGAAGGGCGATAGAACTCCCCCTAGAAGTTCATCCCCTAGCCAAGAATAGGCCCACGCGAGGCCGTTCCCCCTTGTATTGTTCTTCCTCATCAGCCCAAGAGGCAATCCACCAACCACACTGGAGTAGGGTATTACACCACAATGGTGGCCCGAACCAGTATAAACCCTGTGTCTCTTGTGTTGTTCTTGCAGTAGCTAGATCCTTATGAGACGGAGAGGTAGAGGGCACGATCTCCGCGCGCACCCCAGAGTTCGAACCTTAAGGGTCTGCCGGAACCCGTGATCCGACAATAGTTTTGAGATATGATGATGTGATATGTGAGTTATGTTGATGAGTAATTGTGCTCTAGTAAGAATATTGGTGTTAAGGTTTGTGATTCCCTATGCATGCACGAAAGTCAATAATCATGCAATGAAAATTATATCCTGCTTGTGGTGCATTATTCCGTGTTAATTATGCTTAATGCTTGCTTATGAGATTATTCGTTTCTTGGTTGGTCACTTCTCAATCTTTTTGCTAGCCTTCATTTTGCACCAAGTATGATCTCTACTTGTGCATCCAAAATCCTTTAAACCATTTTTGCCACATGAGTCCACTATATCTACCGATATGCGGAATTCTATTGCTGTTCTAAGCAAATTTTCATGTGCCATCTCTAATTTTCAAAATAAACTTCTCTTTTGTGTGTTTGTTTCGCTCGCGGAATGGTAACAGGTGGCTAACATTTTCCATGCTGGATGTGTTATTCTCACGATGAGTGTTTATTCACTTGTCATTGCACGAGAGTAAGGCAAAGGTCTTAGGGATGCCCAGTCCCGAAATGCAAAAAAGAATTTAATTTATGTTGTGAAATAATAAATTCCTTGAAAAGTGTTGATATGGAGGACACTCGTGGATACGGTTAGCCATGGAAAGTGAAAGTATGGTGGAAAAGGATTAAACTTTATTTTCTATTTGGGAACCGGCTATGGTATATCTAGCATGGAAAGTGTTGGGAACTCTAAGTTGTTTTCGTTGGTAGGATGGATACACCTCCCAAAAAAATTATCTCTAATTTTTTCGCTTTGAGCTCTGGCACCTCTACAAATCCCTACTTCCCCTCTGCGAAGGGCATTTCTTTTACTTTATGCAATTTTTATTTTGAAATTTGAGTCTCCATCTTCTCTTATAAAAGCACCAACTAGGAGGCGATATGATCGTACTTAAGTATTGGGTGTAGCTAATATTCGAGTGTGTTTCATGAATCGATAAATGTTTGAGCATGATGGGCTAAGGATAACTTATTTTAGCATTGATATTTCGAAAGACATGGTTGCTTGTTCATATGCTTGAGTATCTAAATTATTATGTTAAAATTAGACTATTGCTTTGAATCACATAAAAGTCCAAATTTCCATGCTATAAAGAAAAGAATATGATATGACATTGTAAACAGCACTCGACATCAAAAATTCTGTTTCTATCACTTACCTACTCGAGGACGAGCAGGAGTTAAGCTTGGGGATGACGATACGTCTCCAACGTATCTATAATTTTTTATTGTTCCATGCTATTTTATTATCAATCTTGGATGTTTTATGATCATTTTATATCATTTTTTGGTACTAACCTATTGACATAGTTCCAAGTGCCAGTTGCTATTTTTTCCATATTTTTTACATCGCAGGAAATCAATATCAGACGAAGTCCAAATGGCATGAAACTCCATGGAGAATTTTCATGGGCCAGAAGGAACACAACGGGCACTGGTTGCACCTGGGGAGTCCCGAGGAGGGGACAACCCACCAGGGCGCGCCAGGAGGCCCAGGCACGCCCTGGTGGGTTGTGCCCACCTCGAGTGCCCCCTGGACTGCCTCTTTGCTCTATAAATACCCCAAAAATACTAGAACCCCAGGGGAGTCGATGAAATATTCATCCAGCCGCCGCAGAGTCCAGAACCACCAGATCCAATCTAGACACCATCTTGGATGGGGTTCACCACCTCCATTGGTGCCTCTCCGATGATGCGTGATTAGTTCTTTGTAGACCTTCAGGTCTATAGTTAGTAGCTAGATGGCTGTCTCTCTCTCGCTGAATTCTCAATACAATGGTCTCTTGGAGATCCATATGATGTAACTCTTTTTGCGGTGTGTTTGTTGGGATTTGATGAACTTTGAGTTTATGATCAGTCGTATCTTTTTATATCCATGAAAGTTATTTGAGTTTCTTTGATCTCTTATATGCATGATCTCTTATAGCGTCGTATTCCTTCTCCGATATTTGGGTTTTGTTTGGCCAACTTGATCTATTTATCTTGCAATGGGAAGAGCTTCCCGGTAGTGGGTTCGATCTTACGGTGCTTGATCCCAGTAACAGAAAGGGAAACAACACGTATGTATTGTTGCTACTAAGGATAAAAGGATGGGATCTATATGTACGCAATAGATAAACGGATCTTGTCTACATCACGTCATCGTTCTTATTGCATTACTCCATTTTTGCATGAACTTAATACACTAGATGCATGCTGGATAGCGGTCGATGTGTGGAGTAATAGTAGTAGATGCAGGCAGGAGTCGGTCTACTAATCTTGGACGTTAAGCCTATGTAATGATCATTGCCTGAATATCATCATAATTATTTGAGGTTCTATCAATTGCCCAACAGTAATTTGTTTACCCATCGTTTGCTATCTTTCTCGAGAGAATCCACTAGTGAAACCTACGGCCCCCAGGTCTTCTTTATCATATATTTGCTTGCGATCTACTTTTTCTTTGCATTTTTATTCAGATCTATTAAACCAAAAATACAAAATACTTTGATGCACTTTATTTTATTTACGATCTATTATTTCAATCTATTACAAATTTTTGGCATCGTTACCCGAAAGGGATTGACAACCCCTTTAACACGTGGGGTTGCGAGCTGTTGTTATTTGTGTGCAGGTGTTGTTTGTGTTGTGTTGCTTGGTTCTCCTGCTGGTTCGATAACCTTGGTTTCATCACTGAGGGAAATACCTACCTTCGTTTTGCTACATCATCCCTTCCTCTTTGGGGAAATACCGACGTAGTCCTAGCAGACAGGATCTTTCTGGCGCTATAGTCAAGGAGCAATCAGGGTGGCCAATACTTTCCATGCTAGATGTGTTATTCTCACAATGAGTTTTTATTCACCTGTCATTGCACGAGAGTAAGGCAAAGGTATTAGGGATGCCCAGTCTCGAAATGAAAATTGAATTTAATTTATGTTGTCAAATAATAAATCCTTGGAAAGTGTTGGTATGGAGGGCACCCGTGGATACGGTTAGCCATGGAAATTGAAATTATGGTGGAAAAGGGAATAAACTTTATTTTCTTTTTGGGAACCGCCTATGATATATCTAGCATGGAAAGTGTTGGGAGCTCTAAGTCATTTTCGTTGGTGGGAAAAGTATGCATCTCAATATGTTTTTATCTCTCAATTTTCGCTTTGAGCTCTGGCACCTCTACAAATCCCTACTTCCCTCTGCGAAGGGCCTTTCTTTTACTTTATGCAATATTTATTCTTAATTCGAGTCTTCATCTTCTCTTATAAAGCACCAACTAGGAGGCACTATGATCGTACTTGAGCATTGGGTGTAGCTAATATGCGAGTGTTTCATGAATGGGTTAATGATTGAGCATGATGGGCTAGGGATAACTAGTTTAGCGTTGATTTATTGAAAGATATGGTTGCTTGTTGATATGCTTGAGTATTTAAGTCTCGTGTCAAAACTAGAATATTTCTTTGAACAATATAAAAGTCCAAATGTCCATGCTACAAAGAAAAGAATATGAGATGACATGTTAGGCAGCATTCCACCTCAAAAATTCTGTTTTTTTCATTTACCTACTCGAGGACAAGCAGGAATTAATCTTGGGGATGATGATACGTCTCCAACGTATCTATAATTTTTTGATTGTTCCATGCTGTTATATTATCATTCTTAGATGTTTTATAATCATTTTACAGTCATTTTATATCATTTTTTGGTACTAACCTTTTGACATAGTGCCAAGTGCCAGTTGCTAATTTTTGCAAGTTTTTTACACCGCAGGAAATCAATATCAAACGAAGTCCAAACACCGCTAAACTTTTTGTGAAATTTTTATGGACCAGAAGACCACCAATGGGCCAGAACAGCACCTGGGGGGTGCCCCGAGAGGGGCACAACCCACCAGGGCGTGCCGGGGGCCCCAGGCGCGCCAAGGTGGGTTGTGCCCACCTCGGTGGCCTCCCGCACCCCTTCTTTGCCATATAAATTCTCAAATATTCCAAAAACCCTCGGGGTTAACCTAGATCAGAAGTTCCACCGCCGCAAGGCACTGTAGCCACCGAAAACCAATCTTGACCCCGTTCCAGCAACCTGCCGGGGGGAATCATCTCCGGTGGCCATCTTCATCATCCCGACGGCCACCACGATGAGGAGGGAGTAGTCCACCCTCGGGACTTAGGGTTTGTACCAATAGCTATGTGTTTAATCTCTCTCTCGTGTTCTTGAGAAGTCATGATCTTGATGTATCACGAGCTCTGTTAATATAGTCGGATCATATGGTGTTTTCCCCTCTCTATCTTCTTGTGATGAATTGAGTTTTCCCTTTGAGATTTTGTTGTTATCGGATTGAATACTTTTATGGATTTGATAACACTTGATATATGTCTTGCAATTGAATACTTGTGGTGACAATGGGGTATCATATTGATTCACTTGATATATGTCTTGGCACTCAACTCGCTGATTTCCAAGGTGATATTGGGGTAATCTATGCATAGCGGTTGATGCGCATTCTTGTCTTTGTTTCTCCGGTAGAAATCTTGGCGCACTCTTTGAAGTTCTTTATGTTGAATTGAGTATTATGAATATGAATTTTCTTTGGTGTTATTTTAGTACAAACTCGAGGATAGATCGAGCGGAAAGAATAGCTTTGTGTTATTTTAGTACGAACTCTTGAATAGATCGAACGGAAAGAATAGCTTTGAGGTGGTTTCGTACACTACAAACAATTTATTCTTATGTTCTCCGCTAGATAGGAACTTTGGAGTGATTCTTCATCGCACTTTGAGGGATGGTTATATGATACAATTATATTAGCATTGTTAGGAGATTGCACTAGCGAAAGTACGGACCCTAGGCCTCATTTTCAAGCATTGCGATGCCGTTTTTGTGCTCGTTTACTAGTTGCTCCCTTGCTGGTTTTTATTTATTCAGATTATAAAAATAAATTTCTAACATCAATATTACACTTTTATCACCAGCTCTTCGCCGAACTAGTGCACCTATACAATTTGCCATTGTATTGGGTGTGTTGGGGACATAAGAGTTTCTTGTATTTGGTTGCAGGGTTGTTTGTGAGAGACCATCTTCATCCTACACCTCCCATGGATTGATAAACCTTAGGTCATCTACTTGAGGGAAAATTGCTACTGTCCTACAAAACTCTGTGCTTGGAGGCCCAACACAAGTCTACAAGAACAAAGTTGCATAGTAGACATGAGGCGCCTACATAGGAAACTCCGCTCCTCAGGAGCCAGCCTAGGGAGGCCACTCCTTCTTGAGGTCTTGACGTCGTCCACCTTGCGAGGCTTGGCCCCTCGCGAGGGTCTTGTGTTGTTGATGCTGAAGATGGGCCGTACCAGGCTGCCGATGGAGCCATGCCATCGGCCGCAGGCAGGCAAGTCTGGGTACCTCGGTTCCCAGAACACTGACACCACCGCCCTCCTTTGAGGTTTTTTCTGTTTTCTTGTGTGTGTGGTGCTTTTGGCCTTCCTCATTTCTTTTTTTGGTTTTCTTGTGTTTTTTTGCTTGTTGACCTTCCCTTTTAGTGAAAGTGCTCCATATATTCCCTTCTAGTAGTGACAGGATTTCTCTCGCGACGTATTTAGAAATATAGACTGAAATGCTTCTTAAAGGCTTGGTACGAGTTTTCACTCAGCCATGACTTCAAGAGGTGTTTCTGGTTGAAAGTTCCTGAGTACCCCGTGTCCACGGGCTTGTACCGTGCGCACGGGGTCTACGGTCCCAGGCCCTGAAGAGGTGGGGCTTGGGTTCATTCCCACTCGTCGCCCCCTCCACTCCCCAGGACGCCTCCAGGGCCGCCGTCGTTGCCTCCTCTCGCCGACGCTCCTCCAGGCACCGCCGAGGCTTCTTGCTCCATGGAGATCTCTTGGGATGGGCTCCTCCTCTGGTATATCCCTTCCCCTTCCTATTCTTTCTGTCCATGGATCCCCTTCAACCTTTTAGGGTTCCTGGGTGTTCACTAGATTAGGGCAGTTGCTTCCCTTGTGTGGGACAAATCTAGGTGCATATATCATGTGGTTCCTCTGCCGCACCCACTCCCAGGTTTCGATCTGGAAGTGGTTTCCGCTGGGGGACCCCCGTGTCCATGGGGTGTTTTATGCCTGTGCGCATGGGGCATCATGCCCACGATCGTGTACCGTGCGCACGGGTCCCCCGTGCCCACCGGGTCTAACCCCCATGCGCACAGGGTACAGAGGAACATTCTGCCTAGTTTTGTTTCTCCTCTGCCATTATCTCAAGCACTTGTACTTATTTGTGTTCCCCATGCATGTTGTGATGTTGGTGTTTGTGTGTTTCAGACTCTGCTGACAAGAGGGTCGGGCTTCATCACAAGTGCCCAAAGGCAAGTTCCAAGGAGTTCATTGTTGCTCGTCGCCAGGCATCTGAAGGCATTGGGCAGGGGTCAGGGTCAAGGTAGGGCCATGCAGCCACCAAGCAGCCTGTGTTGAGGCCTCGGAGGATTCAGAGGAAGAGTATGACTCTCAAGACGATGCTCACTGTGTCAACCCCACAGATGCAGAGATAGAGGCTGAGGATGATCATGTTGATGGAGATGAAGAAGATGATGATGAGATATCTAGTCCCGAGCAAACCATTCCTGGCGGGCGAGATCTCAGGGGGATGCCCCTTTCAGAGTGGTCCAAGCCAGAGATTTGGGCTGAGAGGTAGAATCATCCATATGTTGCAGCCAATGGTTTCGGGGTGGATCCCCGTGATGGAGTCCTGGATTAGGGGGTATCCGGACAGCAGGACTATATCCTTTGGTCGGACTGTTGGACTATGAAGATACAAGATTGAAGACTTCGTCCCGTGTCCGGATGGGACTCTCCCTGGCGTGGAAGGCAAGCTTGGCAATACGGATATATAGATCTCCTTCCTTGTAACCGACTCTGTGTAACCCTAGCCCCCTCCGGTGTCTATATAAACCGGAGGGTTTAGTCCGTAAGACAAGATACAACAATCATACCATAGGCTAGCTTCTAGGGTTTAGCCTCTTCGATCTCGTGGTTGATCAACTCTTGTAATACCCATATCATCAATATCAATCAAGCAGGAGTAGGGTTTTACCTCCATTGCGAGGGCCCGAACCTGGGTAAAAATATCGTGTCCCTTGTCTCCTGTTACCATCCGCCTAGACGCATAGTTCGGGACCCCCTACCCGAGATCTGCCGGTTTTGACACCGACATTGGTGCTTTCATTGAGAGTTCCTCTATGTCGTCATCGTTAGGCTTGATGGCTCCTTCGATCATCGATAGCAATGCAGTCCAGGGGGAGACTTTTCTCCCTGGACAGATTTTTGTATTCGGCGGCTTCGCACTGCGGGCCAACTCGCTTGGCCATCTGGAGCAGATCGAGAGTTACGCCCCTAGCCACCAGGTCAGGTTTGGAAGCTTAAACTACATGGCCGACGTCCGCGGAGACTTGATCTTCGACGGATTCGAGCCCCTGCCGAGTGCGCCGCACGGTCACGATGAGCATGATTTAGCTCTGCCGTCGGACAGTGTTCAGGAGATCCATAGACGGGTGGCTAGACCCCGCCACGGAGGCCGCAGTCTCGGCGGTGATTGAGCCGAATACCAACTTTACCCTTTACGAGAGCTGTGACTCCAAACTGCCGGATTCTTCTCCGGCCACGGACTCCGAACCGCCTGTGCCCGTGCCTGTTGAATCCGACTGGGCGCCGATCATGGAGTTCACCTCCACGGATATATTTCAGCACTCGCCCTTCAGCGACATACTGAACTCGTTAAGGTCCCTCTCCTTGTCAAGAGAAACCTGGCTGAACTATGTCCGGCAGGATTGGGATGCGGATGACGAAGAAATTCGCCGCCCACCCACCACCCACTTAGTAGCCACTATCGATGACTTGACCGACATGCTCGACTTCGACTCCGAAGACATCGACGGTATGGACGACGATGTAGGAGACGAACGGGAACCACTGCCCACAGGGAACTAGACAGCCACCTCATCATATGATATATATATATATGGTGGACACACCCAAAAAAGGCAATGACGACGGGACAGCGGAGGATGACCCCTCCAAGAAGCAACCCAAGCGCCGACGTCAGCGGCGCCGCTCTAAGTCTCGCCAAAGCAAAAGCGGTGATACCGGCATAGGAGATAATAACACTCCGGACAGTGCCGAAGATAACGACAATCCCCTCCAGCAAGATTCAGAGCAGGAGGATGGAGAAGCTAGCCCTCGTGAGAGAGCGGCAGATGGAGAGGCGGAGGATGATAATTACATGCCTCCCTCCGAAGACGAGACAAGCCTCGACGATGACGAATTTGTCGTGCCTGAGGATCCCGTCGAACAAGAGCGCTTCAAGCGCTGGCTTATAGCCACGGGAAATAGCCTTAAGAAAAAGCAACAGCAGCTTCAAGCTGATCAAGATTTGCTAGCTGATAGATGGACTGAAGTCCTGGCGGCCGAGGAATATGAACTCGAACGCCCCTCCAAGAGTTACCCAAAGCGCAGGTTGCTACCCCGGTTAGAGGAGGAAGCATTAAAACCTACATCTCCAGCGTATGATGCGGCTGATCGACCACCTCGTGGCCGCGACAGAGCGGCATTTCTGCCGAAGGCCCAGCCCGCACCCCGACGCCACTCAAATAAAAAGGCATGAGGGAACACACTAGACCTGCGAGACGTATTGGAGGACAAAGCAAAACACGCAAGATCGATCTACGGATCATGAGGACGCGCCACTACACGAGACGATAACCGTCATGCCGGATACAATAAAAGTAAATGCGGCCGGGCCGAACACAGCAGACAAGACTCATATGAGCTGCGTCGCGATATAGCCCAGTACAGAGGCGCCGCACACCCCCTATGCTTCACAGACGAAGTAATGGATCACCAAATCCCAGAGGGTTTCAAACCCGTAAATACCGAATCATACGATGGTACAACAGATCCTGCGGTATGGATCGAGGACTACCTCCTGCATATCCACATGGCCCGCGGTGACGATCTACATGGCATCAAATACCTTCCACTCAAACTCAAAGGACCAGCTCGGCATTGGCTCAACATCTTGCCAGCAGAATCTATTGGCTGTTGGGAAGATCTGGAAGCCGCATTCCTCGACAACTTCCAGGGCACTTATGTGCGACCACCAGATGCTGATGACTTGAGCCACATAATTCAACAGCCAGAGGAATCGGCCAGGCAATTCTGGACACGGTTCCTAAACAAGAAAAATCAAATTGTCGACTATCCGGATGCAGAGGCCCTAGCAGCTTTTAAGCATAACATCCGCGACGAGTGGCTCGCCCGGCACCTGGGCCAGGAAAAGCCGAAAACTATGGCAGCCCTCATGACACTCATGACCCGCTTTTGCGCGGGAGAGGACCGCTGGATGGCTCGCAGCAATAACATATCAAAGAACCCTGGTACTTCGGATACCAAGGACAGCAATGGCAGGTCACGTCGCAATAAACATAAGCGTAGTATCAACAGCGACAATACCGAAGATACGGCAGTCAATGCCGGATTCAGAGGCTCTAAACCCGGTCAGCGGAAAAAGCCATTAAGAAGAAGCACTCCGGGCCCGTCCACTTTGGACCGAATACTCGACCGCTCGTGTCAAATACATGGCACCCCCGACAAGCCATCCAACCACACCAACAGGGATTGCTGGGTGTTCAAGCAGGCCGGCAAGTTAAATGCCGAAAACAAGCACAAGGGGCTACATAGCGATGACGAGGAGGAGCCCCGGCCGCCGAACACCGGAGGACAGAAGAGGTTCCCCCCACAAGTGCGGTCGGTGAACATGATATACGCAACCCACATCCCAAGAGGGAGCGGAAGCGTGCGCTAAGGGACGTGTATCCGTTGGAGCCAGTCTCCCCAAAGTTCAACCAATGGTCCTCCTGTCCGATCACCTTCGATCGCAGGGACCACCCCACTAGTTTCCGTCATGGTGGATTCTCCGCACTG
Organism: Aegilops umbellulata; assembly: GCA_032464435.1. Classification (NCBI taxonomy): domain Eukaryota; kingdom Viridiplantae; phylum Streptophyta; class Magnoliopsida; order Poales; family Poaceae; genus Aegilops; species Aegilops umbellulata. The sequence continues at coordinate 216,774,856 of CP136060.1, forward strand.
GTCCTAGACCCAATCATTGACAGATTTCACCTCACTCGAGTCCTTATGGATGGTGGCAGCAGCCTGATCCTGCTTTATCAGGACACAGTGCATAAAATGGGTATAGACCCCTCAAGGATCAAACCCACAAAAACGACCTTCAAAGGCGTCATACCAGGTGTAGAGGCCCATTGTACAGGCTCAATCACACTGGAAGTGGTCTTCGGATCCCTGGATAACTTCCGAAGCAAGGAGTTAATCTTCGATATAGTACTGTTCCGCAGTGGCTATCATGCACTGCTCGGGCGAACCACATTTGCGAGATTCAATGCGGTATTGCATTATGCATACCTCAAGCTCAAGATGCTAGGACCTCGGGGGGTCATCACAGTCAATGGAAACACAGAGCACTCTCTCCGAACGGAGGAGCACACTGCGGCCCTCGCAGCAGAAGCGCAAAGCAGCCTCTCAAGGCAATTCACCAGTCCGGCGATCAAACACCCGGACGCCGTCAAGCACGCCCGGAGTAATCTGCAACAAGACTGCATGGCACGTTCCGAGCTCGCATAGCAACGCGGCCCCCACCCCAGTCCTAGCCAAACGGCGAAATACGTGCCACACGTACATAATTACACATTGAAAATACCATGGACATAGGTGGGGGCACGACTACGGCACGCCCCAAAACGCGGCTCAACCGCAATAGGGGCTTCCCGCTTTGTTATTATTTCTCTCTTTCAGGACTTTACTCTCTGGAAGCCCAATCCGGCAGTACGATTGCCGGACACGCGATATAACAACCAAGGAGGCAGAAAGCAACGTCGCATCATGGAACTCCCAGGTGGTCTCTGATAACGAGCGAAATACCTGCTTTAAATACCATTCGGCAGCTTGCCCTTGGAGTGGACATGTCAAATAGTCCTATTTTTTGCTTATCGCACTACTTGTACCATTCTGCTTTGACGGACCTTTTTGAATAAACAATGCATAGCACTAGTCTATTACTGCATTCTCTATTCTTTCCTTATATATATATATATATATATATATATATATATATATATATATATATATATATATATATATATATATTTGTTCATTCATGACATTCAGCACCCGTACACTCTGGTACGGACAATACACCAGGGGCTTAAGTACCCCATAATACGGCGTGAGAAGTCCGAACACTGTCGACAGTGCGGCACCCCGAACTTATAGCATTATATGCATCAACTCCAAATCATGTCTTGGGTCAATAGTTGGGTTTGCCCGGCTCCCATGTTTTTGTACCTTACATTCCGCTATATCGGCTAAGGTAGCACTGGGAGAACTACTGCGATTGTGCCCCGATGGATCTGGGCAAGCACCTCAGTAGAGAAAGGTAAACTAACTGTCATGATAAGGCAAGAGCTGGTCGTTGTTCGAGAGGTATCGAGTCCCTAAAGACTTATGCCGCTTAGAGTGAGGAGTCGGCTTTGTCCGGCTTAAGGCGTGTATAGCGCCCCAAATTTGGCCTTCCGAATACTAGGGGCTTCGCCAAAATTTAAAATTGTAGACTTCTATGGCTAAGTGAAAGTGATAAAGCATTATAGTCCGATTGCCTTGTTTGTTGCGCTGAGCACCTCCCCCGAAGGACCCAACAATGGGAAAAAGAGTGCTCAAATTTATCCCGAACACCCCAGCACTCGTGGCATGGGGGCAGAAGCCGACGACTGGCCATCTTTCAGATTCGATAAATAGCCGCACAGAAGGTAATATTTTAAATTCAAACAAGCGTTGCATAGCGCATATGAACAAGTTTTCATAACTACAGGATCACACGAGCTAGTTCGCTCAAAAATTACATCTTTGGAACACTCATCTGCCATAAGGCGGGCACCCTTCAGGACGCCCTCATAATACATTTCAGGGTGGCGATGCTCCTTGCCCTGCGGCGGCCCCTCCTTCACCAGCTTCTCAGCGTCTATCTTGCCCCAGTGAACTTTAACACGAGCAAGCGCCCTGCGGGCGCCCTCGATGCAGACGGACCGCTTGACAACTTCAAGCCAGGGGCAGGCATCCACAAGCCGCCTCACCAGGCCGAAGTAGCTGTTGGGAAGGGCGTCGCCAGGCCACAGCCGGACTATAAGACCCTTCATGGCCTGTTCGGCCGCCTTATGGAGCTCGACCAATTGCTTTAGCTGGTCGCTTAAAGGCACCGAGTGTTCGTCCTCAGTATACTAAGACCATAACACCTTCTTCGTCGAGCTCCCTTCCTCGGCCCGGGAGAACTTTGCGGCATCCGACAAGCTGCGTGGCAAATCTGCGAATGCTCCTGGAGAGCTCCGGACTCGGGTAAGTAACAAGTAATTTACTTTGACATGCTTGCTTTGCATAATGAATGCCTTACCCGCTGCTATCTTCTTCATCGCCTCAATTTCCTGGAGGGCTTTTTGGGCTTCAGCCTTGGCATGCTTTGTGCTATCGAGGGCCGTGGCAAGCTCGGACTCTCGCGTCTTCGAGTCAAGCTCCAAAGTCTCGTGCTTCTTCACGAGAGCCTGGAGCTCTTGCTGCACCTCGCCCACCCGTGCCTCATGTTTCTCCCGCTGGGTGCGCTCCGTGGCCGCTTTGTTTTCGGCCTCGGACAACGCTTGCTTCAGGGCTGCCACTTCGGTCGTGGCCCCTGGCACATTCATGATGATCTTATCATTTTGCAACCACATCTTTATATATATATATATATATATATATATATATATATATATATAGACAAGGTATTACTTACCTTTGTTTTCCTCGAGCTACTTCTTGGCAAGGCCAAGCTCTTTCTCGGACCGCTTGAGGTTCTGCTTCAGTGTAGCGACCTCCGCAGTCAGTGCGGCAGAGGTCAGCAGCGAAGCCTGCATACACATATAGACATACTTGTATTAGACTCCTGCATATATTATTCGATCATCTATTCGGCTTTTCTTTGTGAACACCAAACAGAGCATCAGGGGCTATTGTCTATGCAGTAATATTTTCATATATTTTAAATACTTACCTCAAAGCCTGTTAGAAGGTTGGCATAGGCTTCAGTCAGTCTGCTCTTGGCGGACTGAACCTTCTTGATCACTGATACGTCTCCGTCGTATCTACTTTTCCAAACACTTTTGCCCTTGTTTTGGACTCTAACTTGTATGATTTGAATGGAACTAACCCGGACTGACGCTGTTTTCAGCAGAATTGCCATGATGTTGTTTTATGTGCAGAAAACAAATATTCTCGGAATGTCCTGAAACTCCACGGAACATCTTAGAAAAAACAATAAAAAATCCTGGCCAAAGATGAAGACCAGGGGGGCCCACACCCTGTCCATGAGGGTGGGGGCGCCCCCCCTCTAGGGCGCGCCCCCTACCTCGTGGGCCCCCTAGACTCCCTCCGACACCAACTCCAACTCTATATATTGGCTTTCGGGGAGAAAAAATCAGAGAGAAGAAATCATCGCGTTTTACGATATGGAGCCGCCGCCAAGCCCTAAAACCTCTCGGGAGGGCTGATCTGGAGTCCGTTCGGGGCTCCGGAGAGGGGGATTCGTCGCCGTCGTCATCATCAACCATACTCCATCACCAATTTCATGATGCTCACCGCCGTGCGTGAGTAATTCCATCATAGGCTTGCTGGACGGTGATGGGTTGGATGAGATTTATCATGTAATCGAGTTAGTTTTGTTAGGGTTTGATCCCTAGTATCCATTATGTTCTGAGATTGATGTTGCTATGACTTTGCTATGCTTAATGCTTGTCACTAGGGCCCGAGTGCCATGATTTCAGATCTGAACCTATTATGTTTTCATGAATATATGTGTGTTCTTGATCCTATCTTGCAAGTCTATAGTCACCTACTATGTGTTATGATCCGGCAACCCCGAAGTGACAATAATCGGGACCATTCCCGGTGATGACCATAGTTTGAGGAGTTCATGTATTCACTATGTGCTAACGCTTTGTTTCGGTTCTCTATTAAAAGGAGGCCTTAATATCCCTTAGTTACCAATAGGACCCCGCTGCCACGGGAGGGTAGGACAGAAGATGTCATGCAAGTTCTTTTCCATAAGCACGTATGACTATATACGGAATACATGCCTACATTACATTGATGAATTGGAGCTAGTTCTGTGTCACCCTATGTTATGACTGATACATGATGAACCGCATCCGGCATAATTATCCATCACTAATCCGGTGCCTACGAGTTTTTCATATATTGGTTCTCGCTTATTTACTTTCTCACTGCTACTGTTACAATCACTACAAAATACCAAAAACATTACTTTTGCTGTCTTTACCTTTGTTACCGTTACCACCACTATCATATTACTTTGCTACTAAACACTTCGCTGCAGATACTAAGTTTCCAGGTGTGTTTGAATTGACAACTCAGCTGCTAATACTTGACAATATTCTTTGGCTCCCCTTGTGTCGAATCAACAAATTTGGGTTGAATACGGTACCCTCGAAAGCTGTCGCTATCCCCTATACTTGTGGGTTATCAAGACTAATTTCTGGCGCCGTTGCCGGGGAGCATAGCTCTATTCTTTGAGTCACTTGGGATTTATATCTGCTGGACACTATGAAGAACTTGAAAGATGCTAAGACAACAATTTATCCCTCAACTACGAGGGGAGGTAAGGAACTGCCATCTAGCCTTGCACTTGATTCACCTTCTGTTATGAGTAAGCTTGTGACACCTAAGCCTGCTTCTGCTATTCATTCCGATATGTCGCATGTTATTGATGATGCCACTTCTGCTATACATGATACTTATGATGAAACTGATTCTATGCCTGATACTACTATGCCCCTTGGTGAATTTCTTGATGAACAAATTGCTAGGGCTAGAGAAAAAGAAATTATTGAATCTGAATACGATGATGACAGTGATGATGAAAATATGCCTGTTATTCCTGAGGGTAATCTTTTTGATATAGAATCTTCTGCCGCTATTTTAGCTTGCAAAGATAGATATGAGCTAGAAAGGTTATTAGCTAAGTGGAACAAAGAATCACTTAGAGATAAAATGAAACCTGACCCTACTTTTGCTCCTTCACCTATATGTGTTCCTGATAAGGATTATGAATTCTCTGTTGATCCAGATATAATTACTTTGGTTGAATTTGATCCTTTTTGTGGCTATGAGTCTGAAATTGTTGTGGCACATCTTACAAAATTAAATGATATAGCCGCCCTGTTCACTAATGATGAGAGATCGCGTTACTTTTATATACTGAAAATATTTCCGTTCTCATTAAAGGGTGATGCTAAGATATGGTTTAATTCTCTTGATCCTGGTTGTGTGCGTAGTCCCCAGGATATGATTTATTACTTCTCTGCTAAATATTTCCCTGCTCATAAGAAACAAGCTGCTTTAAGGGAAATATACAACTTTGTGCAAATTAAAGAACAGAGTCTCCCACAAGCTTGGGGGAGGCTTCTCAAGTTACTTATTGCTTTGCCTGATCATCCTCTTAAGAAACCTGAAATACTTCATATCTTTTATAATGGACTAACCGATGCTTCCAGAGATTACCTGGATAGTTGTGTTGGTTCTCTTTTCAGGGAAAGAACACAGGATGAAGCTGAAATTCTATTGAACAATATGTTGACAAATGAAAATAATTGGGCACCTTCTGAGCCAGCTCCTGCTCCAATTACTGAGCCTATTCCTAAACCAACTCCAAAGAAGAGAGGTGTTCTATTTCTCTGTCCCGAAGATATGCAAGAGGCAAAGAAATCTATGAAAGAAAAAGGTATTAAAGCTGAAGATGTTAAGAATTTACCTCCTATTGAAGAAATACATGGTCTTAATTTACCGCCTGTTGAAGAAACATATGATCTCAATCACTTATTTACTGAAGAACCTCCTGATGCCGATATCCCGACACAGGTAGTAAAGGTAAATTCTCTCTATAGATGTATAAGTCTGCTAGACAATGCTTAGAAGAGTTTGATAACTTTATTGTCAAACAAGAAAATTTTAACGCTTATTTTGGTAGACAATTAAAACAGAATACTTATATGATTAAACGCTTGGGTGATTATATGGCTAATATTAGAGGTGAACTTAAACTTGTTAGCAAACATGCTTCTATGGTTACCACTCAAGTAGAACAAGTACTTAAAGCTCAAAAAGAAGTACTTGATGAAATGAATAGTAAGAAAAATGATTATGCTGTTAGGGTGGCTACTAGAACTGGTAGAATGACTCAGGAACCTTTGTATCCTGAAGGCCACCCTAAGAGAATTGAGCAAGATTCTCAGAGAAATAATATTGATGCACCTAGTTCTTCTAAGAAGAAGAAAAAGAAAAATGATAGAATTGTGCAAACTTCTAGTGAACCTATTGCTGAACCACCTGATAATCCAAATGATATCTCTATGTCTGATGCTGAAACACAATCTGGTAATGAACATGAACCTAGTGAAAATGTTAATGATGATGTTCATGATGCTGCTCAACCTAGTAATGATAATGATGTAGAAATTGAACCTGTTGTTGATCTTGATAACCCACAATCAAAGAATCAACGTTATGATAAAAGAGACTATGTTGCTAGGAAACATGGTAAAGAAAGAGAACCTCGGGTTCAGAAACCCATTCCTTTTCCTCCCAAGTCATCCAAGAAAAAGGATGATGAGGATTTTGAGCGCTTTGCTGAAATGATTAGACCTATCTTCTTGCGTATGCGATTGACTGATGTGCTCAAAACAAATCCTTATGCTAAATATATGAAAGATATCATTACTAATAAAAGAAAGATACCGAAAGCTGAAATTTCCACCATGCTTGCTAATTATACTTTTAAGGGTGGAATACCAAAGAAACTTGGAGATCCCGGAGTACCTACTATACCTTGCTCCATTAAAAGAAATTATATTAAAACTGCTTTATGTGATCTTGGAGCCGGTGTCAGTGTTATGCCTCTCTCTTTGTATCGTAGACTTGACTTGAATAGGTTGACACCTACTAAAATATATTTGCAAATGGTTGATAAATCAACTGCTATACCTGTCGGTATTTGTGAGGATGTGCCTGTTATGGTTGCAAACGTTACTATTTTAATGGACTTTGTTATTCTTGATATTCCCGAGGACGATAGTATGTCTATTATTCTTGGAAGACCTTTTCTTAATACTGCACGGGCTGTTATTGATTGCAACAAAGGCAATGTCACTTTTCATGTTAATGGTAATGAGCATATGGTACACTTTCCGAGGAAACAACCTCAAATCCACAGTATCAACTCTATTGGAAAAATTCCATCGATAATAATTGGAGGTTTTGAACTTCCTCTTCCTACGGTCAAAAAGAAATATGATATAGTTATTATTGGGGATGTGCATATCCCCGTTGAGGTAACTTAGTGTTATTCAAAATTTCTCCGGTTTCATGATTATCGAAATGGGTTTGTTAACAAGACTTGATCAACCTTGTTAGTGGATTCTTTTTTATGAGCATGAGATGGATGAAATTAGAAGCACAACCTTCTGTACCCTCTTTATATTCTCTGTTCTTTAGTTGAAATAAAGTAAAAATAGTATTTTTCGGTTTGTTTCCTGTCTTACCCGTGCAATATAAAAATATCCCAAAAATAAAAGTCCTCAGATATACATGCCAATTTAATATGATTTTTTCGGGAATATTTGAGGATTAACTGTGCAAAAATTACCACGGGAGGAGCTGCCACCTGGCCACGAGGGTGGAGGGTGCCCCCCCTCCTAGGGCGCGCCCCCTACCTCGTGGGCCCACGGTGGCCCTCCTCCACTTATCCCAGCACCCATCTTCTTCCTCTGCCTCACACAAACACGAAAAACCAACTCAAGCATGAGTTCCAGCCCACTTTTGCTGTGATTTTCGATCTCCTTGCTCAAAGCACCTCTCGCAAAACTGCTTGGGGAGATTGTTCCTTGGTATGTGACTCCTCCATTGGTCCAATTAGTTTTTGTTCTAGTGCTTTATTCTTTGCAAATTTGTGCTGCATAGGTGACCATGTTCTTGGGCTTGCATGTCAAATTTATATGGTTCCAAGTAGTTCTAATGCTTGATATAGGCTCTAGGCACTTGCAGGAGTAGTTGCTATCAGTTTTATTGAGGTTGGTTCACTTTTGTTTGAAGTTACTAAAAATTTCAGAAATTTTTCAGAGAAAAACAATATGCTTAGGAAGATGTTCCAAGGTGGTTCTTCAAGGAAGCAAGGACCTAGGATTGCTATGTGTGATGCTAACAAAGATCCCCCAAGAGACGCTCCAGTACGGCCTTGCGAATGGCCGTCGGAAAATTTTATGGACCGTGCGGGAATTAAAGAAGAGTTCAAAGCATATTTGCGCAATGCCGGTCTTGAGGATTTTGAGGCTAACAAATGCCCCCAGTATCATGATCTCACAAGTTCGTTTGTGAGGAGGTTTGAGTATTCATCTTCGCGTAATTCTCCTTCAGTCATGTTTGATCTTTATGATAAATCTTATAGAATGGACTTAGAGGATTTCACTCTTGCTTGCAAACTTCCATCTTGGGGTAGTATTAGGGATCCCCCTAAATCTGAATTTAGAAACTTCCTTACCAGTATAACTGTAGGGGAATCCAGAGATATAACACAGGCTACCATAGGGAGCATTCACTTTCCTGCTATACATTATTTTGCTCTCTTCATCGGTAGATGCATAAATGCTAAGGATGAAGCATGTCACATGTGTGTCCCTGACCTCAGCATTCTTAGGAGTGCTGTGTTAGGAGACCAATCTTATCATATGGGAGCCATTGTAGCTCGTAGGTTGCATCATAATAGACATAATGGAGATTTCTTTGGAGGAATTTATGCAACCCGCTTAGCTAATTTTCTTGAAATAGAAATCCGAGAGGGTGATACGGAGTTGCTTCCTGCATATTTAGATTATAACTCTATGGCTTCGCACCAGTTTGTCGAGAGGCCTGAATCACCTCTCTTATATCGTTTAATTTTTAACAAACGGCACCTTGTCCGTATTACTCTCCCTGCTCCTGCCTTCTTTGATTTTTAGACGAAACAAAGATATACTATTACCAGAGAGAAGGCAGATGATTACGAGAGGAGAGCGGAAGCAGCCCGACTCCACACTGCAGCTCAGCAGGCGATAACTGCTGTATCACAGTACGACCCCGGCTACACTTACGGGTATCTGCCAGGTTATCCCTAGCCATAAACCAACTTAGGCCAAAAGCCTAAGCTTGGGGGAGTACATATTTCTCACCGACATTACATTTATGTTCACACACACTCATTGCTAGATGTCGGTGCTCATACTCTTTCGCTGTAATATCCATGCTAGTTTATTTTCTTTTTCCTGCTTTCTTCTTGCGTGTTTGTTAAACCTTAAGAAAAACAAAAAAAATTAGAAGTAGTTTAGCTTTCTTGCTATAGTAGTAATTAAAAAGAAAACCCAAAAATATTTCCCGTTCCTCTTTTGTTTGTTGGGAGCTTTCCCGTGTAAATAGTTTTAAATTCTTTTATTTTCTTTGGGGGTCAGTAGGAGAAGACCATGATTAAATTGTTGAAGTGGCTCTTATATGCTTTATTGTTGATTTAACCAAGAGCCCATATTGCCTTGTCTTCTCCTGTTTATTGAATGCTCGCAGATTCTAGCTTAGTCCAATGCACGTGCACTCTTATTATTATTCACACCGTTCGGTCGTGCAAGTGAAAGGCAATTATGATGATATATGATGGACTGACTGAGAAGGGAAAAGCTGGTATGAACTCGACCTCTTTTGTTTTTGTAAATACGATGAGTTCGTCGTTCTTGATTCAGCTTATTATGAATAAACATGTTTGCAATGACAATTAGAGATCATAGTTGCTTGTGCCATGCTTGATTAGCTATGAGTTATAATGATTTACCTTGCGTGCCAACATGCTATTGAGATGGTTATGATGTGGTATGATGAGGTGGTATCCTCATTTGAATGATTTAAGTGACTTGACTTGGCACATGTTCACGCATGTAGTTGAAACAAAATCAACATAGCCTTCAGGATATTTATGTTCATGGTGGATTATATCCTACTCATGCTTGCATCCAATGTTTATTAATTTTAATGCATGTACATGGCTGTTGTCGCTCTCTAGTTGGTCGCTTCCCAGTATTTTGCTAGCCTTCACTTGTACTAAGCGGGAATACTGCTTGTGCATCCAATCCCTTAAACCCCAAAGTTATTCCAGATGAGTCCACTATACCTTCCTATATGCGGTATCTACCTGCCGTTCCAAGTAAATTTGTATGTGCCAAACTCTACACCTTCAAATAAACATTCTGTTTTGTATGCTCGAATAGCTCCTGTATCAACCAAGGCTCTCCTTATCTTCCGTGTTAGGCGGGTTATTCTCAAGAGGAGTGGACTCCGCTCCTCACTCACGAGAAAATGGCTGGTCACCGGGATGCCCAGTCCCATGCTTTATGCAAACTAAATCAAAATTAATTGCAAACAAAACTCCCCCTGGGACTTGATGTATGTTGGAGACACTCGTTGTTTCGAGCAAGTCATGGATTGATGCTTGTTGGTGGAGGGGGAGTATAAACTTTACCATTCTGTTTGGGAACCGCCTATAATGTGTTTAGCATGGAAGATATCGCCATCTCTTAGTTGCTATGTTGACAATGAAAGTATACCGCTCAAAATATAATTTATCTCTATTTCAAAACCGAGCTCTGGCACCTCTACAAATCCCTGCTTCCCTCTGCGAAGGGCCTATCTATTTACTTTTATGTTGAGTCATCACCCTCTTATTAAAAAAGCACTAGCTGGAGAGCACAGCTGTCATTTGCATTCATCACTATTAATCTATGTTGGGTGTAACTATGATTGGATCTCTTTTACCATGAATTACAATGTCTAGTCAGTCCTTGATCTTTAAAAGTGCTCTGCATTTATGTTTTGCGGTCTCAGAAAGGGCTAGCGAGATACCATCCTGTTATATCATATTATGATTATTTTGAGAAAGTGTTGTCATCCGAGATTTATTATTATGGCTTGCTAGTTGATTATGCTATTGATATGAGTAATTATGAGACCTGAGAATTATTGCAAATGTGGTTAGTTATGATATATGTTGAAAACTTGAATGATGGCTTTACATAGTTACAACAAAAAGAGCAAACAGAGTTTGTAAAAGTTTTTCTTTTCTCTTTCAGTTTGACAACTGAATTGCTTGAGGACAAGCAAGGGTTTAAGCTTGGGGGAGTTGATACATCTCCGTCGTATCTACTTTTCCAAACACTTTTGCCCTTGTTTTGGACTCTAACTTGTATGATTTGAATGGAACTAACCCGGACTGACGTTGTTTTCAGCAGAATTGCCATGATGTTGTTTTATGTGCAGAAAACAAATATTCTCGGAATGTCCTGAAACTCCACGGAACATCTTAGAAATAACAATAAAAAATCCTCGCCAAAGATGAAGACCAGGGGGCCCACACCCTGTCCACGAGGGTGGGGGCGCCCCCCCCCCTCTAGGGCGCGCCCCCCTACCTCGTGGGCCCCCTGGACACCCTCCGACGCCAACTCCAACTCTATATATTGGCTTTCGGGGAGAAAAAAATCAGAGAGAAGAAATCATCGCATTTTATGATATGGAGCCGCCGCCGAGCCCTAAAACCTCTCGGGAGGGCTGATCTGGAGTCCGTTCGGGGCTCCGGAGAGGGGGATTCGTCGCCGTCATCATCATCAACCATCCTCCATCACCAATTTCATGATGCTTGCCGCCGTGCGTGAGTAATTCCATCATAGGCTTGTTGGACGGTGATGGGTTGGATGAGATTTATCATGTAATCAAGATAGTTTTGTTAGGGTTTGATCCCTAGTATCCATTATGTTCTGAGATTGATGTTGCTATGACTTTGCTATGCTTAATGCTTGTCACTAGGGCCCGAGTGCCATGATTTCAGATCTGAACCTATTATGTTTTCATGAATATATGTGTGTTCTTGATCCTATCTTGCAAGTCTATAGTCACCTACTATGTGTTATGATCCGGCAACCCCGAAGTGACAATAATCGGGACCACTCCCGGTGATGACCATAGTTTGAGGAGTTCATGTATTCACTATGTGCTAATGATTTGTTCCGGTTCTCTATTAAAAGGAGGCCTTAATATCCCTTAGTTTCCAATAGGACCCCGCTGCCACGGGAGGGTAGGACAAAAGATGTAATGCAAGTTCTTTTCCATAAGCATGTATGACTATATACGGAATACATGCCTACATTACATTGATGAATTGGAGCTAGTTCTGTGTCACCCTATGTTATGACTGATACATGATGAACCGCATCCGGCATAATTATCCATCACTAATCCGTTGCCTACGAGTTTTCCATATATTGGTTCTCGCTTATTTACTTTCTCGCTGCTACTGTTACAATCACTACAAAATACCAAAAACATTACTTTTGATGTCTTTACCTTTGTTACCGTTACCACCACTATCATATTACTTTGCTACTAAACACTTTGCTGCAGATACTAAGTTTCCAGGTGTGGTTGAATTGACAACTCAGCTGCTAATACTTGAGAATATTCTTTGGCTCCCCTTGTGTCGAATCAACAAATTTGGGTTGAATACTCTACCCTCGAAAGCTGTCGCGATCCCCTATACTTGTGGGTTATCAATCACCGCACTCATAATAGTGCGGTGCTCCTCGTCGATGGAAGCGCCGCTAAGCGCTCCCAGCAGGTCGTCCAGTGCCTCTGTATGGGCAGAGGTCACTGGCATGGGCGGCTTGCCCCTCTTGGAAGGGGGTCGCCTGCCGGAGTCCGGAACCACTGGAGGTTCCGGTGCGGTGTTCGGCCTAGGGCCGAACTTGGAGCCCTTGGGAGCATTGCTCCCTTTGCGCCTGGAGTCCGGAAGGTCGCCTTGAGGCGCCTCCAGGACTACCTCCCCTCGGCTTGGTGCCCTTTGAGACAACACCTCGGTGTTGTCCGTAGGGCGAGGGGTGGAGGCGGTCGGAAGTGATCCTCCGCTGCTCATGGCCGACGGATCCAAAGAACTGCTCGACGAGGATACGTTGATACGGGCCCGGGACGGACTGCATAACCATGTCTGGCGTTAGGAGAAGCTGTGCAACTAAACTGTGCCACGAGTTACTCTGGTATCCAAATACTTACGATCTCACCAGGGGCTTGGCCCTAGGTGGCCACTCGTCTTTGCTATCGGCGGCGGTGGCGGAGCAGTCCGGAAGGAGAGTCCTTCCCTTCTTGGACCCTCCAGCCTCCCCGGTTGGGGCGGCCTTCCTTTTCTTGTCTTCCCTGGTTGGAGGGGAAGAACCTTTATCTGCCTCCTCCTCGTTTTCACGGGAGGAGTGCATCTCGGAGTTATCAGACGATGAGTCCAATACCACCTGGCGCCGGGAACTCTTTCGGGTTCCCATGGCCTTCTTCTTGATCTTCTTCTCTGGCACCTCGTAAGGCGCTGGAGTCAGCATCTCCGTCAGGAGAGCGTTTGCAGGGTCTTCGGGCAGAGGGGTCGGGCAGTCAATCTGCCCCGATGTCTCCACCCATTCTTGTCAAAGGCATGGGAGCTCAGATCCCGCACATATTTAAACTATGGAAAATGAATACCCTATAACAAATAAAAAAGCTTACCACTCCGGCTTGGCGCTTCGCGCTGAGTCCGCGATCCTCGGTGAGGGGAGGGGGAACCTCGGCACCCTTAAACAGCACCTTCCGGACGTCCTTGTGCGTCGTGTCGAAGAGCTCGCACGGAGTCTGGTGCTGGGCCGGGTCGAACTCCCACAAATTGAACGCCCGTTGTTGACACGGGAGGATCCGGCGGATGAGCATGACCTGGACTATGTTGACAAGCTTTAGCTTCCTGTTTATCATATTTTGGATGCAGGTCTGGAGTCCGGTCAGCTCTACCGGATTACCCCAGGACAGGCCCTTCTCTTTCCAGGAGGTGAGCCGCATGGGGATTCTGGATCGGAACTCGGGGGCCGCCGCCCATTGGGTGTCGCGCGGCTCGGTGATGTAGAACCACCCCGATTGCCACCCCTTTATGGTCTCCATATAGAAGCCCTCGAGCCATGTGACGTTGGGCATCTTGCCCACCATGGCGCCTCCACACTCCGCCTGCTGGCCGCTCACCACCTTCGGTTTGACGTTGAAGGTTTTCAGCCATAGGCCGAAGTGGGGCTTGATGCGGAGGAAGGCCTCACACACGACGATAAACGCCGAGAAGTTGAGGATGAAATTCGGGGCCAGATCATGGAAGTCCAGCCCATAATAGAACATGAGGCCGCGGACGAATAGATGGAGGGGAAACCCCAGTCCCCGGACGAAGTGGGTGAGGAAGACCACCCTTTCGTAAGGTTCCGGGGTAGGGACGACCTGCCCCGCGGCTGGCAGCCGGTGCGCGATATCCGCAACTAGGTATCTGGCCCCGCGCAGCTTTTTTATGTGTCCCTCCGTGACAGAGGAGACCATCCACTTGCCTCCCGCTCCGGACATTTTTGGAGAAGGTTGAGGAGAAGAATGCGGACTTGGGTGCTGGAGCTCGAGTGCGCAGGAATGGATGAGCAATGAGGAAGAACGCGTGGGCAGAAAAAGGTGAACCCTTATCCCTTTCTAAGGGCGGACGAAACTATGCGCCCCCACCAGCCTGGTAAAACTCGCTTATCCCCCAAGCATCGTAATTGATGGCGCGGTTGGGTTACCCACGTCCGTACTGATGAGAATACCATAATAAAGGGAACACGATCTCTGCTTCGACAAGACGTGCCAAGGAAACCGCCTCGCGAAACACACTGAGGTTGGTTGTGAAAAACGATTCGAATGGTGACCTGGCTGTGGTGTGATGATGCACTGTGAAATACGTCAGCAGATTAGATTTGTGGAAATATTATTCTCTCTACGGTTGTATGTGGAACTTGTTTTGCAGAGCCGGACATGTTCCTCGTGTTCAAAATCTTCTAGGAAGTATTCGGAGGAGGAACCCGCCTTGCAATGCCGAAGACAAATCTGCACGCCGGACTCATATTCATTGAAGCCTAGTTCAGGGGCTACTGAGGGAGTCCTGGATTAGGGGGTATTCGGACAGGCGGACTATATCCTTTGGCCGGACTGTTGGACTATGAAGATACAAGATTGAAGACTTCATCCCATGTCCGGATGGGACTCTCCCTAGCGTGGAAGGCAAGCTTGGCAATACGGATATATAGATCTCCTTCCTTGTAACCGACTCTGTGTAACCCTAGCCCCCTCCGGTGTCTATATAAATCGGAGGGTTTAGTCCGTAAGACAAGATAGAACAATCATACCATAGGCTAGCTTCTAGGGTTTAGCCTCTTCGATCTCATGGTAGATCAACTCTTGTAATACCCATATCATCAATATCAATCAAGTAGCAGTAGGGTTTTACCTCCATCGAGAGGGCCCGAACCTGGGTAAAAACATCGTATCCCTTGTCTCCTGTTACCATCCGCCTAGACGCACAGTTCGGGACCCCCTACCCGAGATCTGACTGGTAGAAGCGTGATCGGCGACATCTCCGGATATGATCCGACGAGCATTCTTCCTTCTAGGAAACACGGGTGTTATTATGTTTTTAAAGACGACAACCGCGGGGTGAGGTGTTGCATCATACCTCTGCGCCAGCGTCTCCGTCCAGACTGCCTTCCTTTTTAGCCAGTCCGGCTTTGGGTCCCCTTGTAGGCGAATCGCCGCGGGCTCGGTAGGGCGCCCCGAGGACCTTCCCTATAAAACACCGTTTGTATACGGTAGGTGAAGTGCGCAAAAGAAAATCCTTTCCAAAGGTTGGGACTCTGGTCTCATTTACCTGCGAGGCTGGGAGTAGCCCAAGGTAGTCGGCTATAATAGCCACCATGGCATCATCATAGCTCAATTGGTAGAATACCCTGTCAATCAGCTCCACGAATATGTCCGGGTCCTCTTTGAGGCCGGGGTCGAGGGACCGCTCAGGATCCTCTGGTTGTGGAGGTGGGTTGTTGATCTCCCTTACTGCCTTACCTTTATCCGGCTCATCAGGTAAAGAACGTCTCTATCATCTTCCTCCTGAGGGCTCCGTGGCCGCCAGCTCAGGTGCTTCTTCAAGGGAGCATTATCAAACTCGGGAAGGCCGATCTGAATAGGGTCCGGAAGGGGGACGTCCTCCATTTAAAACCACTCTGAAGGCCAGTCTTCAGACGTCTTCTTCGGGGTACCAGATAGGTATCCGGTCCCGGCGATACGCCATACTTCGGCTCCACCCACTTGATATATTGATCCCCTCTGTGTACGGGGCACAAGACAGAACAACTTTTTCCACAGCGCGAAATGAGCTTCGCAGCCCAGAAACAATTCGTAAAGGGCTACGTAGCCAGCGATATGCAGCATGGAGGCAGGGGTGAGGTTGTGCAACTGGAGGTCGTAAAACTCTAGGAGCCCTCGGAGAAAAGGATGGATTGGAAATCCGAGTCCCCTTAACAAATAAGGGACAAGGCATACCCGCTCTCCCTTAGAGGGGATGGGAAAGCTCTCCGCTTGCTCCCCGCCATTATAGGTGGCGAGCCCGGCTCGAACTGGGACCATATATGCTGGAGGGAGAAATCCCTGGGTCTACAGCTTTACTAATTGACTGTGAGGGACGGAACACTTCTCCCAATCTCTAGGCTTAGGGCTGCCGGGGCCAGAAGAGGAGCTGCACTGTCCGGCCATGTTGGGATGGATTTTTTAGGGCGCGCTCCGATGAATGCTCGCTGGGGGAGGATGGTGTGGTTTGGATCTGAGAATCCTTGTATCTTTAATAGATAGTTCATTCACGTAGCTAGGGTGGTAAATGTAAAAACACCCTGGCTCCTCGCATTCGCTTTACATGTGGAAGATGGCCATTATTGGGTGTAAAAGCCAAGAAGCGCAACACTTACAAGAAGCCGGACACTATTTGACAGGTACTCAGAGTTTGGAGGAGAACCCGCCTTGCAATGCCGAAGACAATCTGCGCGCCGGACTCATCGTCATTGAAGCCTGGTTCGGGGGCTACTGAGGGAGTCCTGGATTAGGGGGTATCCGGATAGCCGGACTATATCCTTTGGCCGGACTGTTGGACTATGAAGATACTAGATTGAAGACTTCGTCCCGTATCCTGATGGGACTCTCCTTGGCGTGGAAGGCAAGCTTGGCAATACGGATATGTAGATCTCCTTCTTTGTAACCGACTCTGTGTAACCCTAGCCCCCTCCGGTGTCTATATAAACCGGAGTGTTTAGTCCGTAGGACATAACAACAATCATACCATAGGCTAGCTTCTAGGGTTTAGCCTCTTCGATCTCGTGGTAGATCAACTCTTGTAATACCCATATCATTAATAGCAATCAAGCAGGAGTAGGGTTTTACCTCCATCGAGAGGGCCCGAACCTGGGTAAAAACATCGTGTCCCTCGTCTCCTGTTACCATCCGCCTAGACGCACAGTTTGGGCTGAGGATGATCATGTTGATGGAGATGATGAAGATGATGATGAGATATCTAGTCCTGAGCAAGCCATTCCCGGCGGGCGAGATCTTAGGGGGATGCCCCTTTCAGAGTGGTCCAAGCCAGAGATTTGAGCTGAGAGGTACAATCATCCATATGTTGCAGCCACTGGTTTCAGGGTGGATCCCTGGTTCAAGAATGGTTTTCAGCAAAGATTGTACCATGAGCTCCTCATGACGAAGGGCAAGAAGTTTGCTCCTCACAAGCAAGTTAATGTTGAGAGTCTCCGGGACAATGGTCACCTCTATCCTGGTGTATATTCTGCTCTTGGAACGTTGGGCCTTCTTCCTTTTTTCACTTTCAACCATCCATACAATGAGGATCTAGTGATGCAGTTCTTTGCCATGGTGTTCTTTTCCAATGACTCTACTCGCACCCTCATGTGGATGTCTGGGGCACATCGGTGCTCTGCTCGTATGGCCAAGTTTTCTAAGATCATTCCCTACCCATTCATTGATGAAGAAGAGGCAACTCATGAGTTTGGCAGGGTTCGTGAGAGTGGTCAGCGCACTAAGGATGAGATTGCGTGCCTACAAGCAAGAGAAGTATTTTTTCACTGGTTCCATCAAAGATCTCGTGCCTCACTATGATACAATGCGCCATATCCTGAGGTATACTCTCACTCCAAAGGCTGGTGATTCTCACAAAATTCAGAGTTCCATGTTGGATGTCTTTGTGTACCTGCATAAGAATAAGAGAGTGGATATTCTGGACTTCATGTTCTATGAGCCCCGTCAGTGTGTGCAAGAGAACAAGTCTTTGATCTATGCTCCATTCATCCAGGCGTTGACTGAGTCTGTCTGCCCAGCTAAGTACATCTCTTCGTACAAGACTTCAGTTCCTAAGTGCAACTCCAACTAGACCCCTGTTCCTCCTGCTCAATATGTGCCTCTCAAGAAGGGGCGCAATCCTAGGCCTGAAGATCATGCCACATACACTCCTATTGTGTCCTCCACTGCATGGATCCCTCGTCGTAAGGGCAAGAAGGTAGATTCTGAGGCTATTTTTGCCAGAGGAGAGAAGAAGTCCTTGTTCAAGACCATAAGCAACTTGTTCAAGATGTGTCAGTCCGGCAGGACCACGGGCTCTCCATGCCCCTTCGATAACTTCCCTCCCCCACATGTATGCATACTTCGCGACCAAGGTGTTCCTGTCTAAGCTCGATGGGAAGAAGACCACAACTTCCTACTGCTTCCTGTCCAGCTCCACGGCCCTCTTCTTCTTCCCTTCCGTTGTGGTCTCCTTTGCGGTGGTCGCCCGCTTCCCCCTCGCGACGGCTTTCTTCCCCATCCTTTGAGATTGGTTGAAGAATGGAAGAGTTGGCAGAGCAATGGAGGTGGGTGTTGGCTTGGGAGTAGTTGCTTGGCTTGAGGAAGAAGATGATGAAGAGGGGAAAAGATGTGAATGAGCAGCGCCCCGTTGCGTTTTCTCTTTTATTTGGGAACATATGTGGGGGGTCGGCTCTTCGCTATCCTTCTCTCAGGAAGTTACCGTTTTCCAGGCGCACTACCCATTAACTGCTACACCTCCACGACCCCACGGCCTGTGGTAATTACGGGGAGTGGACGTTGGATTGACTGTTCATCATGACAACCGTTGCATGTGCAGCACTTTTTCAACACGTGTTCGCGCATCGTTTGGGGCCTAACCCAACGTACCCGGAGACACGTATGGCTCAGGCTCGGGGGATTCTCCCGGGGTACACAAACAGGGGTGTATGTTTCCCCTGACTGGTGCACGGACAGTGAGCCTTCGATCCCGGTAGCCGAAGCTTGACAAGGAAGCAAACTTCACCAAGCATCCAAATCAAAACCAAGCCAGATAAACAAGCTCTTTGAGGGATCAAAGGGCGGATCAAGAAGACCAAGACAAGCCAAAGCAGCAAGATATCACTAAGGGAAAGCCTCCCTTGCCGGGCAGGCGAGCCTGGTCAGGTTGAGGCCGCTCCAAGGACGAATCCAATATTTCCCAGGCAGGCTTGCCGGGGCCGCTAAAGGCAAACTTCCTCGCCAAAACTCCACCACGCCACCACACTGCAACAAAAGTCATCTATCAGTGCGGTGTTGAGCCCCCAGGTGATTGAGTGGTTGTCAATTGGCACATGGCAGCCATTTGGAAAGGAAGATTACCTCTATATGACACCCGTCCAGAGGCGTGTCAAGCAAGAAGGTAGAAGATGACTAAGCGTCGCGGCAGGCTTGCCGGGCTACATCCTCAGCGTGACACCTAGCAGTGCATTGTAATGCACTTTATCCTAACTGCCAGAGTTAGGTATGATAGCACTGTTGACTATCTAATCACTAGATAATGACTCTTTTGCCACTTTGGTTACCCCTTAGCCTATAAAAGGAGGGCCATGGCAACCCATAAAAGGATTGGGACCCTTGTATACTCAGACGAGCGTAGCTGCTTGAAGAAATATGCCCTAGAGGCAATAATAAAGTTATTATTTATTTCCTTATTTCATGATCAAAGTTTATTATTCATGCTAGAATTGTATTAACCGGAAACTTAGTACATGTGTGAATACATAGACAAACTAAGTGTCACTAGTATGCCTCTACTTGACTAGCTCGTTGAATCAAAGATGGTTAGGTTTCCTAGCCATAGACATGAGTTGTCATTTGATTAACGGGATCACATCATTAGAGAATGATGTGATTTACTTGACCCCTTCCGTTAGCTTAGCACTTGATCATTTAGTATGTTGCTATTGCTTTCTTCATGACTTATACATGTTCCTATGACTATGAGATTATGCAACTCCCGTTTACCGGAAGAACACTTTGTGTGCTACCAAACGTCACAACGTAACTGGGTGATTATAAAGGTGCTCCACAGGTGTCTCTGAAGGTACTGGTTGAGTTGCCGTATTTCGAGATTAGGATTTGTCACTCCGATTATCGGAGAGGTATCTCTAGGCCCACTTGGTAATACACATCACTATAAGCCTTGCAAGCATTGTAACTAACGAGTTAGTTGCGGGATGATGTATTACGAAACGAGTAAAGAGACTGGCCGGTAACGAGATTGAACTAGGTATTGAGATACCGACGATCGAATCTCGGGAAAGTAACATACCGATAACAAAGGGAACAACGTATGTTGTTATTGGGGTTTGACCGATAAAGATCTTCGTAGAATATGCGGGAGCCAATATGAGCATCCAGGTTCCGCTATTGGTTATTGACCGGAGACGTGTCTCAGTCATGTCTACATAGTTCTCGAACCCGTAGGGTCCGCACGCTTAAAGTTCCGCGATGATCGGTATTATGAGTTTATGTGATTTGATGTACCGAAGGTAGTTCGGAGTCCCGCATGAGATTGGGGACATGACGAGGAGTCTCGAAATGGTCGAGACGTAAAGATCGATATATTGGACGACTATATTCAGACATCGGAAAGGTTCTTAGTGATTCGGTTATTTTCGGGGGTACCGGGGAGTTATGGGAATACGAGGAAGAAGCAATGGGCCTCATAGGCCAAGTGGTGGAAGAGAGGAGGCAGGGCGCGTGCCCCCTAGCCCAAACCAAATTGGACTAGGGGGTCGACCCCCCTTTCCTCCTTTTCCTCCCTCTCCTTCCTTCTCCTTCTCCTCCTTCCTTTCCTCCTCATAGAAGGAGTAGGAAAGGGGAGTCCTACTCCTACTAGGAGGAGGACTCCTCCTCCTGGCGTGCCCTACAGGGGCCGGCCGGCCTCCCCCCTTGCTCCTTTATATACGGGGGCAGGGTGGCATCCTAGGAGACACAAGTTGATCTGTTGATCTATTCCAGCCGTGTGCGCTGCCCCCCTCCACCATATTCCACCTCGGTCATATCGTAGCGGTGATTAGGCGAAGCCCTGCGTCGGTAGCAACATCATCACCGTCATCACGCCGTCGTGCTGACAGAACTCTCCCGTGAAGCTCTGCTGGATCGGAGTTCGCGGGACGTCATCGAGCTGAACGTGTGCTGAACTCGGAGGTGCCATACGTTCGGTACTTGGATCGGTCGGATCGTGAAGACGTACGACTACATCAACCGCGTTGTGCTAACGCTTCCGCTTCCGGTTTACGAGGGTACGTGGACAACACTCTCCCCTCTAGTTGCTATGCATCACCATGTTGCTGTGTGTGCGTAGAATTTTTTTGAAATTACTACATTCCCCAACAGTGGCATCCGAGCCTGGTTTTATGCGTAGATGTTATATGCACAAGTAGAACACAAATGAGTTGTGGGCGATACAAGTCATACTGCTTACCAGCATGTCATACTTTGGTTCGGCGGTATTGTTGGATGAAGCGGCCCGGACCGACATTACGCGTACGCTTACGAGAGACTGGTTCTATCGACGTGCTTTGCACATAGGTGGCCGGCGGGTGTCAGTTTCTCCAACTTTAGTTGAATCGAGTGTGGCTACGCCCAGTCCTTGAGAAGGTTAAAACAGCACTAACTTGGCAAACTATCATTGTGGTTTTGATGCGTAGGTAAGAATGGTTCTTACTCAGCCCGTAGCAGCCACGAGGGCGTCTAACTTGTTTTTGCAGGGCATGTTGTGATGTGATATGGTCAAGACATGATGCTATATTTTATTGTATGAGATGATCATGTTTTGTAACCAAGTTATCGGCAACTGGCAGGAGCCATATGGTTGTCGCTTTATTGTATGCAATGCAATCGCCCTGTAATGCTTTACTTTATCACTAAGCGGTAGCGATAGTCGTAGAAGCAAAAGTTGGCGAGACGACAACGATGCTACGATGGAGATCAAGGTGTCGCCCCGGTGACGATGGTGATCATGACGGTGCTTCGGAGATGGAGATCACAAGCACAAGATGATGATGGCCATATCATATCACTTATATTGATTGCATGTGATGTTTATCTTTTATGCATCTTATTTTGCTTTGATTGACGGTAGCATTATAAGATGATATCTCCCTAAATTTCAAGATAAAAGTGTTCTCCCTGAGTATGCACCGTTGCCAAAGTTCGGCGTGCCGAGACACCACGTGATGATCGGGTGTGATAAGCTCTACGTTCATCTACAACGGGTGCAAGCCAGTTTTGCACACGCAGAATACTCAGGTTAAACTTGACGAGCCTAGCATATGCAGATATGGCCTCGGAACACTGAGACCGAAAGGTCGAGCGTGAATCATATAGTAGATATGATCAACATAGTGATGTTCACCATTGAAAACTACTCCATCTCACGTGATGATCGGACATGGTTTAGTTGATTTGGATCACGTGATCACTGAGATGATTAGAGGGATGTCTATCTAAGTGGGAGTTCTTAAGTAATATGATTAATTGAACTTTAATCTGTCATGAACTTAGTCCTAGTAGTATAGCATATCTATGTTGTAAATCAATAGCTCGCGTTTAGCTCCCCTGTTTTATTTTTGATATGTTCCTAGAGAAAACTAAGTTGAAAAATGTTAGTAGCAATGATGCGGACTTGGTCCGTGATATGAGGATTAACCTCATTGTTGCACAGAAGTATTATGTCCTTGATGCACCGCTAGGTGACAGAACTATTGCAGGAGCAGATGCGGACGTTATGAACGTTTGACAAGCTCGATATGATGACTACTTGATAGTTCAGTGCACCATGCTTTACGGCTTAGAACCGGGACTTCAAAAAAATGTTTTGAATGCCACGGAGCATATAAGATGTTCCAAGAGTTGAAATTGGTATTTCATGCTCATGCCCGTGTCGACAGGTATGAGACCTCTGACAATACTTTGCCTATAAGATGGAGGAGAATAGCTCAAGCAGTGAGCATGTGCTCAGATTGTCTGAGTACTACAATTGCTTGAATCAAGTGGGAGTTAATCTTCCAGATAAGATAGTAATTGACAAAGTTCTCTAGTCACTATCACCAAGTTAATAGAACTTCTTGATGAACTATAATATGCAAGGGATGACGAAAGTAATTCCTGAGCTTTTCGCGATGCTGGAATCGGCGAAGGTAGAAATCAAGAAAGAGCATCAAGTGTTGATGGTTAACAAGACCACTAGTTTCAAGAAAAGGGGCAAAGGAAAGAATGGGAACTTCAAGAAGAACGGCAAGCAAGTTGCTGCTCAAGTGAAGAAGCCCAAGTCTGGACCTAAGCCTGAGACTAAGTGCTTCTACTGCAAAGGGACTGGTCACTGGAAGTAGAACTACCCCAAGTATTTAGCGGATAAGAAGGATGGCAAAGAGAACAAAGGTATATTTGATATACATGATATCGATGTGTACTTTACTAGTGTTAATAGCAACCCCTCGGTATTTGATACTAGTTCAGTTGCTAAGAGTAGTAACTTGAAACGGGAGTTGCAAAATGAACAGAGACTAGTTAAGGGTGAAGTGATGATGTGTGTGGTTCCAAGATTGATATGATCATCATCGCACACTCCCTATACTTTCGGGATTAGTGTTGAACCTAAATAAATGTTATTTGTTGTTTGTGTTAAGCATGAATATAATTTGATCATGTTTATTGCAATACGGTTATTCATTTAAAGTCAAAGAATATTTGTTGTTCTGTTTACATGAATAAAACCTTCAATGGTAATACACCCAAGGTGAATGGTTTGTTGAATCTCGATCGTAGTGATACACATATTCATAATATTGAAGCCAAAAGATGCAAAGTTAATAATGATAGTGCAACTTATTTGTGGCACTGCTGTTTAGGTCATATTGGTGTAAAGCGCATGAAGAAAATCCATGCTGATGGGCTTTTGGAATCACTTGTTTATGAATCAGTTGATGCTTGCGAACCATGCCTCATGGGCAAGATGACTAAGACTCCGTTCTCCGGAACAATGGAGCGAGCAATAGATTTGTTGGAAATAATACATACTTATGTATGCAATCCGATGAGTGTTGAGGCTCACGGCGGGTATCTTTATTTTCTGACCATCATAGATGATTTGAGCAGATATGGGTATATCTACTTGATGAAACATAAGTCTAAAACATTTGAAAAGTTCAAAGAATTTCAGAGTTGTCGGGGGGAAATCTGCCTCCACGAACACCTATGGGGACCGAGCCCCTTTCTTGGTTCGGCGGGGGGTGGAGGTCGCGCGAAGAGCAGATCGAGGCGATGCACACAAGGGGTTTACCCAGCTTCGGGCCGCACGGATGCATAAAACCCTACTGCTGCTTTGTGGTTTTGTATTGTGTACTTGCTCGGGAGCGTGTGGTGCTACAGTACACGCGAGCTGCTGGCGAGACCGAGCGTGAATGGCCTCCTCCCTTTTCCCCTCTCCCCCGTTGCGCATGGGGCCTCCTTTTATATGTGCAAGGGGTTACCCACAGGTGGCAACGTAGGCGGGGGTAAAACTGGAAAACGCTATGTTGGGTACAGCTGTTTGCACAGTGCTATCATACCTAACTCTGACGGCAGGGGACAAGGGCATTAAATGCCCGTCCGCATCGCCCAGACGGTGCAGGAAAGGGACCGCCAGGAGCGCCACCGTTTGCCACGATGGCTACTCTGTCAGCGTTGCTTCGCCACCGCATGCCCCTGGCTGCGCAGCCTCTTGCCACGTACGCCTGGAATGGCCCCAGAGCGACGCGTGGGTGGATGAGCTGGAGCGCAGGCGCGGGGTGGTGACTTGCCGCGGCAAGCGCCTTGCCGCGGTTGGTGCCTTGTCGCGTCCGGGAGCTTGTCGCTCACCGGTCCTTGCCGGGACGCGGGGCGCGTCGCAGCAAGTATCTTGTCGTGCCTCGGTCGGCCTTCCCAGCAAGCTCCTCTTGCAGGGGCCTTGTGCTTCGAGCGGCCGTCCCGGCAAGCTCCTCTTGCCAGGGCCTTGCTCTCTTCGGGTGGCCTTCCCGGCAGGCTCCTCATGCCGGGGCCTTGGCTCAAATACTTTGTTCTTGGATGGCCCAAAAAGGGACCACGGAGAGTTTTGACGGTCGCCTGGCAAGCCTTGCCGCGGGGTGCTACGACTGCCCGTGCACAAGTTCGGGGGACTAAGGTACCCCTACTTTAGTACACCGACAGGAGCCCCCGGGCCTGGGCCATACACGGTGCCGAGCGCTGTTGGGCCAGGCCCAAAACAGTGCACGGGCACGCGTGGCCTGGGTCATGCTGTATCTTCTTCTGCATCCACCACGTCCCCCCCGAACGGCATGCGTCGAACGCGGCATCGTGGGGAGAGGCGTGCGTGATGTGGGCGGCGTGCGCGGGGCTGAGCCCCGCGGGCATGCGTCACGTCGCAATAAAGGGGGATGGTTCGCGCTATCTCCATAAGTGGAGGGAGGCGTGGAGGCGCGGCTCGTTTGCTGGACGGGGCCGGGGCACGGTTTTCGAGGCGTACGCTCCCCACGATCACGGGGCGAGGGGAGGTCGCCTCATCCGTCGCCTCGGGCTTGCACGCCAGCCACGCGGCTCCCATGCACCTGGGGTCGCGGACGGTGGAGGCAGGAAACCGGGCCGAGGCAGCAGGCCGGTCCCAGTCGCCTGCCCTCCCTGTGTCTTGATTGGCTGAGCGGGGCGGCCGAGCCCCCATCCTGCTCCTTTATAAAGAGCAAGAGGGGGGGCGACGAAAACCAGCACTCCTCCATCTTCGCTTCTCTTCAGCTTCTGATCCCCTCTCTCCATTCGCCATGGAGAAAGGGAATCCTGGTCCTTCATCGGTGGCGGCGAGGGTCGCCGCTAGGCAACGCGCCCCTCCTCCCCTTGCACCCGCGGTGGCGGAGCCAACCGTAAGGGGAAGGGGGAGGGGGCGAGGTCGTGGACGAGGCCGAGGCGCTCGGGGACGAGGCGGACGGGGCGACGCGCCGGCCTCGCCTCCGCCAGCGGCCCCTCTTCCCACGGCAGTCCACATCGGGGACGACCCCTGCGAGTTCTTCGTCAGGCTGCGCCGGGCGCCTCGTCGCCGCCTCCGCCTCCCGGCCCCCTTCGCAAGCGTGATGGAGGTGGAACAACCCGAGACGCTAAGACTGCGCATGAGGGGCTGCGGGATCAGCGGCACGCGGGTCCACGTCGAGTCACCAGCCCCCGGCGTGATGTATCTTGGTCGAGGGTGGAAGACGTTCGCCCGTATCCACAGCTTGATGGAGGGGTTCACCCTCCATTTTAAGTTGATGGAGGGCGACCTCCTCTCCGTCAAGGTCTTCGGGTGCTTCGGGATCCGGGCCCGGTGCTGCGTGGATAGCTCCTCCGACAGCGAAAGCTCCTCCTCGAGCGAGAGTGACGAGGAGGGGAGCGACAGCGACGACGAGGGTAGCGGTCGTCGGGATGACGGGTCCGACTAGGCGTCGGTCACGGCTCCACGTGGCACCGGCGACCCCATCATCCGTGTCGCCGGCTCCTCGAGCTTCCCGGGGTCGTCTCCTTGGCGGCTGGCGTGGCGAGGCTACGGAAGAGGAAGAGGGCTGGCAGCAAGGCCGTCAAGTCGGAGTACGAGGGCGAGGTGCCCTCGACAGCGTGCTGACGTCCTGCCGCCCCGTCGAGCCCTGCTTCCGGCACCGCCGTCACCGTCCAGCTTTCAGCCGGCCCCCGGGGCGTTCTGTTGGTGTCTTCCGCCACCCGTAGCTCGCCTAGGCGCCCCTTTTGCCCTTTTCGCCTCCTTGTCCTACCTCCTGAGGAGAGAGACAAGAAAGGGATTACGGGCATCTTATATTTTTTTCAATCTGTAAGCCCTCGGGCCTTAGCTGTGTTTAAAACTTGCAATCCCATCTTTCATGTTTTTCATTCTCTCTGAACTGTACCTGAGCGGAATGTTTTTAATGAAAAGGGGATGTTTGCCGGGCCATTTGTCCCGTGGGTAAAACCCACGCCAAGGAGCGAATCCTTTATGTTGTTAAGATAGACACTTCATTGCCCGGCAACAGGCCCTGCCGTCTTCCCGCGCCACCCGACCTTCCTCACGCCTTTGGTGGAGGCAGGGATGAGGCGGGTTCGGGCTCCTCATTCCGTTCCTTTGCCGCCGCGGCTACTACCGAAACTGGCCCCAGGAACGCGCTCCGGGGCCCAGAGTTAAGGGAGCACGGCAGCTTTTTAGGAAGGAACAAGGTTTTCGCATTCCTCAGTCCATAAGAGAATGCATGACAAGGGATGAAAGACTTATCTGGGATTGCAGCCCCCGGCAACTTTGGCTTGTCGCGGGCGAATCTTTGTGCTTGCAGCCCCCGGCAACACTGGTTCGCCGGGGACCAGATGTTGGTCCGCCCTTCTTCTCTTCTTCGTCCTTATGCGGTCTGGCCAGGATATGCAAAACCCTGCGAACCAAAGGAAACGAAAGAACAGGAAAAAGGACGCAGACTCGACCTCTAAGCTAGGGGTTAGCAGTTGTTAGGCACTATTAACCCTAACCAAGGACGAGACTCGACTCAGCATGCATGCTAAAACTTAGGGCGCCAGCGCTTCATTTACTGCTGCTCAGGGTCTGCGCCTGGCTTTGTACAAAGGATTACATGCAACAACGGCAAGACTTGTACAAAAGGTTGGTTGCCGGGCGGGGCCCGACAACCGCGCCTTACGGGTAAAACTTACGAAGATGCTCAATATTCCAGGAGTTGCTCACCGGAGTGCCATCTTCGGTCTCGAGGCGGACAGCGTCGGGCCTCGTGACTCGTCTCACCCGGTAAGGGCCTTCCCACTTCGGCGTCAACTTGTTATGATTCTTGGCGGACGGAGCGCGCCGAAGAACAAGGTCGCCTTCCTCGAAGCTTCTGGCTTTACCTTTGTGGCTATGGTAGCGACACAAAGCTTGCTGGTAGCGAGAGGCTCGCACAGCAGCCTGAAGACAATCTTCCTCAAGGAGCAGCGCGTCATCTCCACGCAGCCGCTCTTGCTCAAGCTCATCATAAGCGAGCACTCGAGGTGACCCGTATACGAGTTCCGTGGGGGTAACTGCTTCTGCTCCATAGACTAGAGAAAATGGTGTCTGGCCAGTGGCTCGATTTGGCGTCGTTCTGATCGACCAAAGAGCCACCGGCAGCTCCTCGATCCAGTTTCTTCCGCACTTGTGCAGCCTGTCGAAAGTTCTGGTCTTGAGCCCGTGTAGCACTTCGGCATTGGCCCTTTCCGCTTGACCGTTGCTCCGGGGATGAGAAATAGAAGCGAAGCAGACCTTGGCGCCGAGATCTTGGACATATTGCATGAAGGCGCGGCTCGTGAACTGCGTACCGTTGTCGGTGATGATCCTGTTGGGGATCCCGAAGCGGCAAACAATCGACCTGAAGAACTTGACTGCTGATTGTGCTGTCACCTTCCTCACTGGTCCACTTCCGGCCACTTTGTGAACTTGTCGATTGCGACGTACAAGTACTCAAAGCCCCCGACAGCTCGGGGGAAGGGGCCGAGGATGTCGAGCCCCCAGACCGAAAATGGCGAGGATAAAGGGATCGTCTGGAGAGCTTGAGCTGGCTGGTGTATCTGCTTGGAATGGAACTGGCACGCTTCACACTTGGTTACTTGTGCAGTTACATCCTGGAGGGCTGTCGGCCAGAAGAAACCTTGCCGGAACGCTTTGCCGGCAAGTGCTCTGGCGCCAATGTGGTGACCACATATGCCTCCATGTATCTCTGCCAACAGCTTCTCTCCGTCTTCCCGGGAAATACACTTCAATTTCACACCGTTGCGCCCTCTTCTGTATAGTGTGTTGTCGACGAACTGGTACATACTCGAGCGCCGGGCTACTCTTTCCGCTTCTGCTTGTTCTTCGGGAAGTTCTCCGTTCTGGAGGAAATGGACAGTCTGCTGCGCCCATGCTGGAGCCTGTGGCTCGACAACAAGGACTGAAGGCACATCTGCTGCTGCGGGAATGTCCGCTTCTACGGCGAGGATCTGGGGCTCAGCCGGAGCTTGATGTTCCTCGGCAAGCTTGCCGGAGCAAAACTTGTCGGGAGCGCCTGCTTCTACGGAACAAACCCTGGGGTTTTCCGGAGCAGACGGCTCCTCAGCGCTCTTGGCGTCGATCTTGGGGACCTTCTTGGCGGCGGCTCCGGGGAGCTCTGCCGGAAGATAGTCGCCGGAGACCAACTTCCTCTTCTTGCTCTGTCAGGTTG
The DNA here is from genome assembly GCA_032464435.1 of Aegilops umbellulata. Classification (NCBI taxonomy): domain Eukaryota; kingdom Viridiplantae; phylum Streptophyta; class Magnoliopsida; order Poales; family Poaceae; genus Aegilops; species Aegilops umbellulata. Next base: position 216,804,342 of record CP136060.1, read on the forward strand.
ATGGTGTCACGGATGGCTGAGTCAGCTTGAGCACAAAGGTTCCTGGTTCCACAGGTAACCTAAGTGCTGCGCACTTTGACAGGCCATCAACAATGTCGTTCTCAGCTCTTGGAACGTGTTCCATTTGCAGGCCGTCAAAGCGCTCTTCTAGCTTCCTCACTTCATCAACATACGCTTCCATCAACGGACTCTGGTAATCTTTGTTCACTTGGCGGACGACAAGCTGCGAGTCACCCTTGACAATGAGCTTCTTGATCCCAAGTTCTGTCGCGATCCTGAGACCGGCGAGCAGACCTTCATACTCTGCAGTATTGTTGGTTGCTTGTTACTTGGGGAAGTGCATCTGGACTACGTACTTGAGGTGCTCTCCGGTGGGCGCGATAAGCAACACGCCAGCACCGGCGCCTTGCAGCGAGAAGGCACCATCAAAATACATCAGCCACTCTTTGCTTGCTTCTTTGGCGGGGATGCTCGTCTCTGGGATTTCTTCGTCTGGCGTCGGTGTCCACTCTGCTATGAACTCCGCCAAGGCTCTGCTTTGGATAGTCGAGGTGCTCTCGAACTTGAGACCGAAGCTCGACAGTTCCAGCGCCCACTCGACAATCTTGCCTGTTGCTTCTGGATTCTGCAGTATCCTCTTCAGCGGAAAGCGGGTGACAACTATAATCTCATGTGCTTGGAAGTAATGGCGCAGCTTTCTCGAGGCCATGAGAAGGCCGAAAAGCAATTTCTGCACACCAGAGTACCTTGACCTAGCCCCCTGCAGAAGGGAGCTGACAAAGTAAACTGGGCGCTGCACCATTTTCTTCTTCTGCACCTCCACTTGCTCCTGCGCAGATTCATCCTTGTCGGGGCCAGAGCTGGCCGGGGAAGCCCCCTGCTTGTCGCTGGACGTGCTTGCCGCGGTTGCTGGCTCATCATCTGCCTCCCTCTCCGCTACTAACGCAGCACTAACCACTTGATTGGTTGCCGCCAGGTACAGCAGCAACTTCTCTTGTGGTTTAGGCGCGACAAGTATTGGAGCAGAGGATAGGTATTTCTTCAAGTCTTGCAGCGCGGCCTCCGCTTCCGGAGTCCATTTCACTGGACCCGCCTTTTACAAAACTTTGAAAAATGGCAGGGCGCGTTCTGCAGACTTGGAAATAAACCTGCTGAGAGCCGCGATGCAGCCGGCAAGCCTTCGTACATCCTTGACGCGTGTTGGTGCTTCAATCTGCTCGATGGCCTTGATTTTGTCTGGATTGGCTTCGATTCCTCGCTGAGACACGAAGAACCCGAGAAGCTTGCCGGAAGGGACTCCAAAAACGCACTTCTCGGGGTTGAGCTTGAGGCTGATCCTGCGCAAGTTCGTGAAGGTCTCTTCTAAATCTTGAATCAGGGTTGCCCTGTCCCTGCTTTTAACCACTATGTCATCCATGTAGGCTTCCACATTTCTGTGGATCTGTGGCTCAAAAGCGGTATGGACAACCCTCGCAAACGTCGAACCAGCATTCTTCAAACCGAAAGGCATCTGTACGAAATAGTACGTGCCACATGGAGTGATGAATGCGGTCTTCTCCTCGTCTTCTTCAGCCATGAAGATCTGATGGTATCCTGAGTATGCGTCAAGAAATGAAAGCAGGTCACATCCGGCCGTGGAGTCAACAATCTGGTCAATGCGCGGCAAGGGAAAAGGATCCTTGGGACAAGCTTTGTTAACATCAGTAAAGTCGATGCAAAGCCTCCATTTCCCATTTGCTTTGCGCACGACAACAGGATTGGCCAACCACGTCGGATGGAGCACACCTCTGACGAGGCCTGCCGCTTCCAACTTCTTGATTTCTTCTGTGATGAACTCTTCGCGCTCCACCGCTTGCTTCCTGACTCTTTGCTTGATGGGCCGCGCATGAGGACAGACGGCGAGGTGGTGCTCAATCACTTTCCTGGGAACGCCGGGGATGTCAGATGGTTGCCAGGCAAACACATCGACATTCGCCCGCAGGAAAGCAACGAGCGCGCTTTCCTATTTGGGGTCGAGAGTGGCACTGATGGTGAAGGTACCACCAGTGCCGTCCTCCTTGGCGGACACCTTCTTGGTCGTTGGCGGAGCTTCCATTGTCTTCTTACTCTTGCCGGTGGAGCTCGATGGCGCGTCCTCGACGGTAGCGCAGCACTCCGAAGAGGTGCGCTTACCGGAGTGGGCACCAGAGCACTCGTCGGGCTTGGTCTTCTTCTTGCCAGCGGAGCTCGATGGCGCGTCCTCGACGGTAGCGTAGCACTCCGTAGAGGTGCGCTTGCCGGAGTGGGCGCCAGTGCACTTGCCGGGCTTGGTCTTCTTCTTCCCTCCGGGAGCTTCAGCAGCAAGCGGCTTGTGATCCGCTGCGGCTGCTGCTTCCCGGTAGATCTTGTCGGCACAGATAAGGGCATCCTTCTTGTCGCCGGGGACAGAGATGACGCTTATCGGGCCTGGCATCTCGAGCATGTTGTATGCGTAGTGAGAGGCCGCCATGAACTTGGCGAGCGTTGGACGGCCGAGAATTCCATTGTAGGGCAATGGAAAATCGGCAACGTCAAAAGTGATCCTCTCTGTCCTGAAGTTCAGCTCGCTGCCAAATGTCACTGGCAACGTTATCTTCCCCTTCGGCTTGCTCCTTCCCGGGTTGATCCCTTGGAACGTGCCGGTCTCTTCGAGCTCACTGTCGGGGACTTGGAGTTTCCGGAGCACAGCGGAGGAGATCAGGTTCAAGCCGGCCCCGCCGTCGACTAGCATCTTAGTGACCTTGAGGTTGCGGACTGTTGGTGAGACCAACATCGGCAAACACCCGATCGCAGTTGTGCGGTCAGGGTGGTCCTCAATATCGAAGATGATAGGCGTGCTGGACCATTTCAGAGGCTTGCGCGACTCGACGGGTGGTTCCGCTGCATTGACTTCCCGCGCCCACTGCTGGAGCTGGCGGTGAGAAGTATGCAGGGAAGCACCGCCATCTACGCACAAGACCTCTGTGGCTTTCTGAAACTCCTGCTCACTGGTCTCGACGTCATCCATGTCTTTGTCTTCGTCGTCGTCTTCGTTCTTGTCGCGGACGCGGGGAGGTCTGTCCGCTTGCCGCTGCTTGTCCTTGTCGCGGCGTCCTCCCTGGCTGGGACGCTCGTACCTGATCCTCCGCCACCTCCCCAGGCTCTCTCCTTGTCGCGCCGCTCGTACTCGGCCTTTTGCAGCTCGACGAGCCGCTCGACCTACTTGCAGCTCTGGAGGTCATGGCCCTTGGTGCGGTGGATCTTGCAGTACTGTTTGTTTGTGCCGTCCCGCTTGTCGGCGACCGCCACAGCCTGGCCGTTGGCGCATCCGGCAACCTCCTTGCCGGAGCTACCAGCCTGGGCCTTCTTGGCGGCGCCTTCATCGCCGGACTGCTCAACAACCAGTACTTCTTGGCTCTTCTTCTTCCTGTTGCTCCGCCGCCGGTTCTTCCTTGCCGGGGCGGTATCCTCACTGTCAGATTCTCCTGCTCCAGTGTTCTCTCCGGGGAGTTTCCTTCCTTCCTTGGCGCGTGCACACTTGTCGGCCAGGGCATATAGCTCGTTGATGTCCTTGATCTTGCACATCGCCATCTCCTCCCGCATCCTGCGGTTACGCACTTTCTGATGGAACGCGCTGATGACCGCGGCAGGGTGGACGTCTGGGATGTTGTAGTGCACGCGGCTAAATCTCTGGATGAACTTGCGCAAGGATTCCCCTTCCTTCTGGACGAGCAGGTGAAGGTCGCTCGCTTGGCCATGGGGTTTGTGGCCGCCCATAAAGGCGCCAACAAACTCATGGCACAAGTCTGTCCAGGAGGTTATGGAGTTATCCGGCAAGTGCATGAGCCAGGATCTGACGTTGGATTTGAGTACCAGCGGGAAGTAGTTGGGAAGGATCTTGTCGTCCCACCCCCCAGCAGCCTGCACCGCAATGGTGTAGATGCTGAGGAACTCCGACGGATGCGACTTGCCGTCGTACTTCTCTGGTACGTCTGCCTTGAAATTCTTCGTGCTGGGCCACTGGACTTGCCGCAGCTCACGGGTGAACGCAGGGCAGCCTACCGCGTACGGCAGGTTGCCTGGTCCCCCGGGCGCATGCATGTCGACAGAGGGCCCAGCGCGCTGGTCTGATTGACGCCGCGCTTCTCTCCGACGCTCGATGCGAGTGCGAGCGTCCTCTTGCTCTCGCTCGTGAAGAACTTGGCGTTGATCACGACGAGTTCGCGGATTCGACGACGCGGTGGAGTCGTTGTAGTGAAGGTTCCGGCGAGTCGGCGATCTTGGCCTTTGGGGCGGGGAGTGCATGGTGGTCGCGCCCCCACCGGTCTTGGCGCCATCGGTTCTCGCCTGGCCGACCTGCCGCGGCTGTGACGCACTATGCTGCCGCGGGGTGTCCCCGTTAGCGAAACCGATGAGGCTCTGTATCGTGGCCCTCCAGTCGTCGAGCTTGTCCGCCGTTGGAGGGTAGTCTAGGAGCAGTTGAGCTCATACCAGAGCTTCTGCTGGAGTGGCGGGCAGCGGTGGCAAACGGCGCGTGGAGCGGGATGTGCTCGAACTTCTAACTACGTTAGAAGGAGCAACACCAGGACCAGGCAGTCGCGCCACGCTCGCGCCAGCGCGTTGGTGTGAGTGCTGGCCTTGAGCGCCCTGGGATCCGCCGGCTCGATCTAGGTCCAGCGAGCGTATGGTACCGTGAGTGCCAAGACGCTGCTGGTCCCTTGCCTCCTGAGAGGGGCGCAGTGCATGTTCGGACGCCGCGGCACCATGAGCTGGCTCGGTGGCGCCCGTTCCGCCACCGGTGCCGTCCCCACCACCCGTTTGCTCCAGGGGCGGTGGGTTCAACGCGGACGGACCAGCCACCTCTGGAGCCTTCTTCTTCGGTGGCATGTCGATGAAGATGATGGAGATCTAGCCTGTGCAGACGCCGGATCAGGTTCGCACAACTTTGACGCCCCCTACCTGGCGCGCCAAAGATGTCGGGGGAAAATCTGCCTCCACGAACACCTATGGGGACCGAGCCCCTTTCTTGGTTCGGCGGGGGGCGGAGGTCGCGCGAAGAGCAGATCGAGGCGATGCACACAAGGGGTTTACCCAGCTTCGGGCCGCACGGATGCGTAAAACCCTACTGCTGCTTTGTGGTTTTGTATTGTGTTCTTGCTCGGGAGCGTGTGGTGCTACAGTACACGCGAGCTGCTGGCGAGACCGAGCGTGAATGGCCTCCTCCCTTTTCCCCTCTCCCCCGTTGCGCATGGGGCCTCCTTTTATATGTGCAAGGGGTTACCCACAGGTGGCAACGTAGGTGGGGGTAAAACTGGAAAACGCTGTGTTGGGTACAGCTGTTTGCACAGTGCTATCATACCTAACTCTGACGGCAGGGGACAAGGGCATTAAATGCCCGTCCGCATCGCCCAGACGGTGCAGGAAAGGGACCGCCAGGAGCGCCACCGTTTGCCACGATGGCTACTCTGTCAGCGTTGCTTCGCCACCGCATGCCCCTGGATGCGCAGCCTCTTGCCACGTACGCCTGGAATGGCCCCAGAGCGACGCGTGGGTGGATGAGCTGGAGCGCAGGCGCGGGGTGGTGACTTGCCGCGGCAAGCGCCTTGCCGCGGTTGGTGCCTTGTCGCGCCCGGGAGCTTATCGCTCACCGGTCCTTGCCAGGACGCGGGGCGCGTCGCAGCAAGTATCTTGTCGTGCCTCGGTCGGCCTTCCCGGCAAGCTCCTCTTGCCGGGGCCTTGTGCTTCGAGCGGCCGTCCCGGCAAGCTCCTCTTGCCGGGGCCTTGCTCTCTTCGGGTGGCCTTCCCGGCAGGCTCCTCCTGCCGGGGCCTTGGCTCAAATACTTTGTTCTTGGATGGCCCAATAAGGGACCACGGAGAGTTTTGGCGGTCGCCTGGCAAGCCTTGCCGCGGGGTGCTACGACTGCCCGTGCACAAGTTCGGTGGACTAAGGTACCCCTACTTTAGTACACCGACAAGAGTGAATTGGAAAATCATCGTAACAAAAAAATAAAGTTTCTATGATTTGATCGCGAAGACGAATATTTGAGTTACGAGTTTGGTCTTCAATTAAAACAATGTGGAATAGTTTCACAAACTCATGCCACCTGGAACACCAGAGCGTAATGGTGTGTCCGAAGGTCATAACTGTACTTTATTGGATATAGTGCAATCTATGATGTCTCTTACCGATTTACCACTATCGTTTTGGGGTTATGCATTAGAGACAACTACATTCACGTTAAATAGGGCATCGTATAAATCCGTTGAGACGACGCCATAAGAACTATGGTTTGGCAAGAAGCCTAAGTTGTCGTTTCTTCAAGTTTGGGGTTGCGATGCTTATGTAAAAAAGTTTCATCTTGATAAGCTCAAACCCAAATCGGAGAAGTGCGTCTTCATAGGATCCCCAAAAGTTACTATTGGGTACACCTTCTATCACAGATCCGAAGGCAAGATATTCGTTGCTAAGAATGGATCCTTTCTAGAGAAGGAGTTTCTCTCGAAAGAAGTGAGTGGGAGGAAAGTAGAACTTGATGAGGTAATTGTACCTGCTCCCTTATTGAAAAGTAGTTCATCACATAAATCAGTTCCTGTGATTCCTACATCAATTAGTGAGGAAGATAATGATGACAATCATGTAACTTCAGATCAAGTTACTACCGAACTCGTAGGTCAACTAGAGTGAGATCCGCACCAGAGTAGTATGGTAATCCTATTCTGGAGGTCATGTTACTTGACCATTATGAACCTACGAACTATGAGGAAGCGGTGATGAGCCCAGATTCCGCCAAATGGCTTGAGGCCATGAAATCTGAGATGGGATCCATGTATGAGAACAAAGTGTGGACTTTGGTTGACTTGCCCGATGATCGGCAAGCCAAAGAAGAATAAATGGATCTTCAAGAGGAAGACGGACGCTGATAGTAGTGTTGCTATCTAAAAAGCTAGACCTGTCGAAAAAGGTTTTTGACAAAGTTCAAGGTGTTGACTACGATGAGATTTTCTCACTCGCAGCGATGCTTAAGTCTGTCCGAATCATGTTAGCAAAATGCCACATTTTTATGAAATCTGGCAAATGGATATCAAAAACTACATTCCTTGATGGATTTCTTAAAGAATAGTTGTATATGATGCAACCAGAAGGTTTTGTCAATCCTAAAGATGCTAACAAAATGTGCAAGCTCCAGTGATCCATCTATGGACTGGTGCAAGCATCTCGGAGTTGGAATATACTCTTTGATGAGTTGATCAAAGCATATAGTTTTATACAGACTCGCGGTGAAGCTTGTATTTACAAGAAAGTGAGTGGGAGCACTACATCATTTCTGATAAATATATGTGAATGACATATTGTTGATCAGAAATAATGTAGAATTTATTGGAAAGCATAAAGGAGTACTTGAAAGGAGTTTTTCAAAGAAAGACCTCGGTGAAGCTGCTTACATGTTGAGTATCATGATCTATAGAGATAGATCAAGACGCTTGATAAGTTTTTTCAATGAGTACATACCTTGACAAGATTTTGAAGTAGTTCAAAATGGAACGGTCAAAGAAAGAGTTCTTGCCTGTGTTACAAGGTGTGAAATTGAGTAAGACTCAAAGCCCGACCACGGCAGAAGATAGAAAGAGAATGAAAGTCATTCCCTAAGCCTCAGCCATAGGTTCTATGAAGTATGCCATGTTGTGTACTAGATCTATTGTGTACCCTACACTGATTTTAGCAAGGGAGTACAATAGTGATCTAGGAGTAGTTCACTGAACATCGGTCAAAATTATCCTTAGTGGAATAAGGATATGTTTCTCGATTATGGAGGTGACAAAAGGTTCGTCGTAAAGGGTTACGTCGATGCAAGTTTTGGCACTGATCCAGATGACTCTAAGTCTCAATCTGGATACATATTGAAAGTGGGAACAATTAGCTAGAGTAGCTCCGCGCAGAGCATTGTAGACATAAAATATTTGCAAAATACATACGGCTCTGAATGTGGCAGACCCGTTAACTAAACTTCTCTCACAAGAAAAACATAATCACACCTTAGTACTCTATGGGTGTTAATCACATAGCGATGTGAACTAGATTATTGACTCTTGTAAACCCTTTGGGTATTGGTCACATGACGATGTGAACTATGGGTGTTAATCACATATAGATGTGAATTATTGGTGTTAAATCACATGGCGATGTGAACTAGATTATTGACTCTAGTGCAAGCGGGAGACTGAAGGAAATATGCCCTAGAGGCAATAATAAAGTTATTATTTATTTCCTTATTTCATGATAAATGTTTATTATTCATGCTAGAATTATATTAACCGGAAACTTAGTACATGTGTGAATACATAGACAAACTAAGTGTCACTAGTATGCCTCTACTTGACTAGCTCGTTGAATCAAAGATGGTTAAGTTTCCTAGCCATAGACATGAGTTGTCATTTGATTAACGGGATCACATCATTAGAGAATGATGTGATTGACTTGACCCATTCCGTTAGCTTAGCACTTGATCGTTTAGTATGTTGCTATTGCTTTCTTCATGACTTATACATGTTCTTATGACTATGAGATTATGCAACTCCCGTTTACCCGAAGAACACTTTGTGTGCTACCAAACATCACAATGTAACTGGGTGATTATAAAGGTGCTCTACAGGTGTCTCCGAAGGTACTTGTTGAGTTGGCGTATTTCGAGATTAGGATTTTTCACTCCGATTGTCGGAGAGGTATCTCTGGGCCCACTTGGTAATACACATCACTATAAGCCTTGCAAGCATTGTAACTAACGAGTTAGTTGCGGGATGATGTATTACGGAATGAGTAAAGAGACTTGCGGGTAACGAGATTGAACTAGGTAATGAGATACCGACGATCGAATCTCGGGCAAGTAACATACCGATGACACAGGGAACAACGTATGTTGTTATGGGGTTTGACCGATAAAGATCTTCGTAGAATATGTGGGAGCCAATATGAGCATCCAGGTTCCTCTATTGGTTATTGTCTGGAGACATGTCTCAGTCATGTCTACATAGTTCTCGAACCCGTAGGGTCCACACGCTTAAAGTTCTATGACGACCGGTATTATGAGTTTATGTGATTTGATGTACCGAAGGTAGTTCAGAGTCCCGGATGAGATCGGGGACATGACGAGGAGTCTCAAGATGGTCGAGACGTAAAGATCGATATATTGGACGACTATATTCAGACATCATAAAGGTTCCAAGTGATTCGGGTATTTTCGGGGGTACCGGGGAGTTACGGGGATACGAGGAAGAAGCAATGGGCCTCATGGGCCAAGTGGTGGAAGAGAGGAGGCAGGGCGCGCGGCCCCCCTAGCCCAAACCGAATTGGACTAGGGTGTCGGCCCCCCTTTCCTCCTTTTCCTCCCTCTCCTTCCTTCTCCTTCTCCTCCTTCCTTTCCTCCTCCTAGTAGGAGTAGGAAAGGGGAGTCCTACTCCTACTAGGAGGAAGACTCCTCCTCCTGGCGCGCCCTACAGGGGCCGGCCGGCCTCCCCCCTTGCTCCTTTATATACGGGGGCAGGGGCACCCTAGGAGACACAAGTTGATCTGTTGACCTATTCCAGCCGTGTGCGGTACCCCCCTCCACCATATTCCACCTCGGTCATATCGTAGCGGTGCTTAGGCGAAGCCCTGCGTCAGTAGCAAGATCATCACCTTCATCATGCCATTGTGCTGGCGGAACTCTCCCGTGAAGCTCTGCTGGATCGGAGTTCGCGGGATGTCATCGAGTTGAATGTGTGCTGAACTCGGAGGTGTCCTATGTTCGGTACTTGGATCGGTCGGATCATGAAGACGTATGACTACATCAACCACGTTGTGGTAACGTTTCCTCTTTCGGTCTACGAGGGTACGTGGACAACACTCTCCCCTCTCGTTGCTATGCATCACCATGATCCTGCTTGTGCATAGATTTTTTTTTGAAATTACTACGTTCCCCAACACTGCTCTCCCTGAGGCGACCTTGTCGGGCTTGAGCGTTGCGTGTACATCGCGGTCCTTCCCTCAATTCACCAAAGAAGGAGTAGGGTTTTACGCTTCCCAGCGGCCCGAACCTAGGTAAAAACCACCATCGTCACCTCTGTCGTGTTGCCTCATGGCTTCTGCTCTTTGTGCAACGTGACCTTCCCCCTTGCCGAACCACAAGGGGCTGATGGCCCCGTAGGTGATCGTGTTCCATCGGGACACTTAAGCAAGATGACATGATGTAGACAAAGTAAATCCCATCAATATGAATAAACCCCATCATTTTATCCTTAGTGGCAACAATACAAATATGTATCTTGTCCCTTTCTGTCACTGGGATATACAGCACCGCAAGTTGAACCCATTACAAAGCACCTCTCCCATTGCAAGATAAATCAATCTAGTTGGCCAAACCAAACAGATAGATCAAAGAGAAATACAAAGCTATAATAATCTTGCATAAAAGAGTTTAGAGAAGACTCAAATAATATTCAAATATAATATGATCATCAACCCACAATTCATCGGATTCCAACAAACACACCAGAAAAGAATATTACATCGAATAGATCTCGAAGAATATCGAGGAGAACATTGTATTGAAGATCAAAGAGAGAGAGAATAAGACATCTAGCTACTAGCTATGGACCCGTAGGTCTATGGTAAACTACTCACACATCATAGAAATGGCGGCAAGGTTGATGTAGAGGCCCTCCATGATCGACTCCCCCTCCGATAGAGCACCAGAAAAGGCCTCCAGATGGGAACTCGCAAGAACAGAGGCTTGCGGCGGTGGAAAAAGTATTTTAGGTGGCTCCCTATTGGTTTCCCGATTTTAGAGAATTTATAGAGTTGGAAATAGGTCAAACGAAGGAACGAGGGGCCCACAAGGTACTAGGGCGCGCCCTAGTGCCTTGTGGCCTACTCCTTCGCCTTCTGGCCTCCTCCCGAAGCTTCTAGGGTGTCTTATGTCCAGAAGAAAACCGTCAAAAAAATTCATGGCATTTGGACTTCATTTGGTACTGATTTCCTGGATAACCAAAAACATGCAAAAAAAATATAGCAACTGTCACTTGGCACTAAGTTAATAGGTTAGTCCCAAAAAATGATATATAATTGCATATAAAACATGCAACAATGATACTATAATAGCATGGAACAATAAAAAATTATAGATACGTTGAAGATGTATCCATGCCTTCTCCTGTGTAGGTCTACATTTTCTTTTTCCTGGGGACATGTCTCACAAAAGGATCTTTAGATGGTAAATCAAATCTTACATTCCCCTCAAATACATTTATCACATCTTTGATAGTATTTAGGAAAGTTCTACCAAGAATTATAGGAGAAATTGGGTCTTCTGGTATATCTACTATCACAAGATCAAACATGACAGGGCAATCATTATTTGAACTATAACTCTATGCTTAATGCCTACTGCCTGAGTAAAAGTAGAGTTAGCCATATTCAATATAATCTCAGTATTAGCATCAGGACCTAGATTGAGACTATCATAAACATATTTGGGGATAGTGGAAACACTTGCCCCTAGATCACATAAGGCACTGAATTTATTCAATCCTATCTCAGTCTCAATTGTAGGTTCAGAAGCATCTTATTGGTTAGCTGGTAACTTACCGTATAGCTTTTTCTTTTCATCATCAAGTTTAGGTACCTTGGCTGCAACTTGTTCAACAAAGACATTATATGCTTCGTTATTAGTTACCTCCGGTAGTGGATACTTCATGGATATCATCTTTACAAAATCTGCAACGATATAATTGTATTCTCGCACATGGCTTGTGGTTAAGAACTTCGGCCTTCTCTTCGTTGCTTCTCATCGTTTTAATCTCTTCAACCGGGTTAGGCTTCGGTTTACCTACAAACTTGGCTAAAATTAATGTTTGGCTCTCTACAATTTTAGCCACTTGTGCCTCCATATTCTTGGATCTTCCTTCAAGTATCTGCACATCATTTGTTAGTCAAACAACCTTACTGGTCAATTGACCAAGTAAGTTATCATGATTCTTCAAGATATTCTTAAAGTTTTCATTTCGCTCAGTCTGGCTAGCAATAAAACTTTTAAGAGTTTTTTCTATTGCTACCATCAGTTCCATTAAAATTATTGGATGCTCCTCCATTACTAGGATAAGGGAGTCTAGGAGCATAACCATTATTTTTTCAATTAGGATTGTAGCTATTACGAGCAATAAATTTACATCACTAGTTTCTTCATTAGTGTTGGCATTCAGGTTTGCCTCTTCTTTCCCTTTCATCACAGAGATAAGTTCCTCAAGCTTGGTTGTCAGCTCCGTGCTACTTTCTTCAATGGCATTCACCCTCTTAGTGGTGGCTCTTTCAACATGCCATCGGGCATGTTGGGCCCGTGGGACTGGGGGTCCCTAGGCCCATCTACCTACGGCCCAGTGCGCAGCACATACCTTGGGCCCAACGGATGGCCAACCACCTAGCTTCACGAGCAAGACTCCTCGTGACGTCCTTGCCTCGTGAGCCGCCCCCCAAAAAAATGTAGGCGGCCTGAGAAGACTAGCCGGTGCCACCAGGAGCCTCGCGAGGCGGCCTCCCGAGGCCCCTCTCGATGGCGAACAAGTTAAGAGTTGCTTGAGACCAGTCATGCGGCCCGCTCCTTCATGTGGGTGACGCGCGCGACGACAAACGGCGCCAGCAGGCGCTAATAACCCACAAGTATAGGGGATCGTTTGTAGCCTTTTTTGATAAATAAGAGTGTCGAACCCAACGAGGAACTAAAGGTAGAACAAATATTACCTCAAGTTCTATCTACCACCAATACAACTCTACCCACACTTAATGTTTGCTTACCTAGAACAAGAATAAAACTAGAAGTACTTTGCGAGATAAAACTACGAATAAATTGCAAGATAATAAATTTAGTAGTCTAGTAGAAAGGTTTTTGGTCACACAAGAAAGTTATTTGTCCCTAGGTGATCGATAACTAAACCGGTAATCATTATTGCAATTTTATATGAGGGAGAGGCATGAGCTAACATACTTAATTTCCGTACTCGGATCATATGCACTTATGATTGGAACTCTAGCAAGCATCCGCAACTGCCAAAGATCATTAAGGTAAAACCCAACCATAGCATTAAGTATCAAGTCCTCTTTACTCCCATACGCAACAATCCCTTACTCGGGTGTAAGTTTATGTCACTCACGCCACCCACTGTAAGCGAATCATGAACGTATTACAACATCCTACAACGGGGATCCCTCACGTTTGCGCGACACGGAGGGCACCATAAGATAGCACCAAAATAAAATATACAACTCAAACCAATCACAATCATCAATTAACCCATAGGACAAAACAGGTCTACTCAAACATCATAGGATAACCACATATCATTGGATAATAATATATAGTGTTGAGCACCATGTTTAAGTAGAGAATTGCAGCGGCAATAGATAGGTCACACCACTGCATAGAGGAGGAGAAAGTTGGTGCTCATGGCGGTAACAAGATTGTTGGTGTAGGTCGTCGCCACGATCCTTGCCCCGGCGGTGCTCCGGCACCACTGGGAGAGAGGGGGGAGAGCCCCCTCCTTCTTCTTCTTCCTTGGCCTCCCCCTAGATGTGAGGAGAGTTCCCTCTCTGGTCCATGGCCTCCATGGCGGCTGAGGGGCGGGAGCCCCTCCGAGATTGGACCTCTCTCTCTCTCTCTCTCTCTCTCTCTATGTGTGTGTGTGTGTGTGTGTGTTCTCTTCTATTTCGTGTTCCTGTTTTCTGGTTGAAAACCATTTCTTAAATATCCGGAGATCCGTAACTCCGATTGCGCTGAAATTTTAACACATTTTTTCTGGATATAAGCTTCCTTGCGCCCGAAGAAGATCCCCAACCGACTTATGGGGTGCCCACTAGGCACCACCACGTGCCAAGGGGGCCAGGCGCGCCCTGGTGGGTATTGGAGGTCGTGGGCCTCCATTTGCGTTGATTACACCTCCCAAAAATCACGTATATTCCAAAATAATTCTCTGTAAATTTTTATCGCGTTCGGAATTTGTTTGATATGGATATTCTGCAAAACAAAAAACATGCAACAAACAGGAACTGGCACTGGATCAATATGTTCGTCCCAAAAAATAATATAAAATGTTGCCAAAAGTATATAAAAGTTGTATAATATTGGCATGGAACAATAAAAATTATAGATACGACGGAGATGTATCAGCATCCCAAGCTTAATTCCTGCTCGTCCTTGAGTAGGCAAATGATAAAAGAATGATGTGGAATGCTACCTAGCATAATCTTGATCGTATATCTAATCATGGCATGAATATTAAGACATGAGTGATTTAAAGCAATAGTCTATAATTTGACATAAAGACATTAATACTCAGGCATCCCATCAAACAATCATGTTTTCCAAATACCAATGCTAAAGAACGCTATCCCTACAAAATCATATAGTCTTTTCATGCTCCGTCTTCTTAACACAAAGTATTTTTCATGCACAACCCTAATGACAAGTCGAGCAATTGGTTCATACTTTTTAACGTGCTTTAGTTCAACCCCCACGCAATACATGAGCGCAAGCCATGGACACAACACTATGGGTGGAATAGAGTATGATGATAGGGGTAAACATAGAGAAGCCAAAAAGGTAAGAAAGTCTCACACCAACGCGGCTAATCAACGAGTTATGGAGATGCCCATCAATCGATATCAATGCGAGGAGTAGGGATTGCCATGCAACGGATGCACCGAGAGCTATAAGTGTATGAAAGCTCAACATGAAAACTAAGTGGGTGTGCATCCAACTTGCTTGCTCATGAAGACCTCGGGAATTTGAGGAAGCCCATCATGGAATATACAAGCCAAGTTCTATAATGAAAAATTCCCATGAGTATATGAAAGTGACTACATAGGAGACTATCTACATGAAAAACAAGGTGCTACTTTGAAGCACAAGTGTGGAATTTGCATGCCCCTTCTCTCTTTTTCTCTCATTTTTATATTTTTTTCCTTTTCTCTTGGGCTCTTTTTGGCCTCACTTTTTTCTTCTTCTTTTTTTCTTTTTTTTTTCTTTTTGTCCGGAGTCTCATAGAATACTCTATGTGCTTCACTTATATCTTTTGACCTATATAGTTTTGCTCTAGTACTTCACTTATATCTTTTAGAGCACGGTGGTGGATTTGTTTTATAGAAACTATTGATCTCTCATGCTTCACATAGATTATTTTGAGAGTCTTAAATAGCATGGTCATTTGCTTAAAATCTTAATATGCTTGGTATTCAAGATTGTAAAGCTTTCTTTTGAGTGCTTTGAATACTAAGAAAAGTTTGATGCTTGATGATTATTTTGAGATATGGATGTGATAATATCAAAGTCGTGCTAGTTGAGTAGTTGTGAATTTGAGAAATGCTTGTGTATAAGTTTGCAAGTCCCGTAGCATGCACGTATGGTAAACATTATGTAACAAATTTGAAACATGAGGTGTTCTTTGATTGTCCTCCTTATGAGTGGCGGTCGGGGACAAGCGATGGTCTTTTCCTACCAATCTATCCCCCTAGGAGCATGCGTGTAGTGCTTTGGTTTTTGATGGCTTGTAGATTTTTGCAATAAGTATGTGAGTTCTTTATGACTAATGTTGATTCCATGGATTATATGCACTCTCACCCTTCCATCATTGCTAGCCTCTTCGGTACCGTGCATTGCCCTTTCTCACATTGAGAGTTGGTGCAAACTTCGCCGGTGCATCCAAACCCCGTGATATGATACGCTCTTTCACACATAAACCTCCTTATATCTTCCTCAAAACAGCCACCATACCTACCTATTATGGCATTTCCATAGCCATTCCGAGATATATTGCCATCCAACTTTCCACCATTCCGTTCCTCATGACACATTCATCATCGTCATATTGCTTAGCATGATCATGTAGTTGACATAGTATTTGTGGCAAAGCCACCGTTCATAATTCTTTCATACATGTCACTCTTGATTCATTGCATATCTCGGTACACCGCCGGAGGCATTCATATAGAGTCATACTTTGTTCTAGTATCGAGTTGTAATCATTGAGTTGTAAATAAATAGAAGTGTGATGATCATCATTTTCTAGAGCATTGTCCCAAGTGAGGAATAAAAAAAAGATACACCATAAAAAAGGAGAAGGCCCAAAAAATGAGAGAAAAAGAGAGAAGGGACAATGCTACTATCCTTTGCCACACTTGTGCTTCAAAGTAGCACCATAATCTTCATGATAGAGAGTCTCTTGTTTTGTCACTTTCATATAATAGTGGGAATCTTTCATTATAGAACTTGGCTTGTATATTCCAACAATGGGCCTCCTCAAGTGCCCTAGGTCTTCGTGAGCAAGCAAGTTGGATGCACACCCACTTAGTTTCTTTTGTTGACCTTTCATACATTTATAGCTCTAGTGCATCCGTTGCATGGCAATCCCTACTCCTTGCATTAACATCAATCGATGGGCATCTCCATAGCCCATTGATTAGCCTCGTTGATGTGAGATCTTCTCCTTTTTTGTATTCTCCACATAACCCCCATCATCATATTCTATTCCACCCATAGTGCTATGTCCATGGCTCACGCTCATGTATTGCGTGAAGGTTTATAAGTTTGAGATTACTAAAGTATGAAACAGTTGCTTGGCTTGTCATCGGGGTTGTGCATGATGAGAGCATTCTTGTGTGACGAAAATGGAGCATGACTAAACTATATGATTTTGTAGGGATGAACTTTCTTTGGCCATGTTATTTTGAGAAGACACAATTGCTTAGTTAGTATGCTTGAAGTATTATTACTTTTATGTCAATATGAACTTTTGTCTTTAATCTTTCGGATCTGAATATTCATACCACAATTAAGAAGAATTACATTAAAATTATGCCAAGTAGCACACTACATCAAAAATTCTTTTTTATCATTTACCTACTCAAGGACGAGCAGGAATTAAGCTTGGGGATGCCTAATATGTCTCCAACGTATCTATAATTTTTGATTGCTCCATGCTATATTATCTACTGTTTTGGACCATATTGGGCTTTATTTTCCACTTTTATATTATTTTTGGGACTAACCTATTAACCGGAGGCCCAGCCCAGAATTGTTTTTTTTGCCTATTTTAGAGTTTCGAAGAAACAGAATATCAAACGGAGTCCAAACAGAATGAAACCTTCGGGAACGTGATTTTCTCACCGAACATGATCCAGGAGACTTGGACCCTACATCAAGAAAGCTCCGAGGTGGGCACGAGGTAGGGGGCGCCCCCTACCCCCCCCTCCCGAAGGCGCGCCCCCACCCTCATGGGGCCCACGAAGCTCCACCGACGTACTTCTTCCTTTTATATATACCTATGTACCCCCAAACGATCAGATACGGAGCCAAAAACCTAATTCCACCGCGACAACCTTCTGTACCCACGAGATCCCATCTTGGGGCATGTTCCGGAGCTCAGGTGGAGAGGGCATCCACCACGGAGGGCTTCTACATCATCATAGCCCCTCCGATGTAGTGTGAGTAGTTTACCTCAGACCTTCGGGTCCATAGTTAGTAGCTAGATGGCTTCTTCTCTCTTTTTGGATCTCAATACAATGTTCTGCCCCTCTCTCGTGGAGATCTATTTGATGTAATCTTCTTTTTGCGGTGTGTTTGTTGAGACCGATGAATTGTGGGTTTATGATCAAGATTATCTATGAACAATATTTGAATCTTCTCTGAATTCTTTTATGTATGATTGGTTATCTTTGCAAGTCTCTTCGAATTATCAGTTTGGTTTGGCCTACTAGATTGGTTTTTCTTGCAATGGGAGAAGTGCTTAGCTTTCGGTTCAATCTTGCGGTGTCCTTTCCCAGTGACAGTAGGGGCAGCCAAGCACGTATTGTATTGTTGCCATCGAGGATAACAAGGTGGGTTTTTTTATCATATTGCATGAATTTATCCCTCTACATCATGTCATCTTGCTTAAGGCGTTACTCCGTTTTTAATTTAGTACTCTAGATGCATGCTGGATAGCGGTTGATGAGTGGAGTAATAGTAGTAGATGCAGGCAGGAGTCGGTCTGCTTGTCTCGGACGTGATGCCTATATACATGATCATACCTAGATATGCTCATAACTATGCTCAATTATGTCAATTGCTCAACAGTAATTTATTCACCCATCGTAGAAATACTTATGCTCTTGAGAGAAGCCACTAGTGAAATCTATGGCCCCCGGGTCTATCTTCATCATATTAATCTTCCATCACTTTATTATTGCTTTGCTTTTTTACTTTGCCTTTTATTTTACTTTGCATCTTTATACCAAAAATACCAAAATTATTATCTATGTACGCTACTTTGCTGCATCATCCTTTCCTCTTCGGGGAAATCCAATGCAGTGCTCAAGAGGTAGCACATATCACGGGGTTTGGATGCACCGGCGAAGTTTGCACCACGTCTCGAGGTGGGAAAGGCAATGCACGGTACCGTAGAGGCTAGCAAATTGCGGAAATGTAAGAGTGTGTATATGTTGACACCAGAATTTGGCACGGTCAAGAACTTAATTAATATGGCCTCAAATGGAGAAGTGATCTAAATAAAAAAGTTTTGTATTATCGATATGAACATTTTTTAAGTTTGGGCCATCGCCATCCGATCTCATCTCGCAGGCCGAAGTTGTGTTCGAAATACTGAGATTTTGTATTCAGAACACTATTCGGCTCATTACGCCCTCAATACCGCCTCTTTTAAAAAGATGATCTACACGGATTGTCTTCGTCTCGTCGAAACGATCGATTTTGATATAAAAATCGTTCCAATCCGAGTTTGTATGCAAAAGTTAAAACTATTGGAGTGCAGCCCTGTCATGAGGCGTGATGTGGCGTGCCCCACCAGACCTATGCCTGATGGGTAGCGCGAGGGAACGGATGTTTTGCGTAACAGTCTGTTTTGAGTGAGCGATTTGGCCTTCAAGACGACCTCTGATCAAAATATGTTCAACACAAAAGTTTTTCGTCTCATCGAAACGGTCAAGATTGCTTTTGGACTCGTTTTCATCCGAGGTCGTTTGCTGCCTCAAACATGACCCGCAAGGTGCAGCCAGGTTGTAAACTGAACCGTTTTGAAAAGTTTGACTCCAAGTTGGACCCAAACTAGGGTTTTGGACGTGAATCCAAGCCTTTTCCTTGCACGGGAAGTCCAGCCGCCTCTTATGTACCTAAGGGGTGACGGTCGATTGAACAACACACAATCGCAAAACACATCTACTTTTTACCCTAGTTTTACATCCCTCCCTTGTTCTTTCTATCTCGTTCTTCGTTCGTTCTTCGTGTTGAAGGGCAGCGATCCTCGAGGCTCTAGGGGCGGGCGAACCGACCTAGGGCAGCCCATAGCCGCCGCACGTCCAGACGGGATCCCTCCCGGGCGCGTGGGGTTTCGGGTCCTGAAAAGCACCCGCCGGATTGCTTGCGTACCGCGCTTCCGGACGGGTC
Source organism: Aegilops umbellulata (assembly GCA_032464435.1). NCBI lineage: Eukaryota > Viridiplantae > Streptophyta > Magnoliopsida > Poales > Poaceae > Aegilops > Aegilops umbellulata. Next base: position 216,823,799 of record CP136060.1, read on the forward strand.
TCCTTCGACGTGAGCTGCGGTGCATCACCCTCGGCGTTGGAGGTACACGGTGACGTGTTCGTTTGCGAACACACTTTTTGGCGACTCCGCTGGGGAAGAAAGATCAAGAATCGTCACCAACCATGTCTAATCTTCCCAAGCCCTCAGAAGTTGACGCCGATAACATCATTAAGCCCGGTCTTGATGAACTATCGGTTGAACATCGCCAAGCCTACAAAGCGCGCAAGAAGCAGCGTGAAGAGGCTTTTGAGGCACTCAAGAAGAAGCACGAGGAGGAGGATTTGGAAGCGTTTCTTTCAAGTTTCAAGAAGGACCGTCAAGGCAACATCACTCCGGTTGGAAACAGCAATTTTCCTCCCCCTCATCGACGAACAAGATCTAATCACTGTGAGTAAAGTTTTTTCTCCAGAGCAAGTGGCTGTGATTGGAAGTCTTGTTAGTAAGGGTAATGTGATGGCATACAATTCTTTTGTGGCTAGTGCTAATGCTCAGAAAAATATGCCTCCATCATCTAGTGGTACTGTTGATATATTTGAAAACCCTAGTCCAATTTTACCTATTTCATCGGCACCACCTATGCAACAACAATATAATATGCCGTTGAATTTTTACCCTACTCAAACCAACCAGCTTGTGGCTACACCTACATACTCTAATCCTATTATGAGTGTGCCCAATTTGGCGTCAACGCTGAATCACTTTGTCACACCACCCATAGGCGCAGGCATGTTTGGTCTTCTGCCAAATTATGGTTCGGCGCCCATCCCACAATTTGCACCAATAGCTAGTACTCAGGTTGCTCCTATGTCATTGCCACAAACATCTTCATCTACCTCCGATCCAATTTTAGCTAAATTAAGGGAGGATTTGCATAAGATGTTTCTAGAAACTTTCGGAAACGAGCCGAAAGTAAAGAGTCGTGTGTACCAAAAGCCTTATCCTGAACACTTCGATGCAATTTCTTACCCTCAAGGTTATAAGGTTCCTGAGTTTGTTAAATTTAGTGGTGAGGGTACGAAAACAACTTGGGAGCATGTGAGTCAGTATCTAGCACAGTTGGGTGAAGCAGGTTCCATAGAAGAATTGAAAGTGCGTTTATTTCCATTATCTTTAACTGGTACCGCATTTTGATGGTTTGCTGCTTTACCACATGGCTCAGTTCTCTTATGGTCGCAATTAGAGCAAAAGTTTCATGATCACTTTTATAGCAGCGATAATGAGCTAAAGTTGTCACATCTTACATCGGTTAGGCAGAAACATGATGAATCGGTCACCGATTATGTCAAGAGGTTTAGAGATATAAAAAACCGATGTTATAGCTTAGTGATAACTGAGAGAGACTTGGCAGATCTTGTTCTTAATGGTTTGAAAACTCACATTAAAGAGAGGCTAGAAAGTCATGAGTTTTCGAGCATTAATCAAGTCTTACAAAAAGCCTTGGCCCAAGAGAGTCGAAGTAAAGAGGTCCATAGGTCTGCAACCGATCGTCCTAGAATGCATATGGTTGAACACAATGATGATAATTCGGACGATGAGGTTGATGTCTATACTACTGAATTTGTTTGGTCATCAAAGGCCAAACCCAATATGTGCAATGCTCTTAAGCCGATTCGCAAGAATCGTGATGAGGAGATGAGGTTTACTTTTGATATATCAAAGTGTGATAAAATATTTGATGCTCTCTTGCAAGATAAGATGATCATAATATCACACACCATACCGCCGTTTGAGGAGCTGAAACGGCATGCTTATTGCAAGTACCATAATTCATTTTCTCATGCTACTAACGATTGCAATGTTTTTTGACGACAGATACAATCGGCCATTAATGACGGACGATTGAATTTTGCTGAGATGCAAGTTGATAAGCAGACCCTCCCCATAAACACCATAGACTTGGAAAGGAAGAAAATATTAATTCGGCCTAACATAGCCGAATCCGCTAATAAAGATAATGTTGTTATTGGTGAACCTAGGAATAGCAAGGAGGGCGACAAGGTCTTGGGAAGAAAGATTGTGCTTGAGAAGCAACCCGATGGCAAGGAAGTGTTGAAGATCACTATAAAAAATGCTACACTCGAGGGGCAACCACAAGTACAAGAGGATGCTCATGTTAAATTGATCAAGCCCAAGAATTCAGAAGTTGGCAAGTGGAAAAAGAATGAAACTAAGAACAAGAGAATCAAGCCAACTTTTGATATGTTGCTATCCAAGTATGCAAGTCAAGCGGCCGGTTCTAGCTCTAATCGGCCATCACATTCAAAGCGTTCAAGATTGCCTCCAGAGCAAGAGTTTCGACGATATGCAAGGCCATATGGGTCATGGGCACCGACACCATGGATTTCACAACCCTTCTATGCGCCATATTACATGAGAGGCTTCAGTGGAGGATAGGGGCAGCCCCCAATGGCTCCTTATGCTTTCCATATGGGGTGGGCAGCACCTAGAAGGCCTGCTCGCGAGAGGCTTTATTATCCCACACAAGGCCATTTGAGCTATGGTGCTAATCGGCCAACAAAAATTTCTCCAAGTAAGGCCAATAAAAAAGTGTGGCGTGTTAAGTCATCTAATGCGGAAATTTTAGAATGCGACAAGCAAAAGGAGATCAAAAGGCCGATTGTTGGTAATCTGGCTACTTCTAATGGTGATATTGTTATTGTTCAGCAGGGTTCCATGGTTAGTGATCATGAGGCAAGCACAAGCAAGGCCAAACCAAGGGATCCCAAATATACTCAATCTAAGTGGTGTCCTCCTGGTTTAACCAAGACCATGAAAAGGATATTACAACGCATGAGGAGCCACGAGAAGGTAGAGCACAAAGAGGAGAGGCAAAGGGACGAATTGTTAAGTGAAATTCGGCCCATGGCACTCACAAAACAAGTGTGGAGGCCTAAACAAAAAGAAAACGCAGATGCTTTTACATTAGCTACAGCAACACATTCACCACCAAAATAGGATGGTGCAACCCCTATTACATCGTCCACACCACCCGAAACATCCCCTTCAGTTGAGGAATCTTTGAGCCCAATATTCACATTGGGGGATGAAGATGAGATGGTGGATTATGAATCTACGCCGGTTCGGGAAGGTATGGATATTAATATGGTATATTACTTACATGCCGAGTTTCGTGCTATAGGTAAAGAATGGGAGGTAGCCCAGCTGGATTTTGGTCCTAAGAATGCTATCTTCGAGAAGCGAAAAGAACCGGTGAAACACTTGAAGCCATTGTACCACAAAGGTCATATTAACGGATCGCCGGTTTCTAGGATGCTCGTTGATGGTGGTGTTGTGGTAAATCTTATGCCCTACTCAGTCTTCAAGAAGTTGGGGTTAGACGATAATGCATTGATGAAGACCAATATGGTACTTAATGGATTTGAGGGAAAAGAAAAAACAGAGGCCAAAGGTGTGATGTGCATGGAACTCACCGTGGGAAGTAAAACTTTGGCCACCACATTCTTCATCGCCGAGGTGCAAGGTAACTATAATGTTATATTAGGCCGCGATTGGGTTCATGCTAACCAATGTGTGCCATCTACCATGCATCAATTCTTAATACAATGGGTCGATGATGAGGTAGAAGTCATTCACGCGGATAATTCAGCTTGTGTTGCTTTGGCCGATGCATCGGTGGATTGGAATCATCCCAATGTTACTTGCTTAACAGGGCGTGACCTCTCGAGGTTTGATTTCCTTAGTGCTACGAGGAACGGATTCATTCCCATCTCTTTAAAGCCGATTGGTGATAATCGGTTCCAAGGTATGATGTAAGCAAGAAGTTAAAATCAACGGCCGATATAAAATTATCGCCCTAAGCATAAACATGGCCGATATAGAAATTATCGCCTGAAGCACATAAAATGGCCGATGGAGTGTTGACATCGTCCTTAGAACAAACATGGTACAAGTTATTTTTCGTCATGCTAGCTTTACCGAAAAACAGGGGGGCATGTGTTGACACCAGAATTTGGCACGGTCAAAAACTTAATTAATACGGCCTCAAATGGAGAAGTGATCTAAATAAAAAAGTTCCGTATTATCGATATCAACATTTTTTAAGTTTGGGCCATCGCCATCCGATCTCATCTCGTAGGCCGAAGTTGTGTTCGAAATACTGAGATTTTGTATTCAGAACACTATTCGGCTCATTACGCCCTCAAGACCGCCTCTTTTGAAAAGATGATCTACACGGATTGTCTTCGTCTCGTCGAAATGATCGATTTTGATATAAAAATCGTTCCAATCCGAGTTCGTATGCAAAGGTTAGAGCTATCGGAGTGCAGCCCTGTCATGAGGCGTGATGTGGCGCGCCCCACCAGACCTATGTCTCATGGGTAGCGCGAGGGAACGGGTGTTTTGCGTAACAGTTCGTTTTGAGCGAGCAATTTGGCCTTCAAGACGACCTCTGATCAAAATATGTTCAACACAAAAGTTTTTCGCCTCGTCGAAACGGTCAAGATTGCTTTTGGACTCGTTTCCATCCGAGGTCGTTTGCTGCCTCAAACATGACCCGCAAGGTGCAGCCAGGTTGTAAACCGAACCGTTTTGGAAAGTTCGACTCCGAGTTGGACCCAAACTAGGGTTTTGGACGTGAATCCAAGCCTTTTCCTTGCACGGTAAATCCAGCCGCCTCTTATATACCTAAGGGATGACGGCCGATTGAACAACACACAATCGCAAAACACATCTACTTTTTACCCTAGTTTTACATCCCTCCCTTGTTCTTTCTATCTCGCTCTTCGTTCGTTCTTCGTGTTGAAGGGCAGCGATCCTCGAGGCTCTAGGGGTGGGCGAACCGACCTAGGGCAGACCATAGCCGCCGCACGTCTAGACGGGGTCCCTCCCGGGCGCGTGGGATTTCGGGTCCTGAAAAGCACCCGCCGGATTGCTTGCGTACCGCGCTTCCGGACGGGTCTCCTTCGACGTGAGCTGCGGTGCATCACCCTCGGCGTTGGAGGTAGACGGTGACGTGTTCATGTGTGAACAGTATAATTTGTGGACTCACATTAGCCAGAGAGAACTCACATACTTATCGCAAAAGTTTATTAGCCTTCGAAGCAAAGTACTACTATGCATGCCCCTAGGGGGATAGATTGGTAAGAAAAGACCATCGTTCGTCCCCGACCGCCACTCATAAGGAAGACAATCAATAATAAATCATGCTCCAACTTCTTAGCATAACGAGAGACTATACGTGCATGCTTCGGGAATCGAAAACCTCAACACCAATATTCTTACTAAACCCAACTGTTCACTAGTACCTCCCACATATTATCATCTCTATATCACAAAACTATTGCAAGGAATCAAACATATCATATTCAGTTATCCATAAGTTTTATGTAGAATTTTATGACTAACCATGCAAATGGCCAATTCCTGTTGACTCTCTATATAGATATAAGTGAAGCAAGAGAGTATAATTTTTCTACAAAAGACCATGCTCTAATAAATATAAGTGAAGCAAAAGAGCATTCTACAAAAAATGGTTTTCTATATGTAGAGAAACAGGCAATCCAAAAGTTCAAATGATATAAGTGAAGCACATGAAGCATTCTATAAAGTCATACTCAAAAGATATAAGTGAAGTGCATAGAGCATTCTATAAATCAACTAAGGACTATCTCATACCAGCATGATGCATTATTAAAATAAAATAAAAAGCACACGACGCTCCAAGATTTACACATATCACGTGAGCAAAACAAAAACCAAAACATACTGATACTTGTTGAAGAAAGATGGGATGCCTTCCGGGGCATCCCCAAGCTTAGACGCTTGAGTCTTCTTGAATATTTACTTGGGGTTCCAATCCCCAAGCTTGAACTCTTGTCTCTCCTCCTTCTCGTCATATCAAGACCTCCTCGATCCTCGAACACTTCATCCACACAAAACTTAACAAAAACCTTCACGAGATCCATTAGTATAATAAAGCAAATCACTACTTTAAGTACTGCTGCAAACCCATTCATATTTTATTTTTGCATTAAAAATATTGTATTATAACTTCTCCATGGCTTATACCATCGATACACTCCATACTTCCATCAAAACAAGCAAAACAATGCACCAAAAATAGAATCTACCAAAAACACGACAATCTGTAGTAATCTGGACTTTGACCATACTAAAAATTCTGAAAAAATAAAATATTTGCACAACAGTATTGTGTAAAAAATTCAGAAACTTTTGACGTTCCAGTAAAAAATGTAAATTCACGGACTACAACCAAAGTATATGTTTTTTGCACCGCATATACCAAACAAGCAATCTAAGCATCCTAAAGGCAAATCTTGGCACATTATTTTTATAATACAATGGATTTGTACAAAGGGATAATTTTTTTTGAAAATTTTATGTAATCAAGGTTCACAAAGTTTCCATGGGCATGAACAAAGTTCAAGGCTAGCTCCCACATTAACAATGCTCGTCTCTCTCATTTTCACTTTTCTTTTTGAAAAAGTTTTAGATTCTCCTCTATACTTTTTTGTTTTTAAACTTTATAAAAGCACACAACAGACTAAAATGACTCTCTAAAACTTTCGGGTTGTCTCCCTGGCAGCATTTTCTTTAAAGCCATTAAGCCGAGGGCGTGGTGGCGGTGATGGTGGTGATCGTGGTGACAGAGGTGGTGGTGTTGATGGTGGTGGCCAAGGGGGTGATGGCGGTGATGGTAGTGGCCGAGGTGGTGTTGATGGTGGCCGAGAGGATGGTGGCATTAATTTCTTCGCCGATGACCTCGTTTGAGTGATGGTGACCGAGGGGACGGTGGTGCATGCCATTGGTTGGCTTGATCCACAACATATACATGTTATGTTTGTGGTGATTTTGGATCAATCATTGTGTTTAAAGCGATGTGTTTTGGGAATTTTGCATATTTTAATTTTAAAAACTCGATGATGAAACTTTATGTTATGTACATGTTTTAATTTGAATGATTTTAAAATATGTATTGTATAGTGCTTGAAGATCATGTAGCTATGACCCAAAATCTATCTATAGAAGATCGGGTAGGTAAGTCGTTGGTGAAGTAAAAGTTTACTTCGCTAACTTTACTCTGCCCGATAGCGTTAGAAATGCCCCTTTTCGCTCTTTTCAACACACAACTAGCGGTTGGGGCGCCACCCGATGGCGCCGCCTGAGAGGAAGTTGCGGCGGTGCCAGGTGGGAGGCTCCCTTTCCACTTTCCTTCTTATACTATGTAGTGTTATTGCATCATAAGCATTTTAAGCAGTAGGGAGCAAGGATAAACGAGGGATTTCAGCGCCTCTTCCACTTTCCTTCTTATACTATGTGGTGCTATTGCATCATAGGCATATTAAGCAGTAGGGAGCCAATATAAACCAGGGACTTCAGATCATCAGGAACAAGAACAAAGTTGAAAGTTCATTAAACACTTGATGGAACGAGCGGCACATGCATCTTGGTTCTAACATCACATTGATAAAGAGTACTAAAATCATCTCCTCAAAAAGAAACAAAAAAACAGTGATCGTGATGGAGTGTCTGATCTTCTCCTCAAACTCAGTGCATCAACTGTCTCAGATCTCGAGCTAGTCTTCATCGTCGTCGTCGAGAGGCAGTGGATCGAGAGGACGGGGAGGAAGAGAGGCATGCTTGACCACAACAGATCCCACACTGGTGCTCCTCCTGGATCGACCCGACGTTACTCCCATGGCCCTGCTGTGAGGAGGCTACAAAATCAACAAGTTCAATGCTTCTGTGGAACCTACAATAGAGACCAGATCGATATGATCATGGGCATCCAAATGCAAGAGAGCAAAACATAAACTGGTTCATTATGACCCACTTACTGGAAAGCCAAGTGATATGACTTCATTACTTGTGTTGAGCGCAGTGAGAGATCTACCTAATAAACTATAAAACTTCAGTTCTGTAAACATATGTTGGAAAGCCAAATAAAGTCCCAAATCAATACTCATGATTAAGCATGGATGATTAGGGCTGTTATTAAGTCAACAAGCAGCACATAAGTATAGTGTATCACATCATTTCAAATTTACCAAGCAGGGTACATGCAGATCTCGTAGCTTCAACCAATTTCAGATGCATTCATGGCTTCAGATTGGATGTTGTGAGTAGCCATGGACACATTCATAATTATTACTCATGCTAAACAGAGAATTTGCATATCCTACATTACATCTCACAGAAACTTGCTTATATTAATAGCCATATGGTACAAAGGGTTGTTCGCTACTCCACAATTTTCACATATAGTAAAGTTAAACAAAAATGCAATAAAACTACATGATAACCACAAAAATGCAACAAAAAGGACAGGGGAGGTAAACCGAAAAAATTAAATGACTGCATGCAAGTATATGCAGAAAAGTGATTGCATGCAAGAAAAGTTATGCATGAGTACAACATGACATAAAATAATAAATACCATTATATGGTTATAAGCAAACAAACACATATATAATAACATAAAACAGTTCAAATATTTTGTTAAACCAAAATAACAAGTTCATTACAAAGTCTCTAACCTCATAATGAATATCGCATGATCATAACAGATTTCATAAGAAACTGAATGTTACTGAATATAACATCTACTTCTCATCATGTGTTTGCTCTTAAAATTAACACGTATACATTATACTCACGTTCAGTATTTTCAGGGATTGTCACAAGGTGCACATCATCGTATTGTCTTGTAGCCAGGAAGGCTGTTGCAAGGTCTGATATTGGCGTAGGCTCACACCACACATCTCAGCACACAAGCACACCTCCAACAACACGAGCATCACACGCACAACAACTAATCTGGGCATGTTCTAACAAGATGTTTTTCAGGATGAAGATCTCAAAATACTTCTCGCCTCCTTTAGAAGAGCTCAGTGTCATAAAGCAAACAAAGGCTCAAGAAAAGCTCCCAACCACATGACGAGAAACAACAACTTAGTTGCTTCGACAAATCAAAGCGATGGAGTCCCAATCCATATATTCTTTACAAAAAGTATAGTACAGAGCTATCAACTAAGCAATTTAGATCGACTCGGACCTTAAAATCAAAAGTACAGATTAATGCTTATTATCAGTATGCATTAGTTGTGTTTTGTTATGCCGATATGTATGGTGTTCATGTAATTTTTTTTCTTGGACAACAACGAACTGACATAGATCAGATGTGTAACTAATATATTATCAAAAAGATACTAAACTTGTGTTCGCATACAATTTAGTAAATAGTTCCAATACAAATATGAAATTTAAGAAGCATAAATAGCTAGGTTCCTTAGCCAATCAAGACGCTCTAGCAACTCATCATCAATGCCCTTAACATGAACAACACAAAGAACACCTACACTGCTGTCAAGGCTTTACAATGCATAATAAGAGGGCATTCACAGTTTCTCTACCTACCTGAAAATGAAATATTTGTTTCCTTCAAGAAATTTAATCAAATTATCCTTCTTAGTTGCCTTCATGAACACATAAGCCACCCTCAAACACATCCTGCAGTTCATTCCAAATCAAATCTGATTAGTTAACATAAGAGAGAAGAGCCCAAGAAAAGAAAGAAAAGAGAATAACCTGCACACTGAAATGTGGGTGGAGACACAGGCGATATGAAGTAGACAGCTCCTATCCTTATTATTGATGTTGTCCGAGGCCTACAGGATCATAAACGACTCTAAGACCTTGTTTGGTCGATGGCTCGATGCTCCTTGATGCAGTCTTCCACAATGCACATTTGGTGCCACCGATCGAGAGACGCGTGATCCTGGCCGCCAAGTCGAGCCGTATGAGCCATTGTACTCCACACTACAATGGCAATTTAAAATATATTCAATGGATATAGGGACTGCTACAACCCACATGTATTACATTTTAGATGGAGTTTTAATATCCCTTTTTTCTTCACATTTTGTACGAATGTTGGACGTATCCAACTCCATTCTCTACAAATTAATATCTTTGCCTGCACCCTTTATAGAGAAATCAAATTCTATAGTTGCTCAGAAAAATCATATGCACCACTAGTTTATTTTCAGATTCTATGCTTGTTGCATGTATACCAACTCCTTTGTTTATCATGAATGCTTCTCAATCCTAACAATGGCAAGTTAAGTTTCTTATTAGAAACAACATTTTAAAGAAAAAATTGAGACATGAGAGCAAGATAACATAAAAAAATTGCTTCATGGAGAAAGGTTTGAACAATAGTAGAAGAATCATACAGATTCATACTTGTATAAATCAGGGTTTTCACTTATGCAGGCTTTGAACAAAGAAGGAAGATATGCGTCATAATACCTGAGAAGTGAGAACCAGATAACATAAAAACTATGCTTCATGGAGATAGGTTTAAAGAATAAATTCTTGGACAAAAGAGTAGGAGGAGCATTGTAACGCCCCGGATCCGATGCGCCAGGTGTCTTCCAGTTATTCACCGTCGTTGCCATGTCATTTGCTTGCGTGTTGCATTTTGCCATGTCATCATGTGCATTGCATTGCATACGTGTTCATCTCATGCATCCGAGCATTTTCGCCGTTGTCCATTTTGCAATCTGACACTCCTATGTCCTCCGGCGTTCCCCTCTTGTCTATTTTTGTGAGTGGGTGTTAAACATTCTCGGAATGGACCGAGATTTGCCAAGTGGCCTTGGTACACTACCGGTAGACCACATGTCAAGTTTCGTTCCATTTGGAGGCCGTTTGATGCTCCAACGGTTAACCGCGTAGCCCGAAGCCTCTCTCTCTTTGGAGCCCAACACCCCTTCACCACAGCCTGTGAGCCCATCCAAACCCCCTCCATGCTCTCGGTCGTTCTATCACGATCGTGTGGGCGAAAACCGCACCTCATTTGGACTCTCCTAGCTATATATATATATATATATATATATATATATATATATATATATATATATATATATATATATATATATATATATATGCCCCTCTCCCCCGAAATCGGGGATGAAACCCTAGCCTTCTTCCCCTCGCGCCGTTGGACACTTTCCCACCACCGACGGACATGTCCGCCGCCTCCCTCCGGCCAATCCCCGCCTGCCACGTCACCCTTGCCGCCTCCACCGCGCCTCCCACCACCGCGGCCCGTCCGACCCACGTCCGGCCCGTCCCGGGCCGCGCCGGGCTCGACCGCGCCCGCCAGTCGCGCCGCCCGCGCGCCTGGCCGCGCCCAAGGCGCCCCGCCTCTCGCGCCGGCCGCGGCCTCCACCGCCCGCCGCCCTGGCTCCCCCGCAGCCCCGCCCCGCCCGCAGTTCGCCGCCTCCCTGCTCCGCCTCGCCCGGAGCCGCGCCGTGCCCGGACCCGGTCCCTGCCGCCGTCCTTCGTCGCACCGCCGACTCCCTCGCCGGATCCGGCCGGCCCCGCCCTTCTCCGGCCGTCGTCGTCGCTTCTCTGGTGAGATCCGGTGGATCGGGACGAGATCCACCGGGATCTCATCCAAACACGTGCCCCCTTCCCGGATCCCTCCGCCCCGGGATCTTCCCGTCCATTTTTCGCGAGGTGGTTATTTCCTCTAAGTCCCTGAGATTGTTGCATTCTGGTGCCCGCTTTGACATGCCATAACTCCTTGCATATAGCTCCGATTCATGCATATAATATATCAAAATGTTCACTGTGAGATGGTCTTCATTTTGTTGCATTGTTCCATGCTTGTTTGAGTCCGTTATGATGCCCAAATCATCGTTCCAAGAGTGCTATGTAATGTTGTCTGCTGTAGTTTAACAGAACTTGCTCATTTGTCATTTTTGTATATTTTTGTGTGATTTTCTTTTGAGCATGATGTCTATTTGTTTTATGAGCTACTACATGCCATATTTGTTGTGGTGCAGTCCACTCTTCATGATATGCTATGTGTTGATTGTTACAAGCTTGCAAAATAGACCCCGTGATGTTTCTGATTTCAGTGACTTGGGATTTTACTGTCTTTGTTCTGCTGTTATTTTCATGCCATGTATTCATGTTGCTACAGTGATATCCATGCCTCTTTTGAGTATGTTCAGTAAGGATGTTTTTCTATACATGTTATACTCCATCCATCCGCGCCCCTGTTCGCATTTATGAAGTGCTCTAGCATGTCTTAATCTTACTCTACTTTTGCTATAAAATGTTCCTGGCAGATTGTTTACACGTTAATCAATTTTGCCAAGATTGTTGTTAGTGACCCAAGCATGCTATGAACCTGTTCTTGCCATGGTTAGTTTCACCAACATGTCCTCTTGCTGATGCTATGCTTATCTTGTCATGAAATGCCTTGTGATGAGTGGTTTGAGCTCGCAAAGTTTCCTTCATGATGCTGTTTATGACATGCTCAGTTTTGCTGCGAAGTCTGAATCTGTTTATGAAACTTACTATGTTTACATGTGTACCATCGTATCTCCTGATCTTTTTTAGCTCCTGGTCAGTAAGGGACTTTTGTTCTATGCAAGTATTAGATACCATCCATGCCTTTGGTTGCCATTATAAGTTCATGTAGCTTGTTGTTTGATAGCTCTAAACTTTGTAACCTGATGTTATTTCTGCCATGTCTAGTGATTTCCACTAAGTCTGTGAACTGTTATTACTTGCAAACTTTCCATGTCCTTCTGAGCATGTTCTAGTGATTTATGGAGATAGCTCAGTCTTCATGTTTTCTCATGCTTTACATGTATATCATGTCCATGCCTTTGTTTTCATGTTGAGTTGCTGTAGCATATTGTTTTGATGCTTGCAAGTTGCCTAGTTGTTGTTTTGGACAGCTTGTCCTTTAAACTTGTTTCATGTGTATGTGTTGAACCGTTGCTCCGTTTTGAGTGTGCTCTACATGAATCTTGCTTAGTTTTGCATGTAGTTTCATGTTACCTTGTTGCATCCATGTCTTGAGGTGTGTCCTTGATGTTTGAATGCATTTTGCATCAATGTCATGTTTAACTTGTTTTGCTCATATCTTCTAGGCCGTAGCTCCGAATCTAATGAACTTGATATGTAACTTGACTAGAATTTCGTGTAGATCATCTTGATGCATCTTAAATTTCTGTTTAACAACTTTAACATAAAGTTTATTCAGATCTGGACCAATTTCGAAATTTGCATATGGGGACTTACCGGAAAGGTTATATGTTGTTTCCGGCCTCATTTAAACTTGCTTTGATGTGTTGTTCTTGTATGCATCATCTCTTGCCATGAGTAGATCCATGTATCCTTGTCATGCATCATACTTGTTTGAGCATCATTCCTTGTTCATGTGTGGTGTGTTTACCATGTTGTGTGCTTCTTCTCGATAGTTCCCGTTTCGTTGCGATCATGAGGATTCGTCCGTCTACGCTTGGTTCGTCTTTGTGGCTTCATCTTCTTCATGGACTCATTCTTCTTCCTAGTAGGATTTCAGGCAAGATGACCGTCACCTTGGATCTCATTACTATCATTGCTATGCTAGTTGTTTTGTTCTATCGCTATGCCACGTTACCTACCACTTGCTTATCAAGCCTCCCAAATTGCCATGAACCACCTCTAACCTTTTTCACCCCTCCTAGCAAACCGTTGTTTGGCTATGTTACCGCTTTTGCTCAGACCCTCTTATAGCGTTGCTAGTCGCAGGTGAAGATGAAGATTGCTCCATGTTGGATTATGTTTATGTTGGGATATCACAATATCTCTTATATTATTAATGCATATATATACTTGGTAAAGGGTGGAAGGCTCGGCCTTATGCCTGGTGTTTTGTTCCACTCTTGCCACCCTAGTTTCCGTCATATCAATATTCCCGGATTTTGCGTCCCTAACACGGTTGGGTGATTTACGGGACCCCCTTGACAGTTCGCTTTGAATAAAACTCCTCCAGCAAGGCCCAACCTTGGTTTTACCATTTGCCTCACCACCACCTACTTTTCCCTTGGGAGTCGCTCTCTCTCGGGTCATCTTTATTTAGCCCCCCCCCCCCCCGGAGTCAGTGCTTCTCTAAGTATTGGCCCGAACTAGAGCACCGTGCGGGACCGTCCCTTGGCAACTTGGGTTACGTTGATACCTATACGCTTCGCTTATCCGGTGTTGCCCTGAGAACGAGATATGTGCAGCTCCTATCGGGATTGTCGGCACATTGGGTGGTCTTGCTGGTCTTGTTTTACCATTGTCGAAATGTCTTGTAACCGGGATTTCGAGACTGATCAGGTCTTCCCGGGAGAAGGAATATCCTTCGTTGATCGTGAGAGCTTATCATGGGCTAAGTTGGGACATCCCTGCATGGTTTTGAACTTTCGAAAGCCATGCCCGTGGTTATGTGGCAGATGGGAATTTGTTGATATCCGGTTGTAGTAAACCTGAAGTAAACTCTTCTAAAATACACCAACCGTGTGCGTAACCGTGATTGCCTCTTTTCGGGGTTGTTCGAGAGGAGAACACGGTTTTGGGTTATGTTTGGCGTAAGTAGGAGTTCAGGATCACCTCTTGATCATTACTAGTTGACGTTCGCTTGTTCAGCTCCTCTTCTCGCTCTTGTATTCGTAAGTTAGCCACCATACATGCTTAGTCGCTACTGCAACCTCACCATTTTACCCCTTCCTTACCCATTAAGCTTTGCTAGTCTTGATACCCATGGTAATGGGATTACTGAGTCCTCGTGGCTCACAGATTACTACAACAACAGTTGCAGGTACAAGTATTGCGATGATCATGACGCGAGAGTGATGTTTACTTGTTTTGGAGTTCTTCTTCTGCTTCTTTGATCAGGGGATAGGTTCCATGTCGGCAGCCTGGGCTAGCAGGGTGGATGTCGTTTGAGTTTCTATTTATGTTTCATCCATAGTCGGATGTTGTTCTGATGTATGTTGATGTATTCTTGCGGCATTGTATGTCTTGGATGTATCCCCATCTATTATGTAATGTTGATGTAATGATATCCACCTTGCAAAAGCGTCTTCAGGAAGCGCTTCTATCCTTGGTGGGACCCTCGAGTTCCTTTAGGATAGGGTCGTATCTTGGGCGTGACAAGTTGGTATCAGAGCCTCGACCGACCCTAGGAGCCCCCTTGTTTGATCGTGTAGTTTGGCCGTTGTTGAGTCTAGAAGAAAACTTTTCGGAGTCTAGTTATATCGGAGAGTAGGATTTCTTTTTACTCCTCTTCCCCTTCGTCGCTCTGGTGAGAAATCTTGACGTAGGTGTTTTGAACTACTCCTCTTCCCCTTCAAATCTTTCTTTAGGATCACGCAGTTAGTTTTCGTTCGTTGTCCTTCCTCTTTTGTCCGGTGCTTTTCTCGTCAAGTCGACTCAAACCTCTTTGTCTTTTGGGAGATCAATCCTCAGTTCTTTTCAATCGACATTGTTTCCCTTTCCGAAGTTGTCCTTGTTTTTCCCACCCACCCACCCTTTTTCTTCTAGGAACCGGAGTCCGTAATCGAGTATCCATCCTACTCGTGTGAAGCCTTTGCATTCTCTCCTCAATCATTTCAACCGACGCTTCTCTATTCAATTATTCGTCGTTCCAATTGCCTGTGTTTCTCCCGCCCTCCCACCCCTTCTATTCCGGAGTTTGAGCCTTTATTTGAGAAATCAATTTCATTCGTGTGGAGTATCTTCAGTCTTTCATCAATGGTCTCAACCAGTGAAGTCTCGTCTTCATCATTGTTAGTCGCATTTTCTTTCCGGTGGATCCAAATTCAAGTTTTTCGTTGGTGATCATATTATCTCCCTTGATTTAAGTGTTTCCCTTGCTCGTTCTCCTCTCGCCATTTTATCATTTCGGAGTGTTGAAGACATCTCAGAAGATTCATGTTTGCATTCTATTATTTCGAGGTTGTTACCTCATTCAAGTCTTTCAGCTGTTCCGGTGCATCATCTCTTCTACAATCCTTCCAACGGTGTTTTCTTTTTCAGTGGGCCCTAACCCACAGGTCTTTCCCAGGATCTTACCTGACTCTTCTAATTTTCCAGAGTTTTCTCAAATCTTTCCTTTCGTAGTTTGACGTAAGTATGGATTCCATCAGTCAGGTGCCTTTTCCAAGATCGCTCCCAAATTCTTTCATGTTCGGGTCAATCTTTCCTCTTTTCATTCTCCTGGAGTATCTCAACAATTTTGATGTTGTTTCTCGTCGTCATTTGCAGACCGAATAACAATTGCTCTTAAATCTTATCCGTTCTCCCAGAGATTCACGGTGCTAGCTCGATGTTATCCTATCTAATTGCTTCTAGTCGTGCAATTCTTTTCATCCATCCGGAGTATTTCAGGAGTTGATTTCTCTCTTGATCATCCGAAGGCCATCTTTTTGGAATATTTCTTCATTCTAAGTTTTCAAATTCGTTCTCCAATTATTCTATATTTGGGTCCCTTCGTTCGTCTCAATATTCTTCCAGTGCTTCGTTCAAGTATTTTTTTTAATCAATTCGCGATCTCTTCGTCCTCTTGTCTCTAAATTCCCTCAAGTATCTTCGTGCTTTTCTAATTCGTACCGGTGATTCATTCTCTTTTCTTCATTCGTTTTTTCATTTCTAATGGTGGCTCGTTCAAGATTCTTTTCCTTCGTTATCATATCAATCCATCCGTTCTTTCCAAATCCTACCGGTGGTTCATGAAGATCTTCTCAAGTTTACGCCAGATCCCCCCCTTAATCCTTTCCAACGCGGATAAGTTGTATGCAAATCCATTGCTTCTCATCATTATAATTGATGGAGGATACGCATAACATAATTCTTATTCTTGTTTCATCCAAGTGTTTAATTCTTTTCTATCGGAGTTTGCTCGTGTTACCAATTTCTCGGTTATATGTTGTTCATCTTTTCTTTCCGGGGTTCCAAGTTTTCTCGGTGATCTCATCTCTAAGCTCCATCTAAATCATTGCAAGGCTTTAATCTTATTCCTTTTCATCTTTCAATTCTATCTCGTCATTCTTTTGTTACCGGAGTTCTTCACGATGGATCGTCAGTATTTAATTCATTCTTCAAGAGTTCATCAAGATTCTTGTTGGAGGCGTTCAAGTATCTTCTTCTTCTTGCTTTTTGAAGTGCAATTAATTATCCGTATTCTTTTGAAATAGAGTTTTGCATTTCTTCATTCTTCTCAGCTATTTTAATCCTTTCCGCCTGTGGTCAGTTATCACCTCATAATTTTGAGATGTTTTCCATAAGTCCACTACAAGCTTATTCTTTTAGTTGGTGATTTTCTTCCATGTTCTTCTCATTCCACTATTTCAAGTCTCCCAAAGGCATTGTGTTGTTCCTCTCATCAACTATCGTTCCATCTTGTAAATCATAGTTCTAACTTTTTCCATGTTTAGCCGGAGTGCTGCCTAAATTTTGTCATCCTTATTCCTTTTTTTCTAGCTTGTTCTTATAGGAGTGCTTTCAGAGTCTATCATGTTCGTCGAGCTTTTGATTCCCGTCGTAATCGTCATTCCTCTTTTCTACCTGTGTGCTCTCAACTTTGTTCATTTTCCCTCTTGCGTTCTTGTTTCACCTCATCCTCTTTTTCCCCGTCTCGTTCCTAAGATCTCGGGACGAGATCTCTTGTTAGTGGAGGAGAGTTGTAACGCCCCGGATCCGATGCGCCAGGTGTCTTCCAGTTATTCGCCGTCGTTGCCATGTCATTTGCTTGCGTGTTGCATTTTGCCATGTCATCATGTGCATTGCATTGCATACATGTTCGTCTCATGCATCCGAGCATTTTCCCCGTTGTCCGTTTTGCAATCCGACACTCCTATGTCCTCCTGTGTTCCCCTCTTGTCTCTTTTCATGAGTGGGTGTTAAACGTTCTCGGAACGGACCGAGATTTGCCAAGTGGCCTTGGTACATTACCGGTAGACCACCTGTCAAGTTTCGTTCCATTTGGACGCCGTTTGATGCTTCAACGGTTAACCGCGTAGCCCGAAGCCTCTCTCTCTTTGGAGCCCAACACCCCTTCACCACAGCCCCTGAGCCCATCCAAACACCATCCATGCTCTCGGTCGTTCGATCACGATCGTGTGGGCGAAAACCGCACCTCATTTGGACTCTCCTAGCTCCATCTACCTATATATATGCCCCTCTCCCCCGAAATCGCGGATGAAACCCTAGTCTTCTTCCCCTCGCGCCGCCGGACACTTCCCCACCACCGACGGACATGTCCGCCGCCGCCCTCCGGCCAATCCCCGCCTGCCACGTCACCCTCGCCGCCTCCACCGTGCCTCCCACCACCGCGGCCCGCCCGACCCACGTCCGGGCCGCCCCGGGCCGCGTCGGGCCCGACCGCGCCCGCCAGCCGCGCCGCCGCCCGTCCGCGCGCCGCCCGCGCCTGGCCGCGCCCGAGGCGCCCCGCCTCCCGCGCCGGCCGCGCCTGCCGCCCGCCGCCCCGGCGCCCCCGCAGCGCCGCCCCGCCCGCAGGTCGCCGCCTCCCTGCTCCGCCTCGCCCGGAGCCGCGCCGCGCCCGGACCCGGTCCCTGCCGCCGTCCTTCGCCGCGCCGCCGCCTCCCTCGCCGGATCCGGCCGGCCCCGCCCTTCTCCGGCCGTCGTCATCGCTTCTCCGATGAGATCCGGTGGATCGGGACGAGATCCACCGGGATCTCATCCTAACGCGTGCCCCCGTCCCGGATCCCTCCGTCCCGGGATCTTCCCGTCCATTTTTCACGAGGTGGTTATTTCCTCAAGTCCCTGAGATTGTTTCATTCGGGTGCCCACTTTGACATGCCATAACTCCTTGCATATAGCTCCGATTCATGCATATAATATATCAAAATGTTCATTGTGAGATGATCTACATTTTGTTCCATTTTGCCATGCTCGTTTGAGTCGATCTTGATGCCCAAATCCTTGTTGCAAGAGTGCTACGTAATGTTGTCTGCTGTAGTTTAACAGAATTTGCTCATTTGTCATTTTTGTATCTTTTTGTGTGATTTTCTTTTGAGCATGACGTCTATTTTTTTCTGAGCTACTACATGCCATATTTGCTTTGGTGCAGTCCAATCTTCATGATATGCTATGTGTTGATTTTTACAAGCTTCCAAAGTAGCCCCCGTGATGTTTCTGATTTCAGTGACTTGGGATTTTACTGTCTTTGTTCTGCTGTTATTTTCATGCCATGTATTCATGTTGCTACGGTGAAATCCATGCCTCTTTTGAGTATGTTCAGTAAGGATGTTTTGTTATACTTGTTATGCTCTATCCATCCATCCCCCTATTTGTATTTATCGAGTGCTCTAGCATGTCTTAATCTTGCTCTACTTTTGCTATAAAATGTTCCTGGCAGATTGTTTACATGTTAATCAAATTTTCCAAGGTTGTTGTTAGTGATCCAAGCATGCTATGAACATGTTCTTGCCATGGTTAGTTTCATGAACATGTTTTCTTGCTTATTCTATGCTTATCTTGTCATGCAATGCCTTGTGATGAGTGGTTTGAGATCGCAAAGTTGCCTTCATGATGTTATTTATGCCATGCTCAGTTTCGCTGCCAAGTCTGAATCTGTTTATGAAACTTGCTATGTTTACATGGGTGCCATCATATCTCCTGATGCCTTTTGGCTCATGGTCAGTAAGGGACTTTTGTTCTACGAAAGTATTAAATTCATGGCATGCCTTTGGTTGCCATGATAATGTCCTGTAGAATGTTGTTTGATAGCTCTAAATTTTGTAACATGATGTTATTTCTGCCATGTCCAGTGATTTCCACTAAGTCTGTAAACTGTTATTACTTGCAATCTTTACATGTCCTTTTGAGCATGTTCTAGTGATTTCTGGAGATAGCTCAGTGTTTATATTTTGTCATGTTTTACATGTACATCATGTCCATGCCTTTTTTTCATGTTTAGTGGCTGTTGCATATTGTTTTGATGCTTGCAAGTTGCCTAGTTGCTGTTTTGGACAGCTTGTCCTTCAAACTTGTTTCATGTCTATGTGTTGAACCGTTGCTCCGTTTTGAGTGTGCTCTACATGAATCTTGCTTAGTTTTGCATGTAGTTTCATGTTACCTTGTTGCATACATGTCTTGAGGTGTGTGCTTGATGTTTGAATGCATTTTGCATCAATGCAATGTTTAACTTGTTTTGCTCATATCTTCTAGGCCGTAGCTCCGAATCTAATGAACTTTATATGTAACTTGACTAGAATTTCGTGTAGATCATCTTGGTGCATCTTAACTTGCTATTTAACAACTTGAACATAAAGTTTATTAAGATCTGGACCAATTCCGAAATTTGCATATGGGGACTTACCGGAAAGGTTATATGTTGTTTCCGGCCTCATTTAAACTTGCTTTGATGTGTTGTTCTTGTATGTATCATCTCTTGCCATGAGTAGCTCCATGTAGCCTTGTCATCCATCATACTTGGTTGAGCATCATTCCTTGTTCATGTGTGGTGTGTTTACCATGTTGTGTGCTCTTCTCGATAGTTCCCTTTTCGTTGCGATCGTGAGGATTCGTTCGTCTACGCTTGGTTCGTCTTCGTGGCTTCATCTTGTTCGTGGACTCGTTCTTCTTCCTAGCGGGATTTCAACCAAGATGACCGTCACCTTGGATCTCATTACTATCATTGCTATGCTAGTTGCTTCGTTCTATCGCTATGCCGTGTTACCTACCACTTGCTTATCAAGCCTCAAATTGCCATGAACCACCTCTAACCTTTTTCACCCCTCCTAGCAAACCGTTGTTTGGCTATGTTACCGCTTTTGCTCAGCCCTCTTATAGTGTTGCTAGTTGCAGGTGAAGATGAAGATTGCTCCATGTTGGATTATGTTTATGTTGGGATATCACAATATCTCTTATATTATTAATGCATCTATATACTTGGTAAAGGGTGGAAGGCTCGCCCTTATGCCTGGTGTTTTGTTCTACTCTTGCCGCCCTAGTTTCCATCGTATCGGTATTATGTTCCTGAATTTTGCGTCCCTAACACGGTTGGGTGATTTATGGGACCCCCTTGACAGTTCGCTTTGAATAAAACTCCTCCAGCAAGGCCCAACCTTGGTTTTACCATTTGCTTCACCACCACCTACTTTTCCCTTGGGAGTCGCTCTCTCGAGGGTCATCTTTATTTAGCCCCCCTGGGCCAGTGCTTCTCTAAGTATTGGTTCGAACTAGAGTACCGTGCGGGACCGTCCCTTGTCAACTTGGGTTACGTTGGTCCCTGTACGCTTCGCCTATCCGGTGTTGCCCTGAGAACGAGATATGTGCAGCTCCTATCGGGATTGTCGGCACATCGGGCGGTCTTGCTGGTCTTGTTTTACCATTGTCGAAATGTCTTGTAACCGGCATTCCGAGACTGATCGGGTCTTCCCGGGAGAAGGAATATCCTTCGTTGATCATGAGAGCTTATCATGGGCTAAGTTGGGACACCCCTGCAGGGTTTTGAACTTTCGAAAGCCGTGCCCGTGGTTATGTGGTAGATGGGAATTTGTTGATATCCGGTTGTAGTAAACTTGAAGTAAACTCTTATAAAATACACCAACCGTGTGTGTAACCATGATTGTCTCTTTTCGAGGTTGGTCGAGAGGAGAACACGGTTTTTGGGTTATGTTTGACGTAAGTAGGAGTTCAGGATCACCTCTTGATCATTACTAGTTGACGTCCGCTTGTTCAGCTCCTCTTCTCGCTCTTGTATTCGTAAGTTAGCCACCATACATGCTTAGTCACTACTGCAACCTCACCATTTTACCCCATCCTTATCCATTAAGCTTTTCTAGTCTTGATACCCATGGTAATGGGATTGCTGAGTCCGCGTGGCTCACAGATTACTACAACAATAGTTGTAGGTATAGGTATTGCGATGATCATGACGCGAGAGCGATGTTTACTTGTTTTGGAGTTCTTCTTCGATCAGGGGATAGGTTCCAGGTCGGCAGCCTGGGCTAGCAGGGTGGATGCCGTTTGAGTTTCTGTTTATGTTTCATCCGTAGTCGGATGTTGTTCTGATGTATGTCGATGTATTCTTGCGGCATTGTATGTCTTGGATGTATCCCCATCTATTATGTAATGTTGATGTAATGATATCCACCTTGCAAAAGCGTCTTCAAGATGCGCTTCTATCCTTGGTGGGACCCTCGAGTTCCTTTAGGATAGGGCCGCATCTTGGGCGTGACAAGCATAAAGATGTTACCTAGCTGTCGCTTCTCAAGAGTGTTCTGCAACATCACCAAAAACGCATAGGGTAACTCTTCGTTGTCCTGATGTCTTATCCTTGCCTTCATAGCTAATAAAAAATTGTTTAAAAATATCGTGCGATGAACTGAAATCATATATGATATGAACTAAACTGAAAGTATCTAGAGCTGTATATTTTGACCAATCAGTTATGCCTTTGAAAATATATTTCAGAGAATAGCAATGTAGAAGTAGCATCTCATGCAATTGCAACATGATTATCCCGGTTGTCAAAAGTGTAAACCCTACTTGACAAATAAGCTGCAGAATAGCAATGTAGAAGTAGCATATCATGCAGCCAGCACAATTAACTGAATATTCTAAAAAGCTTCTTGAAGCATGCAAAGCAAGACAATGCAAAGGTAAGAAATTCTACAATTAGTTTATCCAAGAAGCTGGGTATGAAAGGTTAAGCATAGCAAAACAAGGATCAAGAAGTTAAAACACGTATATGCTGGCAGCATAGTTGAAGGGCAATAACAAGCTGCACCTTTTGGATTAGCAAAACAGAGCACCGGTACTTGTTCTTAGTGGGATAATGCTACAAAACATTAGTTCTACCAAGATACCACCATTGTTGATTTTAGAAAATGAACACACTCATAATACAGTCTATTAATTATATAAGCTACATATATCAGGAAATAAGCATAGATTTGCAGGGAGGAGAGCAAAAGACAGCACCTTAGTGCCATAGTGGAATTTTACAATTTCAAAATTGTACATGCCCTGTAATGTATTACCTTGAGACTGCCCCTACTGCATATGCTATGAACTGGCTCCACACATGCACTGATATGCTATGCCGGTTATTCTTCTGAAGATCCTATACGCCACTAAATTTTCGATAAACAACAATAGTTATGACAGATGCAACATTACCTGGTATTAGTAGAACGTAGACTAAATGAAAAACTGCAAACCTATAAGCTGCAAGTATGCCTGGATGGCAAAACTGCAAACATGATCAGCAGCAAAACACTGACAATTCATTGGTTTCCATAATTATTCCCTAAAACTGAAGATTTTCCATGCATGACTTCAATCTTCATGAGTTTTGGACAAAATGTAAACACAAGTGGCTTGAAGGCCCACCGAAGAAACATAAGAACACTTGAACAACAAGCTAGCAGAAATTAGAAATGCAAGAACAGCTGGTACTGACAGCAACACAACAGTATATAAAAAGAAGAAAAATCACCTTAATGTCAGTAGCTTGACCGGAAGTCTCATTTATTCCATACTGCTATTTTGACCATGATAGCCAAAATAGGAGAGTAGACTGCCACATCTGGATGAATAACAATAACCCAAATTTAAATGCAAAATGTGAAGAAGCCTATAAGATCAAACAAACACTTGCACACATAACAAAAACAAATGGTGATCACCGGTTTTGTTGGAAGAAAATATAGACTTGCAGAAGGCATTGGCTGATAATGATGACGATTTTTTTCGATTTGTGGAAAGAAAAGGGGCGTCGAGAAACAAATCTTAAATAATTTCACTACCATTGACAAGAAAATGGAAGTCGGATATGGCAGTAGTAAAAGTGGACTTTTTTTGCGGTGAATATAAGTTGAAGTGTATAAGATGAAGATTCCTGCAGCTAATTTGCATGTAATGGCTCCACCTGAAATTAGGACCAAGAACCAAGAAGGAGACCAGTTATAGTTCAGTTCAGGAGTATGTTGATCCTACTTTGCATCAAAGAAAGGTGCTGAGAAATCTTAATCATAAAAGTATTTTGGGTGCCCCCCATGTGCTTAATCCCCATATTAATTTCTGCTTCTCCTCTCACATTTACTTTCCTTCAACTAAATTATCTATTCTATCTAATTTCTGGTTGCTAGATAGATCAACTTCTCCTAGTTCATACACTTCTCCATAAAAAATCTCCAAATATTGTTGTTATTAGTGTGGTGAAAGATTAGGGCCAATCAACACACTTTGTGTCTTATCAGATATAGTACAACAGGAGTAAAGTTCCAATTTAGATATACTTACTAGATTTAAGTACAGGAAAGAAGGCCACAACCACAGCCACATAGCAGGAGCTCCAAGCCATTGTCCTACACGGTGGATACATTATGAGTTCAGCTCCCTAATGGCCCTTGAGCTGATCAAGACATCCAGGGATATATACTAGTGAGTTTCATTAGTAAATTAGCTAAGCCACTCTGCACTTCAGGATATCACTGTACACCTACTCATATATATGAATGATGTAAATGCCCTACTTTGCACTAACTTGTAAGAAGACATCTGGAGCTACTCTATACCTACAATCTTTCCAAAACAAAAGAAGGCAGCCCACCAATCAAGACATAAAAGCACCTAGCATTTTAAAAAACATGATGTACACTGAAATTTTCATACAAAACAAATATTAATGAGAAAAGAAAAGAGGGTTAACAAAAGGAGGATTAAAAGAAAGGAGGGATATACCTGCAGATCCGTAGCTATTGTAGGAAGGCGACGACGAGCACAAATTGGACGCGGGCATGTATTGGACTTCAAGGAACAGAGACAACAACAATCCTATGATAAAATCCAAGACAAAATCAATGGGAACATGAAAACCTAGCACTAAAGGAACAATCTAGGGAGGGGAATGGATCACCTGGCCGTCGTCGGAGTGGCTGCACGGAGGAGCACAAGCATCACCGCCGGCCTGTCGCCCTAAGCCTCCTCGCCGCCGAAGGACACTCCGGCAACAGCGGTCGTTTCGTTGTGTGCGCGTAGCAGGGCCTGGAGGCGTGGAATCGGGAATTGGCGGCAGGCGCCGTGTCTACCTGGGCCTCCTCGCCGCTGAGGGCCGCTCCGGCAACAGCGGCTGTTTCGCCCGGTGCACGAAGTAGGGCTGGACACATGAGATACGGGCCGACAGCGGCGTGAGGGGAGGAAGAGGAGACGCACGCGGGGGAGTAAGGGATTGGGTGGGCTAGCAGTCTTTATACCTCCACCACGGAAAGAATCCAATGGATGAGATTGTATAGATGAACGGATCGGACGGCCCGGAATCGGTGATGACTTGGCTACCTTCGCCCCTTCCACGTACGTTAATGTGCTCGATGTGCGGGACCGATCCGCGACCTCAGGCCTTTGGGCCGGGACGGCACGGCCCGCCCAGATGGCCAGGTTCGGCTCAACCTGACTACCCGAGGCAAACGGCCCATACGTGATCCTCGGGGCCCGCGTGTCAGCGTCATGCCCCCCAAAGCCTCCTCACTCTCATCGCGTCCCTCACATCGCCACAAAGCCTGCGCCTCCATCCACCTCCCTCCCACCCGCTCCCCACCCCCCGCGCCGCCGCTCGTCGGAGCCCCGCCTCGCCGTGTCAAGTCCGCTACCAATCGGTAACTGTGCTATGCCCTTTACTGCTTTCTACCCGTCCCTCCCGTTTCAGCAATATATTGCCCGATCTGGTGATCTGCTCTGGTCGTCGCGCGGTTGCGCACGGGCGATCCGGTCAACGTCTCGGGGGTGAGTGGTAATCGAGCGCGTAGATAGATCGCGGCGTTTCCTCTGCGAATCTGATACATTTGGGCTGTCGCGCCGTAGTCTTACCGTTACCAATAGCGCGTCTCGGTTTAGATCTCCCGGGGGATTGGTGTTACTGCTTGCGAACTGTAGATATGGAATTGCCACCCGCCACACTTCGGTGAATCTGATCCATTTAGGGTCGTTACAGTCCTGTCCCCCCCCCCCCCCCCCCGGTTCATTTCGTGTGGAGATCATCATACTTTACTGCCAAGCCTGGTCCAGTGTATGATCTAATATCTGTTGAGATTTGTTAGTTTCTAATCTGAAGTAACTGCCCAGAATTTTATTTCGAGATTTGGGCTTGACGTTGTAGAAAAAAAAACATTTTGCAACATATCCTTGTGATTATTGGGTTTGTACTTTGTGCCACGATTTTCTTCCAATCCTCTCCAATATGATGGCTTGGATAATGTAAATGCAATCACAATTATTCAATTTATCGCTGGCAAGTTTGCATCTATTGTCTGTTGCTTTTGTGATACCACACGAGTCCAACTTGTTTCTATAACACAGCTTGTAATCTTTGACGCAGAGCCCTGAATGGCTGCTGGCAGGGGCATTAACCAGCTTCTGAGGAAAACTCTTCAGAGCCAGTCTTCTGTAAGTGCTTTCTCAGAACTCCCGCTTTGGTATGCATACTATTGGAAAATTAGTCCAGTATCTAGCCCCGTTATTGTTTGTTTTATTAGTTTCCACGGTTGTACTGAAGTTATCACATTACTGTTCCATATGCTGGGAATAAATCCTTGGCATGCTTAGTCTGTTTTAGTTTGTATTGAGTTTTTTTCTGTAGAGAAACCAGTTATTGCTCAAACGCTGCATGTTTTTATGGGTGAGGGTTAAACGTTTGGCAGGATTACCTTTTCGTGTAAAGTAGAATGGATAGTTCTCATTGCCGGACTTTCGGTTGGGTCAAGCCATCATCTAGTTAATACTTAATATTACTATTTATGCGCTACGACTGCTCATTCTAACATTATAATATTTTTTCTAGGGCTCATCTCTGCTTTCTTCATTCCGGGGAAAGCATGAAGAGTCCTCTGCTGGACTGAGAGCATTGGCTCTTCTTGGAGTTGGTGCTTCTGGTCTTTTATGTTTTGGTACGATAGCATCTGCAGATGAAGCTGAGCATGGTTTGGCGGCTGCAGAGTACCCCTGGCCGCATGCTGGCATCCTTAGCTCGTATGATCACGCATCGTAAGTCGCCCATTTGTGCTTCTTTTATTTTGTAGATGTACCTATGTGTTTAGTGTGTCACATTAAGATTAATATTATGAACAAAATATAGGCTGTGCTAATGTATTTTCCCAGTAAGATAGTGAAAAAAAGTTAGGGCATTCATTTTGAACTGTAACGCCTTATACAAATAAAATCTATGAGCAGAATCCGCCGTGGGCATCAAGTTTACCAGCAAGTGTGTGCATCTTGTCACTCCATGTCATTGATTTCATACCGTGATTTGGTTGGGGTGGCCTATACTGAGGAGGAAACTAAGGCAATGGCTGCTGAAATTGAAGTGGTTGATGGTCCTAATGATGAGGGTGAAATGTTCACACGTCCTGGCAAGCTGAGTGATCGCTTCCCGCAGCCTTATCCAAATGAACAAGCAGCCCGATTTGCAAATGGTGGGGCATATCCCCCAGATCTCAGCCTTATCACGAAGGTAATAATAGCCCATCTCTTTGCATGGCAGTGGTGTAATCTTTCATCTCAAACTTTTAACTTCCTGTATTTGATTCATATGAGCTCAGGCAAGGCACGATGGCCAGAACTACGTGTTTGCTCTTCTTACTGGTTACCATGACCCACCTGCTGGTGTTCAGGTAAGCCTACTGTATGCCTTTTGGCTCCATCGTGTAGCTTAGGTTTGTACTTTCTTTCTGTATTCATTCTCTCTCGGTACCTGCATTAAAGTTGCTAAGGCACATGGTATGCAATCATATGGATACATTTCACACCAACACACGAATACATTCCACAATTAGGTTTTTTGGCTAGCCTGAGAAGACTTATTTACCTTCCCTGCCAATGTTTATTGTTTCTGCTGAATATTCTATGATGTTTGCAGTACTTTATACACTTACTGAAAAAGCTTCTTTTGTCTATCATCTAACTATAATAATTATTGTAAACCTGTAATTTTCGTACTGTTAACTTTTTTTTTTGGTAATTTCTCCTCTGTTGTACTCCCTCCGTCCCAAAACTCTTGTCTTAGATTTGTCTAGATACGGATGTATCTAATACTAAAATGTGACTTGATACATCCGTATTTAGACAAATCTAAGACAAAAATTTTGGGACGGAGGGAGTAAACTTACTCTGACTGATTAAATTGTAGATTCGTGAGGGTCTGCATTACAATCCCTACTTCCCTGGTGGTGCCATAGCCATGCCTAAGATGCTTATGGATGGAGCTATTGAGTATGAAGATGGTACTCCTGCAACTGAAGCCCAGGCATGTCGTTTAAACCTTTCTTGAGCCCTTAATGCGTAAATTGTTGTCTTATTGTGCTAACACCGAAGCATGAAATTTCTATCGCAGATGGGCAAGGATGTTGTGTCATTCTTGTCGTGGGCTGCTGAGCCTGAAATGGAAGAGAGGAAACTGGTAACTACCTGACACTTCACTCATCTAAAAGTTAAACACTGTTTTAGTTGTCCATTGTTCTGATGTGCCTAATACCTACATCATTTTTTTCTTCTAGATGGGTGTCAAATGGATCTTCCTACTGTCACTTGCTCTTCTCCAAGCCGCATACTACCGTCGCATGAGGTGGTCCGTCCTCAAGTCCCGCAAGCTGGTCCTGGACGTCGTCAACTGATGACCATTGTTTCTTCTTTTTATTGCAACGTTGAGGCTTTAAGCAGAAGCGATCGAAATAATGACTTCCGTTGTATATTTTTGCTACTGGGGTTGTCTCCCATCATACCTTGGGTACAATCTCTTTTGTTTTCTTCCTCTGCTGCAAAAGCATTTCTCCAAGGAGCAGTTATTTTCAAATATTTTTTGCCAGTTGATACCTGATGGTAGTATGGTACCAACATACTTCTAACAGAAGAGTTGATGAAGTTCATAAATGATTTATATTGTGGAACGCAGCATCATGCGGTTGTCTATTGTCTTGGCCATCCGTCCAGACATGTTGATTTGCATGTGATCACATTACGCTCTTTACCACATTGTCGTGTCAAAACTATGTAGTGATAATATGAGGGGACGTGAATTGTTGGGACATGAGTGTACCGTGATGCTTTAAATTCGTAAATTTGCATACTACTTTGTCTGGTAGAGCATGTACAGAGATTGGTAAGACAATCTTATCTTAATCTTGGCATGTAGTGCAGAGATGATAAAAAAGATGATGTACAATGAGTGGTCTTGTAATCTTATCTCTAATTCCTAAAAATGTGGTGAGAGAATTGTTGCTAAGAGGTCATCTCTTGTCATTAAGAGAAGGCTAAGAGGATGCAAAACAGGTGTTGTTTCTGTAATCTTATCTCTAATTCCTAAAAATATGGTGAGAGAATTGTTGCTAAGAGATCATCTCTTATCATTAAGAGAAGGCTACGAGTTGTGTTGTCTCAGAAGGCAAAAGAGGTGTGGGATAAGTTGAGGATGTACGAGATGGTTAAGAAAGCTTGTGTTGTTGATCGTGCGGGAGAGGCAGTCCTTGAATTATTACTCCTCATGCGAGATCAAGAATTATCTATGATGGGCTTTTAGAATGCATGTGAACTAATCGCTACAACCGCTTGATATTTATGGTTTGTAAGAAACAAGTTGGTTTATGGGAATTCATGCTATAACGACAAACTATGTAAATGTCTGCTCCCCTAATGCAACTAGGAGAAATGGAGGATGGAGCAGACCTCCTATAGGTTTTATTAAGCTGAATGTGGATGCTTCCTTTGATCATGATCTGTTTAGAGGCGCAGTCGATGTTGTACTCAGGGAAGACAAAGGAAAAATTCATTGTTGGCAGAGATTAAAAGATTGATTGGTGTGTTGATGTACTGACAGCGAAAGTGTTGGTGTTTAGGTTTGATTTATTGCTGGCACAAAGAACAGCTTGCAATCGTCTCGCTATTAACTCTAGTAATATGGAAATTATTAACACAATGAAGAATGGAGGACATTCTGTGGAGTGGCGGGCGATAATTTTTTATGATTGCTTTTTAATGGCTTGCGAACTTGCTAGCTTAGCGAAATGTTTCATGACAAGGGATTGGTTCGAGAAGCCTATAGAAAATAATGTACCTATTCTTACAGACGATGTAACCATTGTTTCTAATTTATAAAGTTGTTGTTGTCTTTTTCAAAAAAATAAAAAAAGAGAAGGCAAAGTCATTTCTATGGTTTCTCTTTCCTTCGCCTAAGTATTTATCCTATGTGACACAATTAAAATTAAGATATCATCATTGTACATGTCCGTGCATTCGCAGATCTGTAGAATTTAAATAGCTGCTTGGTGGCTTGATGACCTACATGTCATTTAGAAATGTTCTTTTGTTATGAATCAAACACAACCCGTACGAGTTAGTTGGAGTGGGGGAGGGGGGAGGGCACACATTTTAATATGCTTCTTGCAGGTGGGTGTATATTGAACGGTGCCGAGCCTTATCAAATTCAGTCTATGTGTGATCATTTGAAGTAGTGTCTATTGTATGTAGCTTAGTAGACTGAATCAATATTACATTACATAATCCATTATCTAGCATTAATTGTATGGCAGGTGAGTATACACTAGACACTCCAGGATAAGGGGGACACATGAAAACAACACTCGAGGATATAGAGAATCCACATGAACCTCAACTTATGGTGACTAGTGTGAGTAGTGCGACCTCATCTTGGATAATGATGAACACATGAACAACACTAAGAGATGAACATAGAAATACTGGTGCTGGAGAAGTTGATGGACATAAAATATTGGCTACGACGAAGAGGACCGAGAGAGAAGATGAGGAATATGAACTAAAATAAATAAATTTAAAAAATCTATGTTTTTTACAACACACATGTACGAATGTTCTATTTCCATGCAGTTTCGCTAAGAGGTAACATTTAATGTGTACAGAGCAAATAAACAAAATTAGTGCTATAAAAAGGTCATCTTTGAAGCATTTTGGGCCTCATGTTTTGTTTTATACACCCAAAGTTCTATGAATGTGATATCTAAATGAAAATTTATTTGTAGGAAGAACACTCAAGAACGTTTGCTAAAAAATTAAAAAAATCCAGTTATATTTGCCATTTTCCAGTATGTACTGTTCACCTAGGTGCATTTTCATTTGGGAGCAGAAGAGCATTTTCGGAGAGAGGGAGAGAGAGAGAGAGAGAGAGAGAGAGAGAGAGAGAGGACATGATGAAAATGAATGAGGGCACCATGCAAACTCACTATTATTTCAAACGCGGCGAACTAAGAGTAGCTCAAATGGTTAGGTTCCTGTGGTGAAATCAACTCATTAGAGTTCCCGTCCTAGACTTGCACTGGTGGTTGCATTTTTCTGAATTTATTTTAGGTCTTCTGGCGATGTGCGTTCAGCGGGAGGAGACATTCTCGTCGACTATGAAGACGTCCGTGGTGACTTCATCAATTCCAAAATATTGTGCCGGCAGTATCTCGAATGTGCTCATAGGAGTATGTGTATGTACGTGCCGAAGTGGTTGTTCTATTCGGAGCTCATGTGAGCTCGGGTGAACAGCAAAATCAACAACAATAATAAAAAATCTAACAACAAAAAAAATTCAAAAATTCTAATTTTGTGTGTGAAATATTGGCAAATTTTTTGGTAGCTTGCGAAATTTCATCATGAAACGATATTCCTGAAAAAATGACAAAAAACAAAATCGATGCTCCAAAACATTTCATGAATGTCCTATGGTGATGAAAAAGTTATGAAAACATTTGTCAATGTTTCACACCAAAAAATTCAGAATATTTTAAATTTCTTTTATTTTTCGCATATATGTTTGTAATGTGTAAAAAAAAGAGGAGTATTTTTTTAAGGAAGGAAGATATAAAGGAGGAAGCGAAAAATAAAAGAAAAAAACAGGAAGAGAAGCTTCGCATACCGCTTGTCCCTAGCGCTACCGGCCGAGACGAGAGCCGGCGCGACGCGAGCCACTCGCTTCACAAATCCACGAGCCTTAGCTCGCCGTCCGGCCATGGTCGCTGCAACCGTTGCGTCGACCTCCACCGCCGCCGCGTACTCGTCCTTGGCGGCTCCGAACCCGACAGCGTGTGACCCGGTTAGGAGGCGCACCACTCATCCACTTGTGGCAGCCAGCAATTGCCACGTGCACGGCCGCACTGTGACCAGTCTCCGCCAGATTCACCCTCGCGACTACTTTGCGAACCCTCTGCCGTCCCTATTCGTGGCGTCGGCGGCGGAAGCGGAAGCGGAAGCGGAAGAGATAGCCGCGGAGGCGAGTACTCCGGCGCCGGCAGAGGCCAGCGCGAAGCCCTTCGCCGTCCTTTTCGTCTGCCTCGGTAAATCCCGCGAACCCTACTCAATCCCCACCCCTGGGCGGGCGTCCGCATCACCCCAACTGATTCAAGTAGCTTGCTTTGAATACCCGTCTGGTCTCGCTGCTTACAAATGCTTGTGCGTGTGAGCATCCGTGTACTGCGTTCGCATCGTGCGTGTACAATAGCCTGGGTGCACATCACATGAGAATCGGATTTCTTGTTTCCATGATTACCGTCGCGACGTTCCATTTGTTTCAGTCTCTATCCCTGTTGTCTTGTTCTCATCATTTTGGTGTCGCAGCATGTGGCGACCGCTCGACTTGGTAGGTGCAAATGTGCAATCACATGATGTGATTCCGATTCCATCTTATCTGTTAGAGATGGTAACGTTTGCTTTCTGATTTTATTGCTGCAGCAAGTTGGTTTGTTCCAAACATCAGTGGAGTTGACTCAGCTGAGCTAACTGCCATCAGAAACGGGATATACTTGGCAACTCACATTGGATGCAACAACATAGAAATTGAATCAGATTGTTCGTTCGCAGTGGACTCGCTGAACCAAGTTGATGATTATTTAGGCCCGGAGGTAGCTATCATCACAGAGTGTAAACAACTTATGATGGACTTTGTGTCCATATCCTTCAGACATTGCTATAGAGAGGCCAATCGGTGGCAGATGAATTAGCAAAGAACTCTTTTACTACTAAATCTTCTAGTTCTTGGGATGATGAGATCCCTGATTTTATTTCTCATCTGCTTGTAAATGACATGTCTATTATTTGAGAAATAAAGTCTATTTGCAGTCAAAAAAAAAACGTTTGCTTTCTGATTTTGTTAGTATGTGTGCATGAGCATGCTTAATAAGTGTACATACATGAAGTATTGTTTATCTTTCTTTATCTTTGTGCGATTGTGGATAGTTTCATTACACCACCTTACTTTGGCTTAAAGCATTTAGTTGTTATGCATACATGCACTATATTTATCTAATTTCCTGTGCTTGATGTATGATGTATGTTCAGGGAACATTTGTAGGAGTCCTGCAGCTGAGGCCGTCTTCCGGAACCTCGTCAGCAAGCGCGGACTTGAGTCCAAGTTTCAGATAGACTCTGCTGGTACCATAGGTTATCATGAGGTTATATTCTACACTTACCTAGTTACCTTTCTCATGTGTACATTTAATCAGTTCAGTGACGGCATAAGAATTGACGATGCATCACATGAATTCAGGGAAGTAAGGCCGACTCAAGGATGATATCAACTTCCAAGAAGCGGGGGATTGAGGTGACCTCAATATCCAGGCCTATCAAACCCTCAGATTTCCGAAATTTTGATCTTATCCTTGCAATGGACAGGCAGAATTATGGTTTATCTCTCAGCTCCCTTCATTTGTGTCTCACAACCTGAGGACCTTTGTTGATGTATTGCCGCTTAATGCACTTTAATGTTGACCATTACGCAGAAGACATTTTGAGCTCATTTGACAGATGGCAACACAAGGAGACTCTCCCAGATAGTGGACCCAAGAAGGTTAGGTTTATAGGCTTTATTTTTATTGTGTAATCTTGACATTTTGCATGTCCGTCCTTGATCTACATAATTGTATGGCCATTTCTACTGTTAATGTTTATAGTCTTACCCTTGACCTTGATGTCAGTGCAGTGAAAATCAAAGGTATCCATGTGAGCATGAACAATATTTTTCACAGTTCTGTATATTGAACTAAAGGAACTAGCTTACTTCTGTTCTCACTTTTCTCCCCATATAATGAATTGATGATATGGTATGTTCATACCTTCTTTCTTTAAATGTAATATGGGCACATCTAGATGTGCCTAGTTATTGCACATCTAAGTGGCTCAATCAAACTAGGAAGGAAAATAAAAAAGAGGAAAGAAAATGTTTACACAAATCTCCGCGTAAAATCAAGGATATGGGACTTAGATGTGCAATACTTAGGGCACATCTAGATGTGCTTTAGCAAAACTGAATTTATTTCGCTGCTAATCACCAACTTGATATTCCCTTAGCCTTGTACCACTTCACCAGCCTTGATTTCATTTAAACAATGCCTTGCATGCTTGTTGCTTCAAATGATGTTGCTTTTTTTTCCAGGAGCTTGCCTGGTTAAATATGTCTACAGTTGAGATTTTGTTTACTAGTTACTCTCTTCTCTCTATAATGGGGATAGCCACATAGATGTCGGATAAATTATTTAGGCAATAGATAATTTAGTTGTTTGATAACGCATGATGTGTTGCCTAGATCTTTTTTTCTTAGCCATTTTACAAAGTAACTTGGTTATCTTTTGCTTGTATTTGACTATCTGACGAACATTGTGGGTTTTAAGCGGTAAGCTAAATATATCTGGTGATGCTGTTATTCATGACTCAAAATTCACATATTGATTTCTTTGTGGTATCCTTACTAGGTTAAGCTGATGTGCTCCTATTGCAAGCGGCATACAGAGTCTGAAGTTCCAGATCCTTACTATGGAGGCGCTAAGGGATTTGAAAAGGTGAGCCAAGGACACCATGCGCTTGCTCGTCAGTATCATGAGTCTGCACTTGATTTTTCAGCCCCTTTTTAGTTTATAATTATCCCCAACTGGCATCAGCCTTGATATGTGCATGAATGCACATAACCATAGTAGCTAGCATTAGTCAGGCACAGCCCCTATGTTAAACCATTATCTTAGTGGCTAATGACCGTACTGTTCATGAGCTTGTCTATGTATTTCTAGAAATTCTCTATAGCTAATCAAGTTAAGTTCAAGTCCGACGATGGTAATATTCTACAACTAACAACTCATTTATTTTGAGGCCAACCAACTTCCTATCTAGGATTTTATTTACTATTTCTTTACATTCCAATGTGTCAATCGTCAAATGCTTTGGCAATTTCCTGGGTCCGGTGAAGCAATATAATTTTCAACCAGACCTTTTGATCTCTGGTTATCTTCCGTACTTATGATGTCTCGGGGTTTGCAACAAAAACTTGGTATATTGACTATAAGACCATTAAATAGGCGCTTACTACACACTCATGTGCCATTTTATGTGATGGTGGGGTGGCGTCGACAGCTGACTGCCATGAGCCACCAAACTTATCTCCAACATGCTGGCATTCACACCTTCAGCATATATCAAGTAGTGGACTTCCTGTCCAGCAATTTAGCCGCCCCTTCGGTTCTAAAATTGAAGTATTCTGTCTAAAGAACATTTAAGTGAATCATCTTTTGAAATGAAGATGCAGCTTAAGCTACTGCACTGGGCATGTATTATGTGCACCTACTTGTAAGTCGAATATAGTAAAGTGTGAAGATGCTTATTTCAACACATTAAGAAAGCGAGACCAATACAAAAAACAATTATTTGTTTGTCCCTCTTCCCTGATTTCCTTGTGGCATTTCTTTCTTCAGTTTGCAGATGGCCATCATGAGAAATTCCTACTTGAAACCATTTAGATATAGGTGCAGTAATTATTTTACAAGCTAGCCAGGATCACGCGGTTTTCTTAATGGAGTGATATGCAGCTCTCCTGTGTGTTCTAGCAGCAGCAGCTGCAACAACAACAACAACAAAGCCTTTCAGTCCCAAAGAAGTTGGGGTAGGCTAGAGTTGAAACCCATAAAATCTCAAAACATAGTCATGGTTCTGACACGTGGATGATTAACTTCCATGCACCTTTATCCATGGCTAGTTCTTTGGTAATATTCCAGTTCTTTAGGTCTCTTTATGGACTCCTCCCATGTCAACTTTGGTCTATCCCGACCTATCCTGAGAGTTCTAGAAAAAAAAAGGGTATGTTCTAAACATTCTTTGGGCAATGATTTTCAGGTATTGGATCTGCTGGAAGATGCATGCGAGTCATTACTTGACAGCATCGTGGCGGAGAATGAAAACATTTCTGCTTGATCTCAGAATGAATTGCCCTGAGCCAATGTAAGCGTCACATTTTAATTTGATTATACCAGGGATCAGTTACAAAGATGTGGATTAGCTTTCTGTGAGCCATCGTCTCTTCAGCCCAGATAATTGTAATGATAAATAACTAAAAATACACTCTCTCATCACCATGCGCATATATGTGTTAGGCTGGATACATTTCATACTTTCTTTGTTTTGATTTTACTCCGGTAACATCGCAGAATACACATATAACCAGGTCATGTCCTTTGTCGTGAGGATGACATGTAGGGCCCGGGGATGCTAGTTAGCAATTTTCAGGTTTGCTTTAACTTAGAGGATTGAAGAAGTCCTTTGCAAAAAAAGAAAAAGAAAAAAAGACCGAAAAAGCTCTGATAATCAGTCGATGAAAAATTTGTGTAAATCAACCGATCTAATTTGATGTGCAGTTGTTCATTTAATATACATAAGCTGCACATTTCTAAAAACGTGCAGCTATTGTATTTTGTTATGTACAATCGTGTACATTTGATTGCTATTTACAGGACCACTCGATTCTTGTATTTTGCTCTGCAGTTGCACTTTTAATCTACACTGTTTTTTGCCAACAACAATAAAAATCTACACTGGTCGCACTTTATTATGTGCAGCTGATGTATTTATAGTACAATTTTTATTCATGAAATCGATTGATTTTATGTGAGTTTTCATTTGACTGGTTTGTTTGTAAAAGTTGAGACCCTATGTTTTTTTCAAACTCTCGGTGTTGGCTATGGTAATGAACAATATCTACATGTATTTCATGAACGAGGTACATTGACAGAATGAGCAACTCAATATAGAAAATCATGAAATGAAATGGTTGTTGCAAGGAAGTCAACCATCAACGCCGGTAGCACTGCACATGCAAGAAGAAGCCGCCGGGCGGCGCTGTCGACGGCTGGTCGGCCATCCACAGTCTCCCCCCCTCCTCCGCCCTCGACCTCACCATGAACTGCGCCCCGGCGCCGCCGCCGCGGCGGCCAAACCACCAGTCGTGCACATCCCACATGACGTCAACCACCTCCCCGTCGGCCAGCAGGACCACGCGGTTGCCGCGGAATCCCCACCCAACTCGCCGCACCCCCGCCACCTCCTCTCCGTCGATGCTGACGCGCACCTCTCCCTCCACCCCGCCCCTGCCGCCGCACGCGTGCACCGCCACCTCGTGCTCCTCCCCGCCCTCGCGGAACCTGCACCGGGTAGCGTGCGCGGCCGTGGCCTCGGAATCGCCGCAGCGCAGCTGCTCACGCCGGCTCACGAGGTGCCCTGTGGCGGCGGTAGGAGCGGAGGCGAATCGGCGGGATAGGTCGCCCGCGCCGAGGAGGAGGGCAAGCTCGGCGTCTGCGACGACTGCGAGGCAGTAGTTGCCGCCGGAGGGCTCCGGGGAGGAGGAGTACTCGGCCGCCGTGACGTCCCAGTGGACGCCGACGGTCGTGCCGGAATCGGTGACGATGGACCTGCACCCGCGTTTCTTCCGCAGCACGTGCTGCTGGGTGGCGCTCCTCGACGACGACAGCGAGAGGAGACCTTCGTTGTCGAAGGCGACGGTTAGCCCCGGGGCTCCGGCGGTGCTCCGGCTCCACGTGACCCGGATGAGGATCCCCTTGCCGGATGACAGAGACGCGTTGTACACGCTGGTGGTCGCCGCCTGCAGCGAGCGGTCGAGCGCGCAGCTGCGGCCGGAGACAGAGGCCGCCGACGCCGCGGAGACTGCGACAGAGCCGTCGCCGAAGCAGGACAGGTCCCGCATTGCTGCGCGGAGTCGGATCGAGCGTCGCTTGGGAGCTGCAGTTCTTGCGATGAATGAGGCTGCAAGAATGTAGGCGAGGAGGAGAAGAAGGGACGATGATGGCTGGTAAGCGCGTCGCTTGATTTATTATTCGTTTTGTGAGCTTGCCCGCAGCCGCGTATCTCAGCATAGGTGGCTGCCACCTAATGAGCCGATCCGCTATGCCATTCGAGATCAAGAATTGCAGTCGATTCAGGTTACCGTTGAATATCGCCTTGCGCCTTGTGGTTTAGACTTTTTTTTTACCATCATGGTTTAGACTTCTTTTTAGTTACAAAAATTGTGCACCATGTCAATGACTGAGGAATGTTTCACGCTTAGTTTTTTTCTTTTTAAAACTGGACCGGTTATGGAACCGGTGAGCCAGACGGTCCAGGTTTTTGTTAGCATGTTATTATTCCATGTGTATATTGTAGTGCATGTATACTTTCCTGTTTTTTTCAAAACTATGATATATTTTATAGCATTTTCGGAAACTATAGCATGATTTTCATAAAAATCAAAAGTAGTAGCCCGTCGGCCATCTCTTGGCCGAAGTAGTAGTTTTCGGGCACAGTTAGGCCGAAGTGGAGTTTTCGGCCATCTCTTGGCCGAAGAGTGTGGTACATGG
The DNA here is from genome assembly GCA_032464435.1 of Aegilops umbellulata. NCBI lineage: Eukaryota > Viridiplantae > Streptophyta > Magnoliopsida > Poales > Poaceae > Aegilops > Aegilops umbellulata. The sequence goes on from CP136060.1 coordinate 216,862,246, forward strand.
CCGAAAAGGCACTTTTCGGTCAACCCTGGGCCGAAATATACTTTTTGGTCAAGTCTAGGCCAAAAAGTACTTTTTGGTCTCGTGTAGGCCGAAGTTGCATGGCTCATGCTGAAATGTATTTTCTCGCCGCCCGTTTCCCGCCAACCCCTTCTCGCCATATGTTCCCGTCACCCGTTTCCCGTCAACCCCTTCCCGCCCATCCCTTCCCGCCTTATTTTCCCGCCAATCCCTTCCCGCCAACCCTTTCCCGCCATACCGCAGTTATTCTTTCCCGCCATTTTCTCCTCTGTATCTATAAAACCCCCTTCAGGCGGAGGTGGATAAGCATTCCAGTGTAGTGTAGTCGAGATGTCCCATTATCCATTCGATCGTAGTTTTCACCCTGGGATGAGCAGCACTCTTCTGAGTCTAGTTACCGATTTCAGGATGGACAATAGGATAGTTCCATGGGACGAACTCACCGGCAGTGACACCATAATGAATGAGTTGGCTCACCAATTACGTAGGTCTGGGTGGCCTGAAAGGACCTATGAGGAGGTACGTCAAGAACTTCTTAGGTTGCATGAAAGGTGGAAGAAGGTAGTGGAGCCGAAGAGTGAAACTTTCAGAAGGACTACAACAAAGAATACATTTTTATGGACTGAGGAGAGCGAGGACGACGAAGATATCTTCATGCCGCCGCTTCCGGGTTCTGCATCGTCGAAGGGCAAGAGTTCTGCATCGTCCAAAGGCAAGAGTTCTGCATCCTCAAAGGGCAAGAGTTCTGCATCTACCAAGGGCAAGAGTTCTGCATCGACGGAGGGCAAGAGGACCGCATCGTCGAAGGGGAAGAGGGTTGCATCAACGGAGGATGACGATGATGAATTCATGTAGCATGTAAGATGTATTCCAGTTGTACCGTTTCATTCAGATGTATTTGCATTATTAGTTTGTATTGTATTATTGTAGGGCATTATGTTCTATCTGAATTTCATTTTGTAGTATGTAAGATGTATTGCACAAGTTCAGCCGCACCGTTTAATTCAGATGTACTTGTATCTTAATTATCGGTTGTAGTCTATTTGGAAATGTAACTGGAATAAGAATGCGAACTAATAGTAATATGTCTCTCGCATACATAAAACAATATATGTCTCCTGATCAGATAGAAGCAAGTGCGATAGTAACACATACATGAAGCATGTCTCATACATAAATACTGACACACAGCTGCGAATAGTCTGAAACTAACATAGATAATGAGTCATACATAGATAGATAAGCATATCACTGCGGGGGACGACGACGAGTCTGGGTCTTCCTCGGGCGAGGACCGGAAGGCGATAAGCGCTGAGGCAGTGGGCGAGGCTCGCGATAACCACGACCATAGTTAACCTCGTTTGTCACGGTCTGTGTCTCCTGTGTCGGTGGTGGTGGTGGAGTGTGAAACACTGTCTGCGAGAAGCCATAAATGTTTGTAGCTTGGTCATCATCCTCGCGGCCGCCCTCAAAGTACGAAGCACCACCACTAAGGATCGATGACTGCTCTGAATGCATGAACGATTGCGACTGGTTGCCGCCGGCGGTAAAGTAAAACATGTAAAATTGATACAAATGCATGAATGAAGCACCACCAGTAAGCATCAGTGACTGCTGAGAATGCAAGAACGATTACTACACTGCGGTAAAGAATGTAGTGAGTAGTGTTACCTAGTTCCATCTGATGCCAGTAAGCGCTCCCTAGCTGTGAAGGAGGTGGCTGATGCCAGGAGGAGCTCCCTGGCTGTGAAGGAGGTGGCTCATGCCAGGAAGAGCTCCCTGGCTGTGAAGGAGGTGGCTCATGCCAGGAAGAGCTCCCTGGCTGTGAAGGAGGTGGCTCATGCTAGGAAGAGCTCCCTGGCTGTGAAGGATGAGGTTCTGCATGGTGCACAGAGGGTCGTCGTTCTGAACGGTACACAGAGGGTCGTGGTTCTGAATGCTGTACAGAGGGACGTGGCGGGCGATGTGCTGGAGGAGGAAGTGCAACATCCGAAGACCGTCTACACGTAACAGCTGCGTAAATCCCGCCTAGCTTGTCATCAAGACGCCTCAACCATGAGACGCCCTCTCACGGTGGGATAGTTTCTCCCCTCTGAAAGCGCCGCATTAAAGCGGAAACCTCCTCTCGCGCCTGTACTGTCAAGTCACCCTGTACACGAAGAGTTAACCAATTATATCCTTATTGTATGATAGACACCACGAATAGAGAACCAAGCGAATATGTCCAGATTAACAAAAGACTTAACATATGAGAATCAAGGCATTTACCGTGTGGTGTCTGGTTCCCACAACAGAGGCAGTTGGGTACATATCGCTGGTGAGAGGGGCTTCGATCTGATCAGGAGCAGCTGATGGAACCAAGTAGATCCTCGTTGTATGCCGGTAGCGCTGCAGATACAACCCGAACATTTCCCAGTTAAAGGCCCGAACCTCACCCCAAATATTTGTCGCAGCGGTAGTCCATTCGTCAACGTAAGGGGTAATGCTCTTAAGCCAATAAGCCATGGACTTGTTTCCTCCTAGGCGACCGTCCCTGAGATTGACATGCGCGATACATGATTAGGTATATTATGAATGCAGAGCTGACAACTAAAATAGTATTAGTACTTACTTGTGCACGTGTTCTGGCAAGTGTGGAATATCTGGAATCTCAGGCTCTTGATATAGACCGAACTGTCTCATCACCCTATGAAGAGACATCTCCTCAACCGTCACGTCGAACACCAACTTGGCCTTGGTCATCCAAAAGTGCCGATCTCTAGTGCACAATCCAGAAATCCCAACTGGGTACCTCGATGATATAGCCTGAGGCGAGTATGGCTCCCAGATAACTTGATCCTCGTGCAAACTATCAAACTGCGCCGTGAAGGACGGGTAGCATCCCCTAACCTGACTATGCGCAAACTGTCTCTGTGCATGACAACAAATAAGCATTAGTAATACTATTGAATGGCAAGAAATAATTGAATTAGTTGTTACTTAATATAAAAGTACCTCTCGTCGTGCCCAAACAGATCCCATAGTAGGTAAGTCGCCGATAGCAGGCACATAAGCCCGAGCTAAGTCCTCCAAACCAAAAGGTTTATCAACGCAGACATAGGGTCGTCCAATAGGGAATCTCTCGTATGACCAGAGCTGCAATAATAATGGACATCCAACAAGACTAGATTTTCTAGACTTCAACAAGCAAGCTTTGCACAGGCCACTGTACGTAGCCGCTAACACAGCAGAACCAAAACTCCTCTGTAGAATATCCGCAGGGCAACGTGCGTCAGCTATCTCTCGTGCAATACCGATGAGTCGTGCATCGACAGTGGTCACGTGGTTCTCCGTAAACATCGTCTTGCCGAACAGACAAAGAATATATGCCTCTAGGGACCGGTCAATCTGTGCCTCCGACAACTGAACATCGGGATATCCTAACGAGACAATCTACATAGAAACGTAATAATTGTATGAACATCGGACAACTAAAAAACAACATTTGTTTAAGTGGCCGTGATGGTTACCTGAAACTGGCTCAACCATCTAAAAAGAGGTCCATGAGGATCGTTGTCTATGGCCCTAGCAGTCGGGACTGCAGCCAAAAAACGGGTCTGCATCGCTGCTTGCCACCCAGATTCTGCCTCTAAGGGACCTATGGCAGCACCGGCCAGAGGTAATCCCAACAAGTAAGACACATCCTGTAAAGTAGGCTCCATCTCTCCCCAGGTAAAGTGAAACGTATGTGTCTCTGGTCTCCATCTATCTACTAAGCAGGTAAGGAGTGACTTGTCGTAAGAGAAACGTTTCACTTGCCTCTTGTGTAACTGCAATGGTTCACCTACCTCATCTAAGTCCGGACCATCAATCCACTCATCCAATGTACCCTCAACCAGCCGTGCCAAGGGTAGAAGTCCAGCCCAACTTAACCTACAAAATAAAGAGATTGTTAGCGGATATGAAAAGTATGTCAAACATAGTAAGTCATTATATGGACTCCATTATATGCACACATACCTATCAACCCATGAAGCGTGTATCATCCAGTTAGTCTTTGGGGTACGAGTGACCAACACGTCTAAGTTGTTGCCCGCTCCATAAGGGCGCCCCGGTGCTTTCTATCGATGTTACCATTAAGCAACGGATACGAAGACATATCTGCAATTCAAACAACAAATCTCAGGTGCAAATAAAACATAGTACGACATATTACGAATTAAAACATAGTACTGACATATTATGAATTAAAACATAGTCCTGACATATTACGAATTAAAACATAGTCCTGACATATTACGAATTAAAACATAGTCCTGACATATTACAAATTAAAACATAGTCCTCACATATTACATATTAAAATCCACTACGACACATTATATAGCTTGTGAGTTATTTCTTCCTCGTCCGCCCCTTCGGCCTCGACTGCCACGACCACGTCCGCCTCTTGCTCCTGTTGACGCAGCCGTCGATGTGGAAGCACTCGTCGATGCGGAAGCACCATCTTTGTCCAGGTCGGGACAATATTTCATCCTATGCCCATAAGCCGCGCATAACAAACATTGTCTAGTTTCTCCACCAGCTTCAGACTGGTCCATATCATTCCGGATGCGACGGGCCTTTCGTCTGCCCCTACTTGTTCGCCGAAAGTCTAGATGCGGGATGTATACTCTCTCACCGTCGTTTATACCTTGTTGAAATTGCCGAAGACTCTAAACCCTGTCATCTCGCCTCTCCAGGTGTTGAGCACTGCCTCTTTTAAATAGTATGGGGACACGAAGGAGATAGCATCCAACTCAATTTGGCCACAGGCAGCCAACACATGAGAGCAAGGTAGGTGCAACAACTTCGGTTTGTTGCATTTACACTCACACGTTGGATAAAATTCCGTTCCAATTTTTACCTCGTGTGTCTTCACCTCATTTCCAGAACCAAAACCATCGGTAGGAAGCTGAACCTCATACCTCCTTTCTTGATTCCCTATGAGTCTGACAGTGTGCTTCTTTGCTTTCTCTATCTTCTTTGCCATGCATTCCATGACACGGCTACAATAAGGTGTGTTCTGATTATCTTCAATATGCTTCTTTGCTAACTCGTGCCTTTCTCTGAAATATCTCAAAGTGCCATGGAATACAGCCTCCACAATAGCTGTGAGTGGCAATGCTCTATTCCCTTGCAGCACAAAGTTATACACCTCTGCAAGATTGGTTGTCATGTGGCCATACCTAGCTCCATGTGTGTCATGCAGCAAAGACAAATTCACTAGAGGCTCTTTCTCTATCCACTCAGAAAAAATCTTTATTGCCCTTCCCTTCTTTCTCTTAGTATTAGGAGGGTCAATTGCTGGCAAGTCACAAAGACCTACTGGCTCCTCTAGCTCCGCGATGAGTGCTACTAATTTAACCTGATCTTCTTCCATTTTCTTCCTCGCACGGACCTGTTTCTTAGTAAACTCATCTAGTTTTGATCAAATAAATTCGTATTTGCGCTGCTGGATCTGCTTGCATAATTTTTTGAACAAGTTCATCAACCACTTATTCTTGAACTGTGAGAAAAAATTAGCCCCAAGATGGCGCATGCACCACCGGCTCTGCAAGTCCCTCCAAGGTGTTGGTTCGTCATCTGTTGGATTACGAAGTGTCTTCACGGCCTTCAATATACCAGCATGTCTGTCATGAATGACACACACGTTTGGTCGGTCCTTCACGATGGCAATTTTCACTTGGCGGAAGAACCATACCCAACTGAGAAAGTTCTCACCCTCCACAAATGCCATGTCAAGTGGGATGATTTGATTGTTCCCGTCCACACCAATAGCAGTCAGGATTTGCCCTCTATACTGACCGGTCAGGAATGTACCATCCACAAACATAACAGGAGGACAATGCCGGAAAGCTTCGATGCACATAGAAAAAGAGAAGAACACTCGTTTCAACACCTTGAAATCTGGTATACTCAACAACCTCATGTGTTGTACGTTCACATAAGTGCCGGGATTCCTCTCCTTCAGTATGCCCAGGAGACGGACAACATTATCATATGAGTCGAAGAGCGTCCCAAACCTTTCCTCCATAGCCTTCTGCTTATCCCTCCAAGCCTTCCCATAAGGAATGACATAATTCCATCTGACCTTCACTGCTGTCTGGATGTGTTTTGCTTCCATATCTTTCTTCTCTACTATCTCAGTATACATGAGTTGCGCAATGAGACTTGAAGTCGGGTTCGGATGCTTCACCAGCAGGTTCTTCCTCACACAATTATGTGGGACGACAATGGTGACAACCCAGTGGATGTCATACTTCGGCACGTGCCCGTGCACCTTCCTAGGACAACCTGTTACAACACATTTCACGGTATAGTTTGTTGGACTTGATATGTGTGTCCAAAAAACCCTCTGCGTAGACATAGCCCACTTTATCACCAAATACTTCAATTTTTTCTTTGTATCAAACATAGCCCCTATCTGTACTTGGTTCAGATTATACTGCCATGGAGTCTCATAGCCAACGTTGACCGTAAGGCCGATGGATATGTCCTCCTCCCATGCAGAAGGAATCGGTACCTCCACTTCATCCTTAGAATTTTCAGAATCTAGTTCCTCCACCAATCCATCCTCGTCCTCTTCCTCCATCACCCTCTGCATTTCATCCCCTTCCTCATCCCCATCAGCAAAACCAGAACCAGCTAATATTATCGACTGGCTACTCTGCCCAGTATCAGGAACACAAACATTATGTGGCACGTAGTCCAACTCTTTCTCGGGTTGGCTAGCATCCACATCTTGTGGCTGTGACCCGGATAAAATAATCTCGTTAGCCACTTCACTGCCTTGGCCGGGTTCATACCCCCTGTGGAGTTGTACGGTATTCTCCTCCTTCGGCACAGGTTGCACAAGTGCATATGGGTGGATTCTTCGGTCTCGGCACCGTCTTAACAAGGACAACCAATGTTGGCTCCTATCTACCAGCATCAAATCCCACTTGACATTTTTACAAGATTTGGTCCACAATGCATGAATACTGACGGAACATACTTCAGGATCCAGCCCGAAACTAGTTGTCAACCAGTACTTCAATTGTCTAATGTCCAGTCTGTCCGGGTCTGCTAGTGTCATGACGCCATTTTTCAACTCACTAAGATCAACCCCCAACTCATTATATCGAACATTACCAACGCCGTAGTAAACATTCAAATTTACTGATTCAGACATTTTCACCTGTCAGACATTGCCATCTTCTCATTAATCACAACGAACACTAATATTATCCGCTACACTAACTAAAATCCGCTAAAATGCCACCACATACAAATTAACACTAACACAATTTTTATTATCCGCTACACTAACACAATCATTATTATTCCTCTACACTAACACAATTTTTATTATCCGCTACACTAACACAATCATTATTATTCCGCTACACTAACACAATTATTACTCCGCTAAAATGCCACCACATACAAATTAACACTAACACAATTTTTATTATCCGCTACACTAACACAATCATTATTATTCCGCTACACTAACACAATTATTACTCCGCTAAAATGCCACCACATACAAATTAACACTAACACAATTTTTATTATCCGCTACACTAACACAGTCATTATTATTCCACTACACTAACACAATTATTACTCCGCTAAAATGCCACCACATACAAATTAACACTACAATTTGCAATATAATTTATCTACACTAACTAAACTATGCAACTCAGAGAAAATTTGGATTGAAAATTTGTGAGGAGATGATTATACCTTAGCGGAGGTGCTTGCACCATCGAACAACGACAGCACCACCGCCGCCCCATCGACGACCAGAGGTTCAACTCCAGTCACCCCCAAGCCGCACCTCCTCCTCCACAGCTGCTACTCCCCCACAACTCCTGCTCCTCCTCATCAACACCTCCTGCCCAACCGCATCTCCTCCTCCCCACCATGGCTACTCCTTCCCACCATGGCTACTCCTCCCCAAACGCACAGAAAACTATCCCATAGCAAAAAAAGCACCGTAGGCCGTTTGAGATTGCTACGATCTACCGATTCAGTGGCTTAGATGTGAAAATGGGTGGCAAACGGAGGAGATCAGCTAGGGGTAGTGAGGTACAGAGAAGAAACGAGAGAGAGAAAGAAGAACAGGGGCGAACAGGCGAGAGGAAGGAGACGCTGCGTGGTGCCTTAACCGACACTTTTCGGCCGATGCGTGGCCGAAAAGGTACTTCGGCCGCTGCCTGGCCGAAAAGGCCCGCTTCGGTCGGCCCCAGGCCAAAAAGGCCCACTTCGGTCGGCCCCAGGCCAAAGCTACTATTTTCGGCCCTACTTTCACCAACACTCGGTTTTCGGCCCAGCTAAGCGTATCTTCGGTCAACCGCGGGCCGAAAAGCCCATTTCGGCCAAGCTGCGACCGAAAAGTGTCACTTTGGCCTACACCTGGCCGACGGGCTACTAGTTTTGGTTTTTTTGCATTACGTCCTATAGTTCTCGAAAATGCTATATAATATATCATAGTTTTGAAAAAAACTACTTTCCTAGTATATAGGATCATGGGTGCTGCCCGGGCATGCGTGCCACATTCATCGGCCCTTCAGTCAGTACCACAATCTCAAGCAGGGAGACACTAGTAGAAAAACTACTTTACGTGAGCCACATTAATCCCGCTTTGTAAACGGACGGGTACTAATGTGATCATTAGTGTCGGTTCCAACGGCTAGGGGGGCGGGAATCATTAGTCCCGGTTCGTGTTAAACCTCGACTACCGATTCATGACACGAACCCCCACTAGCACCTTTAGTCCCGGTTCATGTCATGAACCGGTACTAGAGGATCACCTTTAATTCCGGTTTGTGTCAGGAACCGGAACTAAAGATACTCCTATATAAACCCTTCGTCCAGCCTGCGAGCTCTCTGTTCTTCCCCTTTCCTCTCCTCTCTGTTTTCTTCCTCTCCTCTCGAGCTCATCCTCCACTTTCGCCAAAATTTGTCAAGATTTGAAGGCACCCCATCCATCCAAGTGTTCACAAAGGTTAGCAACTTTGTCCTTTCATCTCTCATTGCTAGATTAGCTCTTGCAATGCACTATAAGTATAGTGATTTGTGGGTTTTAGTTTGGGAGTATTTATATGTGGTAGTTTATTTGATTTATATGCAACTTGAGCTCATATTAACTTCTTAGTTTGCATATGTAGGTGTGGTTTACTTAGTGCCTTCCCGTCCCCGTCGTAACCACCGCCGATCGCCCGCACCGTTCGATCGCTGACACCACCTTGGTGAGCCTCTTGTTCTTATCCTATTTATAAAAAGATAATCATGTTTGTGGGATTTAGATAGTTGTATAATTTTCTCTTGTTGTTTGGTATACATAGTGGCATGGTTTTGATATCCGTCCCCGTCAGCCCTCGTCCGGTTTATGATTCGAATGTGCTATATATTCTCTTTTATAACTATTTGTTGCATTTCGTGTTTATGTCAATTATGCCGACCAACGTGACATAGATGTTTTTTTATCTAGGAGGTATGTGAACCGGAAATTCCAACCGACCCTCTTGTCGAGAGGTTAAATTTAGTTGAACAAGAAAACGAGTATTTGAAAGAAAAATTGAAAAGAATTGAAGAAGAGAAGATGAAACTGGAGTTGTATGTTGCCGATGTCGTCGATGATCACAAGGTCAAGATGGATGCAATGCGCTTGAAGATTAGAAAGATTAGAAAATATGCCATTGATAGTGAGGCTTGGTATCATTATGCTGTTGGATCAATTGATACCTTAGTTGCAATCTTGATCGCATTTGTTGTTGCATTTAAATGCTTTAGCTAGAGAGTTTGTATGTTGTTTTATGAGAATAAGTGTGTATGAACTTTATGTATGAACTTGTATTAATTTGGTCTTTTCAGTGTTGTGTAATGAAGATGAGCCGACAATGGATGTACGATGACCGATGCTCTCCCCAGTTCATTAAGGGCGTGCATACTTTTCTGCTTGTGGCTAAGGCAAACAAGCGGGCTGATGGTTTTACGTGTTGTCCATGTGCTGACTGTAAGAATGATCGAAATTACTCTAACTCAAGAACCATTCACGTCCACCTGTTTAAGTCCGGTTTCATGTCCGGCTATAACTGTTGGACCAAGCACGGAGAAACAGGGGTCCTAATGGAAGAGAATGAAGAAGAAGAGGATGACGACAACTATTCTGACCATGGGTTCCCTGAATACGATGGTACAAAAATGGGGGAAGAAGCTGAGCCGGTAATGCGGGAAGAAGCTGAAGAAGAGGTATCGGATGAGCCCGCTGATGATCTTGGTCGGGCCATTGCCGATGCAAAGAGAAACTGCACAAGTGAAAAGGAGAGGCTGAAGTTGCAGCGCATGTTAGAGGATCACAAGAAATTGTTGTACCCAAATTGCGAAGATGAAAAGAAAAGGCTGGGCACCACACTGGAATTGCTGCAATGGAAGGCAGAGAATGGTGTATTTGACAAGGGATTTGAAAAGTTGCTGATAATGTTAAAGAAGATGCTTCCAAAGGACAACGAATTACCCGACAGTACGTACGAAGCAAAGAAGGCTGTCTGCCCTCTAGGATTAGAGGTGCAGAAGATACATGCATGCCCTAATGACTGCATCCTCTACCATGATGAGTACGAGGATTTGAATGCATGGCCGGTATGCGGTGCATTGCGCTATAAGATCAGTTGCAATGACCCTAGTGATGTTGAGGGCGAGCGCCCCAGGAAGAAGATTCCTGCCAAGGTGATGTGGTATGCTCCTATAATACCACAGTTGAAACGTTTGTTCCAAAACAAAGAGCATGCTGAGTTGATGCCATGGCACAGAGAAGACCGTAAGAAAGATGGGAAATTGAGAGTACCCGCATCGAGTGGAGAAAATCGAGAGAAAGTGGCGGGACTTTGTAGATGACGCAAGGAACGTATGGTTTGGTCTAAGTGCAGATGGCATTAATCCTTTTGGGGAGCAAAGCAGCAATCATAGCACATGGCCTGTGACTCTATGTATGTATAAACTTCCTCCTTGGTTGTGCATCAAGCGGAAGTTCATTATGATGCCAGTGCTCACCCAAGGCCCTAAGCAACCTGGCAACGATATTGATGTGTACCTAAGGCCATTAGTTGAAGAACTCTTACAGTTGTGGAATGAAAAAGGTGTACGTGCGTGGGATGAGCACATACATGAGGAATTTGACCTACATGTGTTGCTGTTTGTGACCATCAATGATTGTCCTGCTCTTAGTAACCTTTCAGGACAGACAAACAAGGGATACCGCGCATGCACGCACTATTTAGATGATGCCGACAGTATATATTTGGATAAATGTAAGAAGAATGTGTACCTGGGACATCGTCGATTTCTTTCGAGCAGGCATCCCGTAAGAAAGAAAGGCAAGCATTTCAAAGGTGAGGCAGATCACCGGAAGAAGCCTCGCCACCGTACTAGTGATGATGTACTTGATATGGTCAAGGATTTAAAAGTAATCTTTGGAAAGGGTCCTGGTGGACAATCTGTTCCGAATGACACTGACAGACACGCACCCATGTGGAAGAAGAAATCTATATTTTGGGACCTACCCTATTGGAAAGACCTAGAGGTCCGCTCTGCAATCGACGTGATGCACATGACAAAGAATCTTTGTGTGAACCTGCTAGGCTTCTTTGGCGTGTATGGGAAGACAAAAGATACACCAGAGGCACGGGAGGACCAACAACGTATGCACGGAAAAGATGGCATACATCAGGGTCGTGCCAGCTACGCTCTTACCAAAGAAGAGAAGGAAATCTTCTTTGAATGCCTGCTCAGTATGAAGGTCCCGTCTGGCTTCTCATCGAATATAAAGGGAATAATAAATATGGTGGAGAAAAAATTTCAGAACTTAAAGTCTCATGACTGCCACGTGATTATGACGCAACTGCTTCCAGTTGCATTTAGGGGGCTTCTACCGGAAAACGTTTGATTAGCCATTGTGAAGCTATGTGCATTCCTTAATGCAATCTCTCAGAAGGTAATCGATCCAGAAATCATACCAAGGTTAGAGAATGATTTGGTGCAATGTCTTGTCAGTTTCGAGTTGGTGTTCCCACCATCCTTCTTCAATATCATGACGCACATCCTAGTTCACCTAGTTAAAGAGATTGCCATTCTGGGTTCTGTATTTCTACACAATATGTTTCCCTTTGAGAGGTTCATGGGAGTCTTAAAGAAATATGTTCATAACCGTGCTAGGCCAGAAGGAAGCATCTCCAAGGGCCATGAAAATGAGGAGGTCATTGAGTTTTGTGTTGACTTTATTCCTGACCTTAGGCCGACTGGTGTTCCTGAATCACGGCATGAGGGCAGACTGGGTGGAAAAGGTACGCTAGGATCGAAAGCAATAATATGCATGGACATGCATTCTCTCACTCAAGCACACTACATAGTTCTACAAAATTCCTCCTTGGTGGCTCCGTATATCGAGGAACACAAGAATATTCTACGCTCCAAACACCCGGAGCAGTCTGATGACTTGATTACACGTGAACAAACGGGGACTTCTGCCGGTTGGTTACAAACACGTCTCATGCATGACGACGCTGTTGATGATGAGATGTACTTGCTGTCCAAGTTACCATCTTCGAATATATTGACTTTTAAAGGGTACGAGATAAATGAGAATACATTTTACACGATGGACCAAGATGAAAAGAGCACCAACCAAAACAGTGGTGTCTGCTATGATGCAACAAACACCAATAGGCCAAAGGACACATATTATGGTTACATAGAGGAGATATGTGAACTTGACTATGGACGTTATTTGAAGGTCCCTTTGTTTCGGTGCAAATGGGTCAATTTGACAGGAGGTGGGGTAACGAAAGACCAGCAGTACGGAATGACAATAGTGGATCTCAACAATCTTGTGTACGCAGACAAACCATTCGTCCTAGCCAATGGTGTGGCGCAGGTTTTCTATGTGAAGGACATGTATACCAAGCCGAGAAAAAGAAAAGATAAGGAAGCGAATACGTCATACGATGATCCAAGGCGCCACATAGTTCTTTCAGGGAAAAGAAACATCGTGGGAGTGGAGGACAAGACAGACATGTCAGAAGATTATGAAAAGTTTCATGAGATTGCTCCCTTCACAGTGAATATTGAGCCAAGCATCCAGTTAAATGATGAAGATTGTCCATGGTTATGGCGCAAAGGGACACACGCGAAAACAAATTATACCCAAAGATCCCACTCTGGGATGTGACCAGCTTCACTGCCATCACTTTCTTCTCTAGTGAGTTTCCAGACTTATATATATCTGGAAAGTGCCACTTCAGACAAACTGGAGGGAATATATGTAATAGTTAGGGTACTTATGTGTTTGGCATTTGAAACACGAAGAAATATTGTGTACAAACAAATTTTCAACCCTTTCTGACTTCATTTGCTATTTTTCATGCATTTACTATTTTTTTGAGCTAAATGACCATGAAATTGGAAAGAACTACAAATGAACTCTGAAAAGGTTCAAAGTTGGCATGGTATCATCATTTTACCCACATAGTATATGCTAAAAAGTTGAGAGGGTTACGGGAAAAACTGGATGCACTTCGTGTACAAAATGGACAATCTCTTTCGAAGAATGAGGGTTTCGGACGAAAACTCGTCTGTTACAAAGGCATTTCATTTTCTAAAGCTTATTAAACTCCAGACTTTTTGTGCGTTCAGTATGCACCATTCGAAGCCACGTCATCAATTTTCAACCCTTTCTGACTTCATTTGCTATTTTTCATGCATTTACTGATTTTTTGAGCTAAATGACCCTGAAATTGAAAAGAACTACGAATGAACTCTGAAAAGGTTGAAAGTTGGCATGTTATCATCACTTCACCCACAAAGCATGTGCTAAAAAGTTGAGAGGGTTACGGCAAAAACTGGATGCACTTCGTGTACAAAATGGACAATCTCTTTCGAAGTATCAGGGTTCCGGACGAAAACTCGTCTGTTACAAAGGAATTTCATTCTTCAAAACTATTTCAACTCCAGACTTTTTGTGCACTCATTATGCACCATGCGAAGCCACGTCATCAATTCTCAACCCTTTCTGACTTCATTTGCTATTTTTCATGCATTTACTAATTTTTTTGAGCTAAATGACCCTGAAATTGAAAAGCACTAAATGAACTCTGAAAGGTTGAAATTTGGCATGGTACCATCATTTCACCCACATAGCATGTGCTAAAAAGTTGAGAGGGTTACGGCAAAATCTAGATGCACTTCGTGTACAAACTGGACAATCTCTTTCGAAGTATCAGGGTTTCTCACGAAAATCCGTCTGTTACAAAGGTATTTCATTTTTTAAATAACCTTAGAATTACCAAATTGAATATAATGATGAAACACACTAATATTAAGCAGCAGAAAAAAGAATTACTAAAAATCTATTTTAAAGTAAAGTTATTCACAAACTAGTGATTCACACAAATTACAAATAATTCAAATTTAGACTATTCAAATTTGAAAACTACTCGCACTAACAGAAAGTTTACAATTTTTTAACATAAAGCAAAAAAGATTGACAAAGAAACTCTAAATAAAGCAAAAAAAACTCTGAAACAAAAGAAAACAAATAAAGCAAAAAGCAAAAAAATATGAAAATAAATAAATTTAAAAAGCCCGCCTACTAGGTCACCACGCCATGCATACGATTGGAAACCCAACCTCTAGTTGGGCCAGGATGCAGACCCGCAAGGCCCAGTAGGCCCCACGGGGCAGCACAAGTGTGGTAGGCCCAGAAGGTCTGCATTAGAGAGGAGCTCGATGGAGAGGCTGCACCGGGGCTTATAACAGGTGCTGGCACCTCTTGCCAAGCAAGGTGGGACTAAACTTGGCCTGCACCGTGCCTGCACGAGCACCAGCCTTTAGTCGCGGTTGGTGGCTCCAACCGCGACTAAAGGGGCCTTTAGTCGCGGTTGGAGCCACCAACCGTGACTAAAGGCCTGCGCTTCCCACCGCTTTGTCTGGGTGAAATTCACCTTTAGTCCCGGTTGGTGGCTCCAACCAGGACTAAAAGGGGGCGCATATATATACAACACTTGAAAATTTTCACATCTCTCTCTGCTTCTTTTCGACGCTGCGCGACCACTACGACAGAGGACGACGCCAAGCTGCCGTCGTCGCCTGCCCCAATGCCATCTCGCCTCCCCCAACGTCGGAGCTAATCTAGCCTCCTCCCCGTCGACGCCGCCCGCGCCTCCTTCCCGCGCAACGCGCCGCCGCCCGCGCCTCCTCCCCGCGCGAACCGCCCGCGCCTCCTTCCGTGGCCGAGCCCCGTCGACGCCGCTCGCGCCCTCCTCCCTGATCGAGCCTCGCCGTCGCCTCACCCTGCTGTGAGCTCGCCGCCCCTCGATTTCCGACGATTTTTTTCATTTTTCGGAACTGTAATAGATATACATGTTAATAAATGGATGAATACATGTTAGGTTTTTTATGTAGATGAATTAGTGTAGTATGTAATTTTTTTGTGTACATGAATGCATATTAGATGGATATAATTAGTGTTTAATTAGTATAGATTATTTTATATAATGTTGTTTTTCTATTTTTAAATGGATGTATAGAAGTATGCTTAATTAGTGTTTCTTTTTCTGTTTTTTACTTTTATATAATGTTGTATATCATAGTATAGAAAAAAAATGCATATAAAAAGTTGCATTAGGAAAAAGTTGACCATATATATATTTGTTAGAAGGACTGTAAGTGGGAAAAGTTTCAGAATTTTTTGAGAAAGGAATATTATTAGGGTAGTTATAACCCAGGAATGGTATATTATAATTGAAAAGAGGATATTTTGCTCAAAATTTCCTAATAAAATGACATGCATATATAGGAATTTTTTTCATAAGAATTTGTTCTCGACATCAACGATGCCCGGCCTGCATCCGCATCGTCGACTCGTTCGCGACGACGTCCTCCTTCAGAGGCGCCATGTCCGGGTCTGGGCTCCGCCGGGCTGACAGTGGGAGGTGCTTCCTTCAGGGGTGCACAACTTGGTGAGGAACCCGGCCCCGGGTCCCGTTGTCGACCCAGAGCTCCTTTGGTGGCGTTCGCATGAGCCACTTTCGGTGCGGAGGCAGCCGGCCTTGCCGGAGGTGGTACGTCACCGTGTCAGGGAGGAGGACGAGCATGTCCGTCGCTGCATGGATGCGTTGGGCGTCATGTTCTCCAATACCTGGCAGGTTCTTCAGGGATCTCACCCAAGCTATGATCCTGTGATCGTTCCTTCTCTTTGGGTGTCCACTGCCCGCGCCTCAGGAACCACAAGTGAACTAGATTCTTCGATAATATTCGATCTGTATTAGCTAGTGATGTTATATATATGATAATATTCGAGATGTATTAGTGACAATACTCAATATGTATTCAAGATTATATTCGATAATATTCGAGACGATGTATTCAAGATTATATTATTCGATAATATTCGAGACGATGTATTCGAGATTATATTTGATGATGCATATTATCTGGAACAATTATTCGAGATGTATATATATATTATCTACTATGATTCAATTTTTCCTTATTGATTGCATGCATGCATTCTGATTTGAATACTAAATTGTTTTATCTTTCTTCTGGATTAGTTAAATAAAAGCTACTGACAATACTGGCAGAGGAGGAGAAGAGACTATGTTCGATATCATACGCTCCCCGAGCCCACCAGATGAGAATGAAGAAGATGACGGCTCGCAATATCTGAACAATACTGGCGAGGGTATGATATTTGATGAAGACGAACGAATAGATGATGCCGGAACAATGATGACGAAGGAAATGTTGTTCTTCAAATAACAAAGACCGGCGAGGTATATTTATATAAGGCATCCGGTGATCATCACATGTTTTAATTGATCTGTATATATATTAACGAATCGATCTTTCTTTTCTTTAGCCCTTCGGATCTAGCAAATCTTCTACAAGCAGTAGGGCAGTTCGAGGCCAGGCCAAAATGTTGCAGGCTGGCGTAAAGTACAACATCGATGCCATCAAACCTAATGGAGAACCGCTTGAACCTAAGAAGAATGCGGAGAAGTTCATTCATCAATGCAGAGTTATTGTCAGGGACCAAATCCGATCTCCATTCAAGAATGGAAAAAGGCAGAAAAGGGAGATCCAGATGTTACTTATGTCGACCAAAGAGCAAACAATCTGCTTTGGGAATCACTCATGTCACATTTCACCCTACCAGATCATTTGACAGATGTAGATCTGGAGAAAGTCAAGAACTGTGCTCTTAAGAAGATGGCGATAGCATTCAACAACCACAAAAAAACTATATGGGCCGCGTACGTCAAAGCAGGAAAGCAGACTCCAGAATTCAAGGGAACACTAGAGAAGGCAAGAGATCGCTAGGACGATTTTGTGAACTTCAAGCAATCAGAAGTAGCTCAGGAACGGTCGAGAAAAACAAGATTAATGCCGCAAAAAAGCAGTGGCACCATAAACTGGGGCCAGGTGGCTACAGGGTGGCCCGGCCTAAGTGGGATCTCGCTGAGCAAGAGATGATGGCTACAGGGGTCACTCCAGTTACACTGAGCTGCCCCCTAGGTGCAGGACTTGGTTCTATACGCATGGGGGGAAGTTGGACCCAAACATAGGGCTGGTTTTGGAGCGGGCAAGTCTTAAAGGAGCCACCGATAGTTCACTTGTTGCAATAGAAGAGGCACGAACGGGTGTGTTCACGCCCAATAGAGAGAACGACGAGGTTATGCGCACGCTGAAGAATCCTGGACACGCGGGAAGAACACGAGGCAAAGGCGTTCTTCCGTGGTTTGAGGGGTTTGCGGACTGGAACGCCGACTACAGAAGCCGTGTGAGAAAGAAGCAGCAGAAGGAACAGAAGAGGAAGCTGGAGGAGGAGCAGAGGAAGCAGGAAGCAGACCGCCTTCGCATCATAGAATCAAAGCACACGGAGTTGGAACTTGCTTTCAGGCGGCAGCAGCAGCAGCAGATCGACTCACTTAGCCAGGAAAGCATGTCTTAGCAGCGGCAGCAGCTAGCGGATCCATCATTGGATAGCACCGTCCCATCCATGCCGAGAAGTAGCATGGGTTCCGCCCCGGGCGATGATGCACTGCTGGATAGATACCCTGTGGATGATATCATAACTACGACAACTTGTGAGCTACACATTAAAGTGAAGAACATATCCATGAAGGTGGCGGACGGCTATGCTCAAACTAATCCCCCTGAAGCAACCTTCCATTGCAATCCGATTCCAACTGGCTATGCTCGTGTCGGGGTTGATGAAGTGATGACAGGATATTTGGGGCTAGAGCTTGATATCCCTGGAGGTGACGATGAGCGCACACTGGGAGAGGCCGTACATCATATCATTCTATGGAAAAATGATTGCATCGTCTTTCCAAGGCCAGCGACACCGTGTTAGCCGGCTCCTCCTCCAAGTCCGCCACCGCGTCAGCAGGCTCCCGCTCCTCCAAGTCCGCCACCACGTAAGCAGACTCCCGCTCCTCCAAGTCCGCCACCGCGTCAGTCGACTCCTCCTCCTCCAAGTCTGGCACCGCACCAGCCGACTCCTCCTCCTCCAAGTCCGGCATCGCGTCAGCTGACTCCTCCTCCAAGTCAGGCACCGCGCCAGTTGTCTCCGCCACCTCAGCAACAGCGGAAGAGAGGCGCCGCAGCTACGGCGGCTAGCGGTACAAAAGGAGGCAAGAAATACAAATATGGTCCAAGCCTCAAGCCTCTTCCGAAGTTGCCTTACCACCTGACTGAGGAGGAAAACAAAGCCGAAGTGGCTGCCCAAGTGAAGGCCCATTTTGGACCGAAACCGCCCCCGCCGCCAAAGGAGAAAGTACCTGAGCATGTCATACAACTTTATTGATAATGCTCAACCAGCTGTCAAGCATAGGGACTCAGACTATGAGCGCTCTATCAATAAGTCATATCATGCGCAAAAAAAGGAGTCGAGCTCGAGCTTGAGCCAAGCAGTTGGAAAAAAGAGCGGGCAAATTGTTCCCCAGCTGGGAGAACAGCCAGTGTAATCAACCCCCCCCCCCCCCCCCCCGCTCACTGTACAAACACATGTGAGTACCGCCGATCAGCTGGTAATAACCGACGATCATAGAAGGCAGGCTGAAGAGACTGGTATCACTGTTGAACAACTCCTAGGCATTGCGGAACTCCCCAGTTTACAGAGGAGGAACTAAAATGGAAATATGTCCGTGGCCAACCTCTGGTCAAGCCTGAGGAGGTCCGGCTTCTACGAACGAGAATGTATGAATTGAATGAATGGTACCTGAGAGAAGTAAAGAACAATCGAGAGTCCCTCATGGTGAAAGTCGAGGCAGAGCGTTACTTCCATGAAAAAGATTTGTGGGTTGAGTTTCAAGAAACGTTTCAGTTATTCAATCAAGACGCACTCGACAAATCTATCGTCAGTTTCTATTGTCTGTAAGTGATTTCTTTCTGTAATTTAAGTCTCTAGTTAGCTGTAGTGCTTGTTCATTACCTGTAATTATTCTCACTATATTCTTTTCCATGGTATTATGCAGAATGAAGATGTACGAAATGAAAAGGCTAGACCCTATGGCATTGGGTTCATTGACCCAAATACCATTAATCAAGAGACAGATCACGTGAATATGATCGACCATACACAGAGAGAAGCTTGCTAGAGTTCTTGAAGCGACTAAATACCCAACCAGAAATACTACTTCCTTACAACTTCGGGTGAGTGTTACTATATCTTGTACTCAAATTCTGTTTTTGCTTACTAGATGTTAATAATAAGTGTAGTTGATGAGTTATGCACATGGCCGCTTAATTATACAAACGTGTGCGCATGCAGTTTCCGCTGGATCTTGTTAATCATTGAATTTGACATGGGAAGAGTTCAAGTACTGGACTCGCTATATAAAGATAGTAATGAATACGCAATCGTGAGGGGGGGATGGTCGACAGGTAATTTCAATCATTATCGCACTCGGCCTCTTTAGTTCATTTCCTCATATTAACTAATTAATAACTCCTTTATTCATTTTCTTTGCCGGCGGGCGGGGCTTGGCAAAATTTCATCAAACAGGTTGAAGGTGAATGGAAACAACACCTGAAATGGGTGCGACCCACGGTAATTAAGTACTACTAGCTATGTCTGCGTATTTCTTTAATTCTACTTTGATCAATACCATTATCATGCTTGATTAATTATTATCCGATTAAATTTTATTCTCGTAAAGGCCATGAGGCAGGTGCCGGGGAATAATTTATGTGCGTACTATGTTTACGAGGATATTCACATGATGACGTCCCAAAGGAGCACATCTACAGAGCACTTTGGGTACGTTTGTCAAAACACAATTCACAAATCTTTTTTTCATGATCTAATATATATATACACACGACTAATATATTTATATTGATCTCCTTCTTTAATAAAGATGCAAGAGATGCAGGATAAGCTCCTATTCTGATCCCAAGAAATTGTATATACCAAATTGTATATATATAGAGAGAATAGCACTATTATGATCCCAAAATCAAAATAAGTATTCTGATCACAACGCGGCCTATATAGGCGCCGACGGGATGCTCCCGAACTCGCCTGAACCGGTAGCCAAAAAAAAGGAAAAGATCACCCACGATCCCCTGAACTGCCCAACACACCTTGACTCGATCCCATCGCCGCCCCGCTCCCAATCGGAGACGCCGCCGCCGCCCCGGCCCGCTCCTAACCAGACACGCCGCCGCCGCCCCGCCCCGCCACCAACCGGAGACGCCGCCGCCGCCCTGCCCTGCCACCAACCCGCAACGCCGCCGCACATCTTCTCCGGATCCCGGCCAAGGATTGCGCCTCCAGGCCACCGCCAGCACCCTACGGATGCGCCGGCCCCTCCCCATTCCACCGCCAGCACCTGGAGCTCCGTCAAACTGGCCCACGTCGCCCGAATCAATGGGCCTCTGTTGCGTGCGCTCCCGGTTAGGCACTCCGTCAACAACCAGCCGCCGCTGTGGTGGCGCACTACCCTTGCTTGGCTGGGCGTCGTGGATCCTGGATGCAGCTCGCTTGCCTCCCCATCCACCTCCTCCCACTGGAGCTCCAACGCATGCCGTTCGTCGCCGCCACATCACGCCGTTCAACTCTGCCGTGCCTGGATCACGCTGCCGCAACCCTACAAGTGCAGCTCCTCACTCCCGGAAGCAAGCGCGGCCGCTGGCACAAACAGTCACAGCATCGCCAACAGAGCAGTTAAACCATCCGTTCATGGATACCACATAGAAGGAGGAGGTGAATTACTTTTTGTCCTTTAGAAACTGATGTATTATTCTTTGCTTTATATTCATCTTGAACTGTTGCGTACGTTCTATCAGAGGAGTGAAAACATAGCAAGGTAGAGCATGTGGCTGTTTGATCAACTGTAAATTCTTCATGGCCATATGCTTGGTCACTAGCCAGTAGTAGTCCAGTTATGTTTGGACTTCATACACAACGGTTTGTCTTATTTCCCTCTTCACTTTCAGGTTAAAAAAGATGAGTTTTTGATGGCTCAATCGAAAAATGTGCACTTGCACTCGAAATACAGGGGACTGGTGATTTGTGGAACTTGAGTTACAGAGAATTGAGGTACTACTTTGTTTCTTGGATGGTTACTGAAAGCTCAACCTGCATTACATGATATTAAGAAGCAGAAATGATGAAATTGATTTTGTTAGAGCAATTATGCAAAAGCAAACTTTCATTCATGTTCCTAAATGACATACCTTAATTTATCCAATATTTTTTTGCTAACATCATTACTTTTTCTTCGTGGCATCCCCCAAACGGCGCTGCCCCATCCGCGGCCACGGTTGCAGCTTCCCTAGCAGATGCGGCCGGTGTGCCATTTGCACTGCCGATGCGACCTATGCCATCCACAAGTACTCTGCTCATCCATTCTTTGCGCGCAGTCCGTCGGCTCGCTCGCTAGCAGTCCATGTGGGCGGCCATCTCTCCTCGCTGTTATGTTTCTCATCTCGATTGTCGTCAGTCCATTTGCATCGAGGCAATCTTATCACATCAGATGTGTTCGAGGATGGCTACATCCTCAGCGTCGTGGTCTCCCACCAAGCAGAGCATGCCAGTGCTCCATCCTTCGTGAAGATGTAGCAGGTCGGGCTATGAAGCAAGAGAAGGTCAGACTGCACAGAAGTTGAAGGTCGAGATTCGTGCTCCTCTGGTGGGGATGCAGACCAGCGCCTCGTGGAACAAGGGCCTCCTCTGCCTGCTGCCTGTCGAGCCACCTGTGCGCCGCAACATCATTTCACTGCACGACCTTGCGTGCCAAGTAGAAGTTCAGTTTTGCTTGCAAGGTATGTACGCCTCCATGTGCAGATCGCTGCAGAGATGCCGGCATGCTGCGTCCGGCGGCACAACGAGTACAGGGTGCACAAGGCCGAGGACCATGCCGCTGTTGCCAAGCATGGCCAAGCACCTCCCGAGCTTAGCCTCTCTGAGCTGGTGTGACCATGGTCCGCCCGGTGCCTGAACCCAATGTGAACCTGAAAACTTGAAAACTTCTCTAGCTCGGGTTGTTGCATCAAGTTGCTACCTTCGTATGCATGAGCGAGTTAATTGCACAGAAGTACCACAATTCAGGCATTACATGCAGATTGGTACCATGATTGCTAATTTTTGCGTGTCAGTACCAACATTGGTCTAAGTTTTTGCAAATAAGGCTAAAACGTGTATTTATACGTATTGACAGTGTATCTGACCGATAGGGCCCGCCCGGCAGGTGCCAACGTGGCATGTTTTTTGCAGAAAACCCCCTTATGTTATATGTAATCACAAAATGCCCAAATTTTTTGCGGGAAAAAGGCTCCAGGCGAGGCTTTTTTTTTGTTCGCAATTTCCACCATCGAATCTGGACTGGTTTGAAATTTTCCGTCACTTGAACAAATAAATAAAAGGAAAGTGGCAGTGGCGGGAATCAAACCCGCGACCTGCAGTGCACAGGCGCCACGGGTTAACCAAAACGCCACAGCGAAGCTCACGTTCCGCTACAGGCGTTTCCTCTCTTATAGTATGCCTGCAGCGCTGGGCCGGCCCACCGAGGCCTGCATTTTTTTTTCGTTTCGCACTTAACTGGCGCGCGTGTTGGGCTCGTTCGTTGCCCCGGTTACTATTCGTTTCATTTCTCTTATGCTTTTATAATGCGCGGTGAACATTTTTTTAATATACGCTGAACAAATCCTCAAAAAATATACGCTGAACACTTTTTCTGCTTATAGTGAACATTTTTCAATGTACGATGAACTTTTCTTTACAAACGGTGAACATTTTCTTAATATAATAAACTTTGGTAATATCCGTTGAACATATTTGAAATGCAAATTGAACATTTTTGTACTATAGGTTGTTCAATTTTCTTACGACAAGGAACATTTTACTTAATTCATGGTAACTTTTTTGTAATTTATGGTGACATTTTATCAATACACGGTGAGTTTCAAGATTATTATGTTGAATATTTTCTTAATACATGATGAAATTTTTGTATTTCACAAAATGTTCAGTATATATTAAAACTTATTGTGTAAAATCAATTTGCATTTCGAGAAACACTTGATTATTTTAATAAAAACTGAAAAGTTTTAATGCATTTCTAAAATTTATTATGATTACACAATTATTTTTAATACATGTTCTGCGTCATGTTTCGAAAATTTAATGCATTTAAAATTATATGTTCAACTTTTAATGCATTGATTGCAAGAATGATTACAAAATGTTCACCGCGCATTATAAAAGCATACAAGAAATGAAACGAATAGTAACTGGGGCAACGAACGAGCCCAACACGCGCGCCAGTTAAGTGCGTAACGAAAAAAAAACGCAGGCCTCGGTGGGCCGGCCCAGCGCTTCAGGCATACTATAAGAGAGGAGACGCCTGTAGATTAACGTCAGCTGCGTTGTGGCGTTCTGGTTAGCCCGTGCCGCCTGTGCACCGCAGGTCCCGGGTTTGATTCCCGCCGTCGCCTAATTTTACTTTCCTTTTATTTATTTATTCAAGTAGCGGAAAATTTCAAACCAGTCCAGATTCGATGGTGGAAATTGCGAACAAAAAAAAGCCTCTCCTGGAGCCTTTTTCCCGCAAAAAAATTGGGCATTTTTCTGATTACATATAACATAAGGGGGTTTTCTGCAAAAAACATGCCACGTCGGCACCTACAGGCGGGCCCCATCGGTCAGATACCCCGTCAATACGTATAAATACGCGTTTTAGCCTTATTTGCAAAAACTTAGACCAATGTTGGTACTGACACGCAAAAATTAGCAATCATGGTACCAATCTGCATGTGATGCCCGAATTGTGGTACTGCCTTTTTCCCGCAAAAAAATTGGGCATTTTTGTGATTACATATAACATAAGGGGGTTTTCTGCAAAAAACATGCCACGTCGGCACCTACAGGCGGGCCCCATCGGTCAGATACCCCGTCAATACGTATAAATACGCGTTTTAGCCTTATTTGCAAAAACTTAGACCAATGTTGGTACTGACACGCAAAAATTAGCAATCATAGTACCAATCTGCATGTGATGCCCGAATTGTGGTACTTCTGTGCAATTAACTCTGCATAAGCAGAGACAAATTACAGGAAGGAGAGAGAACAAGGAATAAACATGTGGTGCTTGTTAATTCTAGGAAGATGGAGAGATAAAGATCAAAAGGTGTGGTGTGAAAACATGCACGGCTCTGTGTATAAAAAATACCATTTATTTGGAAAAGAGCACACAGTGGTATTGCTAGTGCTACTTGCATTCTACAGTTTTTTTGATGGACGAGTATTTTACGTGAGTTACTACCAAACCCACTAATCACAAAAAAAGACATTGGGAACAAAAAGAATCCTAAGTTCAAGCACTGTTGTCGAGCGAAATATAGTTCAAAGGACATTTAATAAAAAAATGATAGTTTGGAGACGAGAATTAGGGAAGTTTGAAAAATCAGAACAATACAAAAAATATAACAAAAAAGTTGAAGTTCATGTATGAAAAGCAGGAGAGGTCAAAAAGCAGTAAAAACTTCAAATAAAACTTTTGTCGATAAGTAACATCAAAATTAAAAAAAATTGACAACGAAGTTCGAAATAGTAACATAAACAAGAGATCAAATAGAATGCATGAGATCAAAGTTTTCAAGTGAAAAAGAAAATGTATAAGAAAAGAAAAAAGCTCTGGGGATTCATTGGAAAAAAAGGACGAGTTCATTGAATAGCATTCTGGAAGTTCAAAAGTCAAATACTAACAAAAAACATTGGAAAATCCAAATCTACTAGCGGGAATATCATAAGAAGTTCAAACAAAAATAAACAAAGCACTTTGAAGTGGATATTTCACCGTTCCTAAAAATAAAAAAATAAAAGAAGTTCGAATTTCAAAAAAAGAGAAGTTCAAAAATCATAACAAAGGACTTTCATCCTTTCTAAAATTTAAAAACCTCTAGGAGTTTAAATTTAAATAACGGATGGTCCAATATTTATTACAAAACTAGGATATTTCCGTTATTAAAAGAAATAAACCAAGAAGTACAAATTGCAAAAATAGAGAAGTTCGATATATATATGAAACTTTGATTTTCCTCGTTAATAAATAATAAACCAAGAAGTTCAATTTCAAAAAATGGTGCAGTTCAATATTTATTACAAAAACTCATAATTTTCCCGTTACTAACGAATAAACCAAGAATTTCATTTCAAAATAACAAAGAAAGTTCGTCATTTATTACACAACTCCTAATTTTCCCATTTCTACAAATACAGAGGTTCAAAAATTGAAAAAATGGAGCGGTTTGATGTCTATAAAAATTTAGATTTTTTCCGTTGCTAAAGGGTAGTGTCATTTTTTTGCATATTTTTTTGGAGAAATTCCATTAAAAAAAGAAAATAAATAATTTCATATTAAAAACAGAAATAGTTTGATGTATACAACGAACTCAAATTCTTCTTTGTTTCCATGCAAAATTAACGTATGAAGTTCAATTTTAAAATGGTTGTATGATGTTTACTTAAAAATCATTTTTTTCTTTTATAAGAATAAAACTAAGAAGTTCAAACTAAAAAAAGAGAGAAGTACAGAGATAGAAAACCTAGGATTTACATGCTTAATTTTGATGAGTGTTTTAGGACTTGGGGCTAAAAAAGTAGAGAGCAGTTCAAAGTGATAACAACCTGAAGTTCATGTGCTACATGGTGTGTGTTTCATATGAGAAAAAAAGAAATAAAAGGTAAACTCTGAAAAATTGTTGCGAGAAGTTCAAGTGCTTGGCCACGGGAAGTTCAAAAATACTTGTGAGAGAGGTCCACCAAGTATTTACATGTGCAAAAACGCACAAAAATGTTGTTTTTGTGAATTAAAATAATTCTCTTAATCCATTACAAATTTAAAACAAAAAAGCTCTACATTAAAGACTTTCTCATATTCAACAACTTTCCAAGGTGTACAAATATTCTTATTCCAAAAAAGGTTAAAACAAAATGGAGCATGTGTGTTCGAAACAGAAGCTTAACCGTATTAGAAAAAGTTATGTCTTTTCAGCAGGTTTGCAAAGGTATATTATTTGTGCAACTCCTATGTATAGGTAGGGAATTACGAATAGAAAAACGTGACAGAAGTTCAAGGTGAAAACAGCAGGAAGTTCAACTACTACATGGAATGCGTTTCAGAAGAGAATAAAATAATACAAAACTAAAAGTTTAATTTGCTCAATAATACAAAACTAAATGTATATTAGCTTTTCAATAGTTTTCTATTGGTATCATTTGCTCAAATTCGATGAGTGCTTTAGAATTTCAATTTGAAAACAATCAGAAGTCCAAGCACTCCATGGTGTGTGTTTTTATATGAGAAAAAGGAATAAAAAGGCAAAGTCTAAAACATTTGTTGCGAGAAGTTCAAGTGCTTGGCCCAGGAAAGTTCAAAAATATTCGCGAGAGAGGTCCACTGTGTATTTACATGTGCAAAAATGAAAAAAATGTTGTTTTGTGAATTAAAATAATTCTCTATATCCATTACAAATTTGAAACAAAAATGCTCTACATTAAAAAGTTCCTCCTATTAAATAACTTTCCAAGGTGTATAAATATTCTTATTCTAAAAATAGTTCCTCCTACATGGAGTGTGTTTCATATACGAGACAAGGAATAAAAAGTCAAAGCCTAAAAAGATATGGAAGTTCAAATACATAAAAAATATGTTGTTTTTTGTGTTTTAAAATAATTCTATCAAACTAGAGAGAAGTTCAAAGTGATAACAACCGGAAGTTCACGTACTACATGGTGTGTGTTTCATATAAGAAAAATACAATAAAGTGGAACAGAGTGAAGTGCAAATAGACATGCTCCAGAAGTTCAACTACTTCACGCAGTGCAAAAAACAACACATAAAAAACAGAGTGAAGCTCAAACAGACATGCCCAAGAAGTTCGACTACTTCACGCAGTGCATTTCCATTCGCGATGAAGTCAGAAATCATGATTTCCTCATTTTCTAATTTATTTCAAAACGGCAGGAAGTGAAAGTTCAAGTCCTCGGTCGAAGAAACTTAAAAAGATATTGTGAGATAGATTTGTACAAAAAGAATATCATTTGTGTAACACTCACGAATGGATGAGAAAATTACAAACAAAAATACGTCACAGAAGTTCAAAATGAAAACAACAGGAAGTTCAACTACTATGCTGAATGAATTTCAGATGAAAAACTTTTAAAATCGTCGTGACTATGAAAAAATGATCAACACGGGAAAGTTGCGTGTTTACAGTAGCTTTCCATCGGTATATCAATTGCTCAATTACGGTGAGTTGATGGAGATCTACGAGCAAAAAAAGCACGTGAAAAACAGAGTGAAGTTCAGGTAGACATGCCGAGAAGTTCAAGTTCTTCACGCGGTTCATTTTTAGAGAATCTATTTCGCGACAAAGGCAGAACGAATAATCTCACCATTTTCGAAATTACTTTAAAACGACTACGAATCAGAGAAAACCATCAACATGAAAAAGTTTCGCATTTTCCGTAGCTTTTCAGCGGTATATTATTTGCCCCATTCCGATAAATGCTGTAAAAATTACAGCGAAAGCATGTTTTTAGCCATTTTCAAAACTGACATAAAACCATAGAGAATTGGGAGAAAAAAATATATACACGAAAGTTTTGCATTTGTCCAAGCTTTCCAACGGCGTATCATTTGCTGCATTCGGACTTACGGTTAAAACATTAGCTCAAATATACGAACTCGGTGAAACTTGTACTATTTTCTAAATTACTTTTAAATCGTTTGAAACTACAAAAAACTTTCAACATGGAAAAGTAGCGCATTTTCATAAGCTTTCCAACTCCATATCATTTGCCTCAATTGGATTAGCGTTTGGAAATGACATCGAAAATACGAACTCGGCTATTCGGTTTACTAAATTTTACGTTTTTTCCAAATTACTTTTTAACCATAAGGAATTAGAGAAAACTTTCAACATGTGGAATGAGCGGTTTTACAGCAGCTTTCCAACGTCATATTATTTGCCTCATTTCGATAAACGGTTTGGAAATGCGATCGAAAATACGATTCAGGTTTTTTATATGAAGAAAAAATGGTTTTCAAAACTGCTCTTAAACCGCTTACATTTTGCCAAAAATTTAACTTGGGTCATGATACTGGTGTCCATAGCTTTCCAACGGTATATTGCAAGCTCCATTTAGGCAATGTTGTCGGAAGTTCAACCTAGTACTGGGAGAAGTTCAGGTCGAACAACTCAGGCAGTAAAATTGCAAAAAACGCAATTTCATCACAACCCGAGAGCAAAATCCGCCAACGAGCGAGATTCCTATTTAAAACCGGTATTTAGTTGCTAAAAAAGTTTCTAGATTACACTAACATCATATAGAACACGACTAACAAGAATAATTCGCGGGGGAAGCCACGGTTGCGAAGATAGCCCGAAGGTCGGGTTCGTATAGAGGGAAGTTCAGGCGCGTTACTCAGGCAGTTCAGATTGTGATCAGAATATTATTCTGATCCCGTGATCAGAATAGTGTTTATGTATGTATGTATGTGTGTGTGTGTGTGTGTGTGTGTATAGGAAAAAGCAAAGATATAAAGTTCGGTTGGCGCGGATGCAATCACAAGCGCTCATTCGTGTGGAGATCCGGTCCCTCCCCTTACCTCTTTTGCATTTTCATGTTTTATGTTATTTGATGCTTATTTCCTCTTATAGGGAACGGTGGACCATGCTGCCTACAAGATAGCAACACCGCGTAGGCACTAGGCTACCGCAGTCCAGCAGGCAGGGACCACTCGCCTTCTGGCCGAACGGTTCCAGGATGGACATCGGTACTAGCCCTGCGCCGGCCAGCCGTGCCCAGGCAAACGTTTTTCATCGTCCTCCTCATGGATATGGCATGGGAACATGGGCGTACCCGTGAGCAGGCACCAGCACTGCGCCGGCCAATACGTGGAAAGCAGACCCGTGACCAACAACGTGGAAGAACGAGCGGGGGTGTCGCTTGCAGCCTCTGGTAAAATTCATCCGCACAAAGGAGAGAGGCCGAAA
The DNA here is from genome assembly GCA_032464435.1 of Aegilops umbellulata. Taxonomy (NCBI): domain Eukaryota; kingdom Viridiplantae; phylum Streptophyta; class Magnoliopsida; order Poales; family Poaceae; genus Aegilops; species Aegilops umbellulata. The sequence goes on from CP136060.1 coordinate 216,891,841, forward strand.
ATAGGAGACACTGAGAGAGGAACAGAGACATCCTGGTTGCGGCAAGATCACAAGGCGGCGCACCCTCGTCAGCGATAGCTCCTCTCTCCCTGTAATCCTTAGGCCAACTCCACCGCGCGACCCTATCCTGTCCGCCCCCGTCCGTTTGGGGTAAAAGGGACAAAAAAGGCGGCCCAGCGGGCGGGAGCAAATGGACTTTTGTCCGCTTTGTGTCCGCTTTCGACCCATCCCCGACCCAAACTTGCGCCGGTTTTCGGGTGAAACGGACAGCGCGCGGACGGGCGGGACGCGCGCGCTTGTCCTCCCCTGGCCTGCCTGTCGGTGGGATAAACCAAAAACCCCCCGACGGCCATTTGGCGCCATTTCCCCCAAACCCTCCCACGTCCCTCCCGCCGCCCCCTCTCTCTCCCCCGTCCATGGCCGACGCCCAGCTGAGTTCCGGCGGCCTGGCTGTCGACCCGACCGCAAAGGTGAGGAAGAAGGCGGCAAAGAAGCCGCGGTCGGAGTACACGTCGGAGGAGATCGCCAAGTTGGACGCGGAATCGGCGAAGAGGAGGGAACGGAGAGCGGCCGTCAAGATGAATGCCGTCGCGGCCAAGTTCGCCGCTCAGCGCGAGGAGCTTGAGGCCGCGCGGCGCTAGGCCGCTGCCGACGAGAAGGAGGACCTCGTTAACAAAGCGCACGCCATCCTCATGCTTGGCATGGGCCGTCCGGCGAGGTTCTAGGCAGCGGCTGTCGGCCCGACGAGCACAGGCTCGTCGGTCGCTCGGCCTACGCACTGCCAGTCGCCGACGTCGCGCGCCGCGCCCATGTCGCCCGGCTTTCCTCCGCCCAGGCACGACAGCCAGACCCGTTTCTCGGCGTCGCCGGACGTGGGCTTGTTCGCGCCATCCACACCACGCCCCGCGGCCGTCATCGACCTCAACGTGACGCCTGAGTCCAGCAGCGGCGGGCGGCCTTCCATCGAGATGCAAAGAAAGTAGGCGCGTGCATCGTTCACGGGCACCATGCCGGCCCCCCGCGTGTTGTTTGACGAAATGCCAACCTCAACGCCGACGGTGGACGACCCCTTCTACAACCAGTACATGGAGGACGTGATCTTCCAGGGTGGGCATGGACGTGCTTACGACCCCGATGAGACCCAAAGTCAGGATGGCCGCGCCCAGTACGTGCCCCATGAAGAGGCCGACGACCGTGCTGACTACGACCATGGTGATTCTTGGCATGAAGACGATGACATCTATGTCGAAGGTGAAGATGAAGATGAAGCCAATGATGTTGATATTAGTGGCGCTCCATTGTTCATAGACGAGCTCACCCAAAGAGCGGAAGCACAAAAGAAGCGGAAGAGCATTCGCACCGGGTCATATACACAAGATGAGGACAAGTTGATTTGCCAATCTTGGATGGAGATTAGCCAAGATCCAAGGACCGGCGCGCAACAAAAGGGCATTGTTTTTTGGACGAGAGTCCACAAAACATTCCATGAAAGGAAGATGTTTGAGCCCTACCAAATTACAAGCAACTGTGGCATCGGTTCGATTCAAAAAAGATGGTTGTTCATCCAACAAGAGTGCAACAAGTATTGTGCCGCATTTGAGAGCGTTGAAGCACGGCCCGTGAGTGGTCTCAGCGTTGGATACATGGTATGCTCTTCTCTTTCTAGCCCTTGCTACGGCCATGAGACTTCGGCCGTGTATATGTTTGCATGTTCACTTGTTGTTGATCATGTGGTAGGCATTTCAATCTTTGGAGGCATTCAAGGCCCGGCACAATGACAAGCCATTCACTCTTACGCATTGTTGGACGATCATCAACAATTGCCCTAAGTTCAAGGATCAATACCGTGAACTTCAAAGGAAAAGAGGCAAGAAGACGACCAAGTTCGCCGGAGGTGGGGATGGCGAGGCGTTGAAGAGGCCGAGGGGCAAGACCAACTCCAAGGTGGACGACATCCGTGACGCCTCATCCATGGCCTTGCATGAGACTTTGCATGGCATGATGTCACATAAGAATGTGAGGGACGATAAGAAGCGGCAAAGCAAGGACGAGCAAATGAAGCAATACCTAGATCTCCAAAGACAGAAGCTTGAGATGGAGGAGGCGGACGAGAAGAGGAAGATAGACATGGAGGAGACGGCCCGGCAAAGGCAGCTCGACATGGAAGAGGCCGCCCGGCAAAGGCAGCTCGACATGGAAGAGGCCACCCGGCAAAGGCAGCTCGACATTGAGGCCGACAATGTCAAGGCCAGGCAGAGGCAGCTCGACATCAAGACCACCAATGCTGCCACCAAAGCAAAGGAGGTGGCCCTAGCGATCATGAGCGTGGACTTGTCGAAGATGAGCGACAAGACGAGGGCCTGGTTCGAGGCCAGGCAGAAGGAGATGCTTGACGCCGAAGGCCTGAACTAGGTCGTCCGATCGGCGTGGCCGTTCTTTTTGGAGGCTGGCATGGGTGCCGCCCAACCGCTGGGCCGCTGGCATGGGTGCCGGCGAAAAAACATTCATTTTGGAGGCCGGCTGTGTTGCCGACCGCTGGCTGTGTTGCCGGTGAGGACAACTATTCATTTTGGAGGCTGACTGTGTTGCCGGCGATGGTCGTGTAGGCCGCTGGCTTTGTTGCCGGCGTGAACTAGGGTCGTGAACTGAGGCTTGGCATTTGAAACGTCCCTTTTTTTAAACTAGACGCCCATAGGATGGGGCAAAAGGATGCGTCCGCGCGCTGGGCGCACGGCCGCAGCATCCCAGGACAGGCCCGGACACGACCCCAAATCCCTACCCAAAGGGACAAAAACCGGACAAAACGGACGTCCGTTTGGGGTCGCGTGGTGGAGTTGTCCTTAGGGCATCTCCAGCCGTTGGCCCCCCAGGGGGCGTCTAAAAGCGCCGCCTGGGGGTGAGCCGGCGCAAAAAATGGCCCTGGGGGCGAGTCGGTCCCCAGCCGTCGGCGCCCAGGGCCGGCCCCAGGCGCGTATTTAAAAAAACAAAAAAAAACCGTTCGGCCAAGTTATGACAAAAACTAGTTAAATTTCAGCCAAACATGACAAATTTCGGCGAATTACATTAACCTACTCTAAAAAAAAGAAAGGCGCTGAAGTCGTCGCCGCCGTCGCCGCCATCGTCGTCGTCGTCGGCCTTCTCGTCCTTGACGCGGGTGCCCCTGCTGGACCCCTGCCCGGCGTCGCCTTGGCGAACAGGCGGCGGCGCGTCGTCGTCGTCGCTGTCGCACAAGACAACGACCCCGCCTTCCTCGCGGCCGCGTCGGCGCTCCTCGAAGCGGCGTAGGGCAGCGCGCTGGCGCTCCTTCTCCTTCTCCCGGCGCGCCTTCTCCATCGCAATGGAGTCCTGGCGCGCCCATTCGAGGGCCGTGTCGTCGTCGAGCTCCGCCTTCACCGGCGCCAGCCCCGGCTCCGCCTTCACCGGCGCCAGCCTCGGCTCCGTCTTTGGCTTGACGAAGCGCGGAGGAGCCGACGAGGACGAGGCGCGCCGGCTGCCCTCGTTGATGACGATGCCGGCGCTGCGAGTGCGCCGGCCGAGCGGCGTCTCCGCCGCAGGCTCGGCCTTGACGCCGAGCAGCGCCGGAGAGCCGGAGGAGTGCGAAGAAGAGTGTGATGAGGAGGAAGAAGAGGAAGCGCCGAACCTCCTTGGCGCCCATGGCCCGACGCGTCGGTGCTGCGTCGGGCCGACCGCCCTCGCCGGGGGGTACGCCAACGGCGGGTCGTTGCCGCCCTCGAGGTACGTGAGCACGCCCTCGAGTGTGCTGCCGGGGACGCCCCACCAGAGGCGGCGCCCATCGCTGTTCTGCCGGCCGCTGACCACTGGCGCGCCGTTGGTGGACGCCAAGCGTTGCTGCTGCCGGCGCTCGAAATACGCCGCCCAGGCCGCGTGGTTGTCGGCGGCGTACTGGGGGAGGGAGAGCTGCGCGTCGGTGAGGGACGCGCGCACGGTGTCGACCTCCTCGGCAAAGTACTTCGGCTTCGCCACGGCGTCAGGCAACGGGGGAATGGGCACTCCCCCGGCGCTGAGTCTCCACCCCGTTGGCCCGGCGCGCATGTCCGGCGGCGCCGGGATGTTCGCCTGGAACAGGAGCCAGGGCTCCTGTTCGCGGAGCGAACGGCGGCCGAAGCCGTTGGCCGCCGCCTCGTCTCCGGGGAAGCGTTCTGCCATGGCGACGGCGGGTCTGGGCGGGCTCGGGAGAGGTTGAGGGAGGGGCTGGGCGGCGGCGCTCGGGCTCGGGAGAGGGGAGAGGGAGGGGCTGGACGACGGCGAGGGAGGAGCGGGGCTGGTGTAGGCACAGGCGAGTGGAGGCCGCCGGCTTTTATAGCCGGGCCGCGCCCGTGTGTACGCGTGCGAGAGAGGGGAGGCGTCGGCGCGCCGTCCCGTGACGCGCCGCCCGTGAGAGGAATCAATGGCAAGGCTGACCGCGGCAGCCTTGCCATTGATTCCCCGTGGGAACCGAGGCCGTTGGGGGAAGACGAGGCGCTGAGTCGCTGACGCGGCTGGCCCGCGTCTTTTTCGCGCCAAAACAGCTCGCCCCGACGCCCCCGGGCGCCCCCCAACGCGGCGGGTTCGGCCTGGGTCCGCAGGCGTTGTTTTCGGTCCGAGCCGTCGAAAATCAGGCTCCTGGGGCGCGACTGGGCCGTTTTTTCGGCGCCGGCGTGAAAAAATCACCTGGGGAAGGCTTCCTTGGGGCGCGGCTGGAGATGCGCTTAGCCCCCCACCATCTGGGTGCGCCGTCCCCTTCCAGGCACAGCCGCCGGCGACCTCTCCTTCACCATCACCGTCTCCCCACCCCGATCTCCGACCTACCCACCATCTCAAGCAGGCCCAGATCCGCCACGGCTCCGGCAGCCACGCGCCGGCAGACCAATCAGGTGCACGATGTGGTCTCTTCCCCCTCCGCCTCTGTTTGTTCGGTTTGATTTGATTTGTAAGGCTGATGTTGTTCGTTCTTTTTTATTCGATTTGGCAGGCGCGCAGCTGCACTACGTGTGGTTATACTCTTCCACTCTCGTGGCCACCATTCTTCTTCCTCGATCCCCTCCCCTGGTTCAGCAGCAGCAGCCGGTAGCACCTCATCCCCATCTCACTTCTTCTAATCTACAGACCGTGTCTTTTCTTGTTCACTATCTTGTTTCTCATAAATGCATTCTTTTTCTCAGAAACTTTACACTGTCTTATTCTTGTACTGATTAATTTAGGAGAGAGTAATTTTGCCCTAGCGTTTACACTCATTGGATTTGAGTAGAGTATATAGATTGCTTCTCATTCAAGTAGAGCCGTGTGGAGATAAACAATGATCTAAAACGTGTATGTGTATCCTTCCTGTCTAGCAGTGACAAGCGATTTGGAGGGAACAAGCTGAGCAATTGCAGCCGTCCTCCTCGCCTAGGAGGAGGAGGAGGAGGAGCTCCATCACATTAGCAGCAGCTCAGGTCTATCCTCTCCCTATATGCTCATCTTGTGTTGTCGTACAAATTCAGAAATTAATACTAGCTTGTAGCAGTACGCCTCAAAGTGCAGCAGCTATGTTTTTGCTGAATTTTTTGTCAAGTGTGCCATGTGGGAAATTAGTAGAGAGCATCTGTAGTCTCAGATTCAACAGAGAGCATGTTTCAGTTTCAGATTCAGTCATAGTCATATGTACAGACATTCCAATTCAGTCTAGTTAATTAGTAATCCCTCCGTCCCATAATGTAAGACGCTTTTTGACACTAGCATAGTGTCGAAAAACGTCTTACATTATGGGATGGAGGGAGTACATACCTACTGTTTGAGCATGTTTCAAATTCAGTCATAGTCATATGTACAGGCATTCCAATTCAATCTAGTTGATTACTAGTACATACCTACTGTTTGCCTTTTATACCTTCACCAGATCTATATTGATTCTCTAGGATTTTTTAACAGAATTGTGTTGTGATCTAGAGGGGATTATAAATACCAACAGTGGCAACACTACTGTGTACTAATATATCTGCACATTTTTTATATTATAGAATTAAGCCATGCACTCGCCAAAATTAGACTGAATTGGAACATGCCAACAGTGGATATTGTAGAATTAAGCCATGCATTCAATTTCCATTTGTATTTTCCATATGAATTGCAGAAACTATTCTACCATTTTCAAACAGTAATCTTCCATACGTATTATAGAACAGATCACTGAATCTATCTGCACGTTTAACAATTTCTGTATACTTTACTTTGCTTCCATTTTTTAGGCTCTGAATTCCAGTTTTTAATTAGGCAGGACGGCCCTTCAAGGTCATCCTTGGCCCCGCCGACAAGCCCAGGATCGCTGTCGACTACAAGGTGTATCCGTGCAATGCTTGTTTCCTTGAATCAGATGGTCGATGCAAGCAAACTGCAGTGTTTAACTGAATGTGTTTTGATACCATTCTCCGATTTAGCTAGGGAGAACAGACTGGTGCTTTTTGTGCATACTATTCCTTCAGAACTTGTATGTCTTTGATCAAATAACTTTTATGATACATCAAGTATAACAGACTGTTCTGTCTCATTTGATCAAATAATCTAAACACTAATGGTCGGCTGTATTTCTACTCATCACTTTGGCATTATATCCGACGCTGAGGTGAAAGAGGGAGAGGGCGATCGACCCATAGTGCACACAAACACTACTATGACAATGTCAGAACCTTTCATTCCCGACGAGGGGGGTCCTTCTTTTTGTGCATGCGGACCCTTTCTCCACCGTACACCACTTGTCAATGTATCACCGCAACGATACATCCTGTATTTTTACTACGAGGGGGCTTAATTCCCGACGAGGGACACGGTTGTAGGATTTCTACTACTCACAAATAGGGCAAACGTAGCGGCTGCATCCTGTATTCTAGTACTACATACAGTTTTGACCTGGTGAGCAGCCATCACTTTTCTCTCCCATCCCATTATCTGCCATGCGAACCACCAGATATCTCGAGGGAGAGCACCGTCCCCTACTCTCTTTCACCGCCAATGGAGCTCTCCGGCTTATCTTCCTCTACCTCTCAAATCTAGCAATCCCAGCCGGCCAAAGATCCCCTTCCCGGCCAGCCAACCTCACCTTCCTCCTCGCTAGTGCAACCGTCTCCACTTTGCTAGCTTTCACACTTTGCCAGGACCATGCGTTGCTATATTGGTGAAACTTTACATGCAAAAACTGCATCGCGGCAGGGTGTGTGGCAGCTTCTGACTTTGCCATTTTGATACATCTCCATCAAGTTCTTCAAAACAATTACCCCAGGTGGCCCATGCGAACTTTTTTGGTCGTATGTGCCTGAGGTTTTTGAAAGGCATCACCAAGACGATGTTGTGTTGTAATGACATGACAGCTTCTAATTGCCTTCGCAACCATGTATATCCGCATGAGGGAACCTCCGTTTTACATTGACAGAATCATGCATACCCGCATGAGTGAACCCTCCTTTGTGTATACGAGAACCTTTCTATAGAATGGGCAAGGCTTCTAACTGCCTGCCCTTTTCCACTCGCACTCTAACTCTTTTATGTTGTGTGTGCATTGGTCTAGATGATTAAGGATGAGAGAGAGAGATGGGGAGATAGACAGAGAGGATGATTAGTGAGTGGGAGTGGTATAGTATCACCGCGTTGTTTAGATTACACATGAACCTCCATCTTACATTGACAGAACCATGCACACCTGCACGAGGGAACCCTATTTTGGTTGAATGAGAACCTTTCTATACGGTAGACGTTGCACCCACCTACACCTTTCTACATCGTGTAAGGTCTAGATGATCAACCTACTGCGTGTGATCGAGAACCTTTCTACTGCGTGACACCTCATGCGGGGCAGCAAGGCATGCCTGGTCCTGGCAAGTGTTGCACATGACGTCTCCCCTCAGATGTTAAGTCGTGCCTCGTGTTGATAGATCAAAGGTGGCGCAACAACGGCTGGAGGCATGGCGGTATTGGGGCGCCGCCAGTTCCTAGTTTCCCCTCTAGATGCATTTGGTTAGCGATGAGTCGTGTGCCAGACAGGTGATGATGGTAGAAACGTCTACATCGAGTATACACACTATGATGAAAAGCATTTACGACAACGTCCATGCGCACTTTCTGTGTCATGTCCTTGTTGAAGGCGGTGGCTTGAGGTTCGTCTTTGGGGATGAGAATCCTGAGCTCCACGTCCGACCGGACTCGTCATCATCTGGGCACGTGCGGCAATTCCTTCTTGAAGGCTTTGATCAGAAGTTATGTATTTTCTCTTTGTTTTTGTCTTTGGTCATAAGATTAGTGGTAGCCTGGGGGGGGGGGGTTACATGTAACGCCCTCGATGCGGCTATATCTCCCACGTGTCGAAGCACGACTTAGAGGCATAACCGCATTGAAAGCAATGTCGCAAGTGAGGTAATCTTCACACAACCCATGTAATACATAAGGGAAAGAGATACATAGTTGGCTTACAATCGCCACTTCACATAATACATGAGTAAAGCATTACATCAAATAGATACAATCAAGGCCCGACTACGGAACCAAAATAAAAGAAGACTACCCCAAATGCTACACAGATCCCCGATCGTCCCGACTGGGCTCCACTACTGATCAACTGAAATGAAACAACATAATGAACAAGATCTTCATCGAACTCCTCCTTGAGCTCGAGTGCGTCACCTGCACGGGTTCATCGGCACCTGCAAACTGGTTTTGGAAGTATCTGTGAGTCACAGGGACTCAGCAATCTCACACCCGCGAGATCAAGACTATTTAAGCTTAAAGGTAGGACAAGGTAGTGAGGTGGAGCTGCAGCAAGCGACTAGCATATATGGTGGCTAACATACGCAAATGAGAGCGAGAAGAGAAAGGCAAAAGCACGGTCGAACAACTATGATCAAGAAGTGATCCTGAAACTACTTACGTCAAGCATAACTCCAACAACCGTGTTCACTTCCCGGACCCCGCCGAGAAGAGACCATCACGGCTACACACGCGGTTGGTGTATTTTAGTTAAGATCAACTTCGGGTTTTCTACAACCGGACATTAACAAATTCCCATCTGCCACATAACCGCGGGCACGGCTTTCGAAAGTTCAAACCCTGCAGGGGTGTCCCAACTTAGCCCATGATAAGCTCTCGCGATCAACGAAGGATATTCCTTCTCCTCGGGAAGACCCGATCAGTCTCGGAATCCCGGCTACAAGACATTTCGACAGTAATAAAACAAGTCCAGCAAAGCCGCCCGATTGTGCCGACAAATCCTGATAGGAGCTGCACATATCTCGGTCTCAGGGCACATCCGGATGAGACAAGCTACGAGTAAAACCAGACTTCGAGTTTCCCCGAGGTGGCCTCGCAGGCTGCTCGTTTCGAACCAGCACTTAGAGAAGCACTGGCCCGGGGGGGGGGCTAAATAAAGATGACCCTTGAGTCTGCAGAACCCAAGGGAAGGGGATAGGTGGTGGTGAGGCAAATGGTAAAACCAATGTTGGGCCTTGCTGGAAGAGTCTTATTCAAAGCGAACTGTCAAGGGGGTCCCATAAATCACCCAACCGCGTTAGGGACGCAAAATCCGGGAACATAACACCGATATGACGGAAACTAGGGCGACAAGAGTGGAACAAAACACCAGGCATAAGGACGAGCCTTCCACCCTTTACCAAGTATATAGATGCATTAATAATATAAGAGATATTGTGATATCCCAACAAGTAAACATGTTCCAACAAGGAACAACATCTCCATGTTCCAACAAGGAACAAACTTCATCTTCACCTGCAACTAACAACGCTATAAGAGGGGCTGAGCAAAGCGGTAACATAGCCAAACAACGGTTTGCTAGGACAAGGTGGGTTAGAGGCTTGGTTTAACAATATGGGAGGCATGATAAGCAAGAGGTAGGTATCGCAGCATAGGCATAGCAAAAGAGCGAGCAATCTAGCAAGCAAAGATAGAAGTGATTTCGAGGGTATGGTCATCTTGCCTGAAATCCCGCAAGGAAGAAGAACGAGTCCATGAAGAAGACAAACGGACGAAGTCGAATGGATCCTCACAATCGCAACGTTACCGGAACTAATCCGAAGAAGCAACACCGGAAAAGAGCAAACAACATAGTAAACAACCATCACATAAACATGACAAGATGCACAAACAAGTATGATGCATGTCCGGTTTAAATGGCATGGCAAAGTGCAACAAACAACACTACACATTAAGTGGAGCTCAATATGCAACGAGTTGCATATTGACGCGACACCACATCAATTATTTAGTTTTCTCTCGTTTAGGTACCCAACAATATTAAATATTGATTAACATGGCAAGAGGTGAAGCATATGAAAACTACCTAACTAGGCAAGTTTAAATGAGGCCGGAACAACAAACAATAAGTCCAGAAAATCCTCATATGCATATTTTAGATTTGGTACTGTTCTGCCCTAAACACAATTTTAATATTGTTACACAGCAAAATAAAGTTCCTCATGTTAATCTATGCATTTTTCTACCCCATTTACATATATAAATTATTAAATTCCGAGCTACGATTATTTAGTTATGAAATAAATCATTTTAGCATGGCATTTAAGCAAATTAATGCAAACAACAATTTAAACATTTTTAACATGGATGGAAGTGGTATATTATGAAACTAGGCAAAATGCTAAGCATTTTACATATATAATTTATTTAGATCCGATGCATGGTTGGTGAGTTATTAAATGCATGAACACTAGGGGTTTTTCTGAAAAACTGCAGTTATCTGATTAAATAGCAAATTCGCAGCGCAGGAAAAAAAATACATGGCAGGCCGAATATGATGGAACTGGGCTGCTCACCACGGGCTGAGGCCCAGATCAGTGGAGGCGCGGCTGGGCTGAGGAAGAAGTGGCGCTGGGCTGGGCCTTGACTGCTGGGGCAAAGACGCGGTCAACGCGAGCGCTTTCCTCGCTCGCTCGACAGGAAGCAGAGCAATGACGGCGACTTGGCGCAGCTGCAGAAGGCGTCGGGGACGGGGAAACGGGCGGAGGTGGCCGGAGGAGCAGGAAACAACGAAGATGGCCGGGGCTCAACAGATCTGGCCAGGGATTGGACTTGGCGGGCGGCGCAGGACTTGAGGAGCTCGCCGTGGGGTTCGAAGCAGAGGAGGACCGAACGGGCGGTGGCGCGGCTGAAAGCAGCAGATGCAGGGGAGGCCATGGCGCGAACGGGGGCTCCTATGTTCGTCCTGCAGAAAGAGAGAGAGACCGCGAGGTTAGGGAGAGAGAAGAACCAGTGGAAGAAGGAGAGGGAGGCGATGAGGAGCTGCAGAAGGGCCAGCCTTGGAGCTCTGGGGCTCGGGGCGACGAGCATCAGGGAGGCATGAGGCCTCGGGCACCGGGCATCCACGAGCTCGGGGGCTACTCCACTGCGGGAGGACGGAGAGGACGAAGCAAGGCAGCGGTGGAGCATCTGGGCATGGGGAAGCGGCCTGGTGGCACTCCGGCGAGCTTGGTCGCAGGGACATCCGGGTCCGGTGAGGCAGCAGGGTCGATGAGGGTGCGCACGAGGAGGAACTCGGGCAGAGGCAGGGGCTCCTGGAAGCACACGGGAGCAGCGGCAGTCGGGCACGAAGTGCTCGGGGAGGGATTGAGCGGAGGAGCTCGGGGCCTCGGTTGCGGGATTGGGTGGATCGAGGGGAGGAGGTGGTTGGCTGGTTGGGTGGATCGAGGGGATCTGGAGGGATCCCGATGTGTGATTTGAGTGCGGCGGCGGCAAGGAGGAAGGATGGGACAGGATGCCTAAAACCTAGGGTTGCCTGCTATATATAGCATTGGATTTGGTTAGGGACTAATCGTACCCTCCGATTAAAATCGAACGGTCCGGATAGAAAGGTTAAGAAGACCAAAAATAAAAACGGAGATGTTTTATAGATGTTAGGGGATGATCCGGACACAATGGTAGCGACAGTCCGGTTCGGGTCCGGAACAACTTTCGGACGCGCGCGCAAGGTGGTCCGCGGGCTGACGAGAGAGGTTAGGTTGGGTCTGGCGGATTGTGAAGAGCGGGTTGGTCTGAGAGAAGAGGGGAGAGAAGCAGCCCGACACGGTTTCCGGAGACCGAAAACGTCCGACGTTAGACTGGCTATAATGCCGCTATATTTATACGGTGGGGCGTCAAACGGACTCCGAATGCGATGAAACTTGGCAGGCGGTCTACTGACACCAAAACAACACCGCACGCCAACTTTCATCCCATTCCGAGAACATTTTACGGCCACTTAAAAATACTATTAAGGACATGCCGCGGGCGCGTGCAAGTGTGGTTGATCTCAGAACGGACAAGGGAGAGAACTCGGAGAACCCGGACGGATGCAAGTTTCGAAAACATGATGATGCAATGCGGATGATGACATGGCAAGATGCGACACGCAAGCAAATGACAAAGCAACAACAATGAATAACGGGAGGACAACTGGCGCATCGGTCTCGGGGCGTTACAACACTCCACCACTACGAGAGGATCTCGTCCCGAGATCTAAAAATGGCACCAGAGAGAAACGGAAGAACAAGAGGTAAAACAATGTTGCTTCTTTGACAACCGAGTGAAACCATGAACCTTGAGATGTTGAGCGAAATGAAAGAAATAAAACAACGAAGATGAACAAAGCTGAAAACACGCCGTTAGAAAAGAGGAACAAGTGATACGACGGAACCAAGAGGTTTAGTGAAAAGATAGATATTGAAACCACTCCTGTTAAAACATGATAGGAAGGAATAAGAATGATATAATTTGGGCAGCACTCCGACTGAAAGAAGAAGGAAAACTTCATAATATGAAAAGAACTTGAAGAGATGACACAACACTCCGGTTAAATGGATAAGCATGAAAAAAAACACGGTCCTCACAATTCGAGAAGATGAGTGAAGAGAGCAACATTACCATACCTCCGGAAGAAAGAATAGAAGATAGATCATTGAAATAAAGGAATGGAGAGGAAAATGACAACTTCTACCACAAATGGGCTTGGAAAGCACCCTTAAAAGAAGGATAGAATGGAGTTGTTGGAAAAACAACAACAACAAAAGAGTAGGCTTGATGTGGGCTTATGGAAAAACTTCTCAAAACTAAGAGGTGAGCTTCTGCCACCAACGGAAACAAATGATTGGATTGATATCAACAAGGAGACGAGAAACTTATTTCACCGGGAGGACAAATGAAGAACTTGGGTCACTTATGAGCACCATAAATAGCAACAACCCTTAGGGAAGGCTTTAGGTGAAATATAACCCAAGATAACTCCAAGGAAGAAATTAATGGATTTAATATGCCTCATTCTTGACAACATGTGAATCATGAAACACGAAGGGAAATTATCAAGAACGACATAACACCACCTCAAAAGATAAGGTAGAAAGAATTGCACTTAGGAATGCAAGATGAAGAATGCTTGAACTCCTCAAAACAAAACATGTGTTGAGCACCATGTTTATTTTGAAGTATGGCTTGACGGATCATAACTCCGAGAGAAAACTTGATGAACAATTGAAGAATGAAAAGAATCCTTGACGAAGCACCATGTAGAACCTCCATGAAGAACTCCGGTAATAACAGGATGATAGAAAGAAAGAGAAGTTCAAAACACAAGGTGAAGCCTTGCAATGATTTAGATGGATCTTCGTGGTGATGAGAGCTTGGAACTCCGGGAAAAGAAAAGATGAGACAATTGAAACCGAGAATTTTGATGAACCTCCGGAATAAGGAATTGAGTTAACTCGATGAAACAAGAATAAGAATTACATTATGCTTATCCTTCACCAATTTAGATTGATGACAAGCAATGGATTTGGCATACTACTTATTCTCGTAGAAAGGATTAAAATAGATATGGCACAAACTTGGGAAGGTCTTCAACGAACCACCGGTAGGATTGAAACAACAAATACATTGATATGGTAACGAAGGAAGAGAAATCTTGAACGAACTACCGTAAGAATTGAAAATGAAAGTAGCAAAGGCACAATTCACCGGGAAGAATTGGAAAATGAATAAAGATACTTGACAAAATTTGGATACACCTGAACGAATAGATCACGAGCTGATTAGAGAATACTTGAATGATGCACCGGTAAGATTTGGAGAACGAGAGCTGAAAGCTGAGATGAATAATTCTGAGATGATGGGCTCGGAAGAATCAAACTGAAAGACTTCTTAAATGCTCCGGATGGGTGAAAAGAATTCTCACAATCGAAAACAATTATGAGAGGATGGCATCAGGCTAGAACCATGAATCTTGAAGAGAATGGAGCAAGATTTAAGAGAAACTCTTCTTTGGTCTTCAAATGTTGAGAAAGATGATGAGAAACACCACCATGAATTGTTGAGGCACTCCGGAATGAAAATTGGAAAGGTTGAACCAACGATGAAAGAATTGAAGGATCTTGGAGAAAGACATATGACTGATGACAATTCATTCTTACGTCAAACTTCGAAAAGAATTTGGGAATAGCTTCGGGAAAATTAAAAGAGTCAGGTAAGAACCTGAAAAAGACCTGTGGGTTAGGGCCCACTCAGAAGATACACCGTTGAACGATTACTTGAAAAGGGAGAACACACTGGTTGATTTAAATGGCTTGAATGAGATAACATCCTCAAAAGAACTTGAGTGAATCGAGAATGGAAACTTGAATCTTCTGAGATATCTTCATCACTCCGGAACAAATGAATAGCGAGAGGTGAATGATTAAGAGGTGCACCGGTACGAGAAAACATTAGAAACGAGGAAAAGATATGATCGATAAAGCTTGAATTGGAACCACCGGAGAAGAAAAGAATGACGAATGATGAACTTGAAACTCCTGACCATCTTCGTGATAATCACCGGATAAGAACATTGAAGGAAAAGAATGAAGAGACTTCGCATTAATAAAAAAAAGGATACTTGATTAAGAAATCCGAGTCCTTGAAGAAAAGGGTGGGAGGGTGGGAAAAGAAGGCCACTTGGGTCGGATGAAACGAACACCGTTGAGAAAAAGCTTAGGATTGATCTTGCGAATGTTGGAATGAACGGATTTACTTGAAGAGAAGCACACCGGTTGGAAAGGATTGAAAAGACAATCTCAATGATCAAGAAGGATTAGTATTCACACAGAAATATGAGAACACCGTTTAGGAAAGGTATGGGTTCAACATTTGACTTCGAAGTAACTCGAATACCACAATTAAAACAAAACAAGGAATTTGGCTTGTAGAATAAGCCGGAAACAAACATATGATAGATCCCATATCGTATCATGTGTCTGTTAGAAAGATATTCTAGGAGCTACTTGAATTCCCACCTATAAACTCCCGAAACTTTCTGGTTATGCAATCAGGTGTTGGGGATACAGGGGACACAAAATATATCACCCAATCTAACAATACCTAGATCCAGCTGTATCCATCCTTCAACACATAACCAAGCAACCTTCGAAAATCGTTTACCTCAACCTTCGAAAAGCATCCGTTATACGAGTTATGGCAATACTCCCGCACTCGCCTCAGTACTGGGCTATCAGGGTTATCTCACCAACAACTGTACAAAAGAGATTTTCGATGTCGGCGTACTAAACTCAGGTATTCTAGAACTGCAACGATAAAATTATGACGACAACACCTCGGAGCTCAACTCCCCGTGACACCTCCACTAAACCCCTGCTGACAGGAGGCACCAAGACAATGTTGTCATCACAAAACCATCGGAACGATTCTAAGATACCCGCGTGATCCTAAATTTTTTTTAGTGAAATTTGAGAAGAGAAGAGTTAAAACTCTACGTCAGGATGCCTTACCAGAGCGATGAGGAGACTGGGAAGTAAAAAGAATTCCTAAACTCTCCGACATATAATTCCTAAATGACTCAAAAACATTTTTCTAGACACAACTCGACCGCTAAAAATGATCAATCAGTGGGGGCTCCTAAGGTCGGGGAAGGCTCTGATACCAACTTGTAACGCCCTTGATGCGGCTATATCTCCCACGTGTCGAAGCACGACTTAGAGGCATAACCGCATTGAAAGCAATGTCGCAAGTGAGGTAATCTTCACACAACCCATGTAATACATAAGGGAAAGAGATACATAGTTGGCTTACAATCGCCACTTCACACAATACATGAGTAAAGCATTACATCAAATAGATACAACCAAGGCCCGACTACGGAACCAAAATAAAAGAAGACTACCCCAAATGCTACACAGATCCCCGATCGTCCCGACTGGGCTCCACTACTGATCAACTGAAATGAAACAACACAATGAACAAGATCTTCATCGAACTCCTCCTTGAGCTCGAGTGCGTCACCTGCACGGGTTCATCGGCACCTGCAAACTGGTTTTGGAAGTATCCGTGAGTCACAGGGACTCAGCAATCTCACACCCGCGAGATCAAGACTATTTAAGCTTAAAGGTAGGACAAGGTAGTGAGGTGGAGCTGCAGCAAGCGACTAGCATATATGGTGGCTAACATACGCAAATAAGAGCGAGAAGAGAAAGGCAAAAGCACGATCGAACAACTATGATCAAGAAGTGATCCTGAAACTACTTACGTCAAGCATAACTCCAACAACCGTGTTCACTTCCCGGACCCCGCCGAGAAGAGACCATCACGGCTACACACGCAGTTGGTGTATTTTAGTTAAGATCAACTTCAGGTTTTCTACAACCGGACATTAACAAATTCCCATCTGCCACATAACCGCGGGCACGGCTTTCGAAAGTTCAAACCCTGCAGGGGTGTCCCAACTTAGCCCATGATAAGCTCTCGCGATCAACGAAGGATATTCCTTCTCCCCGGGAAGACCCGATCAGTCTCGGAATCCCGGCTACAAGACATTTCGACAGTAATAAAACAAGTCCAGCAAAGCCGCCCGATTGTGCCGACAAATCCTGATAGGAGCTGCACATATCTCGGTCTCAGGGCACATCCGGATGAGACAAGCTACGAGTAAAACCAGACTTCGAGTTTCCCCGAGGTGGCCCCGCAGGCTGCTCGTTTCGAACCAGCACTTAGAGAAGCACTGGCCCCTGGGGGGGGGGGGGCTAAATAAAGATGACCCTTGAGTCTGCAGAACCCAAGGGAAGGGGATAGGTGGTGGTGAGGCAAATGGTAAAACCAATGTTGGGCCTTGCTGGAAGAGTCTTATTCAAAGCGAACTGTCAAGGGGGTCCCATAAATCACCCGACCGCGTTAGGGATGCAAAATCCGGGAACATAACACCGATATGACGGAAACTAGGGCGACAAGAGTGGAACAAAACACCAGGCATAAGGCCGAGCCTTCCACCTTTTACCAAGTATATAGATGCATTAATAATATAAGAGATATTGTGATATCCCAACAAGTAAACATGTTCCAACAAGGAACAACATCTCCATGTTCCAACAAGGAACAAACTTCATCTTCACCTGCAACTAACAACGCTATAAGAGGGGCTGAGCAAAGCGGTAACATAGCCAAACAACGGTTTGCTAGGACAAGGTGGGTTAGAGGCTTGGTTTAACAATATGGGAGGCATGATAAGCAAGATGTAGGTATCGCAGCATAGGCATAGCAAAAGAGCGAGCAATCTAGCAAGCAAAGATAGAAGTGATTTCGAGGGTATGGTCATCTTGCCTGAAATCCCGCAAGGAAGAAGAATGAGTCCATGAAGAAGACAAACGGACGAAGTCGAACGGATCCTCACAATCGCAACGTTATCGGAACTAACCCGAAGAAGCAACACCGGAAAGAAGCAAACAACATAGTAAACAACCATCACATAAACATGGCAAGATGCACAAACAAGTATGATGCATGTCCGGTTCAAATGGCATGGCAAAGTGCAACAAATAAAACTACACATTAAGTGGAGCTCAATATGCAACGAGTTGCATATTGACGCGACACCACATCAATTATTTAGTTTTCTCTCGTTTAGGTACCCAAAAATATTAAATGTTGATTAACATGGCAAGAGGTGAAGCATATGAAAACTACCTAACTAGGCAAGTTTAAATGAGGCCGGAACAACAAACAATAAGTCCGGAAAATCCTCATATGCATATTTTAGATTTGGTACTGTTCTGCCTTAAACACAATTTTAATATTGTTACACAGCAAAATAAAGTTCCTCATGTTAATCTATGCATTTTTCTACCCCATTTACATATATAAATTATTAAATTCCGAGCTACGATTATTTAGTTATGAAATAAATCATTTTAGCATGGCATTTAAGCAAATTAATGCAAACAACAATTTAAACATTTTTAACATGGATGGAAGTGGTATATTATGAAACTAGGCAAAATGCTAAGCATTTTACATATATAATTTATTTAGATCCGATGCATGGTTGGTGAGTTATTAAATGCATGAACACTAGGGATTTTTCTGAAAAACTGCAGTTATCTGATTAAATAGCATATTCGCAGCGCAGGAAAAAAAAATACATGGCAGGCCGAATCTGATGGAACTGGGCTGCTCACCACGGGCTGAGGCCCAGATTGGTGGAGGCGCGGCTGGGCTGAGGAAGAAGTGGCGCTGGGCTGGGCCTTGACTGCTGGGGCAAAGACGCGGTCAACGCGAGCGCTTTCCTCGCTCGCTCGACAGGAAGCAGAGCAACGACGGCGACTTGGCGCAGCTGCAGAAGGCGTCGGGGACGGGGAAACGGGCGGAGGTGGCCGGAGGAGCAGGAAACAACGAAGATGGCCGGGGCTCAACAGATCTGGCCAGGGATTGGACTTGGCGGGCGGCGCAGGACTTGAGGAGCTCGCCGTGGGGTTCGAAGCAGAGGACGACCGAACGGGCGGTGGCGCGGCTGGAAGCAGCAGATGCAGGGGAGGCCATGGCGCGAACGGGGGCTCCTATGTTCGTCCGGCAGAAAGATGGAGAGACCGTGAGGTTAGGGAGAGAGAAGAACCAGTGGAAGAAGGAGAGGGAGGCGATGAGGAGCTGCAGAAGGGCCAGCCTTGGAGGTTTGGGCTTGGGGCGACGAGCATCAGGGAGGCATGAGGCCTCGGGCGCCGGGCATCCACGAGCTCGGGGGCTACTCCACTGCGGGAGGACGGAGAGGACGAAGCAAGGCAGCGGTGGAGCATCTGGGCATGGGGAAGCGGCCTGGTGGCACTCCGGCGAGCTTGGTCGCAGGGACGTCCCGGTCCGGTGAGGCAGCAGGGTCGATGAGGGTGCGCACGAGGAGGAGCTCGGGCAGAGGCAGGGGCTCCTGGAAGCACACGGGAGCAGCGGCAGTCGGGCACGAAGTGCTCGGGGAGGGATCGAGCGGAGGAGCTCGGGGCCTCGGTTGCGGGATTGGGTGGATCGAGGGGAGGAGGTGGTTGGCTGGTTGGGTGGATCGAGGGGATCTGGAGGGATCCCGATGTGTGATTTGAGTGCGGCGGCGGCAAGGAGGAAGGATGGGACAGGATGCCTAAAAACTAGGGTTGCCTGCTATATATAGCATTGGATTTGGTTAGGGACTAATCGTACCCTCCGATTAAAATCGAACGGTCCGGATAGAAAGGTTAAGAAGACCAAAAATAAAAACGGAGATGTTTTATAGATGTTAGGGGATGATCCGGACACAATGGTAGCGACAGTCCGGTTCGGGTCCGGGACAACTTTCGTACGCGCGCGCAAGGTGGTCCGCGGGCTGACGAGAGAGGTTAGGTTGGGTCTGGCGGATTGTGAAGAGCGGGTTGGTCTGAGAGAAGAGGGGAGAGAAGCAGCCCGACACGGTTTCCGGAGACCGAAAACGTCCGACGTTAGACTGGCTATAATGCCGCTATATTTATACGTTGGGGCGTCAAACGGACTCCGAATGCGATGAAACTTGGCAGGCGGTCTACTGACACCAAAACAACACCGCACGCCAACTTTCATCCCATTCCGAGAACATTTTCCGGCCACTTAAAAATACTATTACGGACATGCCGCGGGCGCGTGCAAGTGTGGTTGATCTCAGAACGGACAAGGGAGAGAACTCGGAGAACTCGGACGGATGCAAGTTTCGAAAACATGATGATGCAATGCGGATGATGACATGGCAAGATGCGACACGCAAGCAAATGACAAAGCAACAACAGCGAATAACGGGAGGACAACTGGCGCATCGGTCTCGGGGCGTTACATTACAGTCGGAAGGCATTCAGCCTCAGGTGTGTTTGTCTTGTACCTTCAAACTTTGCATTAATAATACGGTTGAGTGCATCACTAGATGTAGAGGCCGGGGCTTGATCCCCATTTTGAGGCCGGTGACTTGCCAGTAATCGGCTGTGTGGGCTGAAAAGACAGTGGTTGTGGCCTTCTTGGGACCTAAGAGACGGTAGCCTCCCAGGGTCTACTTTTCCTCGTAGTCAGGGGCGACTGCGGACGCAGCTTCGTGGTCGTGGCGACGGGGGGCGTCCAACGCGGAGCACTATAGCTGTCGTCTTGGCGCGCGGCCGCCATCGACAGGGAGTTGGTCCGGCCCTCCGCGACAACGCCTTGGTGCACCGCCGCTGTGAACGTCTTGTCCGTTGGGCGAACAACATGTCGTGCATCTGCCATGGATGAGCAGTTAGATAGGCTGCCGGCGACGAGCTACTTCGGCGAGGCCATGGACGGGAGGTCGCCGCTGGGGCCTGCCGTTTGGCCGCCGCCGTTGGGTCTTTCGGCATGGCCGCCATAGACGAGCAGTCTGTCTCGTTGCGACGACGGCGACGAGCTCTGTCCATTTGCTGATCTACGTAGTTTAATCGACGTTAGATGGTTTAGTATGGATATAGAGGATCATATATGAGATACACGAATATGGATGACGCGATTTGAGGAGTGCCCGATCAGTGCCGCGGACACGCCGGGGCAGTTCCGCGGGCGTTGGAGAGCCCGGATTTGTCTAATCCAGCTGTAGAAGTTGTTAGGAACACCAACAAGCCATGGTCAGTCGTATTCAGCACGGTTACAATATGACTATCATTAAAAAACTTTGTAACGGGATTTATGATTTTGGTGTTGAAAACAGTGTTTATTTTTGGCAAACATGGTACAGAAGATGTTGGTTGCCCATGAAACAAATCTTTTTACAAAGTTATGTAGGCGAACGAGCGTCTTAATGGGGCCATTAAGGTAGAAAACCTTAAAACGCTATTCGTCCAAACGCAGTTTTTTTTTGAAGAAATAGTACAATGATCAACAACGTCCGCAGGTCAAAATCCAAGACAAAGAAAAACACACTGAAAAGAAAAATCTCCACGTCCATGGCCATGGTCAAAACTTTGGCAGGCCATTAAGAGAACCAGTTTGCAGGAGGTGAACATCATCCGTGACCAAACTATGGACAAAAGACAGCAGTGGTTGCAGGATGTGAACAACACCCGTGACCATACCATTTCTTCCATGAGCTGCCCACACCAAAGAGAGAGAGACAGAGTTCCCCTTCATCTCAGCTAAGACGAGTAGCGTCAGGTTGGAAAAATGAAGGAGAACGATAGTGCAGCTCAGCGCGAGGAGTTCGTCAACCACCCAAGTGTGTTTTTCAGCTGCATATCCCTTGCCAGTTTTCATTCGTATAAAAATATGCAATCACTGTGTATAGAGTTCTTGGCGGTAGATGCGGCAACAGGTGAAGCATCCATGTGTCCCAGCTTCTCCATAACTGGCAGCCAGATACCTTCAGATCACCAGTCAATCGACATGGATCTTGTTGAAGACGAGAACGACAGCAAACGAGCGGACGCCGCCGTGCCGCTGACCACGCCGGGCAACGATGGATGGATAAGACGGCAGAGGTAATAGTTTCCTAGAGAATGCAGTTTGTTCAAACCCGACGAACGGATGCAGCAGTATATATTGGCGATTAAAGCACTCCAACCAAAGAGATGCAGTTATGGCCATGGGCTGGCACTGCAACCAAATAACATAATCTTAACGACAAACTCATTTTTGGTGTGCATTCCATGGCCCTTTTGGATGAATAATGCGCACTCCCTAGCATAGCTTGCAAGACTGAAAAGAATGAAGGATTCATTGAAGCTCCTAACTGGGTATGCAATAAAAAACATGATGCCAACCGGGACATCCAGAACAAATGCAGTACTTTCCCGTCGGTGATGCAAAAGGTTCCAAACCAACGGCAGGTGATGCAGAAAAATGAAGGTTACACCTACTAGAAAATCCAGAGATGAATGGAACCTTTGAGAGTTACCAATGCAACAAAACCTACCCATTAGGCTTTCCTAAAAAGATCATGCACAAGGACCAATGCTAGAAAGCAGTTGCCCCCATTCCATGAATAAGCCTGCCATTTCAGAACCTAGCTTGCCATTTTCATCCACAACACCGTAAAGTTCCCCACATGCTTTCCTCTTTGGTAAATGTGATCTCCCATAATTCAACAATTGGGCACCTTATCCATACCAAAGTTCGGATCTCGATGCAAATCAACAGCACACACCTTAGTTCTTGTTGATAGCAAACCCATGCTCTCTCTCTCTCTCTCTCTCTCTCTCTATATATATATATATATATATATATATATATATATATATATATATATATATATATATATATGTGTGTGTGTGTGTGTGTGTGTGGTCGTGCGAGTAATTCGATGATATATATATGATCGGTTCTCCGAGAAATTCTATTTTTATATATGCTTAACGTGTACAATATTTAGTAGCATAAAATATGTTTGAAATGAAAAAGAATTAAATGGAAAACACAAAATTAAAAGGAAAAATAAACCATAAACCATAAACCCATAAACCCCTAAATCTTTTAGTCCCGGTTGGTGTAACCAACCAGGACTAAAGGCCCCCAGCCGCCCGGCGCGGGCTCGTGTCACGTGGTGGGCCTTTGTCCCGGTTCGTGACGAACCGACACTAAAGGGGGGGGGGGGTGCTACCTCTTGAGCACTGCGTTGGTTTTCCCTTAAAGAGGAAAGAGTGATGCAGTAAAGCAGCGTAAGTATTTCCCTCAGTTTTTGAGAACCAAGGTATCGATCCAGTAGGAGACCACGCACGAGTCCCTCGCACCTACACAAACAAATAAATCCTCGCAACCAACATGACAAGGGGTTATCAATCCCTTCACGGTCACTTACGAGAGTGAGATCTGATAGATATGATAAGATAATATTTTTGGTATTTTTATGATAAAGATGCAAAGTAAAATAAAAGGCAATAAAAATAGCTAAGTGTTGGAAGATTAATATGATGGAATATAGACCCGGGGGACATAGGTTTCACTAGCGGCTTCTCTCGAGAGCATAGTATTACGGTAGGTGAACAAATTACTGTTGAGCAATTGATAGAATTGAGCATAGTTATGAGAATATCTAGGTATGATCATGTCTATAGGCATCACGTCTGAGACAAGTAGACTGACTCCTGCCTGCATCTACTACTATTACTCCACACATCGACCACTATCCAGCATGTATCTAGAGTATTAAGTTCATAAGAACAGAGTAACGCTTTAAGTAAGATGACATGATGTAGAGGGATAAACTCACGCAATATGATATAAACCCCATCTTGTTATCCTCGATGGCAACAATACAATACGTGCCTTGCTGCCCCTACTGTCACTGGGAAAGGACATCGCAAGATTGAACCCAAAGCTAAGCACTTCTCCCATTGCAAGAAAGATCAATCTAGTAGGCCAAACCAAACTGATAATTCGAAGAGACTTGCAAAGATAACCAATCATACATAAAAGAATTCAGAGGAGATTCAAATATTGTTCATAGATAAACTTGATCATAAACCCACAATTCATCGGTCTCAACAAACACACCGCAAAAGAAGATTACATCGAATAGATCTCCACGAGAGAGGGGGAGAACATTGTATTGAGATCCAAAAAGAGAGAAGAAGCCATCTAGCTAATAACTATGGACCCGAAGGTCTGAGGTAAACTACTCACACATCATCGGAGAGGCTATGGTGTTGATGTAGAAGCCCTCCATGATCGATGCCCCCTCCGGTGGAGCTCCGAAAAAGGCCCCAAGATGGGATCTCACGGGTACAGAAGGTTGCGGCGGTGGAATTAGGTTTTTGGCTCCATATCTGGTAGTTTGGGGGTACGTAGGTATATATAGGAGGAAAAAGTACGTCGGTGGAGCAACGTGGGGCCCACAAGGGTGGAGGGCGCGCCTGGGGGGGGGGGGGTAGGTGCGCCCCTACCTCGTGCCCTCCTGGTTGATGTCTTGACGTAGGGTCCAAGTCCTCTGGATCACGTTCGTTTCGAAGATCATGTTCCCGAAGGTTTCATTCCGTTTGGACTCCGTTTGATATTCTTTTTCTACGAAACTCTGAAATAGGCAAAAAACAGCAATTCTGGGCTGGGCCTCCAGTTAATAGGTTAGTCCCAAAAGTAATATAAAAGTGTATAATAAATCCCATTAATGTCCAAAACAGAATATAATATAGCATGGAACAATAAAAAATTATAGATACGTTGGAGACGTATCAAGCATCTCCAAGTTTAATTCCAGCTCGTCCTCGAGTAGGTAAATGATAAAAACAGAATTTTGAATGTGGAATGCTACTTAGCATAATTTCAGTGTATTTCTCTTAATTGTGGTATGAATATTCAGATCCGAAAGATTCAAGACAAGAGTTTAATATTGACATAAAAATAATAATACTTCAAGCATACTAACTAAGCAATCATGTCTTCTCAAAATAACATGGCCAAAGAAAGTTATCCCTACAAAATCATATAGTCTGGCTATGCTCTATCTTCACCACACAAAGTATTTAAATCATGCACAACCCCGATGACAAGCCAAGCAATTGTTTCATACTTTTGATGTTC
This sequence comes from Aegilops umbellulata, assembly GCA_032464435.1. Lineage (NCBI taxonomy): Eukaryota > Viridiplantae > Streptophyta > Magnoliopsida > Poales > Poaceae > Aegilops > Aegilops umbellulata. The sequence goes on from CP136060.1 coordinate 216,916,609, forward strand.
TCAAACTTTTTCATTCTTCACGCAATACATGAGCGTGAGCCATGAACATAGCACTATATATGGAATAGAATGGTGGTTGTGGAGAAGACAAAAAGGAAGAAGATAGACTCACATCAACTAGGCGTATCAACGGGCTATGGAGATGCCCATTAATAGATATCAATGTGAGTGAGTAGGTATTGCCATGCAACAGATGCACTAGAGCTATAATTATATGAAAGCTCAACAAAAGAAACTAAGTGGTTGTGCATCCAACTCGCTTGCTCACGAAGACCTAGGGCATTTAGAGGAAGCCCATCATTGGAATATACAAGCCAAGTTCTATAGTAAAAAATTCCCACTAGTATATGAAAATGATATCATAAGAGACTCTCTATCATGAAGATCATGGTGCTACTTTGAAGCACAAGTGTGGTAAAAGGATAGTAACATTGTCCCTTCTCTCTTTTTCTCTATTTTTTTTCTTCGGGCCTTTTTTCTCTTTTTTATAGCCTCTCCTTTTTTTAGTCCGGAGTCTCATCCCGACTTGTGGGGGAATCATGGTCTCCATCATCCTTTCCTCACTTGGGACAATGCTCTAAAAAATGATGATCATCACACTTTTATTTACTTACAACTCATAAATTACAACTCAATACTTAGAACAAAATATGACTATGTGAATGCCTCCGGCGGTGTACCGGGATATGCAATGAATCAAGAGTGACATGTATGAAAGAATTATGAACGGTGGCTTTGCCACAAATACGATGTCAACTACATGATCATGTGAAGCAATATGACAAAGATGGAGCGTGCCATAATAATCAGAACGATGGTAAGTTGCATGGCAATATATCTCGGAATGGCTATGGAAATGCCATGATAGGTAGGTATGGTGGCTGTTTTGAGGAAGGTATGTGGGTGTATGATACCGGCGAAAAGTGCGCGGTATTAGAGAGGCTAGCAATGGTGGAAGGAAGAAAGTGCGTATAATCCATGGACTCAACATTAGTCATAAAGAACTCATATACTTATTGCAAAAATATACAAGTTATCGAAGCAAAGTATTACGCGCATGCTCCTAGGGGGATAGATTGGTAGGAAAAGACCATCGCTTGTCCCCGACCGCCACTCATAAGGAAGACAATCAAAAAATAAATCATGCTCCGACTTCATCACATAACGGTTCACCATACGTGCATGCTACGGGAATCACAAACCTTAACACAAGTATCTCTTAAATTCACAACTACTCAACTAACATTACTCTAATATCACCATCTTTATATCTCAAAACAATTATAAAGCGTCAAACTTCTCATAGTATTCAACACACTCAAAAGAATTTTTTTACTAATCTTGGATGCTTATTACCTTAGGACAAATTTCTCAATTTAAGCAAATTATCATGCTGTTTTGTAGGACTCTCAAAATAATCTAAGTGAAGCATGAGAGAACAATAGTTTCTATAAAACAAATCCACCACCGTGCTCTAAAAGGTATAAGTGAAGTACTAGAGAAAAAACTACTCCCTCCGTCCGGAAATACTTGTCAGAGAAATGCATAAAAATGAATGTATCTAGAACTAAAATACATCTAGATACATCCATTGCTCCGACGAGTATTTCCGGACGGAGGGAGTATATAACTCAAAAGATATAAGTGAAGCACATAGAGTATTCTAACAAATTCCGAATCAAGTGTGACTCTCTCAAAAGGTGTGTACAACAAGGATGATTGTGGTAAACTAACAAATAAAGACTCAAATAATACAAGACACTCAAAGCAAAACACAGATCATGTGGTGAATAAAAATATAGCTCCAAGTAAAGTTACCGATGGAAATAGACGAAAGAGGGGATGCCTTCCGGGGCATCCCCAACTTTGGCTTTTAGGTGTCCTTAGATTATCCTGGGGTGCCTTGGGCATCCCCAAGCTTAGGCTCTTGCCACTCCTTGTTCCATAATCCATCAAATCTTTCACCCAAAACTTGAAAACTTCACAACACAAAACTTAGCAGAAAATCTCGTGAGCTCCGTTAGCGAAAGAAAACAAAAGACCACTTCAAGGTACTGTAATGAACTCATTCTTTATTATATTGGTGTTAAACCTAATGTATTTGAACTTATCTATTGTTTATAAACTATTTTACTAGCCATAGATTCATTAAAATAAGCAAACAACACATGAAAAACAGAATCTGTCAAAAACAGAACAGTCTGTAGTAATCTGTAACTAACATAAACTTCTGGAACTCCAAAAAACCTACCAAAATAGTACGACCTAGACAATTTGTTTATTGATCTTCTGCAGTTGGAATCAATATTTTATCACGTTCTGGTGATTTTTAACAATTATTTTCGTGAACAGAAAGTTTCTGGAATTTTCAGCAAGATCAAATAACTATCATCTAAGTAGATCCTATAGGTTAAAATTGGCGCAAAGACTAATTTAAACATAAAAACACATCTAACCAGAGGCTAGATCAAATATTTATTCTTAAACAGAAGCAAAAGGCAAAAAACTAAAAATAAAATTGGGTTGCCTCCCAACAAGCGCTATCGTTTAACTCCCCTAGCTAGGCATAATAGCAAGGATAGATCTAGGTATTGCCATCTTTGGTAGGCAATACATAAGTGGCTCTCATAATAGATTCATAAGGTAATTTTATTTTCTTTCTAGGGAAGTGTTCCATGCCTTTCCTTAATGGAAATTGGAATCTAATATTTCATTCGTTCATATCAATAATTGCACCAATCATTCTAAGGAAAGGTCTACCAAGAATAATAGGACATGAAGGATTGCAATCTATGTCAAGAACAATAAAATCTATGGGCACATAGTTCCTATTTGCAACAATAAGAACATCATTAATTCTTCCCATAGGTTTCTTAATAGTGGAATCCGCAAGGTGCAAGTTTAAAGAGCAATCATCAAATTCACAGAAACCTAGCAAATCGCATAAAGTTTTTGGAATCGTGGAAACACTAGCACCCAAATCACACAAAGCATAGCATTCATGATCTTTAATTTTAACTTTAATAGTAGGTTCCCATTCATCATAAAGTTTTCTAGGGATAGAAACTTCCAACTCAAGTTTTTCTTCATAAGATTGCATCAAAGCATCAACGATATGTTTGGTAAAGGCTTTATTTTGACTATAAGCATGTGGAGAATTTAGCACAGATTGCAACAAGGAAATACAATTTATCAAAGAGCAATTATCATAATTAAATTCCTTGAAATCTAAAATAGTTGGTTCATTAATATCTAGAATTTTGATCTCTTCAATCCCACTTTTATCAATTTTAGCATCAAGATCTAAAAACTCCAAATTTTTTGGAACGCCTTCTAGGTAAAGGTGGATCATATTCAGTCTCATCATTATCAAGATTCGTATTGCAAAACAAAGATTTAATAGGAGACACATCAATAACTTTTAGATCTTCATCTTTGTTTTCATAAAAATTAGAAGAACACGCTTTCACAAAGCAATCTTTCTTAGCATGCATCCTAGCGGTTCTTTCTTTGCACTCATCAATGGAAATTCTCATGGCTTTGAGAGACTCATTGATATCATGCTTAGGAGGAATAGATCTGAGTTTCAAAGAATCAACATCAAGAGAAATTCTATCAACGTTCCTAGCCAATTCATCAATCTTAAGCAACTTTTCTTCAAGCGAAGCATTGAAATTCTTTTGCGAATTCATAAATTCTTTAACACTAGTCTCAAATTCAGAAGGTATCTTATTAAAATTTCCATAAGAATTGTTGTAGGAATTACCATAATTATTAGAGGAATTACTAGGATACGGCCTAGAATTAAAGTTTCCTCTATACGCGTTGTTACCAAAATTATTCCTACCAACAAAATTCACATCCATAGATTCATATTATTCTCAATCAAAGTAGACAAAGGCATATCATTAGGATCAGAAGAAACACTTTTATTAGCAAATAATTTCATAAGTTCATCCATCTTTCCACTCAAAACATTAATTTCTTCTATCACATGCACTTTTTTATTAGTGGATCTTTCGGTGTGCCATTGAGAACAATTAACCATAATATTATCTAGGAGTTTAGTAGCTTCTCCTAAAGTGATTTCCATAAAAGTGCCTCCCGCAGCCGAATCTAAAAGATTTCTAGAAGCAAAATTCAATCCGACATAATTTTTTTGTATAATCATCCACAAATTCAAACCATGTGTCGCGCAATTATGTATCATTAATTTCATCCTCTCCCAAGCTTGTGCAACATGTTCATGATCAAGTTGCTTAAAATTCATAATACCATTTCTAAGAGAGATGATCTTAGCGGGAGGAAAATACTTAGAGATAAAAGCATCTTTGCACTTATTCCAAGAATCAATACTATTTTTAGGCAAAGATGAAAACCAAGCTTTAGCACGATCTCTAAGCGAAAAAGGAAATAGCTTCAATTTAAGAATATCATTGTCCACATCTTTATTCTTTTGCATATCACACAAATCAACGAAGCTATTTAGATGGGTAGCGGCATCTTCACTAGGAAGGCCGGCGAATTGATCTTTCATGACAAGATTCAATAAAGCAGTATTGATTTCACAAGATTTAGTATCGGTAAGAGGAGCAATAGGAGTGCTAAGGAAATCATTGTTGTTGGTATTGGTGAAGTCACACAATTTAGTATTATCTTGAGCCATCGTGACAAGCAACCAATCCAACACACGAGCAAACAAGAAGCGAGCGAGAAAAATGCGAACGGAAAAGAGAGGGCGAATAAAACGGCAAGGGTGAAGTGGGGGAGAGGAAAACGAGAGGCAAATGGCAAATAATGTAATGCGGGAGATAAGGGTTTGTGATGGGTACTTGGTATGTTGACTTTTGCATAGACTCCCTGGCAATGGCGCCAGAAATCCTTCTTGCTACCTCTTGAGCACTACGTTGGTTTTCCCTTGAAGAGGAAAGGGTGATGCAATAAGCAGCGTAAGTATTTCCCTCAGTTTTTGAGAACCAAGGTATCAATCTAGTAGGAGACCACACATGATTCCCTAGCACCTACACAAACAAATAAATCCCCGCAACCAACGCAATAAGGGGTTGTCAATCCCTTCACGGTCACTTACGAGACTGAGATCTGATAGATATGACAAGATAATATTTTTGGTATTTTTATGATAAAGATGCAAAGTAAAACAAAAGGCAATAAAAACAGCTAAGTGTTGGAAGATTAATATGATGGAAAATAGACCCGGGGGCCATAGGTTTCACTAGCGGCTTCTCTCGAGAGCATAAGTATTACGGTGGGTGAACAAATTACTGTTGAGCAATTGATAGAATTGAGCATAGTTATGAGAATATCTAGGTATGCTCATGTATATAGGCATCCCGTCTGAGACAAGTAGACTGATTCCTGCCTGCATCTACTACTATTACTCCACACATCGACCGCTATCCAACATGCATCTAGAGTATTAAGTTCATAAGAATAGAGTAACGCTTTAAGTAAGATGACATGATGTAGAGGGATAAACTCATGCAATATGATATAAACCCCATCTTGTTATCCTCGATGGCAACAATACAATACGTGCCTTGCTGCCCCTACTGTCACTGGGAAAGGACACCGCAAGATTGAACCCAAAGTTAAGCACTTCTCCCATTGCAAGAAAGATCAATCTAGTAGGCCAAACCAAACTGATAATTCAAAGAGACTTGCAAAGATAACCAATCACACATAAAAGAATTCAGAGGAGATTCAAATATTGTTCATAGATAAACTTGATCATAAACCCAGAATTCATCGGTCTCAACAAACACACCGCAAAAGAAGATTACATCGAATAGATCTCCACGAGAGAGGGGGAGACCATTGTATTGAGATCCAAAAAGAGAGAAGAAGCCATCTAGCTAATAACTATGGACCCAAAGGTCTGAGGTAAACTACTCACACATCATCGGAGAGGCTATGGTGTTGATGTAGAAGCCCTCCGTGATCGATGCCCCCTCCGGCGGAGCTCCGAAAAAGGCCCCAAGATGGGATCTCACGGGTACAGAAGGTTGCGGCGGTGGATTTAGGTTTTTGGCTCCATATCTGGTAGTTTGGGGGTACGTAGGTATATATAGGAGGAAGAAGTACGTCGGTGGAGCAACATGGGGCCCACGAGGGTGGAGGGCGTGCCTGGGGGGGGGGGGGGTAGGCGCGCCCCCTATCTCGTGCCCTCCTGGTTGATGTCTTGACGTAGGGTCCAAGTCCTCTGGATCACGTTCGTTCCGAAAATCACGTCCCCGAAGGTTTCATTCCGTTTGGACTCCGTTTGATATTCTTTTTCTGCGAAACTCTGAAATAGGCAAAACATAGCAATTCTGGGCTGGGCCTCCGGTTAATAGGTTAGTCCCAAAAATAATATAAAAGTGTATAATAAATCCCATTAATGTCCAAAACATAATATAATATAGCATGGAACAATAAAAAATTATAGATACGTTGGAGACGTATCAGGGGCCTTTAGTCCCCACCCTTTAGTGCCAATTGCAGAACCGGTACTAAAGGTCCTTATGAACTGGGACTAAAGCCCGATTCTGCACTAGTGAGACCTCTCAGCCGCCGAGTATGCGCGCCGCATAAAACTGCTCACTACCGGGCTCGCTGATATTAACCACGCCATCGCCGAGGTCGACCTCACCACCTGATACATCTCCAACGTATCTATAATTTTTGATTGTTCCATGCTATTATATTATCCATCCTGAATGTTTTATATTCATTATTATGCTATTTTACATCATTTTTAGGACTAACCTATTAACCTAGTGCCAAGTGACAATTGCTGTTTTCCCTTGTTTTTGTCTTTTACAGAAAATCAATACCAAACAGAGTCCAAACGGAATGAAACTTTTTGAGGATTTTTCTTGGACCAGAAGACACCCAGGAACCTTCGGGAGGAGGTCAGGGGGGCCACAGATTGGTGAGAAGCTCAGAGGGCGCGCCCTAGGGGGGGGGGCAGCACGCCCCCAGGGTTGTGGGCCCCCCTGAGGCTCCTCTAACCCTAATATTTTCTCTATAAATACCCAAATATTCCCCGTATACCAGAGGGCACACCAACAATACTTTTCCGCCGCCGCAAGTTTCTGTCCTCGTGAGATCCCATCTGGAGACCTGTTTTGATACTCCATTGAAGGGGGATTTGATCACGGAGGGCTTCTGAGGGAGACCTGGACTAGCTAAGGGGTCCTCAGGCTGCTGTCTCATCTTTCATGGGCCGGACAGGTGGGCCGCATTACAACTGCTGGAAGGCCGGACTGCGAGGCAGCTTCGTATCCGGACAGGAGATCTTGGGTGCCTTGGTGTGTCCTCCAAGTCAAGATATAAGCTACGGCATGTTTATTCCCTTGTTGTAACCAATCATATGTAACCCTAGTACGCCTGGTGTCTATATAAACCAAAGGGTTTAGTCCGTAGAGGCTAGAACAACAACCATCATCCTACTAGCCTAGGGTTTTAGTTCATCTGATCTCGTGGTAGATCGACTTTGTAATCCTCGTATACACTTCAATATAATCAAGAAGGACGTATGGTTTTACCTCTTAGAGAGGGCCCGAACCTGGGTAAACATCGTGTCCTTCGTCCCTTGTTCCCCAATGATCCAAGATCCACAGCTCGGGACCCCCTACTCAAGATCTGCCAGTTTTGACGCCGACATTGGTGATTTTATTGGGAGTTCCGCTGTTGGGTTACCAACAGGATTAATAGCTCGCCTATTCATCAATGACGCCGTCCATGCCAGGGACATCTTTGTCCACGACAAAGTTTTTGCGTTCGGCAATGTTGTACTGCGCACCGATCCGACCAGCCTCCTCGGCCAGGTTGGAAACTTTGCCCCGGCCAGGAGATCAGGTTCGTGAACCTAGAGTTCACTTCTGACTCCCGGGGAGATCTAACTCTATCAAAACCTTCAGCTCCCCTCGAAAAACTCACTAATCCCGATGCTTTGACTTCGGGAGTGGTAAACCAGACGGGGACTGATGTTACACGGAGCCCGGCCTCAAGGCCCGACCCCGTTAGTTCGACCGAGCTAGTTCCGGCTGAACACCTCCTGGGCACAACCTCGAACGTCCCCGGAGCGCCTGTACTATAGGCCAATCTCGAATATTCAGAGGGCATAGACCCATCAGACCTTTCATCATTGAACGATCTATTAGACCGGATCCGAGCAATGGGAATCTTCGACGGCTAGTCCTTGGTCTACGATCAGACCGGGCTCAAGCCCGATAAAAGGAAAATTTATATCCCACCCATCACACACCTCATCGCCACCATCGAGGAATTTGCGGAAGGCTCACAGTCACCAAAGCTAAAAACTAGCTACGTCCGGGTTGGTGATGGTCTCGCCCAGGCTTTGGGCCGTGAGTCAGATGTTTGCCCTGAAAAAAGCCCGAAACCAAGCCTTGACTTGAAACACGACCCTGAATCTGCGCTGCAGTATGCAGACAGTCCGGATCCAGAACTCGGCATATCGGATATCCTGGGGGCTTGACTTCGTCGCCAAAGTTCCGGATACACAACCCGCTGAAATGCGAAGTTTTTTCTCACCCACCCCCACATCGAGTACTCCCCAAGTAACTCAGCAAACCCTAACGTATGGGACTTGATGTACGTCAAGCAGTAGCCCGGAGAAAAGGTCCATCATTACTGGGCTAGATTCATCCTGGTCAAAGATAAGATGATAGACTGCTGCGATCAAGAAATAATAGCAACCTTTCGGTTCAACTGCCGGGACGAAGGAATCTTGAATGCCCTCGCCCATCATATGTGCAAATCTTCACTGAACTATTGGACCTAGTACGCAAAATTGCGCCATGGAAAGCACCTAGAAAGCACAACGAATGCGCATAGAATCAACCCATGCCCAACAATCCAGACAATCTTAGGCAAAACGCGTACACCCACGGCGGTTGCCTGAACACGAGCCCGCTGAAAAGAAGAATAGACCCCTCGCCGGACCTAGAACAGTCCTGGATGAGCTTCTACACAAACCATGCCCCATACACTCGGCCTTGCTGAACACAAATCTAACCCACATGCTTTGAGCTTGTTGAGTGGTGAGGCAGGTGGCCAAGAGCGGCGAAGCTATCCTTGGACTCACACTCCCCAGTAGACGATCGGCAACACCCCCATACAGTGACAATGATGTTCTGATGATATATGAGATATTCTCCTCAAATAATCAGAGGAAAAGAGCCTTTTGAGAGCTCGACCAAGTCCAGGAGGTTATAACTGCAAACGCATGGATGGTGTCACAGCCCCAGTTTAGGCCTTGCCTGCCTTTGGTTTGCATCCATGCGTCATGTTTAAATCTTGAAAGAAATTTGAAATGGGGATGCTTAAACCCTAGCACTAAATGGAAATCAATAGGTTCAACCAAAATATTTTAGTGAACGCAAAGTGGCTTTCAAAAATGTTCATCATTTTTGGAAAAATACTGGAAACAGTAACCAGAGGTGATGCACATTTTTCCATGACACATTTGGTCACTGAATTAAATCTTATTATATTTGCATTTGGGCATTTAAACGCTATAAAATATTTTAAATGCTCAAATAATCATAAACTAAAATGTTTACTGTTGGATATATTATAAACAGTAGCCAGGATTAGTTTCATGATTTTTGGTAATGTCTTAGCATTTTAATTAAGTCAAAACAAATGCAGAAGAATTAGAAAACATTAATAAAAACAGAAACTAAAACAGAGGGAGAGAAAGGCTTACCTGGACTTACCTGCAGCCCACCTAGCGCCCCACCTGGCCCAGCACTGTGGCTGAGGCCCAGCCCAACTCCCCACCGTCTTCAACCTCTGCCAGTAGGCAGAGGCGTGTCGACGCGCGCGCGCCCGAGCTCCACCTCCTGCTTCCACCTCCTCCTGCCTTCCTGCTCGCCTCGCCGACCCCCTGGAGACACCACGCGACCCCCTCGACGCTCCCCTCTCTCTCCCGTGCCTCGTCCCCTCCTCTGCTCTCTCTCCCGCGCAGCCCGAGCGGAGCTCGTCGCCACCGCTCGCCGTAGCCAAGGCCACATGCCCTCCCTCGCCTCGCCGACGTGTCCACGGCCTCCGCCATCGTCCGCTGCTCCGCCCCACCCTGGGCCCAAGCGCTGGGACGGCCTGCATCGCTGGCTGCCTCGTCTTCTTCCTCCTCGGTCGCCGGAAGCCACACGCGCCGATTCGCCGCCGTCTCCGCCTCCCCGAGCTCGTCGTCTACCTCATCCGAACCACAGTGAGCTCCTGCATGTTTTGCCCCTAATCCCGTGGCTTGCCGCTCGCCGTAGCCGTCGTTTCATAGCTGGCCGTAGCACGCCGCCGCCTGAGCTCGTCGTCGGCGTAGCTCCGGTGACCATTAGGTCACCCCGGCGTGCCTAACCTGCTCCCCGCTTCGCGTAGCGCTCCGCTAGCCCATCGCCTCGCTCGTTAACACACCGCAGCGCTAACCGCACCAGCCCCGAACTCCGGCAGCCGCCGCGGGTTCCACTCCGGCTAACTCCGGCCACCCCCGCACCTCCCGTTGGTCTCCCTAGATGCGCACAGGCACGGGCTGTCCTCTGGTGCCCCTGGCGCGTGGATCCGTCGCCTCTGGCAAGTTCCGAGCGGACTCCGCCGCGGCTTGGGCTCGTCGCCGGCGACAATCCGGCGTGCTGACGTGGCGCCGTCATTAGTGGCTAATGACGCCACTAACTAACCCCCTCTCTCACTGACACCTGGGCCCCACACCCTAATTAACCCCAGTTTTATTTCTGCTACGGGGTACCTCAACAGACCGATTAGTGTGCTTATTCCGACCAAAAGGACATCGGGAATGGAAGGAAAGGATTTGCAAATGCATCAGACTAGTTGGAAACCTGGGATGACTCGGACAGCATAACGGCTGTAAATGCTCAGAAAAAGATTTGAGACATTCACAACAGTTTGCATAGACACTCAACAACATCATATCAAAGTTCTGCGACCAGTTATGAGCATATGGAAGTAGTAGGAACTGAACTGAGGTTTAATCCAACAATCTTAGGCAACTACGGTTTAGTAACACGTCATCCTGATAGATAGATGAGAAGCCTATTTCTTAAACCCCGTAGAAGAGAAGAGGATGACTCAGATCAGAAGGCCATGAGGTATAAGGAGTAAAAAGAGCCTTACGTTCCCTTCCACAATCAATTCCCTTATATAACTAAAGCATTTCTAGACTCAACTTCGACCAGTTTGGCTTGGTAATCCTACAGGAAGTCAGGCTCTGATACCAACGCTGTCAGGACCCCGATCCTAAGTCACACCGATCCAGCATGTAACACATCATATCACTTTGTGTCCTCACGCACGGTGTTCCCACGGGTGCCACCTTACCTGGCCCGGGACCGTTTGCGCCTTTTGGCTCACGTATATGATAGTGTCGCTAGCATTCATATGACAGAGAACCCGGGCCGACATGGCTAGTCGTGAACCCAAAGCGGCGCTAACCTATGAGGACAGGCATACATGAATCACATCGAGCATGTCGGTCATCAACGTGTGAATCCGGGCTGTAGCACTGGGCTAACAGGACTCCGGTAACCCGGGCTGTAGCAGGCTAGGCAGGACTCCGGATGTCACCGCGTGACATTTCCCCGAAGGGACAGACACAGGAACGAAGTGAATCACATGCCGGCCAGTCAAGTGTTCCGAGCAGTAGTGCTGGGCTAGCAGGACTCCGGTGAACCGGGCTGTAGCGGACTTCTATCGCTCCGAAGCACTAGACTACATTTCCCCATATGATAGGCTGCCAAGGATAAACAACTAGATAGTCGGATCCCACCCATACCAAGCATTTCAATCATACACACAATATGCCCGATATGAGTAGATACAACATGGCATCACAACAAGACTCTACGACTCCAAATATTTATTCATTAGGCTCCGAAGAGCGAGATATTACAAACATGGGTCTCATGACCCGACATTCAGAGCATACAAGTCAAACACATGCGGAAGCTTAACATGTCTGAGTACAGACATCTACAAATGAAAAAGGCTGAGAAGCCTGACTATCTACCAGATCCTGCCGAGGGCACAAGAACGTAGCTGAGGTATCAAGCTAAACGTCGAAGTCCAAGCGGTACTACTAGCGAGACTGAAGTCTCTCTGCAAAAAACATAAAATAGGCAAACGTGAGTACAAACGTACTCAGCAAGACTTACATCAGAACTAGCTACATATGCATCAGTTTCAATGAAGGGGGTGGTGGAGTTTGACTGCAGCAAGCCAGCTTTAACTCGGTGGCTATCCTGAACTACAACTGCAAGCGACTCTTTTGAGGTGGCGCACACGAGTCCACATATTCACCATACCAATACACCACTATGGATCCACTTCCGTCTCCCTACGAGAAGGCCATCCATAGCACTCACGCTTATCTTGCGTATTTTAGAGTATCCACTTTCACTTGTCTATGAACTGTTATAGGCAACCCAGAAGTCCATTACCGCGGACACGGCTATTCGAATAGATGATGTTAACCCTGCAGGGGTGTACTTCTTCACACACGCTCTCACCACTTACCGCCGTTTACACGACATGTACTCGGCAACCTTCAAGCGGAAGCCCAGCGAGGGTGTCGGCCACAACCTACCTAAACACTCAAGCCTCTAGTCCAGGTTTATCGCCTATTCGGGTTCCATCCATGAGGAGATCCGGCCGGAGTTTCGCTCACAGCCCCAAACGATGTGTGCAGGGTTCCCGGGACACCAAACGGGCGCCCGGTACACGGTGCCACGTGCCTACCGCAACACAGCCCACCCCTACGGTCAGCGCTGCGTGCGGCCCCCAGCATACTACAAACACCAGAAACTACTTTGCAACTCCTGGACAGAGGACAAGGGTGATCAAGAAGCCGAGAGGGTCCATTGGTTTCGGGCCCAATGCGTGGTAGTAACTGTTTCATGGATCACAAACACAGAACTCAGTTCCTGAGGACGGCTTCAATGAGACAACCCACCATGTACTCCTACATGGCCTCTCACCAATACCTTTACCAAAACGTGTTCACACACTTAGCTCACACACAGTGGGGCATGTTCATCACCATTCTAATTCATTCCCGATGAATCAGACCTGACTCAACTCTAAGCAGTAGCAGGCATGACAAACAAGCATGAATGAGTAGGCACATCAGGGCTCAAACAACTCCTACTCATGCTAGTGGGTTTCATTTAATTACTGTGGAATGACAGGTCATGCAAAGGATAAAGGGGTTCAGCTACCGCAGCAAGTAACACATGAATCGTTGTTGTCCTAATGCAATAAAAGAGAGCAGGGGCGAGAGAGTGGGATGTTATCGGAATGAACAAGGGGTTTTTGCTTGCCTGGCACTTCTGAAGATAATATAGTTCTTCATCGGTGTCATCGATCTCATCGTCGGCACATCGTCTATCGAGAGGGGACAATTACCGGCAACAGAGAAGGAAACACAATCAATGCAATGCGACAATATGATGCATGATCATTACATGGCAAAATGATGTGATTTGAGCTAATGCAGCTATCAAGAGAAGGGTTTGAGTTGATTTGAACCAAAGGTTCAAATTCAGAATCAAACTATGAATTTATAAAGTGTATTATCATGTTTTCATCTAAACAGCAAGGTTAAGTTGCTTAGTCATGCATGAGAATGGTACAGATGGATAGATTGGATTTTTCTGATCATTTTTCATATATAAATCTTTGCATTTGGAGATACGGTTGAATTTCTATGAATTTTAGAAGTTTAGGGCATTTTCTGAAATTTCCTATATAAGAATAAATCCAGAAAAGGATTTACTGCGTCAGCCTGACGTCAGTGTGACGTCAGCAAGTCAACACGGGCTGGTCCGGGTCAAACCTGACCAGTGGGGTCCACTGGTCAGTGTCCCAGTCTGGTTTGGGTCACTGGTAAGTGGGGCCGGCCAAGGGCCATGTCAGCGGGGTCAACGCCGACGCGTGGGGCCACTATGGTTAATTTAAACTAAACACGAATTAAGCTGTGGTTAATTAAATATAGTTTAGCAACTAAACTAATTTGGCAGGAACCTGGGCCCACCTGCCATTGACAAAGGGGGTCATTAGGTTAGTGTTAATGGGGGGGGGGGGTTTGACCGGCGTTAAGCCGCTGGCGAGGAGCAGAGGCGGCGGCGAGGCTCGGGTTTCGCCTACAGACTGCGGTTTGAGCCGCGGTTGGTCTCTACGGCGAGCTGGAGCTCGCGCGCATCTATCGGTGGCGGTGGGAGGGCGCGAGGTGGCCGGAGTTGAGCACGGCGTCGACCTCGGCGGCGGCCGGAGTTCGGGTTGTGTGCGCGGGTGACGCTGCGGGGTGCAAGCGGCAGAGGAAGGCGCTAGCGAGGCTCAGAGCGGTGCGGCAAGCTCGGTGGACACGCGCCCGGGACCAAATGGTCACCGGAGCGTCGTCGGTGGTGAGCATGGGCGGTGGCCGGAGATCGGGCGCGGTGGGAACGGCGGCTACGGCGGCCAAACGAGCACGGGAGCTAGGGAAAAAGGAAGAGGAGCTCACAGCGAAGCCAGAGGAGGTCTCAGCGGGCTCGGGGACGCATCGGAGACCGCGAATGGGCGCCGGCGATCTTCGGTGCCCGTCGGTGAAGACGACGGCGATGGCGTCACTGCAGGGCTTCCGGGGACTCAATCTTTGGCGTGGAGATGCGGTTCTCGTCTGCGGTGCTTAAGGCCACGGTGGTTTGGCACGGGAACGGCGGTGGCTGCGGTGGTGGCGAGCGGCGTCGGCGGTTGCGCTCGGACGCGGGAGGGAGAGAAAGCAGAGGAGGGGAGAGGCACGGGAGAGAGTGGGAGGGTTCCAGGGGGGTGGCGTGGCGTTGCGGGGGACGTCCAGGGGAGGAGGAGGCAACTAGGCAGGGAGGAGGTGGCCGCGGCGTGTGCCGGCGTGCGTCGGGCGCGTGCTCGTCCTCCTGGCAGAGAGGAAGACGACAGGGAGGGGGGGGGAACAGGTGGGCTGGGCCTAGCTGGGCCGGTCCTGTTGGGCCACCAGGTAAGTGGACCAGGTAACTCTCCCTCTCTCTTTTATTTCCAGTTTTCTATTCTATCATTTGTTTTGATTTAGTTTTAGAAACTAAATCATTTTTGCTGCTTCTGTAAATTATTGTATGGACTAGAGATATTAGTATAAAGCCCCACAACAATTTCCAGAATTATTGGATCATATCTGAAATATATTAAATATAAATCCAATGCAAATAATTATTGAATTAATTCCAAATGCCCAAAATAAATATTTCTGAGACTCCAAAAATATTGGTTTGAGTTTTACCTCTTGCCAATATTTTTATAGCTTGACAGGAACATTTTCTTGGGTTTATTTGAAACAATTTTTAATGTTGATCATTTTTTTTAAAAGGCTTCTGAGGCTTTCCACTTTCCCCAATTCAACTTTCATAAATATGTACATGATGCATGAGTGCTTGTGCAACTAGTTACAACCAATTCTAGGGTTGTGATAGCTCACCCCCACTAAACAAGAATCTCGTCCCGAGATTCAAGACGTGAGGTAAGAAGACAGAGGGGGCACAAAGCTAACACGGTCTTCACGATCCAACTGTCCTGCTCAGAGATGTTGATTAATTGCTTCAAACTGATTTTGACATCCATGCTTTGAGATCTTCATCCAACACGATGGTGACAGAAAGAAACTCTATAGAAAACGATCTCCTCGAAGATCGAGCATTCAGGATTAACTTGTGGAATGAGATGTTGGAACATCTCGAGTTGAGGCACAAAACGCATCGTGAGGGACGGAAGAATAACAACGGGGTTTGATTTGATGGGCAAAATTTCCACACTTAGAAAGATGGTGGAGGGTGTCACGGTAGCGAGGAAAATTGCCATGATTCCATAACGGGGCACCTCAGGGAAGGTGACTCGAAGAACTATCCCCTTAAGTGGCAAAAAGAATTACTTTTGATCCATAGATCATTAAAACTCTCTATTCCAGCCTAAGGCAATCACAAACGATCGTTTGAAGGAGTTCGGAAAGGTGACATACTCGGACTAGGTTGGATGATGTGGACTACCTTGTTGAAGACAACGCAATGAATGATTTTGCTTATCACCGGAAATGGATGGGACCCATGACATGACCACTTTTGAAAATGATTCTAAACCGTAATTGCTGAGGTGCAAGCTGGGAACAAAATGCAAATGCTGGAAATGATTCTGGTAACTGGGAAGAAAACTCAACAGTCGAGAGTGATTCCCCTGTTTGAGTGGGTATAGGGTAACCGAAAAACTAAGAGCACGAGAGTTCCTAGGGAGCAACTTCTGCAATAAGTCGCACAAAATTCCCATAGAGAAGATGGTCAAATAGTACAATCAAGATACTACCATGATAGATCTTCCGGCTAGGTGTGTCGGCCAGACATCAACCTTGTCGAGACCTACATAATAGATCTTGGAAAAATTCCAACCATCATATCTGCCTGAGATTCAGATCTGGTTGGAGACAGGATATTTCAGACATCACGTCTGGAAAAGGAAGGTTGCAACACAAACCGACGAGATGACGTTGCGAGATTCTCGGGAAATGAACTGCGGTAGTAAGCTCCAAAACATGAGCTGGTTCTGCTACACACATGTGAACACGCTGTCCCAGACAAGTATGATCACGTAGTAGTCTTAAGATGAAACACTACCGAGTTCAGGTGGGGAACCGTCATTGAGATAACGAAGTCTTGTGCATATCCGTCTGGGCCCTTCAGGATTAACACTTGAACTTCTTATCCTAGAACAAATCAATCAGTGGCTTGGTGTGGTAGGGATTCATATAGAATGAAGGTTGCAAGTCTCCAGACCACAGAATACTTCGCACAAGTGCATGACTGACCTGGGATGATTCCAGAGGAAACAAAACAAACTTTCTCAAATTCATGGCGGCAACTTACACCTAATGCACTTGAATTCGAGGAAGTCACTTCTTCCATCCAAGCATAAGCTTCATGAGCGGAATGCGAAGGCATTGCTTACAAAGTTTCCAACACTAGGTTGATGTTCAACATGAATCATGGGGGAGACAAAATGCTGCTGATGGGCTCAACAACAACTCATCGGAATTTCCATATCACTGGACTTCCACCATCATGTGAACACGGTGATAGCATTGGTCAGACCAAATGATATAATGGTGTATGCTCGAGGGATCAACCACGGGTAAGACAACATTACGAACATCGTTGGTACTGATTTGACTTGATGATAGCCCATACTCAAATCAAAGATTGGGTAAGACAATAGGTTCAACAACTGACCACGAGGGTCAATCGAGGAAGATATCATCTTTCTTCAACACACACACAAGGATATCCATTAGAGATGAACTAGATGGATTAAGCTTTTATCTTCCAACTCTCCAAGTTGTTGTTTAGCTCAACCAACTAGCTCAAAGGTATCCAACACAGATCCTTGGAGAAGGGGTGGTTTGCACGAAACCATCTTGATCACGAGCTCAACATAACGGTCAGGGAACAACCTGGTAATACTTCCGAGAAGATCTTCGGAAAATCACGAACCACCGATATGATGCTAAACCCGAGATCAATCTTGCCTCTCAGGGCAAGACGATATGATTAAAAGAGCAAGGATTTGGCAAAATCCCAACTCGTTGATCGAAGAGTGCACCAGGAAATAAGGACTAGGTGGCACGATCAATCTTAGGATGACGATTTAATAACCAACACGCTAAGAATGAGATTATTGTCCATTAACTACCAAGCAACTAGTTGCTAGGAGTATCGATTTCACACATCACGATTCACTTGTCGGCATCCTGGTTACAACAACACGGGACCGAGAAATGAACAATGATGGCAAGAAGTATTACTGCGTCAAGAATTCATAAGAGGGGGTGCAATTCTCATGTCACTCTTGTCATAAGACGGTAATACTTCAGGGTAGAACAGAATCAAAAGCTTGATTGCATTTGGTCTGCAGAATACAACTGCTTCGACCCAATCCTAGAAATGGATGAGGTACTGGAGTTTGTTTCTCCAAGTCATTCTGGAATAGAATGGCTTGACGGACCACAAGAATAATAGGCATCGACGAACGAATGCACGCATAGTCTTGACTATCAATTGATAGACTAGGGTCGGGATACAGCTGCGGAGGGTCAACTCAAGGAACATATAACTTTCTGAGTTGTGGATTCATGGGTTAGTATGTCAAACGAGTTCAACAAATTTCTTCCGGATAACCCATGCAGAAAGAAAGAACTGGCAGGGTCACAATATGAATGGAGTACTCCTCAAGAGCACCCTGGTTGTGATCTTTTGGTTCAACAAACTTCTGCCATAAATGGTTCATAGTATTTGGAAGAAGGGAATACCACGGACCTCGAGGGCTAATGCAAAGGTTACTAATATCCTAGAGGAACTAGCAACACTATCGACATGAGGTAAGTAGGGTGAATCTCGGGTTCAAGAACCCAAGAGAAGAATACCTACATACTAATGGCATCACGGGATGCTTTCGAGAATGGTGGCCAGATTCATCACACTGAGGAGACGAAACATGGCTAGGTTACTAGGTGACTCCCTAAGACACCTAGGGTCATAATAATAGCTACAACATATATGTCAAGGCAACGGGGTACCTCAACAGACCGATTAGTGTGCTTATTCCGACCAAAAGGACATCGGGAATGGAAGGAAAGGATTTGCAAATGCATCAGACTAGTTGGAAACCTGGGATGACTCGGACAGCATAACGGCTGTAAATGCTCAGAAAAAGATTTGAGACATTCACAACAGTTTGCATAGACACTCAACAACATCATATCAAAGTTCTGCGACCAGTTATGAGCATATGGAAGTAGTAGGAACTGAACTGAGGTTTAATCCAACAATCTTAGGCAACTACGGTTTAGTAACACGTCATCCTGATAGATAGATGAGAAGCCTATTTCTTAAACCCCGTAGAAGAGAAGAGGATGACTCAGATCAGAAGGCCATGAGGTATAAGGAGTAAAAAGAGCCTTACGTTCCCTTCCACAATCAATTCCCTTATATAACTAAAGCATTTCTAGACTCAACTTCGACCAGTTTGGCTTGGTAATCCTACAGGCAGTCAGGCTCTGATACCAACGCTGTCAGGACCCCGATCCTAAGTCACACCGATCCAGCATGTAACACATCATATCACTTTGTGGCCTCACGCACGGTGTTCCCACGGGTGCCACCTTACCTGGCCCGGGACCGTTTGCGCCTTTTGGCTCACGTATATGATAGTGTCACTAGCATTCATATGACAGAGAACCCGGGCCGACATGGCTAGTCGTGAACCCAAAGCGGCGCTAACCTATGAGGACAGGCATACATGAATCACATCGAGCATGTCGGTCATCAACGTGTGAATCCGGGCTGTAGCACTGGGCTAACAGGACTCCGGTAACCCGGGCTGTAGCAGGCTAGGCAGGACTCCGGATGTCACCGCGTGACATTTCCCCGAAGGGACAGACACAGGAACGAAGTGAATCACATGCCGGCCAGTCAAGTGTTCCGAGCAGTAGTGCTGGGCTAGCAGGACTCCGGTGAACCGGGCTGTAGCGGACTTCTATCGCTCCGAAGCACTAGACTACATTTCCCCATATGATAGGCTGCCAAGGATAAACAACTAGATAGTCGGATCCCACCCATACCAAGCATTTCAATCATACACACAATATGCCCGATATGAGTAGATACAACATGGCATCACAACAAGACTCTACGACTCCAAATATTTATTCATTAGGCTCCGAAGAGCGAGATATTACAAACATGGGTCTCATGACCCGACATTCAGAGCATACAAGTCAAACACATGCGGAAGCTTAACATGTCTGAGTACAGACATCTACAAATGAAAAAGGCTGAGAAGCCTGACTATCTACCAGATCCTGCCGAGGGCACAAGAACGTAGCTGAGGTATCAAGCTAAACGTCGAAGTCCAAGCGGTACTACTAGCGAGACTGAAGTCTCTCTGCAAAAAACATAAAATAGGCAAACGTGAGTACAAATGTACTCAGCAAGACTTACATCAGAACTAGCTACATATGCATCAGTTTCAATGAAGGGGGTGGTGGAGTTTGACTGCAGCAAGCCAGCTTTAACTCGGTGGCTATCCTGAACTACAACTGCAAGCGACTCTTTTGAGGTGGCGCACACGAGTCCACATATTCACCATACCAATACACCACTATGGATCCACTTCCGTCTCCCTACGAGAAGGCCATCCATAGCACTCACGCTTATCTTGCGTATTTTAGAGTATCCACTTTCACTTGTCTATGAACTGTTATAGGCAACCCAGAAGTCCATTACCGCGGACACGGCTATTCGAATAGATGATGTTAACCCTGCAGGGGTGTACTTCTTCACACACGCTCTCACCACTTACCGCCGTTTACACGACATGTACTCGGCAACCTTCAAGCGGAAGCCCAGCGAGGGTGTCGGCCACAGCCTACCTAAACACTCAAGCCTCTAGTCCAGGTTTATCGCCTATTCGGGTTCCATCCATGAGGAGATCCGGCCGGAGTTTCGCTCACAGCCCCAAACGATGTGTGCAGGGTTCCCGGGACACCAAACGGGCGCCCGGTACACGGTGCCACGTGCCTACCGCAACACAGCCCACCCCTACGGTCAGCGCTGCGTGCGGCCCCCAGCATACTACAAACACCAGAAACTACTTTGCAACTCCTGGACAGAGGACAAGGGTGATCAAGAAGCCGAGAGGGTCCATTGGTTTCGGGCCCAATGCGTGGTAGTAACTGTTTCATGGATCACAAACACAGAACTCAGTTCCTGAGGACGGCTTCAATGAGACAACCCACCATGTACTCCTACATGGCCTCTCACCAATACCTTTACCAAAACGTGTTCACACACTTAGCTCACACACAGTGGGGCATGTTCATCACCATTCTAATTCATTCCCGATGAATCAGACCCGACTCAACTCTAAGCAGTAGCAGGCATGACAAACAAGCATGAATGAGTAGGCACATCAGGGCTCAAACAACTCCTACTCATGCTAGTGGGTTTCATTTAATTACTGTGGAATGACAGGTCATGCAAAGGATAAAGGGGTTCAGCTACCGCAGCAAGTAACACATGAATCGTTGTTGTCCTAATGCAATAAAAGAGAGCAGGGGCGAGAGAGTGGGATGTTATCGGAATGAACAAGGGGGTTTTGCTTGCCTGGCACTTCTGAAGATAATATAGTTCTTCATCGGTGTCATCGATCTCATCGTCGGCACATCGTCTATCGAGAGGGGACAATTACCGGCAACAGAGAAGGAAACACAATCAATGCAATGCGACAATATGATGCATGATCATTACATGGCAAAATGATGTGATTTGAGCTAATGCAGCTATCAAGAGAAGGGTTTGAGTTGATTTGAACCAAAGGTTCAAATTCAGAATCAAACTATGAATTTATAAAGTGTATTATCATGTTTTCATCTAAACAGCAAGGTTAAGTTGCTTAGTCATGCATGAGAATGGTACAGATGGATAGATTGGATTTTTCTGATCATTTTTCATATATAAATCTTTGCATTTGGAGATACGGTTGAATTTCTATGAATTTTAGAAGTTTAGGGCATTTTCTGAAATTTCCTATATAAGAATAAATCCAGAAAAGGATTTACTGCGTCAGCCTGACGTCAGTGTGACGTCAGCAAGTCAACACGGGCTGGTCCGGGTCAAACCTGACCAGTGGGGTCCACTGGTCAGTGTCCCAGTCTGGTTTGGGTCACTGGTAAGTGGGGCCGGTCAAGGGCCACGTCAGCGGGGTCAACGCCGACGCGTGGGGCCACTATGGTTAATTTAAACTAAACACGAATTAAGCTGTGGTTAATTAAATATAGTTTAGCAACTAAACTAATTTGGCAGGAACCTGGGCCCACCTGCCATTGACAAAGGGGGTCATTAGGTTAGTGTTAATGGGGGGGGGGGGGTTTGACCGGCGTTAAGCCGCCGGCGAGGAGCAGAGGCGGCGGCGATGCTCGGGTTTCGCCTACAGACTGCGGTTTGAGCCGCGGTTGGTCTCTACGGCGAGCTGGAGCTCGCGCGCATCTATCGGTGGCGGTGGGAGGGCGCGAGGTGGCCGGAGTTGAGCACGGCGTCGACCTCGGCGGCGGCCGGAGTTCGGGTTGTGTGCGCGGGTGACGCTGCGGGGTGCAAGCGGCAGAGGAAGGCGCTAGCGAGGCTCAGAGCGGTGCGGCAAGCTCGGTGGACATGCGCCCGGGACCAAATGGTCACCGGAGCGTCGTCGGTGGTGAGCATGGGCGGTGGCCGGAGATCGGGCGCGGTGGGAACGGCGGCTACGGCGGCCAAACGAGCACGGGAGCTAGGGAAAAAGGAAGAGGAGCTCACAGCGAAGCCAGAGGAGGTCTCAGCGGGCTCGGGGACGCGTCGGAGACCGCGAATGGGCGCCGGCGATCTTCGGTGCCCGTCGGTGAAGACGACGGCGATGGCGTCACTGCAGGGCTTCCGGGGACTCAATCTTCGGCGTGGAGATGCGGTTCTCGTCTACGGTGCTTAAGGCCACGGTGGTTTGGCACGGGAACGGCGGTGGCTGCGGTGGTGGCGAGCGGCGTCGGCGGTTGCGCTCGGACGCGGGAGGGAGAGAAAGCAGAGGAGGGGAGAGGCACGGGAGAGAGTGGGAGGGTTCCAGGGGGGTGGCGTGGCGTTGCGGGGGACGTCCAGGGGAGGAGGAGGCAACTAGGCAGGGAGGAGGTGGCCGCGGCGTGTGCCGGCGTGCGTCGGGCGCGTGCTCGTCCTCCTGGCAGAGAGGAAGACGACAGGGAGGGGGGGGGGAACAGGTGGGCTGGGCCTAGCTGGGCCGGTCCTGTTGGGCCACCAGGTAAGTGGACCAGGTAACTCTCCCTCTCTCTTTTATTTCCAGTTTTCTATTCTATCATTTGTTTTGATTTAGTTTTAGAAACTAAATCATTTTTGCTGCTTCTGTAAATTATTGTATGGACTAGAGATATTAGTATAAAGCCCCACAACAATTTCCAGAATTATTGGATCATATCTGAAATATATTAAATATAAATCCAATGCAAATAATTATTGAATTAATTCCAAATGCCCAAAATAAATATTTCTGAGACTCCAAAAATATTGGTTTGAGTTTTACCTCTTGCCAATATTTTTATAGCTTGACAGGAACATTTTCTTGGGTTTATTTGAAACAATTTTTAATGTTGATCATTTTTTTTAAAAGGCTTCTGAGGCTTTCCACTTTCCCCAATTCAACTTTCATAAATATGTACATGATGCATGAGTGCTTGTGCAACTAGTTACAACCAATTCTAGGGCTGTGACACAGAACCCCCTTGTTCATTCCGATAAAGTCCCACTCTCTCGCTCCTGCTCTCTTTTATTGCATTAGGGCAACAATGATTCATGTGTTACTTGCTGCGGTAGCTGAACCCCTTTATCCTTTGCATGACCTGTCATTCCACAGTAAATAGATGAAACCCACTAGCATGAGTAGGAGTTGTTTGAGCCCTGATGTGCCTACTCATTCATGCTTGTTTGTCATGCCTGCTACTGCTTAGAGTTGAGTCGGGTCTGATTCATCGGGAATGAATTGGAATGGTGATGAACATGTCCTACTGTGTGTGAGCTAAGTGTGTGAACACGATTTGGTAAAGGTATTGGTGAGAGGCCATGTAGGATTACATGGTGGGTTGTCTCATTGAAGCCGTCCTCAGGAACTGAGTTCTGTGTTTGTGATCCATGAAACAGTTACTACCACGCATTGGGCCCGAAACCAATGGACCCTCTCGGCTTCTTGATCACCCTTGTCCTCTGTCCAGGAGTTGCAAAGTAGTTTCTGGTGTTTGTAGTATGCTGGGGGCCGCACGCAGCGCTGACCGTAGGGGTGGGCTGTGTTGCGGTAGGCACGTGGCACGGTGTACCGATTCGCCCGTTTGGTGTCTCGGGAACCCTGCACACATCGTTCGGGGCCGTTAGTGGAAACCTCGGCCGGACTCCCTGCGGATGGAACCCGAATAGGCGATAAACCTGGACTAGAGACTTGAGTGTTTAGGTAGGCTGTGGCCGACACCCTCGCTGGGCTTCCGCTTGAAGGTTGCCGAGTACATGTCGTGTAAACGGCGGTAAGTGGTGAGAGCGTGTGTGAAGAAGTACACCCCTGCAGGGTTAACATCATCTATTCGAATAGCCGTGTCCGCGGTTATGGACTTCTGGGTTGCCTATATCAGTTCATAGACAAGTGAAAGTGGATACTCTAAAATACGCAAGATAAGCGTGAGTGCTATGGATGGCCTTCTCATAGGGAGACGGAAGTGGATCCATAGTGGTGTATTGGATGGTGAATATGTGGACTCGTGTGCGCCACCTCAAAAGAGTCACTTGCAGTCGTAGTTCAGGATAGCCACCGAGTCAAAGCTGGCTTGCTACAGTCAAACTCCACCACCCCCTTTATTGAAACTGATGCATATGTAGTTAGTTCTGATGTAAGTCTTGCTGAGTACGTTTGTACTCACGTTTGTCTATTTTATGTTTTTGCAGAGAGACATCAGTCTCGCTAGTAGTACCGCTTGGACTTCGACGTTTAGCTTGATACCTCAGCTACGATCTTGTGCCCTCGGCAAGATCTGGTAGATAGTCAGGCTTCTCAGCCTTTTTCATTTGTAGATGCCTGTACTCAGACATGTTAAGCTTCCGTATGTGATTGACTTGTGTGCTCTGAATGTTGGGTCATGAGACCCATGTTTGTAATATCTCGCTCCTCGGAGCCTAATGAATAAATACTTTGAGTCGTAGAGTCTTGTTGTGATGCCATGTTGTATTTACACATATCGAGCATATTGTGTGTATGATTGAAATGCTTGCTATGTGTGGGATCCGACTATCTAGTTGTTTATCCTTGGCAGCCTATCATATGGGGAAATGTAGTCTAGTGCTTCTGAGCGATAGTAGTCCGCTACAGCCCGGTTCACCGGAGTCCTGCTAGCCCAGCACTACTGCTTGGAACACTTGACTGGCCGGCATGTGTTTCACGTCGTCCCTATGTCTGTCCCTTCGGGGAAATGTCACGCGGTGACATCCGGAGTCCTGTTAGCCCAGTGCTACAGCCCGGATTCACACGTTGATGACCGACATGCTCGATGTGATTCATGTATGCCTGTCCTCATAGGTTAGCGCCGCTTTGGGTTCACGATTAGCCATGTCGGCCCGGGTTCTCTGTCATATTGATGCTAGCGACACTATCATATACGTGAGCCAAAAGGCGCAAACGGTCCCGGGCCAGGTAAGGTGGCACCCGTGGGAATACCGTGCGTGAGGCCGCAAAGTGATATGATGTGTTACATGCTAGATCAATGTGGCTTAGGATCGGGGTCCTGACAGCGTTGGTATCAGAGCCTGACTGCCTGTAGGATTACCAAGCCAAACTGGTCGAAGTTGTGTCTAGAAATGCTTTAGTTATGTAAGGGCATTGATTGTGGAAGGGAACGTAAGGCTCTTTTTACTCCTTATACCTCATGCCCTTCTGATCTGAGTCAACCTCTTCTCTTCTACGGGGGTTAAGAACTAGGCTTCTCTTCTATCTCTCAGGATGACGTGTTACTAAACCGTAGTTGCCTAGGATTGTTGAGTTCAAGCCCCAGTTCTGTTTCTACTACTTCCATGTGTTCTTGGTTGATCTCAGAACATTAATATTGTGATGTTGAGTGGCTATGCCACCATTTTTGCAGGATGTCTCAAATATTTTTGAGCATTTACAGCCGTTATGCTGTCCGAGTCATCCCTGGTCTCTAAATAGTCTGATGCATTTGCAAATCCTTTTCTTCCATTCCCGTTGTCTTTGGTCATAATAAGCACACTAATCGGTCTGTTGAGGTACTCCGTTGCCTTGACATATATGTTGGAGCTACTATGATGACCCTAGGTGTCTTATGAAACCATCTAGTAATCTGTCCATGTTTTGTGTTCCCAGTGTGATGAATCTGGCCGCCATTCTCGAAAGCATCCCGTGATGCCGTTTAGTAGTAGGTATTCTACTCCTGGGTTTCCGAACCCGAGATTCACCCTACTTACTTCATGTTGATAGTGCTTGCTAGTTCCTTAGGACATTAGTAACCTTTGCGATAGTCATCGAGGTCCGTGGTAATTCCTTCTTCCAAATACCATGAACCATCCTTGGCAGGAGTTCTTTTGAACCAAAAGCTCACAATCAGAGTACTCTTGAGGAGTTCTCCATTCATAATTGTGATTCTGCCAGTTCCACCTTTCTGCATGGATTATCTGGAAGAAATATGTTGGACTTGGTTCGACATACTAGCCCATGCATACACAACTCAGAAAACAATATGTTCCTTCGAGTTGTCCCTCTTTAGTCGTCCTCTGACCTTCGTCTATCAATTGATAGTCAGGAGTAATTG
The DNA here is from genome assembly GCA_032464435.1 of Aegilops umbellulata. Classification (NCBI taxonomy): domain Eukaryota; kingdom Viridiplantae; phylum Streptophyta; class Magnoliopsida; order Poales; family Poaceae; genus Aegilops; species Aegilops umbellulata. The sequence goes on from CP136060.1 coordinate 216,943,058, forward strand.
TGCATCCGTGTTATCGATGCTTATTATTCTTGTGGTCCGTTAAGCCATTCTAGTCCAGCATGACTAGGAGAAACAAGCTCCAGTACCTCATCCATTTCTCGGATTGGGTCAAAGAAATTGTATTCCGTGGATCAAAATGCCAATCTAGCTTTTGCTCTGCTCTGTCTTGGAGTGTTACCATCTTTATGTCAAGAGTGTCATGAGAATTGCACCACCTCTTATGAATTCTTGACGCAGTAATACTTCTTGCCATCATTGTTCATTCCTCGGTTTCCGTGCTGTTGTAACCGAAATGCCGACAAGTGAATTGTGATGTGTGAAATCAATACTCCGAGCAACTCGTTGCTTGGTAGTAAATGGACAATATTCTCATTCTTAGCGTGTTGGTTATTAAATCATCATCCTAAGATTGGTCGTGCTACCTAGTCCTTATTTCTGGTGCACTCTTCGATCAATGAGTTAGGATTATTCAATCCCTTGCTCTTTTGATCATATCGTCTTGCCCTGAAAAGCAAGATTGATCTCGAGCTTAGTATCATATCGGTGGTTCGTGATGTTCCGAATATCTTCTCGGAAGTGTTACCAGGTTGTCACCTGACCGCTATGTTGAGTTCGTGATCAAGTTGGTTTCCTATAAACCACCCCTTCTCCAAGAATCTGTGTTAGTTATCCCTGAGCTAGTTGGTTGAGCTAGACAACAACTTGGAGAGTTGGAAGATAAAGCTTGTCTGACTTAGTTCATGCTAAGGGATATCTTTTGTGGTGTGTGTTGAAGAAAGATGATATCTTCACCAATTGGTCCTCGTGATCAGTTGTTGGATGTATTGTCTTGTCAAAACTTTAATTTGAGTATGGGCTATCGTCAAGTCAAATCAGAACCAACGATGTTCGTAATGTTGTCTTACTCTTGGTTGATCCCTCGAGCATACACCATTACATCTTTTGGTCTGACCAATACTATCACATCGTTCACATGATGGTGGAAGTCCAGTGATATGGAAATACCGATGAGTTGTTGCTGAGCCCATTAGCAGCATTTTGTCTCCCCCATGATTCATGTTGAACGCTACACTAGTATTGGAAACTTTGTAAGCAATGCCTTCGTGTTCCGTTCATGAAGCATATGCTTGGGTGGAAGAAGTGACTTCCTCGAATTCATGTGCATTTGGTGTAAGTTGCCGCCATGAATTTGAGAAAGGTTTGTTTTGTTTCCTCTGGAATCATCCCAAATCAGTCACGCATACGTGCAAAGTATTATGTGGATTGAAGACTTGCAACCTTCATTCTATATTATCCCTAGCACACCAAGCCACTGATTGATTGGTTCAAGGAGAAGAAGTTCCTTCATAAGAGCTAATCATATGACTTATGCAAGGACTTTGTTATCCGCGATGATGGTTCCCAACCAGAACTCGGTGGTGTTTCATTATAAGACTATCATGTGGTCATGCTTGTCTTGGACAACGTGTTCACATGCTTGTAGCAGAACCAGCTCATGTTTTGGAGCTTGCTATCGTAGTTCATTTCCGAGAATCTCGCAACGTCATCTCGTCGGTTTGTGTTGCAAACTTTCTTTTCCAGACATGCTGTCTGAAATATCCTGCTTCCAACCAGATCTAAATCTCAGGCAAATATAATGGTTGGAACGTTTCCCGAGAACTATAATATTGGTCTCTCCGTAACCCGGTAAAGTGGATGTTGTGGCCAACACACCAGCCGGAAGGCCTATTATCGTAGTATCTCGATTGAGGAAGTTGGCCACCTCCCCATAAGGATCTCGCAGGATTTACTTCCATAGTTATTCCTTGTGGATTCTTGTTCTCCCGAAGTCCAACCTTTTTACTTGATGTTCTAGATATCAAACCATATCTGTTAATGGGTTACGCTAGCACATCAAGGGGAACATTAGAAGCGGAGTGCTAAATGTCTCTCGGTCGATCATCCAGGTTTTGTTTTCTTGGCCTCGCTAAGGTGAAATCTGAGAAGGTGTTATCTTCCTTTGCATCTGCATCGTCCATCACTATTCATCATGGTAGTATGTTGTGTTGCCAAGATCCTTGACACGGATGCTGGTAGAACCTCGATGAATATGGAAATGCTCAAGTTCTTGAGGGCACGCGCAAGCAAAATCATTCATTGCGTTGTCTTCAACAAGGTGGTCCACATCATCCAACCTAGTCCGAGTATGTCACCTTTCCGAGCTCCTTCAAACGATCGTTTGTGATTGTCTTAGGCTGGAATAAAGAGTTCCAATGATCTCAGTATCAAAAGTAATTCTTTTTGCCACTTAAGGGAATATTTCTACGAGTCACCTTCCCCAAGGTGCCCCGTTTCGTAATCATGGAAAATTCCTCGCTACTTTGAACCTTCGTCATCTGTTTCTTTTCCATCATCCCTGATGTGTATTTTCTGTCTCAACTCAAGAGATGTTCTTACGTCTCACTTCATGAACTGATCTTGAGTTGCTCGATCTTCAAGGATCAAATCCTGTAGGGTTTCCCTCTCATTCTGTTGTCATGTCGAGTAAAGATCTCGAAGGCAAAGATGTCAAAACCAAGATGATGGAATGAATCAACATCTTCGAGAAAGGCAATTGGACCGAGAAGATTGTGTTAGCTTGTGTTCCTCTGTCTTCTTGCGTCACGATTTGAATCTCGGGACGAGATTCTTGTTTAGTGGGGGTGAGCTGTCACAGCCCCAGTTTAGGCCTTGCCTGCCTTTGGTTTGCATCCATGCGTCATGTTTAAATCTTGAAAGAAATTTGAAATGGGGATGCTTAAACCCTAGCACTAAATGGAAATCAATAGGTTCAACCAAAATATTTTAGTGAACGCAAAGTGGCTTTCAAAAATGTTCATCATTTTTGGAAAAATACTGGAAACAGTAACCAGAGGTGATGCACATTTTTCCATGACACATTTGGTCACTGAATTAAATCTTATTATATTTGCATTTGGGCATTTAAACGCTATAAAATATTTTAAATGCTCAAATAATCATAAACTAAAATGTTTACTGTTGGATATATTATAAACAGTAGCCAGGATTAGTTTCATGATTTTTGGTAATGTCTTAGCATTTTAATTAAGTCAAAACAAATGCAGAAGAATTAGAAAACATTAATAAAAACAGAAACTAAAACAGAGGGAGAGAAAGGCTTACCTGGACTTACCTGCAGCCCACCTAGCGCCCCACCTGGCCCAGCACTGTGGCTGAGGCCCAGCCCAACTCCCCACCGTCTTCAACCTCTGCCAGTAGGCAGAGGCGTGTCGACGCGCGCGCGCCCGAGCTCCACCTCCTGCTTCCACCTCCTCCTGCCTTCCTGCTCGCCTCGCCGACCCCCTGGAGACACCACGCGACCCCCTCGACGCTCCCCTCTCTCTCCCGTGCCTCGTCCCCTCCTCTGCTCTCTCTCCCGCGCAGCCCGAGCGGAGCTCGTCGCCACCGCTCGCCGTAGCCAAGGCCACATGCCCTCCCTCGCCTCGCCGACGTGTCCACGGCCTCCGCCATCGTCCGCTGCTCCGCCCCACCCTGGGCCCAAGCGCTGGGACGGCCTGCATCGCTGGCTGCCTCGTCTTCTTCCTCCTCGGTCGCCGGAAGCCACACGCGCCGATTCGCCGCCGTCTCCGCCTCCCCGAGCTCGTCGTCTACCTCATCCGAACCACAGTGAGCTCCTGCATGTTTTGCCCCTAATCCCGTGGCTTGCCGCTCGCCGTAGCCGTCGTTTCATAGCTGGCCGTAGCACGCCGCCGCCTGAGCTCGTCGTCGGCGTAGCTCCGGTGACCATTAGGTCACCCCGGCGTGCCTAACCTGCTCCCCGCTTCGCGTAGCGCTCCGCTAGCCCATCGCCTCGCTCGTTAACACACCGCAGCGCTAACCGCACCAGCCCCGAACTCCGGCAGCCGCCGCGGGTTCCACTCCGGCTAACTCCGGCCACCCCCGCACCTCCCGTTGGTCTCCCTAGATGCGCACAGGCACGGGCTGTCCTCTGGTGCCCCTGGCGCGTGGATCCGTCGCCTCTGGCAAGTTCCGAGCGGACTTCGCCGCGGCTTGGGGTCGTCGCCGGCGACAATCCGGCGTGCTGACGTGGCGCCGTCATTAGTGGCTAATGACGCCACTAACTAACCCCCTCTCTCACTGACACCTGGGCCCCACACCCTAATTAACCCCAGTTTTATTTCTGCTTAGGATTAACTAAACCAGAGCGGCCCCACGCGTCAGCGTTGACCATGCTGACGTGGCCATTGACTGGGTCCACATGTCAGTGACCCTAACTGGCCCTGAGACACTGACCAGTGGACCCCACTGGTCAGGTTTGACCTGGACCGCGCCCCGTTGACCTGCTGACGTCATGATGATGTCAGGCTGACGCAGTAATCCTTTTCTGGAATTTAAATAAATCTTAAATGATTTGTTTAATTCAGAAAATATCCAAAACTTTGAAAAATCATAGAAATTAATCTATAGCTCCAAATGAAAAGATTTATATATGAAAAATTATCAGAAAAATTCAAGGAATCCATCTGTACCATTTTCATGCATGTTTGAACAATGGTTGTCCTCTGTTTTGGACAAAACAAATAAAGGACATTTAAATAATCATATATGGAGTTGGATTTTGAATCATGTATTCAAACCAACTTCATTTAAATCATAGCTAGATGCATTAGCTCAAATCACAGCATATTGCCATGTCATGATCATGCATCATATTGTTGCATTGCATTGATTGCGTTTCCTTCTTGTTTGCCGGTAACTGTCCCCTCTCGATAGACGATGTTCCGACGATGAGTTTGATGACACCGATGAAGAACTATAATATCTTCAGAAGTGCCAGGCAAGCAGAACCCCCTTGTTCATTCCGATAAAGTCCCACTCTCTCGCTCCTGCTCTCTTTTATTGCATTAGGGCAACAACGATTCATGTGTTACTTGCTGCGGTAGCTGAACCCCTTTATCCTTTGCATGACCTGTCATTCCACAGTAAATAGATGAAACCCACTAGCATGAGTAGGAGTTGTTTGAGCCCTGATGTGCCTACTCATTCATGCTTGTTTGTCATGCCTGCTACTGCTTAGAGTTGAGTCGGGTCTGATTCATCGGGAATGAATTGGAATGGTGATGAACATGTCCTACTGTGTGTGAGCTAAGTGTGTGAACACGATTTGGTAAAGGTATTGGTGAGAGGCCATGTAGGATTACATGGTGGGTTGTCTCATTGAAGCCGTCCTCAGGAACTGAGTTCTGTGTTTGTGATCCATGAAACAGTTACTACCACGCATTGGGCCCGAAACCAATGGACCCTCTCGGCTTCTTGATCACCCTTGTCCTCTGTCCAGGAGTTGCAAAGTAGTTTCTGGTGTTTGTAGTATGCTGGGGGCCGCACGCAGCGCTGACCGTAGGGGTGGGCTGTTGCGGTAGGCACGTGGCACGGTGTACCGATTCGCCCGTTTGGTGTCTCGGGAACCCTGCACACATCGTTCGGGGCCGTTAGTGGAAACCTCGGCCGGACTCCCTGCGGATGGAACCCGAATAGGCGATAAACCTGGACTAGAGACTTGAGTGTTTAGGTAGGCTGTGGCCGACACCCTCGCTGGGCTTCCGCTTGAAGGTTGCCGAGTACATGTCGTGTAAACGGCGGTAAGTGGTGAGAGCGTGTGTGAAGAAGTACACCCCTGCAGGGTTAACATCATCTATTCGAATAGCCGTGTCCGCGGTTATGGACTTCTGGGTTGCCTATATCAGTTCATAGACAAGTGAAAGTGGATACTCTAAAATACGCAAGATAAGCGTGAGTGCTATGGATGGCCTTCTCATAGGGAGACGGAAGTGGATCCATAGTGGTGTATTGGATGGTGAATATGTGGACTCGTGTGCGCCACCTCAAAAGAGTCACTTGCAGTCGTAGTTCAGGATAGCCACCGAGTCAAAGCTGGCTTGCTGCAGTCAAACTCCACCACCCCCTTTATTGAAACTGATGCATATGTAGTTAGTTCTGATGTAAGTCTTGCTGAGTACGTTTGTACTCACGTTTGTCTATTTTATGTTTTTGCAGAGAGACATCAGTCTCGCTAGTAGTACCGCTTGGACTTCGACGTTTAGCTTGATACCTCAGCTACGATCTTGTGCCCTCGGCAAGATCTGGTAGATAGTCAGGCTTCTCAGCCTTTTTCATTTGTAGATGCCTGTACTCAGACATGTTAAGCTTCCGTATGTGATTGACTTGTGTGCTCTGAATGTTGGGTCATGAGACCCATGTTTGTAATATCTCGCTCCTCGGAGCCTAATGAATAAATACTTTGAGTCGTAGAGTCTTGTTGTGATGCCATGTTGTATTTACACATATCGAGCATATTGTGTGTATGATTGAAATGCTTGCTATGTGTGGGATCCGACTATCTAGTTGTTTATCCTTGGCAGCCTATCATATGGGGAAATGTAGTCTAGTGCTTCTGAGCGATAGTAGTCCGCTACAGCCCGGTTCACCGGAGTCCTGCTAGCCCAGCACTACTGCTTGGAACACTTGACTGGCCGGCATGTGTTTCACGTCGTCCCTATGTCTGTCCCTTCGGGGAAATGTCACGCGGTGACATCCGGAGTCCTGTTAGCCCAGTGCTACAGCCCGGATTCACACGTTGATGACCGACATGCTCGATGTGATTCATGTATGCCTGTCCTCATAGGTTAGCGCCGCTTTGGGTTCACGACTAGCCATGTCGGCCCGGGTTCTCTGTCATATTGATGCTAGCGACACTATCATATACGTGAGCCAAAAGGCGCAAACGGTCCCGGGCCAGGTAAGGTGGCACCCGTGGGAATACCGTGCGTGAGGCCGCAAAGTGATATGATGTGTTACATGCTAGATCAATGTGGCTTAGGATCGGGGTCCTGACAGATGGATACACCAATCACCTTTGATGAAGAAGATGAACCAAGGGCCCGCCCCGTCCGAGCACCCGCCACACTAGTCCTCGACCCTACAGTGGACAACTTTCAACTAACCGAACCTCATCTATGAGGACACCCTTGACAAGATACAGTTCAACAGATCTCGCGTCGAACAAAGCTATACTACCTTTTGAGGAATTATCCCCGGTAGAGAGGCGCGCTGCTCCGGGTGAGTCACTCTCGAAGTAGTATTCCGCACTCCCGAGAACTACATGTCCAAAGAATTACTCTTCCGCATTGTTCCCTTCCATAGCGGATACCACGCCCTATTGGGGCGTGAGGCATTCTCTAGATTTCAAGCCATACCACATTACGGGTATATGAAACTCAAAATGCTAGGGCCCAATGGCGTGATCACACTCGCAAGCAATCTGGATAGAGCCCTTCGAGCCGAAAACAAAACATCATCGCTTGCCCTCGAAGCATTATCCTAGGCTAAGAATTAAATACACTCCGTGCAAAGGTAGATAGGGACGACGTGGTCCTCAGTAAAAGGTCCAAATCCACATCATTCAAACCAGCTGACGAAATAGTCAAATTCCATGTAGATCCAACGGATCCCAACAAAACATCGTCCATTGGAGCCCAGCTGGATCCCGTAGTTGATGAAGCACTGTGGACATTCCTACGCGAGAAATGGGACATATTTGCGTGGAACCCTTCCGATATGCCAGGAATCCCACGAAGACTAGCGGAGCACAGCCTGAACATAATCAATGGCTTCAAACCAGTCAAACATGCGCTTGATATGTCTCCAACATATCTATAATTTATGAAGTATTCATGCTAATATATTATCATTCTTGGATGTTTTACAATCATTTTATAGCAACTTTATATCATTTTTTGGGACTAACCTATTGACCTAGTGCCCAGTGCCAGTTGCTGTTTTTTGCTTGTTTTTTACATCGTAGGAAATCAATATCAAACGGAGTCCAAACACCGTGAAACTTTTTGGAGAATTTTTATGGACCAGAACACCCAGGATGGGCCAGAGCAGCACCTGGGGGGGGGGGGGTGCCCCGAGGGGGCACAACCCACCAGGGCGCGCCTGGGGCCCCTGGTGCACCTAGGTGGGTTGTGCCCACCTCGGTGGCCTCCCGCACCCCCTCTTCGCCCTATAAATTCACAAATATTCCAAAACCCTTCGGGGTTAACCTAGATCAGAAGTTCTGCCGCCGCAAGGCTCTGTAGCTACCGAAAACCAATCTAGACCCGTTCCGGCACCCTGCCGGAGGGGGGAATCATCTTCGGTGGCCATCTTCATCATCCCGTCGGCCACCACGATGAGGAGGGAGTAGTCCACCCTCGGGGCTGAGGGTTTGTACCAGTAGCTATGTGTTTAATCTCTCTCTCCCTCTCATGATCTATATATTGGGCTTTGTTAACATAGATGGATCATATGATGTTTCTCCCTTCTATACTCTTGTTGTGATGAATTCAATCTTTACCCTTTGAAGTTTTGTCTTGTCGGATTGAATATTCACAGATGAGAACACATGATGTATGTCTTGCGGTATGAATACTTGAGGTGACAATTGGGGTATCATATTGATTCACTTGATATATGTTATGGTACTCAACTTGCGGATTCCCGAGGTGACGTTGGGGTAATCTATGCATAGGGGTTGATGCACGTTTTTATTATATTTTCTCTGATAGAAACTTTGGGGTCTCTTTGTAGTTCTTTGTGTGGATTGAGTATTATGAATATGAATTTGCTTTGATGTTATTTTAGTACGAACTCTTGATTAGATCGATCGGAAAGAATAGCTTGCGTTATTTTAGTATGAACTCTAGGATAGATCGAATGGAAAGTATAGCTTTGAGGTGGTTTCGTACCCTAGAAACAATTTCTATCTTTTGTTCTCCGCTAATAGGAACTCGGGAGTGAATCTTTATTGCACTTTGAGGGATAATCATATGGTCCAACTATGTTAGACTGTTTAGAGGTTGCACTAGCGAAAGACGGACCCTAGGCCTCATTTTCAAGCATTGCAATACCGTTTTTGTGCCGTTTACTATTTGCTACCTTGCTATTTTTATTTATTCAGATTATAAAAATATATTTCTACCATAAATATTACACTATTATCACCATCTCTTCGCCGAACTAGTGCACCTATATAATTTGCCATTGTATTGGGTGTGTTGGGGACACGAGAGATTTCTTGTATTTGGTTGCAGGGTTGGTCGAGAGAGACCATCTTCATCCTACACCTCCCATGGGTTGATAAACCTTAGGTCATCCACTTGAGGGAAAATTTCTACTGTCCTACAAAACTCTGCACTTGGAGGCCCAACACGAGTCTACAAGAATAAAGTTGCGTAGTAGACATCAGCGTTGAGCCGATTTTCCGAACCCAAGCGTCAAGCGATGGGGGAGGAACTAGCGAAATTACTTGAAGCCGGATTCATCCAAGAAATCAAACATCCCGAGTGGTTGGCAAATCTGGTCATCGTTCCAAAGATGGATAAATCCTGGCGACTGTGTGTTGATTTTAAAGACCTAAGTAAAGCCTGCCCCAAGGATCCCTTCCCCTTAACCTAGATAGACCAAATCATCGACGCCACCGCCGGACACGACTCACTATGCTTCCTCGACGCCTACTCCGGATACTATCAAATCAAGATGGAGTACGACCAAGCCGCAGCTGCATTCATCACCCCCTACGGGCCATTCTGCTTCAACACGTCCCTTCGGGTTAAAGAACGCACGCGCCACATATCAGCGCATGATTCAAACATGCCTGGAAAACCAATTCGGCAAAATAGTCGAAGCATATGTAGATGACGTGGTCATTAAAACCAAACATGTCAGCCAGTTGGTGGACGACCTCCGCCAAACCTTCAAAAATTTGCGGGCTTACGATATATGGCTCAACCCAGACAAATACATCTTCGGGGTTCTGTTACGTCCATTTACAATACTTATGCCTTTTCTCTCTTATTTTATAAGGTTTACACAAAGAGGGAGAATACTGGCAGCTAGAATTCTAGACCAGAAAGGAGCAAATGTAAGAGACGTATTCTCCACAACTCCAAAAGTCCTGAAGATTTACGGAGAATTATTTTGGAATATTAAAAAATATTAGGCGAAGAAAATACCAGAGGGGACCCACCAGGAGGCCACAAGCCTGGGGGGCACGCCCCTATGGCTTGTGGGCCCCCTGTCAGGCCTACGGTGCCCATCTTCTGCTATATGGTGGGTTTTGACCTGGAAAAAATCAGGCGAGATCTTTCGGGACGAAGCGCCTCCGTCTTGAGGAGGAACTTGGGCAGAACCAATCTAAGGCTCGGACGGAGTTGTTCTGCCAGGGAAACTTCCCTCCCGGAGGGGGAAATCGAAGCCATCATCATCACCAACGACCCTCTCATCGAGAGGGGGTCAATCTCCATCAACATCTTCACCAGCACCATCTCCTCTCAAACCCTAGTTCATCTCTTGTATCTGATCTTTGTCTCAAAACCTTAGATTGATACCTGTGGGTTGCTAGTAGTGTTGATTACCCCTTGTAGTTGATGCTAGTTAGTTTATTTGGTGGAAGATCATATGTTTAGATTCTTAATGATATTCATTAGTCCTCTGACTATGAACATGAATATGCTTTGTGAGTAGTTACGTTTGTTCTCGAGGACATGGGAGAAGTCTTGCTATAAGTAATCATGTGAATTTGGTATTCGTTCGATATTTTGATGAGATGTATGTTGTCTTTCCTCTAGTGGTGTTATGTGAACGTCGACTACATGACACTTCATCATGATTTGGGCCTAGGGGAAGGCATTGGGAAGTAATAAGTAGATGATGGGTTGCTAGAGTGACAGAAGTTTAAACCCGAGTTTATGCGTTGCTTCGTAAGGGGTTGATTTGGATTCATATGTTTCATGCTATGGTTAGATTTATCTTAATTCTTCTTTCGTAGTTGCGGATGCTTGCGAAAGTGGTTAATCATAAGTGGGAGGCTTGTCCAAGTAAGGACAACACCCAAGCACAGGTCCACCCACATACCAAATTATCAAAGTAACAGACGTGAATCATATGAGCATGATGAAAACTAGCTTGACAATAATTCCCATGTGTCCTCGGGAGCGCTTTGCTTTATTTAAGAGTTCGTCCAGGCTTGTCCTTCGCTAAAAAAAGTATAGGTCCACCTTGGTGCACTTTAGTTACATTTGTTACTTCTTACCCATTACGAATGACCTTATCACAAAACTATCTGTTACCGACAATTTCAGTGCTTGCAGAGAACACCTTGCTGAAAACCGCCTGTCATTTCCTTGTGCTCCTCATTGGGTTCAACACTCTTACTTATCAAAAGGACTACGATAGATCCTCTATACTTTTGGGTCATCGAGACTCTTTTCTGGCGTCGTTGCCGAGGAGTAAAGCGCCTTTGGTAAGTGAAATTTGGTAAGGGAACATTTATATAGTGTGCTGAAATTTACCGTCACTTGTTGCTATGGAAAATAATCCTTTGAGGGGTTTGTTCGGGGTATCTTCACCCCGTCCGAAAGAGCAAAGAGTTGCCCCTCGACCTACTGAACCTACTGAAAATATTTATTATGAAATTCCTTCGAGGAAGATAGAGAAACTGCTAGCTAATCCTTATGCAGGAGATGGAACATTACATCCTGATATGCATCTAATCTATGTGGATGATGTTTGTGGATTATTTATGCTTGTAGGTTTGCCCAAGGATGATGTCAAGAAGAAGGTATTTCCTTTATCTTTGAAGGTAAAGGCATTGACATGGTATAGGCTATGCGACGATATCGGTACTTGGAATTACAATTGATTGAAATTGGAATTTCATCAGAAGTTTTATCCTATGCATCTAGTTCATCGTGATCGGAATTATATTTATAATTTTTGGCGTCATGAATGAGAAAGTATCGCTCAAGCTTGGGGAGGGGGGGGCTTAAGTCAATGTTATATTCATGCCCCAATCATGAGCTCTTAAGAGAAATTATTATTCAGAATTTTTATGCTTGGCTTTCTCGTAATGATCAATCGATGCTCGATACTTGTTGTACTGGTTCTTTTATGAAGAAGACTATTGAATTCAAATGGGATCTCTTGGAAAGAATTAAACGCAACTCCGAAGATTTGGAACTCGACGAAGGTAAGGAGCCAGGTATAAACGTCAAGTTTGATTGTGTTAAATCTTTTATGGATACCGATGCTTTTCGTGAATTTAGCACTAAATATGGAGTTGACTCTGAGATAGTAGCTTCTTTCTGTGAATCGTTTGCTACTCATGTTGATCTCCCTAAGGAGAAGTGGTTTTAATATCACCATCCCATTTAAGTGAAAGTAGTAGAACCGATTAACGCTGAAGAAGAAACTATTACTTATAAAGTTGATCCTATTGTTCCTACTGCTTATATTGAAAACCACCTTTCCCTAATAGAATAAAGGAACATGCTAAAGCTTCAGCTGTGGTTCGTAAGAGTTATACTTGAACACCTACACCCCATGAACAAATTAAAGTTGAATCTAGTATTGCTATGGTTAAAGATCTCTTTGTCGATAATATTGATGGGCATGTTATTTAGTTCTGTGATGAAGCTGCTAGAATTGCTAGAACTGATGATAAAGATAAACATAGACCTGTTGGCGGCATGCTTGTTGTTTCTGTTAAAAGCGTCGGTCCTGAACGAACGGTTTTTTACCCCTTTCCGTGACGGCATTTGGAACCGTCGCCAAGTGAGTGTGGGCGATAGGGGGTCCTTCCCACACGACCCAGAAACTGCCGGGGATATGCCCTCCTGGCACACACGTTCGGCAAAATGAGGTCGTGTGCGACCGACGAGCACTCAAATACGTAAATACGTACAGTAGAGCTAAAAAAATACAATTATATGGCGAAATTGTTTCCGGTCGCAAGTACATCCCACACAGTCAGTCCCCGCTAAATGTTTCCGTTCGTATGCACATCCCACCCAGTCGCTCCAAGGAAAATGTTTCCCTTCAGAGGTACTTCACAGACAATTTTTCCGTTAAATCGTTTGTGTTATTGAATGTAGCACACACGGTGTCGGCATCAAAACCGACGGATCTCGGGTAGGGGGTCCCGAACTGTGCGTCTAGGCGGATGGTAACAGGAGACAAGGGTCACGATATTTTTACCCAGGTTCGGGCCCTCTCGATGGAGGTAAAACCCTACTCCCGCTTGATTGATATTGATGATATGGGTATTACAAGAGTTGATCGACCACGGTATCGAAGAGGCTAAACTCTAGAAGCTAGCCTATGGTATGATTGTTGTATCTTGTCTTAGTCCTACGAACTAAACCCTCCGGTTTATATAGACACCGGGGGGGGGGGGGCTAGGGTTACATAGAGTCGGTTACAAGGAAGGAGATCTACATATCTGTATTGCCAAGCTTGCCTTTCACGCCAAGGCAAGTCCTATCCGGACACGAGACGAAGTCTTCAATCTTGTATCTTCATAGTCCAACAGTCCGGCCAAAAGGATATAGTCCGGCTGTCCGGATACCCCCTAATCCAGGACTACCTCAATAGACCCTGAACGAGGCTTCAATGACGATGAGTCTGGCGCGCATATTTGTCTTCGGCATTGCAAGGCGGGTTCCTCCTTCGAATACATCATAAAAGGTTTTGAACACGAGGAACGTGTCCGGCTATGCAAAACAAGTTTCACATAAAACCGTAGAGAGAATAATATTTCCACAAATCTAATCTGCTGACGTATTCCGTAGTGCGATATCGCACCACAACAAGGTCTTTATTCGAACCGTTTTTTACAACCAACCTCAGCGTGTTTCGCGAGGCAGTTTCCTTGGCACGTCTTGTCGAAGCAGAGATCGTGTTCCCTTTATTATGGGATTCCCATCAATACGGACGTGGGTAACCCAATCATGCCTATTGGTATGACCCCTCGATTGAAGGTAAGTCCCAAACGGTCACGAGGAGGGCTCTTGGTATTCAACCTCTTTATAAAGAGACCAAGCCCTATTCTTTTTCCTCTCGATCTTTAATCGAATCCGCCTCCCGCCTCAAGTTCCAACACCCAAAGCTTAGGTCCAGGCGCTTTGGACCTATCATTATGTCCGGATCCAACCTTCAAGGTCGGTGGATGCCCTCCTCCGTCATGGAGGAAGACATATGTAACGCCCCAGATCTGATGCGCCAGGTGTCCGCCAGTTATTCACCATCGTTGCTATGTCATGTGCTTGCGTGTTGCACTTTGCCATGTCATCATCTGCATTTCATATCATGTCATCATGCGCATCGCATTCACATACGTGTTCGTCTCATGCATCCGAGCATTTTCCCCGTTGTCCGTTTTGCAACCCGGCGCTCCTATGTCCCCCGGCGTCCCCTTTTACCTTTTTCCATGAGCGGGTATTAAACTTTCTCGGAATGGACCAAGATTTGACAAGCGGCCTTGGTATAGCACCGGTAGACCGCCTGTCAAGTTTCGGGTCAATCGGAGGTCGTTTGATACTCCAACGGTTAACCGGGTATCCGTGAAGGCCTCTTTTGGTGCAGCCCAACACCCCTTCAAAGTGGCCCAAAACCCATCCTAACCCCTTCTATCCTCTCGGTCGTTCGATCACGATCGCGTGGCCGAAAACCGCACTCCATTTGGAGCTTCCTAGCCCCCTCTACCTATAAATATGTGCCTCACCCCATCCAATCACAACGCGCCACGTCGCCCCGCCGCCCCTCTCCTCCAACCGGAGCGCGCCACGTCACCCGCGCTGGCCTCCCTCTCTCTCCTCCCTCCGCCGCCGGCCCGCGCGGCCCGCAGCAGGCCCGCGGGGCCCGGTCGCCGCCGCCGCGGCCCGATCCGCCGCCGCCCGCGAGCTGCGCCCACGCCCGAGGCCGCGCGCCCGTCCTTGCGCCAGCCGCCGCCGCCGCCCGCGCCTCCGCGGTCGCCGCCCCCGCGCGCATCCGCCGCCCCGCCGCCATGCGCCGGCGCCGCCTCCGCGCCTCCGCGCCACCGCCCGCGAGCCCGCGCCGCGTCGCCGCCGCCTTGGAGCTCCGCCACCGCCGCGCGCTGCGGATCCGGCCCGCCCCGGGCCAGATCCGGCCACCTCTACCCCGCCGGCCACCTTCCTCTCCATCTCCGGCGACGAATCCGGCGAGAGCGCCGCCTGCCTCGTTTTCCGTGCCGGGTCAAACCCTAGATCCGGAGGTGATAATTTCGTCCAAGTCCTTTTCTATGAATATTTTATTGTCATGTTCATCATGCCATATCTCTACATCCGTGGCTCCGTTTTGGGCGTATAATATGTCAAATTGTTCGCCTCGACGAGTAGATCATTTCTTTTCATTGCATCATTTTCATTTGAGCTTATCTTGATGCCAGAAATGCTGTTAGAAGAGGGCTATGTGATGTTAGTTTCTGATTCTTATCAGAACATGCTCTTTTGTCATTTTTGCCATGATTGATGTGTGCATCCTATGAAGTTGAGTCCTACATGTGTTTTGAAATATGCCATGCCATCTTTCCAGTAGTTTATGCCATATATTTTTGTGATCCTTGTGGTGACTAGCACAAGCATGCAAACTAGGGTACTTAATGTTGCTGATTTCAGAGACTTAGTAATTTCACTGTCCCTGCCTGCTGTTATTTTTATGCCATGTGTTCATGTTGTTTCAGAGAGATCTATGCCTCTTTTGAGCATGATCACTAAGAGTGTTTTGAGCATATGGATTGCTCTAGCCATCCATGCCTTTGTTTGTAATTATGGAGTGCCATAGCTTGAGTCAATCGAGCTCTACTTTTGCTATAAAATGTTACTGGCAGATTGTTTACATGTTATTCGATTTTGCCAAGCTTGTTGCAGTTGATCCTTGCATGGTTTGGTGTTGTTATTGCCATGTATAGCTTGTATTCCATGTCTTCTTGATGTATGTATGCTTAGTTTATCATGCAATGCTCTGTAGTGAGTGCATCAAGCTCGTAAACATGCCTACTTGTTATCTGTTTTTGACATGTCCAGTTTTCTGCTAAGTCTGAAACCTGTATCGAAACTTGCTTGGGTGTTATTATATTTTTTGATCCCTTTTGGCTTATGGTCAATAAGGGACTTTTGTTAAGTGCTTTGAGTAGATTCATGCCATGCCTTGTTTTGCTATATTGTGTTCCTGTAGCATGTTGTTTCCTTGCTCGAAACATGTCATCCTGATGTTAATTTCTGGCATGCTGTTATTTTCACTAAGTCTGTGAACCTGTTATCTTTTGAACTTTTGCCATGTTTGTTTGAACCTGTTGTGTTGTGATTTAGCCGTAGCTCACTGTTCATCTTTTGTCAAGCATCTCGAGTAGATTACTGTCATATGCTTTGTTGACATGTTTGGGTGCAGTAGCTTAGTTTCTTGTTGCTTGCTAAGTAGCATCATGCTGTTAATGGCAGAATCTTGTCATTCTTGTTTCGCTTGTCATTTGCAAACCGTGCATCCGATTCCGGTGATCTTTATATCGATTTCAACCGAAATCACCTCACCTTTCCAGTGGCATACTTGGTTTGCCAAGATTATGCCTTGTTCATCTTTTCCTTCCGAAGCATGCATATGCATTGCATACCACATCTCGCATATCATTCCATGTTTATGTGATGGTTGTTTTACTATGTTGTTTGTTTGTTTCCGGGTTGTTTCTCTCGTTAGTTTCGGTTTCGTTCTAGAGTTGTGAGGATTCGTTCGTCTACGTCCGTTTGTCTTCTTCATGGATTCGTTCTTCTTCCTTGCGGGATCTCACGCAAGATGACCATACCCTCGAAATCACTTCTATCTTTGCTTGCTAGTTGCTCGCTCTTTTGCTATGCCTATGCTGTGATACCTACCACTTGCTTATCATGCCTCCCATATTGTTAAACCAAGCCTCTAACCCACCTTGTCCTAGCAAACCGTTGTTTGGCTATGTTACCGCTTTGCTCAGCCCCTCTTATAGCCTTGCTAGTTGCAGGTGAAGATGAAGTTTGTTCCTTGTTGGAACATGGAGATGTTGTTCCTTGTTGGAACATGTTTACTTGTTGGGATATCACAATATATCTTATTTAATTAACGCATCTATATACTTGGTAAAGGGTGGAAGGCTCGGCCTTACGCCTGGTGTTTTGTTCCACTCTTGCCGCCCTAGTTTCCGTCATATCGGAGTTATGTTCCCAGATTTTGCGTCCCTAACGCGGTCAGGTGATTTATGGGACCCCCTTGACAGTTCGCTTTGAATAAGACTCTTCCAGCAAGGCCCAACCTTGGTTTTACCATTTGCCTACCACCTATTCCTTTCCCTTGGGTTTGATCAGCCCGAGGGTCATCTTTATTCAGCCCCCCCGGGCCAATGCTTGTCTAAGTGTTGGTCCGAACTAGAGCCCTTTGCAGCGCCCTCTCAAGGAAACTTCAGACTTGGTTTTAGCTGTACGGACTGCTCATCCGGTGTTGCCCTGAGAACGAGATATGTGCAGCTCCTATCAGGATGTCGGCGCATCGGGCGGCTTTGCTGGACTTGTTTTATTACTGTCGAAATGTCTTGTAGCCGGGATTCCGAGACTGATCAGGTCTTCCCGGGGAGAAGGAATATCCTTCGTTGATCGCGAGAGCTTATTATGGGCTAAGTTGGGACACCCCTGCAGGGTTTGAACTTCCAAAAGCCGTGCCCGCGGTTATGTGGCAGATGGGAATTTGTTAATGTCCGGTTGTAGAAAACCCGAAGTTGATCTTAATTAAAATACACCAACCGCGTGTGTAACCGTGATGGTCTCTTCTCGGCGGGGTCCGGGAAGTGAACACGGTGTTGGAGTTATGCTTGACGTAGGTTGTTCTAGGATCACTTCTTGATCATAGTTCATCGACCGTGCTTTGCCTTCTCTTCTCGCTCTCATTTGCGTATGTTAGCCACCATATATGCTAGTCGCTTGCTGCAGCTCCACCTCATACCTTTTACCCTACCTATAAGCTTAAATAGTTTTGATCTCGCGGGTGTGAGATTGCTGAGTCCCCGTGACTCACAGGTACTTCCAAAACCAGCTTGCAGGTGCCAATGAACCCGTGCAGGTGACGCATCCGAGCTCAAGGAGGAGCTTGATGAAGATCTTGTCCTTTATGTTGTTTCGTTCTAGTAGATCAGTAGTGGAGCCCAGTTGGGGTCGATCGTGGACCTTTGTCGCTTTTGGGGTTTCTTCTTTTATTTTGGCTCCGTAGTCGGGCCTTGATTGTACTTGGTTGATGTAATGTTTTACTCATGTATTGTGTGAAGTGGCGATTGTAAGCCAACTATGTATCTCTTTCCCTTATGTATTACATGGGTTGTGTGAAGATTACCTCACTTGCGACATTGCTTTCAATGTGGTTATGCCTCTAAGTCATGCTTCGACACGTGGGAGATATAGCCGCATCAAGGGCATTACAAGTTGGTATCAGAGCCTTCCCCGACCTTAGGAGCCCCCACTGATTGATCGTTTTTAGCGGTCGAGTTGTGTCTAGAAAAAGGTTTCGAGTCATTTAGGAATTATATATCAGAGAGTTTAGGAATTCTTTTTACTTCCCAGTCTCCTTCGTCGCTCTGGTGAGGCCTCCTGACGTAGAGTTTTGACTCTTCTATTCTCAAATTTCACTAAATTTTTTTTAGGATCACGCGGGTATCTTAGAATCGTTCCGATGGTTTTATGATGACAACATTGTCTTGGTTGCCTCCCGTCAGCAGGGGTTTTAGTGGAGGTGTCCCGGGGAGTTGAGCTCCGAGGTGTTGTCGTCATAATTTTATCGTTGCAGTTCTGGAATACCTGAGTTTAGTACGCCGACATCGAAAATCTCTTTTGTACAGTTGTTGGTGAGATAACCCTGATAGCCCAGTACTGAGGCGAGTGCGGGAGTATTGCCATAACTCGTATAACGGATGCTTTTCGAAGGTTGAGGTAGACGATTTCCGAAGGTTTCTTGGTTATGTGTTGAAGGATGGATACAGCTGGATCTAGGTATTGTTAGTTTGGGTGATATATTTTGTGTCCCCTGTATCCCCAACACCTGATTGCATAACCAGAAAGTTTCGGGAGTTTATAAGTGGGAATTCAAGTATCACGTAGGAATTCTTTCCAACAGACACATGATATGATATGGGATCTATCATATGTTTGTTTCCGGCTTATTTCCTGAGCCGATCCGTTGTTTTTGTTTTGTGTTGTGGTATTCGAGTTGCTTCAATGTCAAGTGTTGATTCCATACCTTTCCTAAGCGGTGTTCTCATACTCTGATGTGAATACCAATCCTTCATGATAACTGAGAGTGTCATGTCAATTCTTTCCAACCGGTGTCTCTCTCTTCTAGTGGATCCGAGCATTCCAACATTCGCGAGATCATTTATCAGTTCTTTGCAACGTTGCTTGTTTCATCCATCCCAAATTGTCTTTGTTTTTGCCCGCCCTCCCACCCTTATTTCTTCAAGGACGCAGATTTCTTGATCAAGTATCCATCTTATTGAGGTGAAGCCTCTCCATTCTTCTCCTTCATGTTCTTATCCGGTGATTTTCTAGGAAGATACTAGCGGAGCTTCAAGTTTATCATTCGTCATTCTTTTCTTCTCCGGTGGTTTCAATTCAAGCTTTCGGTGTCGATCATACCTTTTTCCTCGTTTCAAATGTTTTCTCGTACCAGTGCATCTCTTAATCATCTACTTCTCGCTATTCAATTGTCTAGGAGTGATGAAGATATATCAGAAGATTCAAGTTTCCATTCTCAATTCACTCAAGTTCTTTTGAGGATGTTATCTCATTCAAGACATTTAAATCAACCGGTGCAATCTCCCTTTCAAGTAATCGTTCAACGGTGTTTCTTTTGAATGGGTCCTAACCCACAGGTCTTTTCCCAGGATCTTACCTGACTCTTCTAATCATCCCGAAGCTATTCCCAAATTATTTTCGAAGTTGACGTAAGAATGATTTACCATCAGTCATATGTCTTTCTCCAAGATCTTTCAAATTCTTTTCATCGTTGGTTCAACCTTTCCAATTTTCATTCTGGATTGCCTCAACAATTCATGTTGGTGTTTCTCATCGTCTTTCTCAACATTTGAAGACCGTAGAAGAGTTTCTCTTAAATCTTGCCCCATTCTCGTCAAGATTCATGTTCTAGCGTTATGCCATCCTATCATAATTGTTTTCGATTGTGAGAATTCTTTTCACCCATCCGGAGCAATTCAGGAGTCTTTTCAGTTTGATTCTTCCGAGGCCATCATGTCATAATTATTCATTTTCAGCTCTCGTTCTCCAAATCATACCGGTGCATCATTCAAGTTTTCTCTAATCAGTTCCTGATCTCTGCGTTCATTTATATCTAAATTCTCTCAAGTATCTTCGTTCATTTGCTAACTCTTCCCGGTGTTTCTTTATCTTTTCTTTGTCCATTTTAAATTCTTACGGTGGTTCGTTCAAGATCCTTCTTCCTTTGTTGTCATATAGATTCATTCATTCTTTCCATTCCACTGGTGGTTCCATCAATACCTTCTCAAGTTTGCGCCATTCTATCTTAATCCTTTCTACGAGAATAAGTAGTATGCCAAATCCATTGCGTGCCATCAATTTAATGGATGAAGGATAAGCATAATGTAATTCTTATTCTTGTTTCATCGAGTTAACTCAATTCCCTATTCCGGAGGTTCTTCAAATTCTTGATTTCAATTGTTTCACCTTATCTTCCTCGGAGTTCCAAGCTCTCGCAATTATACCGTCCTGAAGCTCCATCTAAATCATCGCAAGGTTTCACCTTGTTTTCTCAACTTCTCTTTCTTTCTATCATCCTTTTGTTTACCGGAGTTCTTTATGGAGGCTACATGATGATTCACAAACGATTTAATTCCTTCTCGAAGTGTTCATCGAGATTCTTTTCAGAGCAGCTCAAGTATTCTTTATCTTCCATTTTATAGTGCAATCCTTTCAATCGTATCATTCGAGGTGGTATTATGTCATTCTTGATAATTGGAGTTCATGTCTCATGACTCACATGTTGTCAAGAATGAGGTATTTTAAATCCATCAATATCTTCATTGGAGTTATCTTGGGTTATATTTCACCTAAAGCCTTCCCTAAGGATTGTTGCTATTTATGGTGCTCATTAATGACCCAAGTTCTTCATTTGTCCTCCTGGTGAAATAAGTTTCTCGTCTCCTTGTTGATATCAGTCCAATCATTTGTTTCCGTTAGTGGCGTTTATCACCTCATAATGTTGAGATGTTTCCATAAGTCCACTACAAGCTTATTCTTTTCGTGGTTGGTTTTCCAACAACTCCGGTCAATCCTTCTTTTTAAGGAGGCTCTTTCAAATTCAATTGTGTTAGAAGTTGTTGTTCTCTTCTCTGTTCTCTTGATTCCACTCTTTCATTTGTCACGAAGGCTTTGTGATGTTGCTCTCTTCACTCATCATCTCGAATTGTCAAGATCATGTCTTTTTCCTTGCTAATCCATTTAACCGGAGTGCTGTCCGAATTTGTTCTTCCTTATTCCTTGTTTATCTCGTTTCAACCAGTGTGTTTTCAGTTCCTCTTGTCCATTGTGCTCGTAATTCATAACTTTGCAACCTCCAAGGTTCACATGGTGTTCCTTGTTCCTCTTATCTAACGGAGTGTTCGCAATCTCATTCATCTCCATTTCATTCTTCTTTAAATTGTTTAACCTCTCAAGGTTCTTTGGTTTCACTCTTTTGTCAAAGAAGCAACTTAGTTTTACCTCTTCTTTTTCTCTTCCGTTTTCCCCTCCGGTGCCATCCTAGATCTCGGGACGAGATCCTCTCGTAGTGGTGGAGTGTTGTAACGCACCGGATCTGATGCGCTAGGTGTCCGCCAGTTATTCGCCGTCGTTGCCATGTCATATGCTTGCGTGTTGCACTTTGCCATGTCATCATCTGCATTTCATATCATGTCATCATGCGCATCGCATTCGCATACGTGTTCGTCTCATGCATCCGAGCATTTTCCCCGTTGTCCGTTTTGCAACCCGGCGCTCCTATGTCCCCCGGCGTCCCCTTTTACCTTTTTCCGTGAGCGGGTATTAAACTTTCTCGGAATGGACCGTGATTTGTCAAGTGGCCTTGGTATAGCACCGGTAGACCGCCTGTCAAGTTTCGGGTCAATCGGAGGTCGTTTGATACTCCAACGGTTAAACGGGTATCCGTGAAGGCCTCTTTTGGTGCAGCCCAACACCCCTTTCAAAGTGGCCCAAAACCCATCCTAACCCTAACTATCCTCTCGGTCGTTCGATCACGATCGCGTGGCCGAAAACCGCACTCCATTTGGAGCTTCCTAGCCCCCTCTACCTATAAATATGTGCCTCACCCCATCCAATCACAACGCGCCACGTCGCCCCGCCGCCCCTCTCCTCCAACCGGAGCGCGCCACATCACCCGCGCCGGCCTCCCTCTCTCTCCTCCCTCCGCCGCCGGCCCGCGCGGCCCGCAGCAGGCCCGCGGGGCCCGGTCGCCGCCGCCGCCCGCGAGCTGCGCCCGCGCCCGAGGCCGCGCGCCCGTCCTTGCGCCAGCCGCCGCCGCCGCCTTCGCCGCGCTAGGCGCCGCCGCCCGCGCCTCCGCGGTCGCCGACCCCGCGCGCATCCGCCGCCCCGCCGCCATGCGCCGCGCCGCCTCCGCGCCTCCGCGCCACCGCCCGCGAGCCCGCGCCGCGTCGCCGCCGCCTTGGAGCTCCGCCACCGCCGCGCGCTGCGGATCCGGCCCGCCCCGGGCCAGATCCGGCCACCTCTACCCCGCCGGCCACCTTCCTCTCCATCTCCGGCGACGAATCCGGCGAGAGCGCCGCCTGCCTCGTTTTCCGTGCCGGGTCAAACCCTAGATCCGGAGGTGATAATTTCGTCTAAGTCCTTTTCTATGAATATTTTATTGTCATGTTCATCATGCCATGTCTCTGCATCCGTGGCTCCGTTTTGGGTGTATAATATGTCAAATTGTTCGCCCCGATGAGTACATCGTTTCATCTCATTGCATCATTCTCATTTGAGCTCATCTTGATGCCCGAAATGCCGTTAGAAGAGGGCTATGTGATGTTAGTTTCTGATTCTTACCAGAACATGCTCTTTTGTCATTTTTGCCATGATTGATGTATGCATCCTATGAAGTTGAGTCCTACATGTGTTTTGAAATATGCCATGCCATCTTTCCATTAGTTTGTGCCATGTATTTTTGTGATCCTTGTGGTGACTAGAACAAGCATGCAAACTAGGGTACTTAATGTTGCTGATTTCAGAGACTTGGTAATTTCACCGTCCCTGCCTGTTGTTATTTTTATGCCATGTGTTCATGTTGTTTCAGAGAGATCTATGCCTCTTTTGAGCATGATCACTAAGAGTGTTTTGAGCATATGGATTGCTCTATCCATCCATGCCTTTGTTTGTAATTATGGAGTGCCATAATTTGAGTCAATCGAGCTCTACTTTTGCTATAAAATGTTACTCGCAGATTGTTTACATGTTATTCGATTTTTCCAAGCTTGTTGTAGTTGATCCTTGCATGGTTTGATGTTGTTCTTGCCATATATAGCTTATATGCCATGTCTTCTTGATGTATATATGCTTAGTTTATCATGCAATGCTCTGTAGTGAGTGCATCGAGCTCGTAAACATGCCTACTTGTTATCTGTTTTTGACAAGTCTGAAACCTGTATCGAAATTTGCTTAATTGACATGGGTGTTATTATATTTTCTGACCCCTTTTGGCTCATGGTCAGTAAGGGACTGTTGTTAAGTGCTTTGAGTAGATTTATGCCATGCCTTGTTTTTCTATATTATGTTCCTGTAGCATGTTGTTTCCTTGCTCTAAACATGTCGTCCTGATGTTAATTTCTGGCATGCTGTTATTTTCACCAAGTCTGTGAACCTGTTATCTTTTGCACTTTTGCCATGTTTGTTTGAACCTGTTGTCGTGTGATTTAGCCGTAGCTCAGTGTTCATCTTTTGTCAAGCATCTCGAGTAGATTACTGTCATATGCTTTGTTGACATGTTTGGGTGCAGTAGCTTAGTTTCTTGTTACTTGCTAAGTAGCATCATGCTGTTAATGGCAGAATCTTGTCATTCTTGTTTCGCTTGTCATTTGCAAACCGTGCATCCGATTCCGGTGATCTTTATATCGATTTCAACCGAAATCACCTCACCTTTCCAGTGGCATACTTGGTTTGCCAAGATTATGCCTGGTTCATCTTTTCCTTCCGAAGCATGCATATGCATTGCATACCACATCTCGCATATCATGCCATGTTTATGTGATGGTTGTTTTACTATGTTGTTTGTTTGTTTCCGGGTTGTTTCTCTCGTTAGCTTCGGTTTCGTTCCGGAGTTGTGAGGATTCGTTCGTCTACGTCCATTTGTCTTCTTCATGGATTCGTTCTTCTTCCTTGCGGGATCTCAGGCAAGATGACCATACCCTCGAAATCACTTCTATCTTTGCTTGCTAGTTGCTCGCTCCTTTGCTATGCCTATGCTGCGATACCTACCACTTGCTTATCATGCCTCCCATATTGTTAAACCAAGCCTCTAACCCACCTTGTCCTAGCAAACCGTTGTTTGGCTATGTTACCGCTTTGCTCAGCCCCTCTTATAGCGTTGTTAGTTGCAGGTGAAGATGAAGTTTGTTCCTTGTTGGAACATGGAGATGTTGTTCCTTGTTGGAACATGTTTACTTGTTGGGATATCACAATATATATTATTTAATTAACGCATCTATATACTTGGTAAAGGGTGGAAGGCTCGGCCTTATGCCTGGTGTTTTGTTCCACTCTTGCCGCCCTAGTTTCCGTCATATCGGTGTTATGTTCCCGGATTTTGTGTCCCTAACGCGGTCGGGTGATTTATGGGACCCCCTTGACAGTTCGCTTTGAATAAGACTCTTCCAGCAAGGCCCAACCTTGGTTTTACCATTTTCCTACCACCTATCCCTTTCCCTTGGGTTTGATCAGCCCGAGGGTCATCTTTATTCAGCCCCCCCGGGCCAATGCTTGTCTAAGTGTTGGTCCGAACTAGAGCCCTTTGCAGCGCCCTCTCAAGGAAACTTGAGACTTGGTTTTAGCTGTACGGACTGCTCATCCGGTGTTGCCCTGAGAACGAGATATGTGCAGCTCCTATTAGGATGTCGGCGCATCGGGCGGCTTTGCTGGACTTGTTTTATTACTGTCGAAATGTCTTGTAGCCGGGATTCCGAGACTGATCGGGTCTTCCTGGGGAGAAGGAATATCCTTCGTTGATCGCGAGAGCTTATCATGGGCTAAGTTGGGACACCCCTGCAGGGTTTGAACTTTCGAAAGCCGTGCCTGCGGTTATGTGGCAGATGGGAATTTATTAATGTCCGGTTGTAGAAAACCCGAAGTTGATCTTAATTAAAATACACCAACCGCGTGTGTAACCGTGATGGTCTCTTCTCGGCGGGGTCCGGGAAGTGAACACGGTGTTGGAGTTATGCTTGACGTAGGTTGTTCTAGGATCACTTCTTGATCATAGTTCATCAACCGTGCTTTGCCTTCTCTTCTCGCTCTCATTTGCGTATGTTAGCCACCATATATGCTAGTCGCTTGCTGCAACTCCACCTCATACCTTTTACCCTACCTATAAGCTTAAATAGTTTTGATCTCGCGGGTGTGAGATTGCTGAGTCTCCGTGACTCACAGATACTTCCAAAACCAGTTTGCAGGTGCCGATGAACCCGTGCAGGTGACGCATCCGAGCTCAAGGAGGAGCTTGATGAAGATCTTGTCCTTTATGTTGTTTCGTTCTAGTAGATCAGTAGTTGAGCCTAGTTGGGGTCGATCGTGGACCTTTGTCACTTTTGGGATTTCTTCTTTTATTTTGGCTCCGTAGTCGGGCCCTGATTGTACTTGGTTGATGTAATGTTTTACTCATGTATTGTGTGAAGTGGCGATTGTAAGCCAACTATGTATCTCTTTCCCTTATGTATTACATGGGTTGTGTGAAGATTACCTCACTTGCGACATTGCTTTCAATGCGGTTATGCCTCTAAGTCGTGCTTCGACACGTGGGAGATATAGCCGCATCGAGGGCGTTACAACATAATAAAGCTACGGGAGGCCAGGTACCTGACCGGCGAAATCCCGCATAGGCTGCCTGCTCAAGGGCAGGTTATTCCCACTCCCAAGCCCAGTGAGAGCGTCGTGTTCGTATCTCACTTCCTCCAAGGGATAGGCTTCGTGCCAGATCCCTTCATGAGGGGGCTTATGTTCTATTACGGGCTGTACTTCCATGATCCAACTCCGGAGTCCATCCTCGACATCTCATCGTTCATCGTTGTGTGCGAAGCTTTCCTCCGTATTACCCCTCACTTCGGACTGTGGCTCAAGACCTTCAAAGTGGAGCCGAAGATGATCGAGGGGCAACACGCAGAGTGCGGAGGCGCCGTAATAAGCAAAAACGCTGATGCTCTATGGCCCGAGGGCTCTTTCCAGGAGGTGTCCAGTTTATGGCAACAAGAGTGGTTTTATATCACAGCTCCCAGGGGTACCAAGTGGGTGGCCCCACCTGTCTTTCACTCAGGTCCCCCGCCACGACTAACGTCATGGGTCAACAAGGGGCTGGACTGGGGGCCAGTAAAGGATGTGCCCACATTGCAGAGCCGCATCCGAGATCTCCTTGAGAGAGATGTCAGTCTGGTCAAGGTGATGCAAGTCATGTTAATTCGCCGGGTCCTGCCCTGCAAACGTCGTCCCTTCCGCCTGTGGGAGTTCAATCCGGAGGGACCGTGAGCTCTTCAACACTTCCTCGACATGACGCCCGAGGAGATGTACAAGTTGTTCTTTGGACCACGAATAATGTGTCCGGACATCACTGAGGATGCAGGTCTGAGCAGCAATCACCCGGATACCCAAGTAAGTAGCCCCGCATCCGAACACACTGTCTGTTTATTTATCGCAACGTTGCCCTAAAAAAGCCGCTCTTTGACCAGGATTTGATAGCGAAGGCAAAGTTGATCAGGTGTCCGGCCCCCCTCCCTGAGACCTCACCAGACCCCGTGTTGACCAGGATGCTGGAGATTGCGCCTTATCAAGCGCCTTCAGGAGAAGATAAAGGGGGGAACAAGGAGGCTAGCGCCTCCGTGAAGGAGGTCAGCCGGGGAGGAGGAACCAAAACTTCCTCTCCCCAGGGAAGAAAGAGGACCGCCTCTGAGGACCCGGAGACAATAGTCTCTAAACGGGGGAAGAAATCTTCGCCAGAGGGTCCTGTACCGGGGGATACCTTGGCCGCACTATGCCATCAAGGGGATCAACTCTCAACCGAGCTGTAAGTAAAAAGGGTACTTAATAATAAAAAAAACCTTGCCTTACTTCTGAGGAAAGTAACCGAAGCATTTATCTTGTAGTTTGGATGTTAGCCCTTCTCAGCAGAGCCCGTCTTCGGGGAATCTTCTTCCAGAGATGATGGAGAGCGGAATGCCTCCCCCTCCCATACCGCCTCATGAGGCGGGCGACCCCGAGGTGTCGTCTGTGAGGGTTTATCCTGATCTGGCAAGGACAGAAGGTAGTCATATGGCCACCCGAAGTCCTCAGTATCCGACTCTTGAAGAGAGCAATCGAAACAATCCGCCTCCATCTGGTGTGCGGTCGGACGTACTGAGGGATCTGCTAGAGAGATCGGCTATCTCAGAAGAGCACCGCGCGTTGATGGGTGCGGTGATTGACAGAATTTCGTCCACCGAAAGCGGATTGCGTGAAGCTGTTATGAGTCTACTGACGGGTTTTGAGGTACGTGAAATGATGTACATTTTTTACAGTACCGCACATTTTAGATGTGCCCTGTGTAGATAGTAGCCTCCGAGACTCTGGGTGCCGTCGAAGACGACGACGCATAGAGGATCATAATCCTAGGAATAATCTTGCCGCCTTAATGTGCAGGTGGCGAAGTGTCCGGTGGCCCGCGGGAATGATGAGTTTGCCGAGTTAAAGCGGCAGCTTGACGTGGCAGATGCCGACATCGTACTTGTCAATAAGCGGCTTGATGAGGCGCAAGGTATGTAATTTCTCCAGTGACACATGATAAGAGGGGCATGATGCCAGTATCTATAACATGTTTTTTGAATGCAGATGGAGCTGCGGCCATGGAAGACCTTCGGGCGGAACTTGCCCAAGCCAAAGAACAAGCTAGAAAAAGCGATGCGGCTGCCCTAAAGGCAATCGAGGAGCTGAAAGCCGAACAGGCTGCTCACTGCCAAAGCAAGGAGGAAATAGCCAGGATGGCTGTGGAATTGAAAAATGCCGCTGACCGTTGCAAGCTTCTTGAAAAGGAAGATCAAGCGAAGAGGACAAACCTGGAAAAGGCCACGACGACGGCCAAAGACACCCGCTCTGCAATGAGGGCGATGAAGGAGGAGCTGCGTCAAGCCGGTGATACCACGGCTGGGAAGCCCTTTATGCTGCAGATGAAGTTCGGAGATCCTAAGTACGCCCCTTTAGACCAGCTGTGGAGTTCTGCGGATGCATATCTGGACTTAGCAGCGAGTGCTGCCGATGCGGCCGAATACTTCTGAGATAAAAAAGATCACGAAGTGGAAAGCTGTTCTGGTCACAATTTCACGTTCCAGAGCGTCCGCTTCCATTGCCTGATC
The DNA here is from genome assembly GCA_032464435.1 of Aegilops umbellulata. Classification (NCBI taxonomy): domain Eukaryota; kingdom Viridiplantae; phylum Streptophyta; class Magnoliopsida; order Poales; family Poaceae; genus Aegilops; species Aegilops umbellulata. The sequence continues at coordinate 216,971,574 of CP136060.1, forward strand.
AGTTGGCCGAATGGGCCGAGCTGAATAGATTGTCCGGACTCGCCATGAGGTCTGTTGTGGATCATCTGTGGCCGGAAAGGCCAAAGCCAAACAGTTACTTTAGTTTGGTGGAGCAGTTCCTTGGTACAGTGCCGCACATCAACGCGATGAAGAGGTCGGCGTGCGTAGAGGGTGCGCGGATGGCCATTGCCCGTGTGAAGACATACTGGGCGGAGATGGAGGCCACCGCCATTGCAGCCCAAGATTCGGATGAGAGCCGAGTACCTGCCGAGCACTACTTTCGAGAAGTTCTTGAGGGCGCTTGCTCCATAGAGGCGCAGTGCTCGAAGAATATTATGTTCCAATGACATGTATTCCCATTGAAAAGCAATGTTTTTACTGAATTATGAAGGCTATTTTATACTTGTGCCTACAAGAATTATAATACCTCCTGTGTGGCCGTTTATGTATATATGTATATAACCTGAAAGATGGCAGTCGTCGGCTTCAGCCCCCATGCATATAATGCGGGGGTGTTCGCAGAAGACGCATGTCCACACTTGATCCAACATCTTGGTCCATTAAGGAGGTGATAGCGCAGCGAACTAGGCAATCAGACTATAATGCTTTAACACTTTCACTTAGCCATAGGAGGTTGACAGTGGGGCTACTATATAGCCCCTGGTGGCTCTGCGCTCATCCGTATTTGGGGCATGTACATGCCTGGCCGGGAAACGGCCCTTCGTTAAGGCGGAGGAATCCCGAAGATTCCGCTAGGTCATCAAGTGGTTGACTAGTCTCACGCTATATCATGACAGTCAGTTTTCGGCTTTCTCTACTGAGGTGCTCGTCCGGATGAACCAGAGCACAATCGCAGTAGTTCTCCTGGTGCCACCTTAGCCGATAGAGCGGAACGTAAGGCAGCAAAACACAGGAGCCGGGCAAACCCAACATTTGACCAAAGACATGATTCGGAGTTGATGCATATAAGGCCAAACTCGCGACGCCGAACACTCGCTAAGGTATTCGGTCTTTATTATGTAAACCGGGCTAAGCAGTGCCCTTTGTAATAAGCCCCTGATGTCCAGGTACGTGCAATAATCTGACGTGGCCACATGCCAATACGTCAGCATCTATCTCAGTTGTACTGAGAATCCAGGGGATGTGTATCAACAAGAGACAATAAAAAAGGTTTACGCAGGGTCTTAATCTAAAGAGAATCCTTGGAACGGGTCCCTGTGGCACGTCTGCGCATGTGTCTCCGTTGTGCCGTATCCTGGATGGGTGTAGCATGATGCTCATCTATAAAAGAGAGGAACTTAGCTGAAAAAGTTGTCGTGCAAAAGGTAGGTTATACTAAATAAACCAAGTACAGTTCAAGAGGAGTAAAATTGAGCCTAATTGTCACTTGTTTACACGCCTTGAGCCCCTTGTATTGTTATAGGGGTATAGCCATCAAACCTGTATCAATTATATAGCTACGGCGGACTCGTCTAACCGTGTCCGTGGTCTTAACAACCTGTCAGATGCTCTAGCTGGTGAGGCCGTTTAGTGTGCGGCTGCCAAAGCAACCGTACAGTCTTTCGCGCGCAAGGAGCGCTCAATATTTCCATTTACTGTAATGATGCCACGTGGACCGGGCATCTTAAGCATGAGAGAAGCATAATGCGGTATGGCGTTAAAGTGAGCGAAAGCTTCACGTCCGAGTAGTGCTTGATAGCCACTTTGAAACGGAGCGATGTAGAAGGTTGACTTTTCGCTGCCGAAGTTATCGGGAAAGTCGAATATAACTTCTAGTAGCAGGGAGCCCATGCAGCGGGCTTCTGGGCCTGGCGTTACTCCTTTAAAGGTAATATTGCTGTGGCTGATTTTTGTTGGGTCTATCCCCATTTTGCAGACTGTATCTTGATATACCAGCTTTAAACTACTGCCGCCATCCATCAGGACTCGTGTGAAGTGGTATCCGTCAATTATCGGGTCTAACACCAAGGCAGGCCATCCTGCATGCCGGATACTTGCCGAGTAATCCCGATGGTCGAAGGTGGTCGGTTTGGACGACCAGTGGCGGGACTCCGCGGTGATAGGCCCTGGGGCACATGTCTCTATGAGTGCCGTGTTGTTTTTCTTTATCACGTGTAACACGTTTACTGTTTTGACTTCTGGTGGGAATTTCTTCTGTTCCCCAGTGCTTTGCTTGCGAGGCTCGTCCTCGTCTTCGCTTGGTGTATCCTGCCCCTTGTGTTCGGCGTTGAGCTTGCCGGACTGCTTGAAGACCCAACATTCTCTATGGGTATGATTTGCAGGTTTGTCGGGGGTGTTGTGGATCTGACATAGTTTGTCCAGAATTTTGTTTAGGCTGGACAGTTCGTCTCTGTTGCCTTTGGAGGGCGGCTTTTGCCGACCTGGCCGAGAGCTTCTGAATCCGGCATTTACCGCCGTGCTCTTCGGGCTGTCTTCTTTATTCCGACGCTTGTTTTTGCTGCGTCGCGGCTTCCCATTTCCGTCCCTGACTTCAGATGTACTTGGGTCGCTGGTGCTACATCGTGCTAACCAGCTGTCCTCGCCCGCGCAAAAGCGGGTCATGAGGCTTGTTAATGCTGCCATTGTTCTTGGCTTTTCTTGGCCGCAGTGTCTGGCAAGCCATTCGTCTCGAACGCTGTGTTTGAAAGCTGCTAAGGCTTCGGCGTCCAGATAGTCGACTATTTGGTTCTTTTTAGTGAGAGACCTGTTCCAAAGCTTTCGGGCTGACTCTCTGGGCTGTTGAGTTATATGACTTAAATCATCTGCATCCGGTGGTCGGACATAGGTCCCTTGAAAATTTGCCCGAAAAGCGTCCTCGAGCTCTTCCCAACTTCCAATGGTGTTTTCGGGGAGGCTTTTAGCTAGTGCCGGGCTGGCCCTTTGAGCTTGAGGGGTAAGTACTTGATGGCATGGAGATCGTCTCCTCGATCCATGTGGATATGGAGGATGTAGTCCTCAATCCAGACCCCAGGGTCTGTCGTTCCGTCGTATGCCTCTATGTTTACGGGTTTGAATCCCTCTGGAAATTCATGGTCCAGCACCTCATCAGTGAAACATAGGGGGTGTGCGGCACCCCTATACTTGGGTGTACCGTGGTGTTCGGATTTTTGTTGTGTTGCATTGCGTGCTGGAGCGCGCTTTCTTGGCCCGTAGATGGATCTGGTTGGGCCGTCCTTTTGATGCGAGTCCTCTCATGGATTGCGTACCGGCTTGTGTGCGGCATCGTTTGCCGCTCTATGTTGGCCACGAGGTCGTCTATCCGACCGGATGGCTGTTTTGGTTTTTGATTGCGGGGGCTCTAAGGCCTCATCATCGAATTCAGGTAGTAGTTTTCGATTCGGGTAGCTCTTTGTGTGGCGACTGTCGCCATACTTTTCTGCGGTGTTGAGTACTTTACTCCATCTGATTCTGAGTGTATCTTGCGCAGCCTTGAGCTTTCGCTTCTGCTTTTTCAGGCTCCACGCAGTGGCGACAAGCCTTTGATGGAGATTCTTCTGCTCCAGGAGCTTGTCCAGTGTGATGTCATCCGGACTGTTATCTTCGCCGGAGACGGGTTGTTCGGTTTGATTCTCCGTGTTGCCATCGTCGGACGGTTGTTCAATGCCGTGTTCGTCATCCGCTGGCTCACCCTGCTCTATCGCTAGGCCTATATGATCACTGTTTCTGCCGAGGCGGGATTTGGAGCGGCGTTTACGCTGCCGCTTTGACTGCTTCTCGAGGGAACGATCCTTCACTGCGTCCTTCCGTTCCTCATCGTCATTTTCTTTGGGTGTGTCCACCATGTATACATCATGGGATGAGGTGGCTGCCCAGTGCCCTGTGGGCAGTGGTTCCTGTTCGTCTCCTGCATCGTCGTCCATACCGTCGATGTCTTCGGAGTCGAAGTCGAGCATGTCGGTCAAATCATCGACAGTGGCTACTAAGTGGGTGGTGGCTGGGTGGCGAATTTCTTCGTCATCCGCATCCCAATCCTACCGGACATAGTTCGGCCAGGTTTCTCCTGACAAGGAGAGGGACCTTAATGAGTTCAGTATGTTGCCGAAGGGCAAGTGCTGAAAGATATCCTCGGAGGTGAACTCCATGATCGACGCCCAGTCGGATTCGATAGGCACGGGCGCAAGCGGTTCAGAGTCCATGGCCGGAGAAGAATCCGGCAGTTTGGAGTCACGGCTCTCGTGAAGGGTAAGGTTGGTATTCGGCTCGATCACCGTTGAGACTGCGGCCTCCGTGGCGGGGTCTAGCCACCCGTCCATGGATGGCGCAATTGGCTCCGAATCGAGGGTCGGAGCGGTTGCAGGTGCAATATCCTGAACACTGTCCGACGACAGAGCTAAATCATGCTCATCGTGACCATGCGACGCACTCGGCAGGGGCTCGAATCCATCGAAGATCAAGTCTCCACGGATGTCGGCCGTGTATTTTAAGCTACCAAACCTGACCTGGTGGCCAGGGGCGTAACTCTCGATCTGCTCCAGATGGCCAAGCGAGTTGGCCCGCAGTGCGAAGCCGCCGAATACAAAGATCTGTCCGGGGAGAAAAGTCTCACCCTGGACCGCATCGCTATCGATGATCGAAGGAGCCAGCAAGCCTGGCGATGACGACACAGAGGAACTCTCAATGAAAGCACCAATGTCGGTGTAAAAACCAGGGGATCTCGGGTAGGGGGTCCCGAACTGTGCGTCTAGGCGGATGGTAACAGGAGACAAGGGACACGATGTTTTTACCCAGGTTCGGGCCCTCTCGATGGAGGTAAAACCCTACTCCTGCTTGATTGATATTGATGATATGGGTATTACAAGAGTTGATCTACCACGAGATCGAAGAGTCTAAACCCTAGAAGCTAGCCTATGGTATGATTGTTGTATCTTGTCTTAGTCTTACGGATTAAACCCTCCGGTTTATATAGACACCGGGGGGGGGGGGGGCTAGGGTTACACAGAGTCGGTTAGAAGGAAGGAGATCTACATATCCGTATTGCCAAGCTTGCCTTCCACGCCAAGGAGAGTCCCATCCGGACACGAGATGAAGTCTTCAATCTTGTATCTTCATAGTCCCACAGTCCGGCCAAAAGGATATAGTCCGGCTGTCCGGATACCCCCTAATCCAGGACTCCCTCACACGGTCCATAGAAGAAACTGTGTGGTAAAGGCTGTCCATGACAGATAGTTTTTATGTGGTAAACGTTTGCGCAAGGTGGCCTAACGCAAACAGTTTTCACGAGAAAGTCGTGTGTGATTGTTCATTGATCCAACACGGTTTATTCCTAGAAACTGTGAGCGTTGCCTGAGGTCATCGCCCACGGTATTTTTTCAACAACCCTTTGCAATATCAAAAACCAATTAGCAGGCTAATTCGCCATTAGCAGGCTAATTTCCCTACTATTAATAATTCATTTATTAATCTATTGACATTCATATTAAGCACACAATATATTTCATTTTCATATTAAGGAAGCAGAATTTCATAATTAAAATACATCATAGTACAACATGATATAGCTTCAGCACTCAGCTACCCCATTACACAACTGCACCAGCAACAAGTTCGACATGCAACATGTAGAACCTTTTGAAATTAGCATCATAGGCGGTATATAGACAGATGCATCTAATCTAGAAAACTACTGAAGCAGAAGGTGAATATTGAGCCTTCATTCATGTTGAAGGTCCTTGCAACTTTAGGCCAGTGCCTATGCATGATTGACCGTCCGTCTTTCGACCTCTTCAGGAACACTTCGATATTGAACCGTGGGTGTTGTATGAAAACCTTCCTCGCCTCCTGACCATAGAGGTGGTTTGAGAGGTAATCATCAATGGACTGCTTTGGAAAGGCCTGAAAACAAGGATGTGCATAAATATCTTCTCTATATTGGAAATGGGGCAAAGGAATAAAAAAAGGCAATGTATAATAGTTAGTACCATCTTGTAGTGAACTGATGTCTTCTTCATTGTGTAGACAAAGATCTTGTTGTTTTTTGTCGCTAATTTCTTTATCCTAGCAATCTTTCTGAGTTTATTGATTTGATTGATATTCATGGACAACTCATTTCCCCATATGCAAAAAGGGTCAAACAGTGGGTCAAAACCTCTGACAGCAGGACCTACATGTGCAAGACCAAATTGTTAAAAACCAAAATATTAGAATGGTTCCTGCAATTGCATAATAATGTGCTATTAGACAACGGACCGTGCACGTGCTAAGCTCGATTGTAAACCTTACTGCTTCCCATTGTTTCCCTGCAACACATATAAGGTAGTTAGTCATCAGGTTAAGTAAGGGTTCACATGCTATCAGTAAAATATGTTGATGAAAAATAAGCACATTGCAGATTCATCAGATTAATTGAAGCCACACGGAAAACCCATTTACCCAAACCAAGCATGATTAAGAACTAGGAAATATAGCACTTGTATATGTTTCTCATGTATTAAGTGCATACAAATTCGATTTATTCCTCACATGCACAACAATACAAAATTATACCCACGACAATTGGACATCGCATTGCAGAATTGAACCAAGCATTTAACTAAACACCACAACAAATCAACCAAACATTAACTAAGCACCACATTGCAGAATATAACATTGAACCAAGCAGTTAACTAAACACCACAACAAATGAACCAAACATTAACTAAGCACCACATTGCACAATAGAACATACTCCTAATAGAAGATCAGAGAGTTAACCAAACAGTTAACTACAACCAATTGTAGCAATTGTATTTGTTTCTCATGTATTTACTACAACCAAATTCAATTTATTCCTCACATGGTATACAACAGAATACACCCACAATTTTGTAAAGATAAATTCGATTTATTTCTCGCATGGAAGACAATACAAAATTGCAGCCTGAAGAATTGAACATCACATTTGTAGAATTGAACCAAAACAGTTAGCTGAAGACGACAACTAATTAACAAAAAATAGTTAATAAGTGAGCACCACACTGCACGACATATAGAACATATACACTAGAGAAACGGATTGCATGGTGAAATTAGATAGCACAATTCACTAGATTTTGTGAAGGAAAGGCAGGAGAAGCACACGCAACGGGTAAACCGAGCATGCTTAACCGACGTAGCTAGCAATTGGCAAGGTGCTCCTCCAAGATCCGGGGATCGGCACGAATGGCAACCATCACGACCTCATCCGCACGTGCGGCCCTGATTTGCTTCTCTGCTGCCAAATGCTCCTTGAGGTCCTGGCTATACTGCGTGCACCATTGCTTAGGCCGGCGCTTATTTGGTGGAGGGGTCGGTGATTTGGGTGGAAGGTGTCGCGCTCGCGCCGGCAGACGGGGCATGTGGGATGTGGAAGGAGGAGGAGGATGGGGGTCGTGTGTGGATTACCTGCCTGGATAGAGGAGGCCGAGCAGCATGAAGGAGGGTCGCCGACGAGGAGGCGGCGGCGCTGCAAGCAAGGAGTGAAGGTTTCAACTTGGAAAGGAAGACGGAAAGAGGGGGAATGTGGCTTTTGGTAAGGGGGAGGGGGCGGGGAGGTAGATATTTATGCGGAAGCCGAAAATTTGGAATCGCTTCAGCCAAAAAACTGGCGCGCAAAGTGTCATCAGACACAGTCCCTTATTCAGAACTGTGTACGATAAGTCGACATAAAAAACGATTCAGATAGCTTAACCCGTGTGTGATGAGTTTGAACGTCAAAAGTTTTGGTTCGAATTTCCATGGTTACAGTGGTCATCCATGTCATTGCATAATTTGGGTACACAAAGGAGACTACAACACACCTGCACTTCTTAATCGAGCAAGTTCAGCAATTAAACAGAGCTAGATGACCTAAACGTTACTCTAACAAATTAAAGACCGGCGCTCTTAATTAAACAAAACATAGAGTACTACTACGGTTGGTGCTCGTCGATCTCCGCCGCCGCCTCCATGTACAGCTCGCTGATAGCCCACAAGTATAGGGGATCGCAACAGTTTTCAAGAGTAGAGTATTCAACCCAAATTTATTGATTCGACACAAGGGGAGCCAAAGAATATTCTCAAGTATTAGCAGTTGAGTTGTCAATTCAACCACACCTGGATAACTTAATATCTGCAGCAAAGTATTTAGTAGAAAAGTAGTATGGAAGTAACGGTAACGGTGGCAAAAGTAATAGTGATAGTTTTGTAGTGATTGTAACAGTGGCAACGAAAAAGTAAATAAGCAAAGAGCAATATGTGAAAAGCTCGTAGGAATTGGATCGGTGATGGAGAATTATGCCGGATGCGATTATTCATGCAACAGTTATAACACAGGGTGACACAGAACTAGCTCCAATTCATCAATGTAATGTAGGCATGTATTCCGAATATAGTCATACGTGCTTATGGAAAAGAACTTGCGTGACATCTTTTGTCCTACCCTCCCGTGGCAGCGGGGTCCTAATGGAAACTAAGGGATATTAAGGCCTCCTTTTAATAGAGTACCGGACCGAAGCATTAACACATAGTGAATACATGAACTCCTCAAACTACGGTCATCACCGGGAGTGGTCCCGATTATTGTCACTTCGGGGTTGCCGGATCATAACACATAGTAGGTGACTATAGACTTGCAAGATAGGATCAAGAACTCACATATATTCATGAAGACATAATAGGTTCGGATCTGAAATCATGGCACTCGGGCCCTAGTGACAAGCATTAAGCTTAGCAAAGTCATAGCAACATCAATCTCAGAACATAGTGGATACTAGGGATCAAACCCTAACAAAACTAACTCGATTACATGATAAATCTCATCCAACCCATCACCGTCCAGCAAGCCTACGATGGAATTACTCACACACGACGGTGAGCATCATGAAATTAGTGATGGAGGATGGTTGATGATGATGATGGCGACGCATTCCCCTCTCCGGAGCCCCGAACGGACTCCAGATCAGCCCTCCCGAGAGAGATTAGGGCTTGGCGGCGGCTCCGTATCGTAAAACGTGATGAATCCTTCTCTCTAATTTTTTTCTCCCCGAACGTGAATATATAGAGTTGGAGTTGAGGTCGGTGGAGCTCCAGGGGGCCCAAAAGGCAGGGGGCGCCCCCACCCTCATGGACAGGGTGTGGGCCCCCCTGGCCTTGATTCTTTCGCCAGTATTTTTTATTAATTCCAAAATAATTCTCCGTTGATTTTCAGGACATTCTGAGAACTTTTATTTCTGCACAAAAATAACTCCATGGCAATTCTGCTGAAAACGGCGCCAGTCCAGGTTAGTTCCATTCAAATCATGCAAGTTAGAGTCCAAAACAAGGGCAAATGTGTTTGGAAAAGTAGATACGACAGAGACGTATCAACTCCCCCAAGCTTAAACCTTTGCTTGTCCTCAAGCAATTCAGTTGATAAACTGAAAGTTATAAAGAAAAACTTTTACAAACTTTGTTTGCTCTTGTTGTTGTAAATATGTAAAGCCAACATTCAAGTTTTCAGCAAAGATTATGACTAAACATATTCACAATAACATTTACGTCTCATGTTTACTCATGTCAATGGCATAATCAACTAGCGAGCAATAATAATAAATCTCGGATGACAACACTTTCTCAAAACAATCACGATATGATATAACAAGATGGTATCTCGCTATCCCTTTCTGAGACCGCAAAACATAAATGCAGAGTACCTTTAAAGATCAAGGACTGACTAAACATTGTAATTCATAGTAAAAGAGATCCAGTCATAGTCATACCCAATATAGACTAATAGTAATGGATGCAAATGACAGCGGTGCTCTCCAGCTGGTGCTTTTTAATAAGAGGGTGATGACTCAACACAAAAGTAAATAGATAGGCCCTTCGCAGAGGGAAGCAGGGATTTGTATAGGTGCCAGAGCTCGATTTTAAAGCAGAGATAAATAATATTTTGAGCGGCATACTTTCATTGTCAACATAACAACCGAGAGATCTCGATATCTTCCATGCTACTCACATTATAGGCGGTCCCCAAACAGAATGGTAAAGTTTATACTCCCCCTCCACCAACAAGCATCAATCCATGGCTTGCTCGAAGCAACGAGTGCCTCCAACTAACAAGAGTCCCGGGGGAGTTTTGTTTGCAATTATTTCGATTTGATTTGCATAAAGCATGGGACTGGGCATCCCGGTGACCAGCCATTTTCTCGTGAGTGAGGAGCGGAGTCCACTCCTCTTGAGAATAACCCGCATAGAATGGAAGATACATACATCCCCAGTTGATACATGAGCTATTCGAGCATGCAAAACAGAATTTCATTTGAAGGTTTAGAGTTGGGCGCATACAAATTTACTTGGAACGGCAGGTAGATACCGCATATAGGAAGGTATAGTGGACTCATATGGAATAAGTTTGGGGTTTATGGAAGTGGATGCACAAGCAGTATTCCCGCTTAGTACAAGTGAAGGCTAGAAAAGACTGGGAAGCGACCAACTAGAGAGCGACAACAGTCATGAACATGCATTAAAATTAATAAACCTTGGGTTCAAGCATGAGTAGGATATAATCCACCATGAACATAAATATCATGGAGGCTATGTTGATTTTGTTTCAACTACATGCGTGAACATGTGCCAAGTCCAGTCACTTGAATCATTCAAAGGAGGATACCACCCTATCATACCACATCACAACCATTTTAATAGCATGTTGGCATGCAAGGTAGACCACTATAAACTCCTAGCTAATTAAGCATGGCATAAGCAACTATAATCTCTAATTGTCATTGCAAACATGTTTATTCATAATAGGCTGAATCAGGAACGATGAACTAATCATATTTACAAAAACAAGAGAGGTCGAGTTCATACCAGCTTCTCTCATCTCAATCAGTCCATCATATATCGTCATAATTGCCTTTCACTTGCACGACCGAACGATGTGAATAATAATAATAGTGCACGTGCATTGGACTAAGCTGGAATCTGCAGCCATCTGACATATAGGAGAAGACAAGATAATATGGGCTCTTGGTTAAATCAACAATAGCCACTTTAACATTTTCATTATGGTCTTCGCCTCTCGACCCCCAAAGAAAAGAAAAGAAATAAAACTATTTACATGGGAAAGCTCCCACCAAGCAAAAAAAGAACATGAAATCTTTTTGGGTTTTCTTTTTACTTATTATACTACAAGCAAGGAAAATAAACTAGCTAAAAGCTATAATTAATTTTTTTTTGTTTTTCTTAAGGTTTATCAAACACACAAGAAGAAAGCGAGAAAAAGAAAAATAAACTAGCATGGATAGTACAATGAAAAAGTATGAACACCGACAACTAGAATGAGTGTGTGAAAATGAATGTAATGTCGGTGAGAAATGAAGGAAATATGCCCTAGAGGCAATAATAAAGTTATTATTTATTTCCTTACATATCATGATAAATGTTTATTATTCATGCTAGAATTGTATTAACTGGAATCATAATACATGTGTGAATACATAGGCAAACAGAGTGTCACTAGTATGCCTCTACTTGACTAGCTCATTAATCAAAGATGGTTATGTTTCCTAACCATGAACAAAGAGTTGTTATTTGATTAACGAGATCACATCATTAGTTGAATGATCTGATTGACATGACCCATTCCATTAGCATAGCACCCGATCGTTTAGTATGTTGCTATTGCTTTTATCCATGACTTATACATGTTCCTTTAAACTATGAGATTATGCAACTCCCGTTTACCGTAGGAACACTTTGTGTGCTACCAAACGTCACAACGTAACTGGGTGATTATAAAGGTGCTCTACAGGTGTCTCCGAAGGTACATGTTGGGTTGGCGTATTTCGAGATTAGGATTTGTCACTCCGATTGTCGGAGAGGTATCTCAGGGCCTTCTCGGTAATGCACATCACATAAGCCTTGCAAGCATTGCAACCAATGAGTTAGTTGCGAGATGATGTATTACGGAACGAGTAAAGAGACTTGCCGGTAACGAAATTGAACTAGGTATTGGATACCGACGATCGAATCTCGGGCAAGTAACATACCGATGACAAAGGGAACAACGTATGTTGTTATGCGGTCTGACCGATAAAGATCTTCGTAGAATATGTAGGAGCCAATATGGGCATCTAGGTCCCGCTATTGGTTATTGACCGGAGACGTGTCTCGGTCATGTCTACATTATTCTCGAACCGTAGGGTCCGCACGCTTAACGTTACGATGACAGTTATTATGAGTTTATGCATTTTGATGTACCGAAGGAGTTCGGAGTCCCGGATGTGATCACGGACATGACGAGGAGTCTCGAAATGGTCGAGACGTAAAGAATGATATATTGGAAGCCTATGTTTGGACATCGGATGCATTCCAGGTGAAATCAGGATTTTACCGGAATACCGGGAGGGTTACTGGAACCCCCCAGGAGCATAATGGGCCAACATGGGCCTTGGAGGAGAGGTGAGAGGGCTGCCCTCATGGGCTGCGCGCCTCCCCCCTTTCCCCTAGTCCTATTAGGACTAGGAGAGGTGGGCGCCCCCTCTCTCTCTCTCCCCCTTGGAGAATCCTAGTCCAACTAGGATTGGGGGGGGGGGAATCCTACTCCCAGAGGGAGTAGGACTCTCCTGGCGCGCCAGGCTTGGCCGGCCAGCCCCTCCCCCTTGGCTCCTTTATATACGGGGGCAGGGGGCACCCCATAGACACACAATTGATCATTGAGATCTTTCCTTAGCCGTGTGCGGTGCCCCCTTCCACCAAATTCCACCTCGGTCATATCGTTGCAGTGCTTAGGCGAAGCCCTGCGCCGGTAACACATCAAGATCGTCACCACGCCGTCGTGCTGACGGAACTCTTCCCCGACGCTTTGCTGGATCGGAGCCCGGGGATCGTCATCGAGCTGAACGTGTGCCAAGAACTCGGAGGTGCCGGAGTAACGGTGCTGTGATCGGTTGGATCGCGAGGAGAACGTACGACTACTTCCTCTACGTTGCGTCAACGCTTCCGCTTCGGTCTACGAGGGTACGTAGACAACACTCTCCCCTCTTGTTGCTATGCATCACCATGATCTTGCGTGTGCGTAGGAATTTTTTTGAAATTACTACGTTCCCCAACAGTGGCATCCGAGCCTAGGTTTTTATGGTTTGATGTTATTTGCACGAGTAGAACACAAGTGAGTTGTGGACGATACAAGTCATACTGCCTACCAGCATGTCATACTTTGGTTCAGCGGTATTGTTGGACGAGACGATCCGGACCAACCTTACGCGTACTCTTACGCGAGACCGGTTCCCTCGACGTGCTTTGCACATAGATGGCTTGGGGAAGACTGTCTCTCCAACTTTAGTTGAACCGAGTGTGGCTACGCCCGGTCCTTGAGAAGGTTAAAACGGAGTCTATTTGACAAACTATCGTTGTGGTTTTGATGCGTAAGTAAGATGAGTTCTTGCTTAAGCCCGTAGCAGCCACGTAAAACTTGCAACAACAAAGTAGAGGACGTCTAACTTGTTTTTGCAGGGCATGTTGTAATGTGATATGGTCAAGACATGATGCTATATTTTATTGTATGAGATGATCATGTTTTGTAACCGAGTTATCGGCAACCGGCAGGAGCCATATGGTTGTCGCTTTATTGTATGCAATGCAATCGCCCTGTAATGCTTTACTTTATCACTAAGCGGTAGCGATAGTCGTAGAAGCATAAGATTGGCGAGACGACAACGATGCTACGATGGAGATCAAGGTGTCGCGCCGGTGACGATGGTGATCATGACGGTGCTTCGAAGATGGAGATCACAAGCACGAGATGATGATGGCCATATCATATCACTTATATTGATTGCATGTGATGTTTATCTTTTATGCATCTTATCTTGCTTTGATTGACGGTAGCATTATAAGATGATCTCTCACTAATTATCAAGAAGTGTTCTCCCTGAGTATGCACCCTTGCGAAAGTTCTTCGTGCTGAGACACCACGTGATGATCGGGTGTGATAGGCTCTACGTTCAAATACAACGGGTGCAAAACAGTTGCACACGCGGAATACTCAGGTTATACTTGACGAGCCTAGCATATAACAGATATGGCCTCGGAACACGGAGACCGAAAGGTCGAGCGTGAATCATATAGTAGATATGATCAACATAGTGATGTTCACCATTGAAACTACTCCATCTCACGTGATGATCGGACATGGTTTAGTTGATTTGGATCATGTGATCACTTAGAGGATTAGAGGGATGTCTATCTAAGTGGGAGTTCTTAAGTAATATGATTAATTGAACTTTAATTTATCATGAACTTAGTCCTGGTAGTATTAGCATATCTATGTTGTAGATCAATAGCTCACGTTGTTACTTCCCTATGTTTATTTTGATATGTTCCTAAAGAAAATTGTGTTGAAAAATGTTAGTAGCAATGATGCGGATTGGATCCGTGATCTGAGGTTTATCCTCATTGCTGCACAGAAGAATTATGTCCTTGATGCACCGCTAGGTGACAGACCTATTGCAGGAGCAGATGCAGACATTATGAACGTTTTGCTAGCTCAATATGATGACTACTTAATAGTTTAGTGCACCATGCTTAACTGCTTAGAATCGGGACTTCAAAGACGTTTTGAACGTCATGGAGCATATGAGATGTTCTAGGAGTTGAAGTTAATATTTCAAGCAAATACCCGAGTTGAGAGATATGAAGTCTCCAACAAGTTCTATAGCTAAAAGATGGAGGAGAATCGCTCAACTAGTGAGCATGTGCTCAGATTGTCTGGGTACTACAATCGCTTGAATCAAGTGGGAGTTAATCTTCCAGATAAGATAGTGATTGACAGAATTCTCTAGTCACCATCACCAAGTTAATAGAACTTCGTGATGAACTATAATATGCAAGGGATAACGGAAAATATTCCCAAGCTCTTCGCAATGCTAAAATCGGCGAAGGTAGAAATCAAAGAAAAACATCAAGTGTTGATGGTTGACAAGATCACTAGTTTCAAAAAGGGGCAAAAGGAAAGAAGGGGAACTTCAAGAAGAATGGCAAGCAAGTTGCTGATCAAGTGAAAAAACCCAAGTCTGGTCCTAAGCCTGAGACTAAGTGCTTCTACTGCAAAGGGACTGGTCACTGGAAGCGGAACTACCCCAAGTGATTGGCGGATAAGAAGGATGGCAAAGTGAACATAAGTATATTTGATATACATGTTATTGATGTGTACTTTACTAGTGTTCATAGCAACCCCTCAGTATTTGGTACTAGTTCAGTTGCTAAAATTAGTAACTCGAAACGGGAGTTGCAGAATGAGCAAAGACTAGTTAAAGGGCAAGGTGACGATGTGTGTTGGAAGTGGTTCCAAGATTGATATGATCATCATCACACACTCCCTATACTTTCGGGATTAGTGTTGAAACTAAATAAGTGTTATTTGGTGTTTGCGTTGAGCATGAATATGATTTGATCATGTTAATTGCAGTACAGTTATTCATTTAAGTTAGAGAACAATTGTTGTTCTGTTTACATGAATAAAACCTTCTATGGTTATACACACCAACGAAATTGGTTTGTTGGATCTCGATCGTAGTGATACACATATTCATAATATTGAAGCCAAAAGGATGCAAAGTTAATAATGATAGTGCAACTTATTTGTGGCACTGCCGTTTAGGTCATATTGGTGTAAAGCGCATGAAGAAACTCCATGCTGATGGACTTTTGGAATCACTTGATTATGAATCACTTGATGCTTGCGAACCATGCCTCTTGGGCAAGATGACTAAAACGCCGTTCTCCGAAACAATGAAGCAAGCAACAGATTTGTTGGAAATCATACATACTGATGTATGTGGTCCGATGAATATTAAGGCTCGCGACAAGTATCATTATTTTCTGACCTTCACAGATGATTTGAGCAGATATGGGTATATCTACTTGATGAAACATAAGTCTAAAACATTTGAAAAGTTCAAAGAATTTTAGAGTGAAGTGGAAAATCATCGTGACAAGAAAATAAGGTTTCTACGATCTGATCGCGGAGACAAATATTTGAGTTACGAGTTTGGTCTTCAATTAAAACAATATTGAATAGTTTCACAAATTCATGCCACCTGGAACACCACATCATAATGGTGTGTCCGAACGTCATAACCGTACTTTATTGGATATAGTACAATCTATGATGTATCTTACCGATCTACCACTATCGTTTTTGGGATTATGCATTAGAGACAGCTGCATTCACATTAAATAGGGCACCATCTAAATCCGTTGAGACGACACCGTATGAACTATGGTTTAGCAATAAACCTAAGCTGTCGTTTCTTAAAGTTTGGGGCTGCGATGCTTATGTGAAAAAGCTTCAACCTAATAAGCTCGAACCCAAATCGGAGAAATGTGTCTTCATAGGATATCCAAAGGAAACTGTTGGATACACCTTCTATCACAGATCCGAAGGCAAGACTTTTGTTGCTAAGGTCGGAAACTTTCTAGAGAAAGAGTTTCTTTCGAAAGAAGTGAGTGGGAGGAAAGTAGAACTTGATAAGGTAATTGTACCTTCTCCCTTATTGGAAAGTAGTTCATCACAGAAATCTGTTCCTGTGACTACTACATCAATTAGTGAGGAAGCTAATGATGATGATCATGTAACTTCAGATCAAGTTACTACCGAATCTCGTAAGTAAACCAGAGTGAGATCCGCACCAGAGTGGTACGGTAATCCTGTTCTGGAAGCGGCAAGCCATAGAAAATAAATGGATCTTCAAGAGGAAGACGGACGCTGATAGTAGTGTTACTATCTACAAAGCTAGAATTGTCGCAAAAGGGTTTTCGACAAGTTCAAGGTGTTGACTACGATGAGAGTTTCTCACTCGTATCAATGCTTAAGTCTGTTCGAATCATGTTAGCAATTGCCGCATTTTGTGAAATCCGGCAAATGGATAAACAAAACTACAGTCCTTAATGGATTTATTAAAGAAAAGTTGTATACGATGCAACTAGAAGGTTTTGTCGATCCTGAAGGTGTTAACAAAATATGCAAGCTCCAGCGATCCATCTATGGACTGGTGCAAGCATCTCGGAGTTGGAATATACGCTTTGATAAGTTGATCAAAGCATATAGTTTTATACAGACTTGCGGTGAACCCTGTATTTACAAGAAAGTGAGTGGGAGCACTACAGCATTTCTGATAAGTATATGTAAATGACATATTATTGATCGGAAATAATGTAGAATTATTCTGTGAAGCATAAAGGAGTATTTGAAAGGAGTTTTTCGAAGAAGGACCTCGGTGAAGCTGCTTACATATTGAGCATCAAGATCTATAGAGATAGATCAAGACGCTTGATAAGTTTTTCAATAAGTACATACCTTGAAAGAATTTTGAAGTAGTTCAAAATGGAACAGTCAAAGAAAGAGTTCTTGCCTGTATTACAAGGTGTGAAATTGAGTAAGACTCAAAGCCCGACCACGGCAGATGATAGAAAGAGAATGAAAGTCATTTACTATGCCTCAGCCATAGATTCTATAAAGTATGCCATGCTATGTACCAGATCTATTGTATACCCTACACTGTGTTAAGCAAGGGAGTACAATAGTGATCTAGGAAGTAGATCACTGGACATCGGTCAAAATTATCCTTAGTAAAATAAGGATATGTTTCTCGATTATGGATGTGACAAAAAGGTTCGTCCTAAAGGGTTACGTCGATCCAAGCTTTGACACCGATCTAGATGACTCTAAGTCTCGATCTAGATACATATTGAAAGTGGGAGCAATTAGCTAGAGTAGCTCTGTGCGGAGTATTGTAGACATAGAATTCGCAAAATACTTATGGATCTATATGTGACAGACCCGTTGACTAAAATTATCTCACAAGCAAAATATGATCACACCTTAGTACTCTTTGGGTGTTAATCACATAGCGATGTGAACTAGATTACTGACTCTAGTAAACCCTTTGGGTGTTGGTCACATATCGATGTGAACTATGGGTGTTAATCACATGGTGATGTGAACTATTGCTATTAAATCACATGGCGATGTGAACTAGATTATTGACTCTAGTGCAAGTGGGAGACTGAAGGAAATATGCCCTAGAGGCAATAATAAAGTTATTATTTATTTCCTTACATATCATGATAAATGTTTATTATTCATGCTAGAATTGTATTAACTGGAAACATAATACATGTGTGAATACATAGGCAAGCAGAGTGTCACTAGTATGCCTCTACTTGACTAGCTCATTAATCAAAGATGGTTATGTTTCCTAACCATGAACAAAGAGTTGTTATTTGATTAACGAGATCACATCATTAGTTGAATGATCTGATTGACATGACCCATTCCATTAGCATAGCACCCGATCGTTTAGTATGTTGCTATTG
Source organism: Aegilops umbellulata (assembly GCA_032464435.1). Taxonomy (NCBI): domain Eukaryota; kingdom Viridiplantae; phylum Streptophyta; class Magnoliopsida; order Poales; family Poaceae; genus Aegilops; species Aegilops umbellulata. The sequence goes on from CP136060.1 coordinate 216,989,871, forward strand.
CTTTTATCCATGACTTATACATGTTCCTTTAAACTATGAGATTATGCAACTCCCGTTTACCATAGGAACACTTTGTGTGCTACCAAACGTCACAACGTAACTGGGTGATTATAAAGGTGCTCTACAGGTGTCTCCGAAGGTACATGTTGGGTTGGCGTATTTCGAGATTAGGATTTGTCACTCCGATTGTCGGAGAGGTATCTCAGGGCCTTCTCGGTAATGCACATCACATAAGCCTTGCAAGCATTGCAACCAATGAGTTAGTTGTGAGATGATGTATTACGGAACGAGTAAAGAGACTTGCCGGTAACGAGATTGAACTAGGTATTGGATACCGACGATCGAATCTCGGGCAAGTAACATACCGATGACAAAGGGAACAACGTAAGTTGTTATGCGGTCTGACCGATAAAGATCTTCGTAGAATATGTAGGAGCCAATATGGGCATCCAGGTCCCGCTATTGGTTATTGACCGGAGACGTGTCTCGGTCATGTCTACATTATTCTCGAACCGTAGGGTCCGCACGCTTAACGTTACGATGACAGTTATTATGAGTTTATGCATTTTGATGTACCGAAGGAGTTCGGAGTCCCGGATGTGATCACGGACATGACGAGGAGTCTCGAAATGGTCGAGACGTAAAGAATGATATATTGGAAGCCTATGTTTGGACATCGGATGCATTCCAGGTGAAATCAGGATTTTACCGGAATACCGGGAGGGTTACCGGAACCTCCTAGGAGCATAATGGGCCAACATGGGCCTTGGAGGAGAGGTGAGAGGGCTGCCCTCATGGGCTGCACGCCTCCCCCCTTTCCCCTAGTCCTATTAGGACTAGGAGAGGTGGGCGCCCCCTCTCTCTCTCTCCCCCTTGGAGAATCCTAGTCCAACTAGGATTGGGGGGGGGGAATCCTACTCCCAGAGGGAGTAGGACTCTCCTGGCGCGCCAGGCTTGGCCGGCCAGCCCCTCCCCCTTGGCTCCTTTATATACGGGGGCAGGGGGCACCCCATAGACACACAATTGATCATTGAGATCTTTCCTTAGCCGTGTGCGGTGCCCCCTTCCACCAAATTCCACCTCGGTCATATCGTTGCAGTGCTTAGGCGAAGCCCTGCGCCGGTAACACATCAAGATCGTCACCACGCCGTCGTGCTGACGGAACTCTTCCCCGACGCTTTGCTGGATCGGAGCCCGGGGATCGTTATTGAGCTGAACGTGTGCCAAGAACTCGGAGGTGCCGGAGTAACGGTGCTGTGATCGGTTGGATCGCGAGGAGAACGTACGACTACTTCCTCTACGTTGCGTCAACGCTTCCGCTTCGGTCTATGAGGGTACGTAGACAACACTCTCCCCTCTCGTTGCTATGCATCACCATGATCTTGCGTGTGCGTAGGAATTTTTTTGAAATTACTACGTTCCCCAATAAGAAATACATACTCCCCCAAGCTTAGGCTTTTGGCCTAAGTTGGTCTATTGCCACGGCTGGCCTGGTGGATATCCAAAGTTATAATTGGGGTCGTACTAAGAAGGAGCCTCGGATTGCCACTGGTTGGCAATCTCCTCTGGATACCACTGGTAAACAGACTGTCGTGAAGGATCAAATTGTGGTTCCGGCTTTGGCTCTGTAGCTGATGTGGGGTTTCGGTAGGCGTGAATGGCCTCCAGCGGAACCAGGTACTTGCCTGCAGATAAGTCAAACAAGGAAGGAGCAGGCAAGGTAATAGTCTCAGGGTGATTTTTATCAAATATCAGTCTATAGTTAAGCTCCTTTTTCTTGTTCTTAACAATGAAATCATGTGCAACCATACTCTTGTAGTCTAGAAAAATAGGAGGCAACAACTTTTCTTCTTTCTCATAATGCCTAATAGGTAAGTTAAAGTATGCAGCGAGGCGCGAGGCGAAGATGCCTCTCAAGATGGGGCCCTTAGTACGGTTAATATTTAACCGCTTTGCAACAATAGCGCCCATACTAAATGTGTCGTCACGAAATAGGGCATGGCACAAAAGAACAATATCAGGGGCACTTAGGTTGCCACAGTTTCCGCGACCAATCAAGCATCTACTAGCAAAAATTGCAAAGTAACGTAGGACAGGAAAATGTATACTAGTAATTCTTGCATCGAAAACCTTCCTAGTTTCCCCTACAACAATTGTATCAATAAACCCCTCCACATCGTTACGATGTGGTTCCTCTACGCTGCCCAAAGAGGGCAATTTGCAAACCTCACAAAATTCAGAGAGGGGCATCTCCTTATACTCATCATATAAATAGAAATCCACCGAAGGTGGTGACCTCCTAGCATGGAAATGAAAATTTTGCACAAAGATATTAGTGAGTAGGAGATACTGTTCGCGTTGGTCGCGGAGGAAGTCAGTGAGGCCTGCATTCTCAGCCAACTCATAAAAATCATCATAAATCCCGGCTGCTCTCAAGAAATCATCACAAGGCCATTCACACGGCAGAACCTCCACGGTGCGAGGGAGATTATATTTGGACCTCTTGTCTTCTTCATCTTGCTTATCCTTCGAGCTTCGGCTCGAAGAGCCCCTCAAAAATCTCTTCATCATTTTCTAGAAATTTCTGAATTTTTTAGTAACTTCAAATAAAAATGAACCAAACTCAACAAAACTGATAGCAACTACTCCCACAAGTGCCTGGAGACTATATCATGCATTAGAACTACTTGGGACCAAATAAATTTGACATGCAAGCTCAAGAATAGGGTCACCTAAGCAACAAAAATTTGCAATGAATAAAGCACTAGAACAAAAACTAATTGGACCATTGGAGGAGTCACATACCGAAGAACAATCCCCCAAAGCAGTTTTGTCAGTGGAACTTTGAGCAAGGAGATCGAAAACCGCAGCAAAATGAGCTAGAACTCGTGCTTGAGCTGGTTAGTGATTTTTTGGGAGGAAGAAGGAGTGTGTGGTTGCTGGAATAAGTGGGGGGGGGGGGGCACCACGGGCCCACGAGGCAGGGGAGCGCGCCCAGGGGGGTGGGCGCGCCCTGGACCCTCGTGGCCAGGTGCCAGCTCCCCCTGCTGTGTTCTCAGTGCCAAATATTCTCAAATATTCTAGAAGAAATCATATTTCAATTTCGGGGCATTTGGAGAACTTTTATTTTCGGGGTATTTTTTGTTGCACGGATAATTCAGAAAACTGACAGAATATACTATTTTTGCTTTATTTAATCTAAATAACAGAAAGTAAAAGGAGGGTACAGAAGGTTGTGCCTTCTAACTTCATGCATCTCATGCTCATCAAAAGGAATCCACTAACAAGGTTGATCAAGTCTTGTTAACAAACTCATTATGAATAACATGGAACCGGAGAAATTTCGAATAACACTATGTTACCTCAACGAGGATATGCACATCCCCAACAATAAGAATATCATATCTCTTTGTGACAGTAGGAAGAGGAAATTAGAAACCTCCAATAGTAATTGATGGAGTTTTTCCAATAGAATTGATAATGTGGACTTGAGGTTGTTTCCTCCGAAAGTGTACCGTATGCTCATTACCATTAACATGAAAAGTGACATTGCCTTTGTTGCAATCAATAACTGCCCCTGCAGTATTGAAAAAGGGTCTTCCAAGAATAATAGACATACTATCGTCCTCGGGAATGTCAAGAATAACAAAGTCCGTTAAAATAGTAACGTTTGCAACCACAACAGGTACATCCTCACAAATACCGACAGGTATAGCAGTTGATTTATCGGCCATTTGCAAAGATATTTCAGTAGGTGACAACTTATTCTGTCGGGGCGGACGGGCGTCCCCCCGCGAGCACCTATGGGGCCGGAGCCCCTTTCGTTGTCCGGCGAGGGGGGCGGAGGGAGCGCGGAGAGCAGATCGAAGCGGGCACACGGGCGGTTTACCCAGGTTCGGGCCGCGATGGACGCGTAAAACCCTACTCCTGCTTAGTTGTATTGAACTGGGGAGCTCGGGAGCTTGGGGAGCTAGCTGCACCGAGCGTATGGCCGTCTGGATGCCGAATCTCCGAACCCCCGGAACCCTTCGGAACCTGGAACCTTTTTCGGAACCCCCTCTACGTTGCACACGGGCCTCCTTTTATAGCGCAAAGGGGTCACCGACAGGTGTCAACGTAAGAGAAAGGGGTAAAAGTGTAAAAGGGGTGGTAGCTGTAATAGTGCGGGAACGGTGGCGCTACAGTGCGGCACAGTGTTATCATACCTACTTCTGACGGTAGGGGACAAGGGCATTAAATGCCCGTCACGGTCGCCCGGACAGCACCGAGGCGGACCGTTAGGTGCGCCACCGTTCGCCACGATGGCGGCTGCATGCCACCGCATGCCCCAGGCTGCGCGGTGCCTCGCCATGTGCCCTCGGGGGAAGCCCCGGAGCGACGCGTGGCGGGCGAGCTGGAGCGCAGTCTTGAGGTGGCGATCTTGCCGCGGCAAGTGGCTTGCCGCGGGGGTCGTCTTCCTGTGCCTGATAGCGTGCCAGCTATCAGGCCTTGCCGGGGCGCTTGGCGCGCCACGGCGGGCTTCTCTTGTGGTGCCTGGGTTCGGCCTTCCCGACAAGCTCCTCTTGTCGGGGGCTCGATCTTCTGTCTCGTTATACTTTGTTCTTGGATGGCCTTACATGGGCTCAGTCGTCCCGGCAAGCTCCTCTTGCCGGGGTCTTGTCTTCTTGGCCCGGCAAGCTCCTCTTGCCGGGGGCCTTGTCTTCTTGGCCCGGCAAGCTCCTCTTGCCGGGGGCCTTGTCTTGAATGCTTGGTCTTCTCTTGGCGCTTCCGGGGCGGGCCTTGCCGCAGGGTGCTACGACTGCCCGTGCACAAGTCTGGGGTACTAAGGTACCCCTACTTTAGTACACCGACAGGAGCCCCCGGGCCTGGGCCACACATGGTGCCGAGCGTTGTTGGGCCAGGCCCTAACGGTGCACGGGCACGCATGGCCTTGGTCGCGCTGCTCCTTAACTCCGCATCCGCCGTGCCTTCCCCAGGCGGCGCGCGCTTACCGCGGCGTCGTGGGGGCGAAAACGCCCGTTCCCTCTTTAAGTGGAGGGAGGTGCGGAGGCGCGGCTCAATAAATGAACGGTGGTGGGGCGCGGTTTTCGAGGCGTCCGTTCCCCATAGTCACGGGACGGGAAGAGGTCGTCTCACCCGTCGCCTCGGTTCTGTGCGCCCACCACGCGGTCCTCATGCACTCGGAGTCGCGGCGGCGGAGGCAGGGAGTCGGGCCGGCGCGGGCCGATGCAGTGGGTCGGCCCCAGTCGCCTGCCCTTCCTCCGCTTCTATTGGAGGAGCGGGGCGGCCGCGGTCCCACTCCGCTCCTTTATAAGGAGCGAGAGGGGGCGACGGAAATACGCACTCCATCTCCTTCCTCCTTCTGCTTCTGGTTTCCTTCCCCCATCTGCGATGGAGGGGGGGAACCCTGGTTCTTCTTCGATTGCCGCGAGGGTGTCTGCTCGGCAACGCGCCCCTCCTCCCCTTGCGCCCGCGGCGGCGGAGCCGATCGTCGGGGGAAGAGGGAGAGGGCGAGGTCGCGGACGAGGTCGTGGACGGGGCCGAGGCGCTCGGGGAGGACGGATCGGTGCGCCGCCCTCGCCCCCGCCAGCGGCTCCGTTCCTTCCTGCGGTCCATCTCGGGGACGACCCCTGTGAGTTCATTATCAGGCTGCGCCGGGCGCCTCGTCGCCACCTCCGGCTTCCCGCTCCATTCGCGGACGTGTTGGAGGTGGAGCAGCCCGAGACGCTAAACCTGCGCATGAGGGGCTGCAGGATCAGCGGGACGCGAGTCCACGTCGAGTCCCGAGCCCCCGGCGTGGTGTGTCTGGGCCGCGGGTGGAAGACGTTCGCCCGGATACACAGCTTGACGGAGGGGTTCATCCTCCACTTCAAGCTAGTGGGGGAGGACCTCCTCTCCGTCAAGGCCTTCTGGGGCTTCGGTATCCGGGCCCGGTGCTGCGAAGATAGCTCCTCCGACAGCGAAGGCTCCTCCTCGAGCGAGAGTGACGAGGAGGGGAGCGACAGCGACGACGAGGGGAGCAGCCGCCGGGATGACGGGTACGACTAGGCGTCGGCCGCAGCTCCGGGTGGCGCCGGCGGCCCCATCGACCGCGCCGGGCTCCGTGAACTCCCCGGGGTCCTCTCCTTGGGCGACTGGCGTAGGGGGGGCTGCTGAGGAGGACAGAGGGCGGACGTCGAAGGCCGCGAAGTCGGAGTACGGGCCGACTTCGACAGCTGGCTGACGCTCTGGCGCCTCGTGTTCCAGATGCGCCCCAGACGCCGTCATCACCCTTGCTCTCGGTGACGACCACCGGGGTCTTCTCTTCGGCCCGGCAAGCTCCTCTTGCCGGGGGGGGGGGCTTGATCTCCTCGGGCGGCCGGAGTGGCGAGGCTGCGGAAGAGGAAGAGGCTGGCGGCAAGGCCGCTGCCTCATCTTCCAGCTCTGCCTCCGGCGCCTCCGTCTTCTTCAGCCTCCGGAGACCCCCGGGCGGAGCCCCCGGGTCTTCTCTTGGTGTCTTCTGCCACCCGTAGCTCATCTAGGCGCCCCTTTCGCCCTCTTCGCCTACTTGCCCTACCTCCTGTGGAGAGAGACAAGAAAGGGATTACGGGCACCTTATCTCTTTTCAGCTTGTAAGCCTTCGGGCCTTAGTTGCGTTTAAGCCTTGTAATCCCTCTTTTCATGTTTTTCATTCTCTCTGAACTGTACCTGAGTGGAATGTTTTTAATGAAAAGGGGATGTTTGCCGGATCATTTGTCTCGCGGGTGGAAACCGCGGTAAGGAACGAATCCTTTACATCGTTAAGATAGACAGTTCTCGCCCGGCAACAGGCCCAGCCGCCTCCCCGCACTGCTCGACCTTTCTCACGCCCTTGGCGGAGGCGGGGAGCAGGCGGGTTCCGGCCCCTCGCTTCCCTCCCTCTTGCTGCCGCGGCTGCTATCGAAACGGGCCCCAGGAACGCGCTCTGGGGCTTGCCGCTAAGAGAGCACGGTAGCTTTCCAGGAGGAAAGGAGGCTTTCAAATCCCACAGTCCATAAGAGAATGCATGATGAGGGATGCAAAAACTTATCTGAGGTTGCAGCCCCCGGCGACTCTGGCTCGCCGGGGCGTAGGTGTTGGCTCGTCCTTCTCCTCTTCCTTGTCCTTGAGCGGCCCGGCAAGGACATTCAATTCCTGCGAGCCAAAGGGAAAGGACGGGAAAAAGACGCGGACTCGACCTCTAAGTTAGGGGTTAGCGACAGTTAGGAACTGACAACCCTAACCAAGGACGAGACTCTAACTCAGCATGCATGCTAAAATCTAGGGCGCCAGCGCTTCTTTATCTTCGGCCAGGGGCTTCGCCTGGCTTTGTACGAGGGCTTAAATGCAACATCGGCAAGGCCTGCACAAACCGGTGGTTGCCGGAGCGGATCACGGCAACCGCGCCTTATGGGCGAGACTTGCGAAGATGCTCTATGCTCCCAGGAGTTGCTCACTGGTAGGCCCTCTTCGGTCTTGAGGCGGACAGCGCCGGGCCTCGCGACTCGTCTCACCCGATAAGGGCCTTCCTGCTTCGGCGTCGACTTGTTATAATTCTTGGCCGACTGAACGTGCCTAAGAACAAGGTCGCCTAACAGGGCAACTTTATCTGGTGCCAGGGGCTTCGCCTGGCTTTGTACAAGGGGTTACATGCAGCAGCGGCAAGGCCTGTACAAACCGATGGTTGCCGGAGCGGGTCACGGCAACCGCGCCTAGTGGGCGGAACTCGCGAAGATGCTCTATATTCCCAGGAGTTGCTCACTGGTAGGCCCTCTTCGGTCTTGAGGCGGACAGCGCCGGGCCTCGCGACTCGTTCCACCCGACAAGGGCCTTCCTGCTTCGGCGTCAACTTGTTATAATTCTTGGCCGACTGAACGTGCCTAAGAACAAGGTCGCCTAGCAGGGCAACTTTATCTGGCGCCAGGGGCTTCGCCTGGCTTTGTACAAGGGGTTACATGCAGCAGCGGCAAGGCCTGTACAAACCGATGGTTGCCGGAGCGGGTCACGGCAACCGCGCCTTACGGGTGAAACTTGCGAAGATGCTCTATGTTCCAGGAGTTGCTCACTGGTACGCCTTCTTCGGTCTCGAGGCGGACAGCGCCAGGCCTCGTGACTTGCCTCACCCGATAAGGTCCTTCCCACTTTGGCGTCAACTTGTTGGAATTCTTGGCCGACTGAGCGCGCCGAAGAACAAGGTCGCCCTCTTTGAGACTCCTGGCCTTGACCTTGCGGCTATGGTAGCGACGCAAGGCTTGCTGGTATCGAGCGGCTCGTACCGCAGCCTGGAGACGTCCTTCCTCAAGGAGCAGCGCGTCATCTTGGCGCAGCCGCTCTTGCTCGAGCTCGTCATAAGCGAGCACCCGAGGAGATCCGTATACGAGTTCCGTGGGGATAACTGCTTCCGCTCCATAGACTAGAGCAAAAGGTGTCTGTCCGGTGGCTCGACTTGGTGTCGTCACTGTCGCTTTCTCCTGCGTCAGCATCCTCCCCGGGGAGTTTCCTCCCCTCCCCCGCTCGCGCGCACTTGTCAGCCAAGGCATATAGCTCGCTGACGTCCCGGATCTTGGTCATAGCCATCTCTTCACGCATGCGGCGGTTACGCACGTTCTGGTGGAACGCGCTGATAACCGCGGCAGGGTGAACGTCGGGGATGTTGCGATGCACGCGGCTGAAGCGCTGGATGTACTTGCGCAGGGGTTCTCCTTCCTTCTGGGCTAGGATGTGGAGGTCGCTATCCTGGCCATGAGGTTTGTGGCCGCCTGTGAAGGCGCCAACAAACTGATGGCAAAGATCCGCCCAGGAAGAGATGGAGCCTTCCGGCAAGTGCATAAGCCACGAACGAACGTTCGGCTTAAGCACGAGCGGGAAGTAGTTCGCCAATATCCTCTCGTCGCGCCCCCCGGCAGCTTGTACAACGATTGTGTAGATGCTGAGAAACTCCGAGGGGTGCATCCTGCCGTCGTACTTCTCCGGTACGTCGGGCTTGAAGTTCTTCGTGCTGGGCCACCGGACGCGTCGCAGCTCGCGGGTGAACGCAGGGCAACCTGCCGCGTATGGTAAGTCACCTGGTTCACCGGGCGCGTACGCGTCGACAGCGTCCCCAGCCCGCTGGTCTGATTGTCGCCGAGTTTCTCGGCGGCGCTCAATCCTTGTTCGAGCGTCTTCTTGCTGCCGCTCGTCGAGGACTTGGCGCTGGTCCCGGCGAGTCCGCGGGTCCGATGACGCTGTGGAGCCGTCGTCGGCGTTGTTCCAGCGGGGCGGCGTCTTCTGCTTCTGCGCCGGGGAGTGCACGGTGGTCGCACCTCCGGCGGTCTTGTCGCCGTCGGCCTTCGTCTTCTCGACCTGCCGGTGCCGTGAGGTCGCCGGCCGCTGCGGCGTGTCGTTGTTGGCGAAGGCGATCAGGCTCTGGATGGTGGCCCTCCAGCTTTCGGCCTTGCCAGCCGCTGGAGGGTAGTCGAGGAGCAGTTGCGCTCTCGCGAGCGCTTCTGCCGGAGTGGAGGGGAGCGGGGGCGAGTGGCGCGAGGAGCGGGATGCGCTCGGACTCCTAACAATGTTAGAAAGAGCGGGGTCCCTCCCCGGCGCCTTCGCCTTGCCCGTGTCCGGATGGGGGCCCGTGGCGTCCCGCGAACCTCCTGTTTGCCCTTGTTCCAGCAAGCGGATGCCACCTCCCGTGGCATGGCGCTGCTGGGTCGTCGTTTGAAGGGACGGATGCGGCGCGTCCTCGGAGGCCGAGGCTCGGTCGTCCGCCCTGTTCTTGGATTTGGTGGCACCGCGAGTGTTCTCGCCGGTGGCCACCCCTCCGACGGCGTCTCCCCCGCCCACCGTTGGCTCCGGTAGCGGTGGGAGTGACGCGGACGGGCCCGCGGCCTCCGAAGCCTTCTTTTTCGGGGCCATGGTGTTGATGAAGCTAGCGAGTTCGGAGAAGCTGACGAAGAGCGCGCTCGCGTGAACGCAGGATCTGATCCGCACAACCTCGACGCAGCCCCCTACCTGGCGCGCCAAAGATGTCGGGGCGGACGGGCGTCCCCCCGCGAGCACCTATGGGGCCGGAGCCCCTTTCGTTGTCCGGCGAGGGGGGCGGAGGGAGCGCGGAGAGCAGATCGAAGCGGGCACACGGGCGGTTTACCCAGGTTCGGGCCGCGATGGACGCGTAAAACCCTACTCCTGCTTAGTTGTATTGAACTGGGGAGCTCGGGAGCTTGGGGAGCTAGCTGCACCGAGCGTATGGCCGTCTGGATGCCGAATCTCCGAACCCCCGGAACCCTTCGGAACCTGGAACCTTTTTCGGAACCCCCTCTACGTTGCACACGGGCCTCCTTTTATAGCGCAAAGGGGTCACCGACAGGTGTCAACGTAAGAGAAAGGGGTAAAAGTGTAAAAGGGGTGGTAGCTGTAATAGTGCGGGAACGGTGGCGCTACAGTGCGGCACAGTGTTATCATACCTACTTCTGACGGTAGGGGACAAGGGCATTAAATGCCCGTCACGGTCGCCCGGACAGCACCGAGGCGGACCGTTAGGTGCGCCACCGTTCGCCACGATGGCGGCTGCATGCCACCGCATGCCCCAGGCTGCGCGGTGCCTCGCCATGTGCCCTCGGGGGAAGCCCCGGAGCGACGCGTGGCGGGCGAGCTGGAGCGCAGTCTTGAGGTGGCGATCTTGCCGCGGCAAGTGGCTTGCCGCGGGGGTCGTCTTCCTGTGCCTGATAGCGTGCCAGCTATCAGGCCTTGCCGGGGCGCTTGGCGCGCCACGGCGGGCTTCTCTTGTGGTGCCTGGGTTCGGCCTTCCCGACAAGCTCCTCTTGTCGGGGGCTCGATCTTCTGTCTCGTTATACTTTGTTCTTGGATGGCCTTACATGGGCTCAGTCGTCCCGGCAAGCTCCTCTTGCCGGGGTCTTGTCTTCTTGGCCCGGCAAGCTCCTCTTGCCGGGGGCCTTGTCTTCTTGGCCCGGCAAGCTCCTCTTGCCGGGGGCCTTGTCTTGAATGCTTGGTCTTCTCTTGGCGCTTCCGGGGCGGGCCTTGCCGCAGGGTGCTACGACTGCCCGTGCACAAGTCTGGGGTACTAAGGTACCCCTACTTTAGTACACCGACATATTCAAATCAAGTCTACGATATAAAGAGAGAGGTATAACACTAACACCGGCTCCAAGATCACATAAAGCAGTTCTAACATAGTTTCTTTTAATGGAGCATTGTATAGTTGGTACTCCTGAATCTCCAAGTTTCTTAGGTATTCCACCCTTAAAAGTATAATTAGCAAGCATGGTGGAATTTTCAGCTTCCAGTATCTTTCTCTTATTTGTAACAATATCCTTCATATACTTAGCATAAGGTTTCATTTTAAGCATATCAGTCAAATGCATATGCAAAAAGATGGGTCTAATCATTTCAGCAAAGCACTCAAAATCCTCATCATCCTTTTTCTTGGATGGTTTGGGAGGAAAAGGCATGGGTTTCTGAACCCATGGTTCTCTTTCTTTACCGTTCTTCCTAGAAACAAAGTCTCTCTTATCATAACATTGATTCTTTGATTGTGGGTTATCAAGATCAACAGCAGGTTCAATTTCTACATCATTTATTATTGCTAGCTTGAGCATCAACATGAACATCATCATTAACATTATCACTAGGTTCATGTTCATCACCAGATTGTGTTTCAGCATCAGAGATAGAAATATCATTGGGATTATCAGGTGTGTCAACAACAAGTTCACTAGAAGCATGCAAAGTCCTATCATTTTTTCTTTTTCTTCCTTTTAGATGGACTAGGTGCATCAACATTATTTCTTTGAGAATCCTGCTCAATTCTCTTAGGGTGGCCCTCAGGATAATAAGGTTCCCGAGTCACTTTACCTCCTCTAGTTGCAACTCTAACAACAAAGTCATTATTCTTACTATTCAATTCATTGAGCAAATCATTCTGAGCTTTAAGTACTTGTTCTACTTGAGTGGTAACCATAGAAGCATGTTTACTAATGAGTTTAAGTTCACCTTTAACTCTAGACATATAATCACCCAAGTGTTCAATCATATAAGCATTGCGTTTTAATTCTCTACCAAAATAAGCATTGAAGTTTTCTTGCTTAACCATAAAGTTATCAAATTCATCCAAACATTGGCTAGCAAACTTAGCAGGAGAGATTTCAGCTTTATCATATCTATAGAGAGAGTTTACCTTTACTACCTATGTCGGGTTATCAAGACCGTGTGTTTCTTCAACAGGTGATGAATTAAGACCATGTATTTCTTCAACATGAGGTAAATTCTTAACATCTTCAGCTTTAATACCTTTTTCCTTCATAGATTTCTTTGCCTCTTGCATATCTTCAGGACTGAGAAATAGTATACCCCTTTTCTTCGGAGTTGGCTTAGGATTTGGTTCAAGTGTCCAATTATTTTCATTAGTCAACATATTATTCAATAAAATTTCAGCTTGATCAACTGTTCTTTCCCTGAAAACACAACCAACACAACTATCTAGGTGGTCTCTGGAAGCATCGGTTAGTACATTATAAAAGATATCAAGTATTTCATTTTTCTTGAGAGGATGATCCGGCAAAGCATTAAGTAATTGGAGAAGCCTCCCCCAAGCTTGTGGGAGACTCTCTTCTTCAATTTGCACAAAATTATATATTTCCCTCAAAGCACCTTGTTTCTTATGAGCGGGGAAATATTTAGCAGAGAATTAATAAATCATATCCTGGGGACTACGCACACAACCAGGATCAAGAGAATTAAACCATATCTTAGCATCACCCTTTAATGAGAACGAAAATAATTTAAGGATATAATAGTAGCGAGTTTTCTCATCATTAGTGAACAGGGTGGCTATATCATTTAATTTAGTAAGATGTGCCACAACAGTTTCAGATTCATAGCCATAAAAATGATCAGATTCAACCAAAGTGATTATATTGGTATCGATAGAGAAATCATAATCCTTATCAGTAACAAAGATAGGTGAAGTAGCATAAGCAGGATCATATTTCATTCTAGCATTTAGAGATTTTTCTTCCAGTTTAGCTAGTAATTTCTTAAGATCACTTCTATCATTGCAAGCAAGAAAGTCTCTAGCATTTTCTTCATCCATAACATAACCCTCAGGCACAACAGGCAATTCATATCTAGGGGGAGAATCTTCATCATCACTTTCATCAATATTATCAGTTTCAATAATTTCATTTTCCCTAGCCCTAGCAAGTTGTTCATCAAGAAATTCACCAAGTGGCACAGTAGTATAAAGCATAGAAGTATTTTCATCATAAGTATCATGCATAGCAGAAGTGGCATCATCAATAACATGCGACATATCAGAATTAATAGGAGAAGCAGGTTAAGGTGTCGCAAGTTTACTCAAAACAGAAGGTGAATAAAGTGTAGAGCTAGATGACAGTTCCTTACCTCCCCTCGTAGTTGAGGGTTAAATCTTGGTTTTTTCGTCTTTCAAGTTCTTCATAGTGACCAGCAGATATAAATCCCAAGTGACTCAAAGAATAGAGCTATGCTCCCCGGCAACAGCGCCAGAAAATAGTCTTGATAACCCACAAGTATAGGGGATCGCAACAGTTTTCGAGGGTAGAGTATTCAACCCAAATTTATTGATTCGACACAAGGGGAGCTAAAGAATATTCTCAAGTATTAGCAGTTGAGTTTTCAATTCAATTACACCTGGATAACTTAATATCTACAACAAAGTATTTAGTAGCAAAGTAGTATGGAAGTAACGGTAACGGTGACAAAAGTAACAGTGATAGTTTTGTAGTGATTGTAACAGTGGCAACGGAAAAGTAAATAAGCAAAGAGCAATATGTGAAAAGCTCGTAGGCATTGGATCGGTGATGGAGAATTATACCGGATGCGATTATTCATGCAACAATTATAACACAGGGTGACACAGAACTAGCTCCAATTCATCAATGTAATGTAGGCATGTATTCCGAATATAGTCATACGTGCTTATGGAAAAGAACTTGCATGACATATTTTGTCCTACCCTCCCGTGGCAGTGGGGTCCTAATGGAAACTAAGGGATATTAAGGCCTCCTTTTAATAGAGTACCGGACCAAAGCATTAACACATAGTGAATACATGAACTCCTCAAACTGCGGTCATCACCGGGAGTGGTCCCGATTATTGTCACTTCGGGGTTGCCGGATCATAACACAGAGTAGGTGACTATAGACTTGCAAGATAGGATCAAGAACTCACATATATTCATGAAAACATAATAGGTTAAGATCTGAAATCATGGCACTCGGGCCCTAGTGACAAGCGTTAAGCATAGCAAAGTCATAGCAACATCAATCTCAGAACGTAGTGGACACTAGGGATCAAACCCTAACAAAACTAACTCGATTACATGATAAATCTCATCCAACCCATCACCGTCCAGCAAGCCTACGATGGAATTACTCACGCACGGCGGTGAGCATCATGAAATTAGTGATGGAGGATGGTTGATGATGACAATGATGACGGATTCCCCTCTGCGGAGCCTCGAAGGGACTCCAGATCAGCCCTCCCGAGAGAGATTAGGGCTTGGCGGCGGCTCCGTATCGTAAAACACGATGAATCCTTCTCTCTGATTTTTTTCTCCCTCAACGTGAATATATAGAGTTGGAGTTGAGGTCGGTGGAGCTTCAGGACATTCCGAGAACGTTTATTTCTGCACAAAAATAACACCATGGCAATTCTGCAGAAAACAGCGTCAGTCCGGGTTAGTTCCATTCAAATCATGCAAGTTAGAGTCCAAAACAAGGGAAAAAGTGTTTGGAAAAGTAGATATGACGGAGACGTATCACTCGCGCCGGACGGTCTCCTAGGGAAGGGGCTCCATGGCATCGATCGCTGCCATATCTTTGGAAAAGGCCGCCATGAGCTGGGCATGGGCGGACGCGATCTGGGCTTGGACGGGTGTAACACCCCGGATGTAACTTGCCATATTTGTAACTCCAACTCTTGCCATTTTCGGCAATGTGATATGATATTCCCTCCGTGGTTGGGTTTTTCCTTCTTTTGCATTTTGTCCTTGTCATGCATTTCATATCATGTCATCATGTGCATCGCATTCGCATACGCGTTCGTTTCATGAATCCGAGCATTTTCCCCGTTGTCCGTTTTGCAATCCGGCGCTCCTATGTTCCCCGGCGTCCCCTTTTACCTTTTTTCGTGAGTGGGTATTAAACGGTCTTGGAATGGACCGAGGTTTGTCAAGCGGCCTTTGTATAGCACCGGTAGACCGCCTGTCAAGTTTCGGGTCATTCGGAGGTCGTTTGATACTTCAACGGTTAACCGGGTAACTGCAAAGGCCTCGTTTGGGTTGCAGCCCAACACCCCCTCCAAACTGGCCCAAAACCCACCTAAACCCCTTCCATCATCTCGGTCGTTCGATCACGATCGCGTGGCCGAAAACGGCACCTCATTTGGAGCTTCCTAGCCCCCTCTACCTATAAATATGTGTCTCCCTCCGAATTTCTCGCGCAAATCAAACCCTAACCCTAGCAAATTCCCCTCCGCGCCGCGCCGGACACGTCCGTCCGTGCCGGAAAAATCCCGCGCCGCCGCCCTCAGCCAACCGCGACGCGCCACGTCGCCCCTTGCCGTCCCCGCCGCCGCAGGCCCGCCGCGGAACCCAGATCGGGCCCGCTCGGCCCGTCCAGCCGCCGCGGCCGCCCGCCTCAGCCGCCGCCGCGGCGCCCCGCTCCGCCGCCTCCCGTGGTGCCCGCCGCCTGCCTCCCGCGCCCGCTCGCCGGAGCATCGCCGTCCGCCGCCCGCTCGTCGCCAGCGCGCCGCCCGACCCCGTCGCCGCAACCCTGCGCCCCACCCCCTCGCCATCCTCCTCCGCACCGGCCGGAGCCGGAGCTCGCCCTCGCCTTCCGCCGCCTCGCCGGGGCCCCGCGGGCTCGCTGGAGTGCCTCCCCGCGCCGCCTCTGCCTAGTCTCCGGCGAGATCCGCCGCCGCCTCGTTTTGCGTGCTGGGTCAACCCCAGATCCGGAGGGTATAATTCGCCTAAGTCCTTTTCTCGGCACATATTTTAGCATTGTTCATCGGGTCATAACTTTGCATCCGTGGATCCGTTTTGGGAGAATAGCATATCGAATTGTTCGACTCGATGTGTACATCATTTAATCTCATTGCATCATTTTCATTTGAGCTCATCTTGATGCCCGAAATGCTGTTAGAAGAGGGCTATGTGATGTCAGTTTCAGATATGTTTCAGTAGATGCACTTTTGTCATTTTTGCCATGATTGATGTGTGCATCCTATGTACTGGAGTCCTACATGTGTTTTGTAATATGCCATGCCATCTTTACAGGGGTGTATGACATGTATTTTTGTGATCTTTTTGGTGACTAGCACAAGCATGCAAACTAGGGATCATATTGTTGCTGATTTCAGGGGCTTAGTAATTTCACTAAGTCATTCCCTGCTGTTATTTTTATGCCATGTGTTCATGTTGTTTCAGAGAGATCTATGCCTCTTTTGAGGATGATCAGTAAGGATGTTTTGTAGATACGGTTATGCTCTATCCATCCATGCCTTTGTTTGTAATTATGGAGTACTATAGCTTGAGTCAATCGAGCTCTACTTTTGCTATAAAAATATTACTGGCAGATTGTTTACATGTTATTTGATTTTGCCAAGCTTGTTGTAGTTGATCCTTGAATGCTATGTTGTTGCTCTTGCCATGTATAGCTTCTATGACATGTCTTCTTGATGGGTGTATGCTTAGTTTATCATGCAATGCTCTGTAGTGTGTGCATCGAGCTCGTAAACATGCCTACTTGTTATCTGTTTTTCACATGTCCAGTTTTCGGCTAAGTATCAAAACTGTAACGAAACTTGCTTAATTGACATGGGTGCTATTATATTTTCCGGTCATTTTGGCTCATGGTCAGTAAGGGACTTTTGTTCAATGCTTTGAGTAGATTCATGCCATGCCTTGCTTTGCTATATTTTGTTCCTGTAGCATGTTGTTTGCTTGCTTTAAACATGTCATCCTGATGTTAATTTCTGGCATGATAGTATTTTCACTAAGTCTATGAACCTGTTATCTTTTGCACTTTTGCCATGCTTGTTTGAACCTGTTATGTTGTGATTTAGTCGTAGCTCAGTGTTCATCTTTTGTCAAGCATCTTGAGTAGATCACTTTCATATGCTTTTCTGGTATGTTTGGGTGCAGTAGCTTAACTTCTTGTTGCATGCTAAGTGGCATCATGCTGTTAAACGCAGAAATATGCCATTCTTGTTTTGCTTGTCATTTGCAAACCGTGCATCCGATTCCGGTGATCTGTATATTGATTTCAACCGAAATCACCTCACCTTTCCAGTGGCATACTTGGTTTTCCAAGATTATGCCTTGTTCATCTTTTCCCTCCCGGAGCACACATATGCATTGCATACCACATCTCGCATATCATGCCATGTTTTGCATCATGTTGATTGCGCATTGCATCGTGGTTGATAGTTGCCCCTTTGCTTGTGTTCTTGTTTTGCGTAGAGCCGGGAGACGAGTACATGAACGAGGAACCTGTTGAGAACACTTACGGGGATCAAGTTTTTGACAACCCTGAGAACTTTGCAGGCAAGATGACCATACCCTCGAAATCACTTCTATCTTTGCTTGCTAGTTGCTCGCTCTTTTGCTATGCCTATGCTGTGATACCTACCACTTGCTTATCGTGCCTCCCATATTGTCAAACCAAGCCTCTAACCCACCTTGTCCTAGCAAACCGTTGTTTGGCTATGTTACCGCTTTTGCTCAGCCCCTCTTATAGCGTTGTTAGTTGCAGGTGAAGATGAAGTTTGTTCCTTGTTGGAACATGGAGATGTTGTTCCTTGATTGGAACATGTTTACTTGTTGGGATATCACAATACCTTATATATTATTAATGCATCTATATACTTGGTAAAGGGTGGAAGGCTCGGCCTTATGCCTGGTGTTTTGTTCCACTCTTGCCGCCCTAGTTTCCGTCATATCAGTGTTATGTTCCTGGATTTTGCGTCCCTAACGCGGTCGGGTGATTTATGGGACCCCCTTGACAGTTCGCTTTGAATAAGACTCCTCCAGCAAGGCCCAACCTTGGTTTTACCATTTGCCTCACCACCACCTATTTTCCCTTGGGAGTAATTAACCCAAGGGTCATCTTTATTTAGCCCCCCCGGGCCAATGCTTGTCTAAGTGTTGGTCCGAATCGAGCCGCCTGCGGGGCCACCTCGGGGAAACTCGAAGCCTGGTTTTACTCGTAGCCTGTCTCATCCGATGTTGCCCTGAGAACGAGATATGTGCAGCTCCTATCGGGATGTCGGCGCATCGGGTGGTCTTGCTGGTCTTGTTTTATTACTGTCGAAATGTCTTGTAGCCGGGATTCCGAGACTGATCGGGTCTTCCCGGGGAGAAGGAATATCCTTCGTTGATCGCGAGAGCTTATCATGGGCTAAGTTGGGACACCCCTGCAGGGTTTGAACTTTCGAAAGCCGTGCCCGCGGTTATGTGGCAGATGGGAATTTGTTAATGTCCGGTTGTAGAAAACCCGAAGTTGATCTTAATTAATAATACACCAACCGCGTGTGTAACCGGGATGGTCTCTTCTCGGCGGGGTCCGGGAAGTGAACACGGAGTTGGAGTTATGCTTGACGTAAGTAGTTTCAGGATCACTTCTTGATCATAGTTGTTCGACCGTGCTTTGCTTCTCTTCTCGCTCTCTTTTGCGTTGTAGCCACCATATATGCTAGTCGCTTGCTGCAGCTCCACCTCACTACCCTGTCCTACCTTTAAGCTTAAATAGTCTTGATCTCGCGGGTGTGAGATTGCTGAGTCCCCGTGACTCACAGATACTTCCAAAAACCAGTTTGCAGGTGCCGATGAAACCGTGCAGGTGACGACCCGAGCTCAAGGAGGAGCTCGACGAAGATCTTGTTCATTGTGTTGTTTCATTTCAGTTGATCAGTAGTGGAGCCTAGTTGGGATGATCGGGGATCTGTGTAGCATTTGGGGTAGTCTTCTTTATTTTGGTTCCGTAGTCGGACCTTGATTGTATTTGTATGATGTAATGCTTTACTCATGTATTGTGTGAAGTGGCGATTGTAAGCCAACTATGTATCTCTTTCCCTTATGTATTACATGGATTGTGTGAAGATTACCTCACTTGCGACATTGCTTTCAATGCGGTTATGCCTCTAAGTCGTGCTTCGACACGTAGGAGATATAGCCGCATCGAGGGCGTTACAACAGGCTCCGTCGTCGCAAGGTATGCGGCGGAGGAATGGACGGCTTCTCGACCGCTCTCGGCGATTGCCAGCTCTTCGGCCGCGGGTTATCGACCGTTGTCGGAGAAGCTTCGTTCGATTTGTGCGGTGACCGCAAGGAGCTGGGAGTGGGCGGCCTCCATCAGGGCTAAGGCCGCCGCTGCGGAACGGAAAGCTGTTGTGCCGCTCTCTCCAGTTGCTATCCTCGAGGCACATGTTGCTGCTGCCACCTGAGAAGCAACAATGGCCGTTTGGGCTGCCTTTGCTGCCCGGTCGCAAATTGCGGCCGCGCTCATGTACCTTGTTAGCACGCGCATGGCGGATGCGGCCGCGCTCTCGCTGAAGTGGGCCACCGAAGTTGCCCTCACGACATAGGTCCACGTGCCCATCATTCACCGGCGACGATTGGATAGTGAAATGATATTTGGGGAGCGAGCTAGTGTGCTTGAGACGTCGGCTGTGGACTGTAGCCGCCGCACCTTCTCGCATAAGCCATAGGCGTACCATACACCCATGGTGCTCAAAGATATTTTGTACTACATCTCACACGGTTGCTTATAATAAACTGTGTGCGATCTACTTGATTTTTCATCTTGATTTGAATTACATAATGGGGTCACAACGACAATGGATGGTGTTCGAATTGCTAGACCTTTTACCTGGAGTGCACATGCAACTATATGTGTGTCGTAAAAGAATTGGAATTATTCAGGGTTCGTTTGAACATTTTATACATCAAATTGGTTTTCTAGCCATTTCAGGTGAATAATTCAAATTTGAACTACATGCACATGCTCCAGTGCATATAAATTGGTTGAAAAATCAAATCTATGTCCTTGGGTGCATGCTTAGGTCCCATGCAAGAAATGTGAGTGAATTTCAAACACTAGGGCACATTTGATTGTGGGCAAAACATTGAGATACCTGGTTTTTAAATTCTAGTAAATCCAAAACTCATCTGAAATTCATGAAACTTGGCATGCTATCATGGAGCGGCATCAACATGCCGTGGTAAAAAAATTGCCCCATTCGGGACAGGTTCGGGTATACGCTTCTCACAAACTAGAGCTTCTCACAACTAGCATTATGGTTTCGGTAGGGAACGTCCCACCTTTGGGTACAAAACGATATCCATTGCCTCTTATTGCTTTCATAAATTTTCTCGTGTCAAGATAGAATAACAGGAGTGTTGTGTCAATTTTTGGTATTTTTTACGGTTCGTTTGGATATTTTTATGCATTAATTGAGTTTTCAATGCATTTATGTGCATAAATAAAATTTGAACTACATGCACGTGCTCCAGTGCATATAAATTGGTCGAAAAATCAAATATGTGTCCTTGGGTGCATGCTTAGGTCCCATGCAAGAAATGGGAATGAATTTCAAACACCGGGGCACCGTTGATTGCCGGCAAAACATTGAGATGCCTGACTTTTTTAATTTTAGTAAATCCAAAACTCGTCTGAAATTCATGAAACTTGGCATGCTATCATGGAGCGGCATCAACATGCCGTTGTACAAATTTTGTCCCATTTGGGGCAGGTTTGGGTATATGCTTCTCACAAAACCGAAGCTTCTCACAACAAGCATGATGGTTTTCGGTAGGGAACGTCCCACCTTTGTGGACGAAACGATATCCATTGCCTCTTATTGCTATCAAATTTTTTATCATGTCAACATAGAACAACAGGAGTGTTGTGTGAATTTTTATGATTTTTTGGGGTTCGTTGGACATTTTTATGCATTAACTGAGTTTTCAATGCATTTAATGTGCATAATTCAAATTTGAACTGCATGCACATGCTCCAGTGCATATAAATTGGTTGAAAAATCAAATATGTGTCCTTGGGTGCATGCTTAGGTCCCATTCAAGAAATGGGAATGAATTTCAAACACCGGGGCACCGTTGATTGCCGGAAAAACATTGAGATGCCTGGTTTTTTAATTCTAGTAAATCCAAAACTCGTCTGAAATTCATGAAACTTGGCATGCTATCATGGAGCGGCATCAACATGCCGTGGTACAAATTTTGTCCCATTTGGGGCAGGTTTGGGTATATGCTTCTCACAAATCGGAGATTCTCACAACAAGCATGATGGTTTTCGGTAGGGAACGTCCCACCTTTGTGGACGAAACGATATCCATTGCCTCTTATTGCTATCAAATTTTTTATCATGACAACATAGAACAACAGGATTGTTGTGTGAATTTTTGTTATTTTTTGGGGCTCGTTGGACATTTTTATGCATTAACTGAGTTTTCAATGCATTTAATGTGCATAATTCAACTGCATGCACATGCTCCAGTGCATATAAATTGGTTGAAAAATCAAATCTGTGTCCTTGGGTGGATGCTTAGGTCCCATGCAAGAAATGGGAATGAATTTCAAACACCGGGGCACCGTTGATTGCCGGCAAAACATTGAGATGCCTGGTTTTTAAATTCTAGTAAATACAAAACTCGTCTGAAATTCATGAAACTTGGCATGCTATCATGGAGCGGTAAAAACATGCCGTGGTACAATTTTTTCCCATTTGGGGCAGGTTTGGGTATATGCTTCTCACAAACCGAACCTTCTCACAACAAGCCTTATGGTTTTGGGTAGGGAACGTCCCACCTTTGTGGACGAAACGATATCCATTGCCTCTTATTGCTGTCAATTTTTTTCTCGTGTCAACATAGAACAACAGGAGTGTTGTGTGAATTTTTGTGATTTTTCGGGGTTCGTTTGGACATTTTTATGCATTAACTGAGTTTTCAATGCATTTATGTGCATAATTCGAATTTGAACTACATGCACATGCTCCAGTGCATATAAATTGGTTGAAAAATCAATATGTGTCCTTGGGTGCATGCTTAGGTCCCATGCAAGAAATGGGAATGAATTTCAAACACCAAGGCACATTTGATTGTGGGCAAAACATTGAGATACCTGGTTTTAAAATTCTAGTAAATCCAAAACTCATCTGAAATTTATGAAACTTGGCATGCTATCATGGATCGGCATCAACATGCCGTGGTAAAAAAATTGCCCCATTCGGGACAGGTTCGGGTATACGCTTCTCACAAACTAGAGCTGCTCACAACTAGCATTATGGTTTCGGTAGGGAACGTCCCACCTTTGGGTACGAAACGATATCCATTGCCTCTAATTGCTTTCATAAATTTTCTCGTGTCAAGATAGAACAACAGGAGTGTTGTGTCAATTTTTGGTATTTTTGCGGTTCGTTTGGATATTTTTATGCATTAACTGAGTTTTCAATGCATTTATGTGCATAATTAAAATTTGAACTACATGCACATGCTCCAGTGTATATAAATTGGTTAAAAAGCCAAATGTGTGTCCTTGGGTGCATGCTTAGGTCCCATGCAAGAAATGGGAATGAATTTCAAACACCGGGGCACCGTTGATTGCCGGCAAAACATTGAGATGCCTGGTATTTTAATTCTAGTAAATCCAAAACTCGTCTGAAATTCATGAAACTTGGCATGCTATCATGGAGCGGCATCAACATGCCGTGGTACAAATTTTGTCCCATTTGGGGCAGGTTTGGGTATATGCTTCTCACAAATCGGAGATTCTCACAACAAGCATGATGGTTTTCGGTAGGGAACGTCCCACCTTTGTGGACGAAATGATATCCATTGCCTCTTATTGCTATCAAATTTTTTATCATGACAACATAGAACAACAGGATTGTTGTGTGAATTTTTGTTATTTTTTGGGGCTCGTTGGACATTTTTATGCATTAACTGAGTTTTCAATGCATTTAATGTGCATAATTCAACTGCATGCACATGCTCCAGTGCATATAAATTGGTTGAAAAATCAAATCTGTGTCCTTGGGTGGATGCTTAGGTCCCATGCAAGAAATGGGAATGAATTTCAAACACCGGGGCACCGTTGATTGCCGGCAAAACATTGAGATGCCTGGTTTTTAAATTCTAGTAAATACAAAACTCGTCTGAAATTCATGAAACTTGGCATGCTATCATGGAGCGGTAAAAACATGCCGTGGTACAATTTTTTCCCATTTGGGGCAGGTTTGGGTATATGCTTCTCACAAACCGAACCTTCTCACAACAAGCCTGATGGTTTTGGGTAGGGAACGTCCCACCTTTGTGGACGAAACGATATCCATTGCCTCTTATTGCTGTCAATTTTTTTCTCGTGTCAACATAGAACAACAGGAGTGTTGTGTGAATTTTTGTGATTTTTCGGGGTTCGTTTGGACATTTTTATGCATTAACTGAGTTTTCAATGCATTTATGTGCATAATTCGAATTTGAACTACATGCACATGCTCCAGTGCATATAAATTGGTTGAAAAATCAATATGTGTCCTTGGGTGCATGCTTAGGTCCCATGCAAGAAATGGGAATGAATTTCAAACACCAAGGCACATTTGATTGTGGGCAAAACATTGAGATACCTGGTTTTAAAATTCTAGTAAATCCAAAACTCATCTGAAATTTATGAAACTTGGCATGCTATCATGGATCGGCATCAACATGCTGTGGTAAAAAAATTGCCCCATTCGGGACAGGTTCGGGTATACGCTTCTCACAAACTAGAGCTGCTCACAACTAGCATTATGGTTTCGGTAGGGAACGTCCCACCTTTGGGTACGAAACGATATCCATTGCCTCTGATTGCTTTCATAAATTTTCCCGTGTCAAGAGAGAACAACAGGAGTGTTGTGTCAATTTTTGGTATTTTTGCGGTTCGTTTGGATATTTTTATGCATTAACTGAGTTTTCAATGCATTTATGTGCATAATTAAAATTTGAACTACATGCACATGCTCCAGTGTATATAAATTGGTTAAAAAGCCAAATATGTGTCCTTGGGTGCATGCTTAGGTCCCATGCAAGAAATGGGAATGAATTTCAAACACCGGGGCACCGTTGATTGCCGGCAAAACATTGAGATGCCTGGTATTTTAATTCTAGTAAATCCAAAACTCGTCTGAAATTCATGAAACTTGGCATGCTATCATGGAGCGGCATCAACATGCCGTGGTACAAATTTTGTCCCATTTGGGGCAGGTTTGGGTATATGCTTCTCACAAAACCGGAGCTTCTCACAACAAGCATGATGGTATTCGGTAGGGAACGTCCCACCTTTGTGGACGAAACGATGTCCATTGCCTCTTATTGCTATCAATTTTTTTATCATGTCAACATAGAACAACAGGAGTGTTGTGTGAATTTTTGTGATTTTTTGGGGTTCTTTCAACATTTTTATGCATTAACTGAGTTTTCAATGCATTTAATGTGCATGATTCAAATTTGAACTGCATGCACATGCTTCAGTGCATATAAATTGGTTGAAAAATCAAATATGTGTCCTTGGGTGCATGCTTAGGTCCCATTCAAGAAATGGGAATGAATTTCAAACACCGGGGCACCATTGATTGCCAGCAAAACATTGAGATGCCTGGTTTTTTAATTCTAGTAAATCCAAAACTCGTCTGAAATTCATGAAACTTGGCATGCTATCATGGAGCGGCGTCAACATGCCGTGGTACAAATTTTGTCCCATTTGGGCCAGGTTTGGGTATATGCTTCTCACAAAACCGGAGCTTCTCACAACAAGCATGATGGTTTTCGGTAGGGAACGTCCCACCTTTGTGGACGAAACGATATCCATTGCCTCTTCTTGCTATCAATTTTTTTATCATGTCTACATTGAACAACAGGAGTGTTGTGTGATTTTTTGTGATTTTTTGGGGATCGTTGGACATTTTTATGCATTAACTGAGTTTTCAATGCTTTTAATGTGCATAATTCAAATTTGAACTGCATGCACATGCTCCAGTGCATATAAATTGGTTGAAAAATCAAATCTGTGTCCTTGGGTGCATGCTTAGGTCCCATGCAAGAAATGGGAATGAATTTCAAACACCGGGGCGCCGTTGATTGCCGGCAAAACATTGAGATGCCTGGTTTTTGAGTTATAGTAAATACAAAACTCGTCTGAAATTCATGAAACTTGGCATGCTATCATGGAGTGGCATCAACATGCCGTGGTAGAATTTTTGTCCCATTTGGGGTAGGTTTGGGTATATGCTTCTCACAAACCGGATCTTCTCACAACAAGCATGATGGTTTTCGGTAGGGAACGTCCCAACTTTGTGGACGAAACGATATCCATTGCCTCTTATTGCTTTCAAAATATTTTCTCGTGTCAACATAGAACAACAGGAGTGTTGTGTGATTTTTTGTGATTTTTCGGGGTTCGTTTGGACATATTTATGCATTAACTGAGTTTTCAATGCATTTTATGTGCATAATTCAAATTTGAACTACATGCACATGCTCCAGTGCATATAAATTGGTTGAAAAATCGAATATGTGTCCTTGGGTGCACGCTTAGGTCCCATGCAAGAAATGGGAATGAATTTCAAACACTGGGGCACCGTTGATTGCAGGCAAAACATTGAGATGCCTGGTTTTTAAATTCTAGTAAATCCAAAACTCGTCTGAAATTCATGAAACTTGGCATGCTATCATGGAGCGGTACAAACATGCCGTGGTACAATTTTTTTCCCATTTGGGGCAGGTTTGGGTATATGCTTCTCACAAAACGGACCTTCTCACAACAAACCTGATGGTTTTCGGTAGGGAACGTCCCACCTTTGTGGACGAAACGATATCCATTGCCTCTTATTGCTGTCAAATTTTTTTCTCGTGTCAACATAGAACAATAGGAGTGTTGTGTGAATTTTTGTGATTTTTTGGGGTTCATTTGGACATTTTTATGCATTAACTGGGTTTTCAATGCATTTATGTGCATAATTCGAATTTGAACTACATGCACATGCTCCAGTGCATATAAATTGGTTGAAAAATCAAATATGTGTCCTTGGGTGCATACTTAGGTCCCATGCAAGAAATGGGAATGAATTTGTAACACCGGGGCACCGTTGATTGCCGGCAAAACATTGAGATGCATGGTTTTTAAATTCTAGTAAATCCAAAACTCGTCTAAAATTCATGAAACTTGGCATGCTATCATGGAGCGGCATCAACATGCCGTGGTACAAATTTTGTCGCATTTGGGGCAGGTTTGGGTATATGCTTCTCACAAATCGGAGCTTCTCCCAACAAGCATGATGGTTTTTGTTAGGGAACGTCCCACCTTTGTGGACGAAATGACATCCATTGCCTCTTATTGCTTTCAAATTTTTTTGTCGTGTCAACATAGAACAACAGGAGTGTTGTGTGAATTTTTGTGATTTTTCGGGGTTCGTTTGGACATTTTATGCATTAACTGTGTTTTCAATGCATTTATGTGCATAATTCGAATTTGAACAACATGCACATGCTCCAGTGCATATAAATTGGTTGAAAAATTAAATGTGTGTCTTTGGGTGCATGCTTAGGTCCTCTTAGGAAATGGAATGAATTTCAAATACTAGAGCACCGTTGATTGCCGGCAACACATTGAGATGCCTGGTTTTTGAATTCTAGTAAATCCAAAATTCTCTTAACCATTCACATGACGCCATGTGTCTTGGTTTTAATGGCTGTAGGAGGTGCCGTGCGGAAAGCTGCTTGACCTTGACTGAACGGGAGGCGTGCGAGTGCCGTCCGATGCGCAGGCTAACCGAGAGGCGTGCAAGCTGTCCTTGAGTGCGCAGGCTCACCAGGAAGCATGCGAACTGTACGCTGCGCAGGCTCACTAGGAAGCGAGCCCTTTGACTTCCATGGCCGCCCGCCTTGCTTGCATCCTCTCCATTAATGGCGCCCAAGCCGCAATTTAATTCGCTTTTTAAATATAAAACACTCATCGCAAATATTTTAGTGAGAACACCCGTATGCAAACCGACGGCTTCCCCAGGAAGCCAAGAGAAAATGTGCCGAGCAGGATTTCTGCAGCTCTTGATCGCAAACGTTTTAGATAGAACACCCGTATGCAAAGTGAGAGCATCGCAGGATTTGTGCATCCCTTCAACGCAAACGGTTGTTTTGGATGACCCGTGTGGAACCACGTACAAACAATTTGGTAAGATTTGTCAATCCTTGTAACACCGCGATTTGTCAAAATATGAAACTAAAAATCACTGGCAGTATCTAATATTTGCAACTAAAATTCAGTAATTAAGCATAGAGTTCGTTCATAGATTAAGCAGTCGTTCTTAATTTATACAAACATTTCAAATCGACAGCTGAATCGACCAAACTTTTCCCCAATTGTTGCCAACCACGTACTGAAATAGCTAGTTCAACTATATATACTAGCTAATTTTAAGTACGTTCTATAGTTCCACCACATCTATAGTCAGATGAAATGAACAAAATAGCCCCTAAATACTACCACTACTACTGCGGAGGGGCTTTGTACTACTTCCGGCTGCCTCTCTTCTGTCGAGCGCGCTCAGTAAGAGGCGGAGGAGGAGGAGCCTACCAACGAGCTGGGCAACAACAATTCGGTGCCTACCGCTAATGCAGCTTCAGCGACGCTCGCCTCGAATGCCCTCTGCCGCTCCAGACGACCCCTCTCAAAGCGGTGGTTCTCCTCGTAGATCTCCTGATTCCTCGCCTTTTAGGCGGCGTGTGCCGCTGCCATTGCGGTGGTAAGGCACTTTGCATGCTCGACGAGGCGCTCCTCCTCCTCCCGCAGGAACTCAGTGTAGCGCGCAAGGTCGCTATCGCACGTGCGGGCATCCACCTCCGCCTTCCGCCTTCGGGCGGCAGTGGCAGAGCAGGTGATGACTCCAACGGTCGACGGTGGGCTGGCGGCCACGGCGGCCGACAATGGGGTGGCGGCCACGACCACCACCTCCCGCCTTCGGGCCGCGGTGGCGGAGAGGGTGATGGCCACAGTGGCCAGCAGTGGGGTGGCGGCCACGACGGCCATCTCCCGCCTTTGGGCCGTGGCGGTGGAGCGGGCGATATCCCTAGCTTTCGACGGTGGTGTGGCGGCAACGGCAGCCGGCAACAGCTGCCGACGGGCACCGGCAGCGAAGCGTGTAGTGGGTGTTCCGCGCACACCCAACATCGACGCCACGCGCACTACACTACACCGAGGACTGCGCCGCCGTAGCGGTGTAGCCTCCGAGCTGGAGCTGTCCTCTAATGATGGCGGAGTGGCTGAGCGACCACGACGGACCAGTGCCATTGGTGAATGTGGGAGAAGCAGACGAGATATGCTACAGGGATGGAGGGGAAAATGCGACGCATGACTCACCGGCCGTGAGGGTTTTTATAGCAGGCCGGTAAGCATTGGGATTTTGGGGGATTTCACCGAGTCGGGTGGGAAGCTTGCGCGGGAACCTGCGAGGTTACGCGGGAACGGGCTCACCGACGATTCATTGGCGCCACCGTTTGGCAAAAAGAACGCCCCCGTGCGCTGCGCAAGCTTGCGTTGTAAGCCGTCTGTTGGGGATATTACTACTGGGCGTAAACCGGCCTATCTGGGCCGGGTTAACTTCATCAGTAGTTGAATATGTAAAAGCCCAAGAAGGTAGATAAAGGCTTAAAAGCCCATGATTGGTTTAAGGCCTGTAGCCGTGAACCGGCGACGGTATGTAAATTTGTATTGTAAGTTAGGAATAAGTAGAGACCAAACCGGACACGAGTATGAGCCGGTGTTAGGACTCTGTAAACCGACGGGTGTCACCCATGTATATAAGGGGACGACCCGGTGGCGGTTCAAGGACAACAGACAACAACTCGAGACTTAGGCGAAGCTTGTTTGCTCCCTAGTCATCGAAACCCCATCAATTCCATCACAACTAGACGTAGGCTTTTACCTTCATCGAAGGGGCCGAACTAGTATAAAAACCCTCTCGTGTCCCTGTGTCCGCTTTAACCCCTTCAAGCTAACCTGTTCCGATGGCTCCACGACTAAGTCCTTTCATGAGGACATCTGCCGTGACAAAACCACGACAGTTGGCGCCCACCGTGGGGCTATCGCACGATGGTTTCAAGTTCTTGGAGGGCAACTTCGAAGGACTCAAGGGTTGTGCTGTGGGCCAGATGACCAAGAGTCGTCGCAGCAAGCTCTACATCGACGATGCAGGATGGGGCCCCGAGGCCGGCTCGATTGAGTATGGGTACCGGGTCCCCTTTGGTGGCATACACGTCTTCATTAGCAAGATCGGTGAACCGGGCCCTGAGCCGGACATCTGCACCGACCTCGTCGAAACGGCTCAGCGTGCATGATCCGCCCAGGTTAAACCGGCCGTGAAGTGTGCCTTTGCGGGAGTTATCCACGGAGGAGACTATGAGGATGGATCGGAGTCTGGTGGCGAGACTGTCGTTTATTCCGGCGACAAGTCATCAACCGGAGAAACCGAATCGTTGTATCAGCTACAAGATGGCCGGATTGGGGGCAGTTCCGATGGCGATAGTATTCCGGACCCCTCCGATCTGCCCAACTGGGTTGGAATATTCATGGCCGGTACACAAGCAGCGATCCACTCTTCGACTGCGGCAGCAATGATCTCCGGGTCAGGGACGACGACGGTAGCCGGGGCAGGAGGCCCTATGCACCCGCCGGCTCAAGTTTTATCTACTCTGTTTGATATGTTGGCTATGCTCATGGCGGAAGCTAATCCGGCGGATCAAAACGCCCACGATGCGGAAATTGCGAAGGTGAAGGATCAGATCACTCAAGCCAAGGCCGACCTAGCAGCTGAGAATGCCAGGATGACTGCAGAGCGGTCCGCTTTGGATGCGCAGGCTTACCGGCTTTTGCTGGATCAGTACGCATCGCACGAAGTCTCGAAAAGGAAGCACCGGTCTCGCGTGCTTCCAGTTTACGATGCAAGGTGCCTCTTCAACACTCCAGGAGCAGGGGCTAGTAACCCGCCGGTGTTAAACCGAGCGAAAGCTCCCGGAGCTGATGCGCCGATTCAGCCACGCTTGATGGACCCGCCTCGTCAGAACAACATCTTGCCGCAGCCTATCCCGATGCCTCTGGGTCATTATTCCAATCCAATGGACAACCTCGTGACCACCGCTTCACGACTGGAGGCCATCCCGATCTAATGTGATTCCCCGCAGGCGGTGGAGACGCGCCGGGTTAAGGAGCTTCTTTGAACTGCTCTGATTTAATAGGAAGCATATTCATACAGCCGTGACCGGATTCACTCTACCCCTCGCCCAAGCCGGAGTTCCAGCAGGTGCATGGATGAACCGGCCGTGTCAAGTAACGCCCGAAATCGTGAAGCGCCCCGTGGCAACAATCCGACAGGTGGTGTTGGTGATGCCCAGGAAGTGGTGGACCGGGCCCGAGCACGCAGGGAGGCCGAGTTAGCGGCATAGTATGAGGCTCGTCAGCTCACGCCGAATCGCCCGACTACCTCAGTTGAACCTGGTGTTACTTCTAGTTCTTTGGGGGTACCTTGTCTTGTCCCCGCTTTACACAATGTGCGCCTGCCCAAGGATTTCAAGGGCCCACGCAAAGTGCCAAATTACATAGCTGATCAGCCTCCAGAGACATGGGTGGAGAGTTATGAGATGGCCATGGAGATGCTTGATGTGGATGATGCGGCGTGTGCAAAGTACTTCACCATGATGCTCGAAGGGACGACCCGTACTTGGTTAAAAAGCTTGCCGGCCAACTCTATTAGTTCATGGGCCCAATTGCGAGCCCGGTTTATCTAGAATTTCAAGGATACTGCAAACAGCCTATGTCGATAGTGGACTTGGCAGCATGTGTCTAGGAGGAAGGAGAATCAACAACCCGTTGGGTGTGTCAGGTCTCGCAAATTTTACATTCATCAGATCATATCAATGCCGACACCGCGGTCATAACCTTGGAAGGCAACTGCCGGTTTGGGCCTCTAAAGTTGAAATTAGGATGGATGAAGCGCCATTGCAACAATATAGGGACCCTCATGGCTGCGTTAGTGAAGTCTGATGATGACAAGGCAGGGAAGGGAAGGAAGAACAACAACTCCAAAGGGCAGCAGCATAACCCGGCAGGTCATGGAAAAAGAGGCAAGCGTAAAGCGGATAGCAGCATGGATTTTGTGGCCAATACCAACGCACAGGACAAGGGCCAGCGACGCAAGGGTAAACCGCCGAATCATGGCGGTGTGCCTAATCCCAACCCAGACCGCTTGAATTACCTATTAAACCAGCCTTGTCCAAAGCATGGGACGAAGGAGATGCCGGCCAATCACCTTTGGAAATATTGTTACATTATGCAGGAGTTCAAAAATTCTAACACTTTTCGATATGATCACGGGCCAGGTGGCGGTTCGGCATCGGGGTCTCAAGGGCCAGGTCACGGCGGAGGAAACTCCGGTTCAGGCTTTAATGGTAATCCGGGCGGACAGAGCAACCAAGGTAATCAAGGCAGTTACAACCAGCAGCAGCAGCAGTCGGGTTATCAGAGTCACCCGAAGCAGTTAAATAGTGGGCAATATCATGTCTTCACCACTAGCTTGGACAAGCGGGACCAGAAGCTTCATAAGCGGGCGGTACATTCTGTTGAACCGGCTATGCCCCATTATTTACGTTGGTCTGAGCAGCCAATTGTATGGAGCAGAGAGGATCACCCTCCCCGGGTTGACAATCCGGGTCAACTAGCGTTGGTGGTGGCACCTCGGGTGGGAGGCTATAAATTCACAAAGGTGCTCATGGACAGAGGGAGCAACATTAACATCCTATACTATGAGACCTTCCGCCGTATGGGACTAACAGATAAGAATCTTAAACCATCCAATACGGTGTTCCATGGTGTGGTACCTGGTAAGTTAGCATATCCTGTTGGCAAAATAGCTCTGGAAGTGGCCTTTGGAGATGATCATGATTCCAGGTCGGAAACTTTGACCTTTGAGGTGGTGAAAATTCAAAGTCCGTATCATGCCCTGTTTGGACGGCCGGCTTATGCCAAATTTATGGCACGGCCCTGTTATGTATATTTGCAGCTCAAGATGCCGGGTCACAAGGGAACAATTACAGTTCATGGAAGCCGTAAGATCGCTTTGGAGTGTGAAGAAGGTGATGCGGCCTATGCAGAGTCGGTTTGTGCCATAGAAGAGCTGAAATATTATAAGGACAATGTTGATCTGGCAGACATGACTCCGTTGAAGAAGCCAACTACGGAGCACGATCCGGCCCTGAAGTTCAAATCGGCAGCTGAGACTAAGCTTGTTGACTTCGTGCCAGGCGATTCGTCCAAGTAGTTCAGTATTAGTGCCAACTTGGATCCAAAATAGGAAAGCGCGCTCATCGAGTTCATCCGTGAGAATCGGGACATCTTTGCATGGAAGCCCTCTGACATGCCAGGAGTACCGAGGCAACTCGCTGAGCACACCCTTAATGTTGATCCCAAATACAAACCGGTGAAACAGTTTCTCCGACGGTTTAACAAAGAAAGACGCAAAGCTATTGGAGAGGAGGTAGCCAGGCTTTTAGCGGCTGGCTTCATCATTGAAATGTTCCATCCTGAGTGGCTGGCTAATCCGGTGCTGGTCCTTAAGAAAAACGGCACCTGGCGCATGTGTGTGGATTACACAGATCTTAAAAAGGCTTGTCCAGCAGATCCTTTTGCCCTCCCCCGTATTGATCAGATTATTGATGCTACGGCGGGTTGCGAGCGTCTGAGTTTTTTGGATGCATATTCTGGTTATCATCAGATCAAGATGGCAGTTAAGGACCAGGAGAAGACGGCGTTCATAACTCCCTTTGGAGCCTTCTGCTATGTATCGATGCCCTTTGGGCTCTAGAGTGCCCAGGCAACTTATCAACGGTGTGTACAAAACTGCCTTCATAAACATATTGGTCGTAATGTACATGCCTATGTGGATGATATTGTGGTTAAGTCAAGGGAGAAGGAGACTCTGGTTGACGATTTGAAGGAAACCTTTGATAACCTACGGACATACAAGATGATGCTCAACCCGGCCAAATGTGTCTTTCGTGTACCGGCAGGCAAGTTATTGGGTTTTCTGGTGTCCAACAGGGGAATTGAGGCTAATCCGGAGAAGATTACAGTTGTCACCTCCCTGGCAAAACCGAAATGTATCAATGACGTTCAGCGTTTGGCAGGCCGGATTGCCGCGTTGAGCCGGTTTATCAGCCGCCTTGGTGAAAAAGCAATCCCTTTGTATCAAATGTTGAAGAGGACAGATCAATTCGTCTGGAGTTCTGCTGCTGATAAAGCGTTTGAGGATTTGAAGCGGCAGTTAGCCAATCCGCCTGTTCTCGCCGCTCCAATTGACAAGGAGCCGTTGCTACTATAAGTTGTGGCTAATGCTCGTGCAGTCAGCGTGGCTATTGTGGTGGAGCGCAAGGAGGCAGGCAAGGAGTATCCGGTTCAGCGTCCGGTTTACTATATCAGCGAGGTACTTATTGAGTCCAAGCAAAGGTACCCGCATTGGCAGAAGCTGGTATATGGAGTTTTTATGGCAAGCCGAAAGCTTAAGCAGTACTTCCAGGGACACCCCATCACAGTGGTCAGTTCTGCTCCCTTGGGAGACATAATCCAGAACAGGGAGGCAACCGGCCGGATTGCCAAGTGGGCTATAGAGCTTGGGCCGCACGGATTGAAATACGTGCCTCGGACGGCAGTCAAGTCTCAAGCACTTGTGGATTTCATCAATGATTGGACAGAGCTGCAAGCACCTAAAGAAAAGCCGGATCACACATATTGGACTATCCATTTTGATGGGTCCAGGCAACTGGAGGGCTCGGGGGCTGGAGTCGTGTTAACTTCCCCACGAGGTGATAAGTTCTGCTACGTTCTCCGTTTAATGTTCCCTTGCACTAACAATGTAGCTGTGTATGAAGCCTTACTCCATGGTCTCCGGATGGCTAAGGAGATGAATCTAAGTCGAGTTAAGTGCTTCGGTGACTCGGACCTGGTGGCTTAACAGGTGTCTGGCACTTGGGATTCCAAGGACCCGCTCATGGCAGCAAATCATCGTGAGGTGGATATTGTTGCTGGTCACTTCAAAGGTTATCAGGTGGATCACGTGGACCGGTGAAAGAATGAAGCGGCGGACGCTTTAAGCCGGTTGGGTTCTCAGCGTAAACCGGTCCCGCCTAATGTTTTCTTGGATATTCTGCATCATCCGTTTGTCAAGCTCCCTGGTGAAGAGGATTTGGCTATTCCTGATCCGGAGGCTCAATTGGTTGCAACTCTTCATGTCAGTCCGGATTGGACGATTCCTTATCTTGCGTATATGAACCAGGCGAGTTACCAGAGGATGAGACTCTGGACAGACAGATAATCCGGCGATCTAAATCCATGACTATTGTCAATGGCGAGTTGCATCATTGTAGTGTGTCAGGGGCGTTTCAACGCTGTGTATCTCCTGAGGAAGGCTGTGAAATCTTACGTGATATCCATGAAGGAGATTGTGGTCACCACGCCGGTTCAAAGTCTTTGGTGGCTAAAGCGTTTCGCCACGACTTCTATTGGTTGATTTCTCATGCTGATGCGAAGGATCTGGTCAGACGATGTGATGGTTCCCAAAAGTTCTCAAGACGCACTCATGTGCCGGCTCAAGAATTGAGGATGACTCCAATCACTTGGCCGTTTGCGACTTGGGGGATGGATATGGTTGGGCCTTTCAAAAGGTCCAAAGACAAGAAGACCCACCTTTTGGTGGCGGTTGACAAGTTTACAAAGTGGGTGGAGGAAGAACCCGTTAGCAAGTGTGATGCGGCCACGACGGTTCAATTCATCAAAAAGGTGATTTTCCGGTTTGGTTTTCCACACAACATCATCACTGATAATGGTACCAATTTATCCAAGGGTGCTATGAGGGAGTTCTGTGAACGTGAACACATCTGGCTTGACGTTTCATCAGTGGCTCACCCACAGTCCAATGGCCAAGCAGAGAGGGCTAATCAAGAGATCATGCGAGGCATCAAACCCCGACTTGTGGTTCCTTTGCAGAGAACGCCGGGTTGTTGGGTGGAAGAGTTACCATCTGTGCTATGGAGCATCAATACTACACCCAATAGATCAACATGATACACACCGTTCTTCATGGTCTATGGAGCGGAGGCGGTTCTCCCCAGTGATATCCGTCATGATTCACCTCGTGTTGCGGCTTATGTTGAAGTGGACAACGAGGCAGCACGGCAAGACGCTTTGGACCTGTTGGACGAGGAGCGTGACATAACAGCTGCCCGCTCGGCGATTTACCAACAGGATCTTCGTCGTTATCAGTCACCGAGTCAGAACCAGAACCTTTCAAGAAGGAGATTTGGTGCTTCGACTCATCCAAGACCAGACTGATATGCACAAGTTATCCCCACCTTGGGAGGGACCTTTCATGGTCAGCAAAAATCTGCACAACGGGTCATACTATCTGATCGATATTCGAGAGCGTAAAGACTCAGGTACTTCAGAAGAGGAGACCAACAGGCCGTGGAATATATCTCATCTTCGGCCTTACTATACCTGAGCCACCGGCTCTACTTATGTACATATTATGACAATGTATATATTATGATCAATACAATAAACCGGAGCCTCAGCTAAAGCGGGGTCTCTGTTCTTTTTACATCATGTGTGGTTACACGGAGTTTTTCCGTCTTAAAGCGGCCTCCGGTTTACCCCTTGAGTTACCTTTTTTAAGCTTGATGTTATATCACTTGGGGGCTTGGTCGTATCCGAACAATGCAACACCTTTTGATAGGCGAAAGCCACAAGATCACTTGGGGACTTGGTCACGTCTGAACCAGTCACACCTCTTGGTCGACCTAAGGCCACAGAATCACTTGGGGGCTCTGGTCGAACCCGAACCATCGCTACACCTCTTGATCGGCATAATGCCACGGCATCATTTGGGGACCTGGCTGACTTGAACCATAGCTACGCCTATTGGGGGCTTGGTCGTGTCCGACCATGGTAATGCCACTTGATCGGCTCAATAGCCTCTTTTTTGCAACTGGTTTTATCATTGTCTTTGCATGAAATTTTGTTTTGATAAATATTTCTTTGGTTGCGTTTTTAAACCGACAATTTTTAAAACGGGTTCGACTGTCAATTGACGGAACACGGTCAGCTATTAATCCGGAGATTATTTGCCCGATTTGATTAATTTTGTTAACATCCTATTATGGAGTAACACCGGCGTTCATCGTAACCTGGAGCGGTTTACATGGTAAACCGGCATGATATACACATGAGCTACTTTTTCTCCTCCAAGCAGTTCGGGTTTATAAAACTCTGCTTCAAGATTGGCAAAGCCAAACTTCATGCCCAACGACGGCAGGTATTATGTATCACAATGTTTGATCATATGCTTAAATATAAGATATCATATTTCATATCATAACCCACCTGGCGGTATAACCATGGCGGTGCTTTAAGATTTTTTGATTGCAGAAAAAAAGGGGTTTGGAGATTGATCATCCAAAGGAAGCACAAGTTGCAATAACCATGCATGCAGGCATATCGAAATCAAATGTATCGGCTAATCTATTACAAGGCAACACGGTGCCCAGATACGATCATTGTTTTTCTGCATCACACAAAGGAACAGTAATTTAAACCGGCTTCTGGTTCAAGCTTGGTCACCAGCCTCGCCTGATGGTTGCGGATCATCTCACGCCGCTTCAACTTCTGCTTCTCTACCCAGCGGCTGGAAATCAACAGTTGTCCAGTCGATTCCCATTA
Organism: Aegilops umbellulata; assembly: GCA_032464435.1. Lineage (NCBI taxonomy): Eukaryota > Viridiplantae > Streptophyta > Magnoliopsida > Poales > Poaceae > Aegilops > Aegilops umbellulata. The sequence goes on from CP136060.1 coordinate 217,026,712, forward strand.
ATGCTTGAAAGACAGCTTCATCATGGATCAACAACGACGGTTCAATGTCAGGAGCGTAAGTATGCTTATGGATTGGAGGGATAAGATTCTCCGCTTCAGGAATTGGTGCAGCTACTCGCTTGTTTTGGTCATCATATTGGGCTTGATAATGAGACAAGTCTGCCCCTTCAACCAATTGACAAGCTAGAGGACGCACCTCCCGGTTTATTGCTCGCAGATCCGCTTCACTAAACTGTGAACCGTCTTCCTTCAAGCTGGGATAGCCCTGAGCCACTTCAACAGGGTCGAAATCTGGCACCCACGCTTTTGCCCGGATCAAGGCGTTTATAGCATCGGTTCGAGCAGCAGATTTCTTCAGCTCTTCAATTTGGGCAGGAAGCATAGACAACCTTTTAAGGGTATCCTGGATCAAGGTGGGCGCCGGGTTGTTGTGCGAAGCAGTAGAGATGATCCGCTGTGCACCACTATACAATTGCTCTATCAAGGTATAGGCGGCTTTCAGTTTCTTCCGCACATCTGATCCCAAGTGCCCAATCCGCGTCCCTGTATCATACAACGGGTTAGTAAACCGGCAGTTACATAAGAAAGCTTCATTAATTAAGAAATCAAGAAGGTTTACCAAAGACAGTAGCGGTCATAGCATGCACTTGCCGCTTTATGCTGGTCAGTTCATCTACTACCGGTTTGAGTGCGGCTTCGGCATTCTCTGCTCGCTGAGTTAAAGCGGACTTCTCAGTAGCCCAATCCGCCTGTTCTTTCTTGAAGCCCTCCTTAAGTTGTTCCATGACGCTTAAAGCGCTGGTTAATTCCTCTTTCGCCTTGGAAGTTTCAGCTTGTTGGGACTTCAGATTTTCTTGCAGATCGGCGGTTTGGTTTTCTCTTTTGTTCAGCTCAGCCTGCATACAGGCGGTGAATATGATTCAGATGGCGGTTCAAGAATTGAAGTACCAACCACATAACAAGTTATGCCCTTGGTACTTGGGGGCTAATGTATATTTGCTCTTCATCCTATAATTGTTCATAAAGTCCCAAGCTTAATACAAGTATTCAACTTGGCACTTGGGGGCTAATGGCTATTTTCTCAATCAGTACTGATGCTACAATCTTATTTCTTAAAGTACCGGTTTAACTATATTAAGTTGAACCGGACCTTGGGGCTACATCAGCAAATTCACATACATTGAAGTTTCTATTGGCAAGTCCTGGTTTAAGTCGAAGATTTTAAACCAGCCCTTGGGGGCTAGGGGAGTTGACAGATTGAAACGTACTAATAGAGAAGCATATGGAAATTACCTCATATTTGCCTTTCATCATATTAACCAAACCGGCTTCATAGTCACGGCTGGTATATAGCCGGTTCAGATAGCCGGAATGGAGTTCTTGGGTGTTCAGAGCAGCATAACTCGCCAGATCAGCATTCCATTTGCCTTTGCCAATGGCAACAAATTCTTCTTTGGCAGTATGTCTGGACAAAGCGATAGGATTGCTTGGCTCTGTGCGGCCAAAGCCAGTAATAATAACTTCATTGTCTTTTGCTTCGCCGGTTTGCACTGGGGCCGTCGGCTTGTCAGTAGACTTTGATGGACTAGTGGGTCTATCAAACCGGACGGGGCTTGCAGGCTGATCAACAGGACCTGAGGTATCAATATGAGTCTCTTCAGCAACAAAGTTATCATCTTACGGTGGTGGGTCGTTTGGCACATCCTCACGAATATCCGCTTCAGGATCTGGTATTTTGTCCGGTTCAGGAACATCATTTTCTTCTGCCGCTTTGTCCAGACGAGCCTTCTTGCTTGGCCTAGGCTTGGCACTGAGAAGGAATAAGACAGATTAATAAGGCATATGTTGCAAAGTCATACATCAGAAATATTCTAAGAAATATAGCTCACCCAAGCACCGTCTTGAGTGGGGGAAGTTGAGTAGCTGATGACTCGCTAGAACACGAATGAGAAGTGCCCTGATAATTGGAGTCGGATGGATTAAGAGGTTGACGAAAACAACCCGCTTTAGGACAAGCATTGACAAGAGAGTTAGAGACCTCTGAACGGCGTTTCCGAACCGTACTGTTCGGTAAACCGGCGGAGGTAACTACCTGGCCGCTGTGCCGGGTTGTGCGACGAGCTTCATGTTGTTGTGTCTTCATAAGAAAGTTTGGATCCAAATAAGCAAGAGGATGAGAAAATTTAATTTTTCCGGTTTGCCCGACGGATTTTTAGTGAAGGTAAAGACCTTGAATCGGAGGACAGAGTAATTACCTCTACAGCATTAGCCTGACTGCCTTCCGCATCATCCTGACAATGGTCATTATCAATAAGACATGTGAAAAATAATCCAAGTGAATCAAGCTCTACTTCAAGGTCCGGATTACCCACATCATCATCGACTACCGGATCAGAAGACGCGGTGGCTCTCTTCCTGTTAGCTGGACTCTTAACAACTCTGGTCTTGGGCCGGGTTGGTCTCTCCGTTTTCTCTGGCTTCTCCGGTTTCTCTTGCGGACGTTTCTTGCTCCAAAACGGATCATCGCCCTGTTTGAAAAATGTTGATATTAGCAAATTGATAATTTGAGCAGGCAGGTTCAATAAAAAGTACAAGGTATAAGTCTTACAGCTGCCGGGTTGTTGATGGCACAGAAAGGAGCCAGACCGGTTTTGGCGCAGACGGCTTCCGGTTCATTCAGTATCTTCTTCACAGCTTCTGTGACTTCATCGTCTGAGAGCTAGATGTCAATGTGTCGAAGAGGGTCTTTTTCACTTCCTGTGTATTCGCACATCAAACCGGAGCGCTGACTTAAGGGCAGTATACTCCACGATATCCAGCAGCAGGCAAGATCGACCCCTGTCAGCCCATTAGCCATGAAGGCCCTGAGTTTGGATAATTGAGGAGCATATTTACTTCTCTCCTTAGCAGTCAGCCTTTGGGGGAAAGGATGTGTGTTGCTAAGCCGTTCTGGACGGTAACCCGGTAAACGATTTTCGTTAGAAGGAGAGGTATCTTTGCAGTAGAACCATGTTTGATTCCACTCTTTGGGATGACTGTGTAGTTTGACCTGAGGGTAAGTGACCTCTTTCCTCTTTTGAATCACCATACCGCCTAACTCTGTGTTGGCGCCGTCAGTAAATTCAGTACGGCGGTTTAAATGGAAACAATCTCTGAATAATTCAACTGTGGGTTCCTCCTGGAAGAACACCTCACAGAGCACTTGAAAGTGACAGATGTTGATTACAGAGTTTGGGCCTGTATCTTGTGGACGGAGTTGGAAATTGGCTAGGACGTCCCGGTAAAATTTTGAACCGGGAGGATTGAAGCCCCGGGCCAAGTGATCAGCAAAAACAACCACTTCTCCCTCCTTAGGCTGGGGAGGACATTCTGTGCCTGGGACCCTCCAATGAATAACGTCCTGTCTGCTTAAAGCGCCAGTTTTGACTAAATTGGTCAGTTGAGTCTCAGTCACACGAGAAGGAACCCAGCTGCACTCGTACACTTGTTTGGCCATAGTGCAGTCTGCAAAGTAGCAATTGCCGGTTCAAGAAGATATTGGAAAAGTATACCCTGATGCGTATATTGCTAAACCGAACACAGTTATTTTCTAAACCAGAGTTTTACAAAGCGGCATGGTCTGGATAAAGAATTCCGGCGGTTCAACCAGGGGACTAATGGTACATATACCGGTTTGTTAATTTTTCTACAAAGTTAAACCGCCTGGTCTACACATTGAAGCAGTCGAGATTGCAGATGAGTAAATATGCAAAAACAGGTTTCACAAGATTGTACTACAGCATTGGATCTGGACATGTTCATAAAAGGGATAAAATTTCAAGGCCCAACAGGAGCAGTGCTGAATCAATAAGCTATTGCTACAAATAAGATCTATGGTCTTAATAGGCGGAAGTAAAAACAGAAGATAACGCTACTGTTATGCAAGAGAAAATATTACAGTGTTGGATCTAGCATATGAACAAGAAGCAGGCGAAGAACACTAGAGAACATGGAAACCCTAGAACATATCTGTAATGAAAAGGTTAGAAGGCTTACCGGAGCTGAGGACGACGCGGGAGATCGCCGCGGTGCTCTGGTACAGTCATGGTGATGCAGCGGCCCGAGTTGATGCAGAGGTCGGTGGCGGCGGCGCTCTGAAGCTAGGCGACGCGAGGAAGACGAAGAAGAGGAGCATGAAGGGGAGAAAGGAAATGACCCTTCGGTCCTATTTATAAAGAAAGGGACATGTGTCAGGCGCGAGAATCAAGGGGCCGTGGGTTTGGAAACGAAACTGTCGCCTCGATTATCGCAGATCTATTAAACAAGGAGGCATCATTGATAACTTCTTTATTACAGATGACGTCCCTCCGGTTTATAACAATCAAAGAAGATGACGTCACGGCGGTTCACCAAATTACAAGAAGATGTTGAAGATGAAGTTTTTTGATAAGGATTGACATGAACCTGTTCAAATCAATCTAGGGCCTAATGTTGGGGATATTACTACTGGGTGTAAACCGGCCTATCTGGGCCGGGTTAACTTCATCAGTAGTTGAATATGTAAAAGCCCAAGAAGGTAGATAAAGGCTTAAAAGCCCATGATCGGTTTAAGGCCTGTAGCCGTGAACCGGCGTCGGTATGTAAACTTGTATTGTAAGTTAGGAATAAGTAGAGACCAAACCGGACACGAGTATGAGCCGGTGTTAGGACTCTGTAAACCGACGGGTGTCACCCATGTATATAAGGGGACGACCCGGCGGCGGTTCAAGGACAACAGACAACAACTCGAGACTTAGGCGAAGCTTGTTTGCTCCCTAGTCATCGAAACCCCATCAATTCCATCACAACTAGACGTAGGCTTTTACCTTCATCAAAAGGGCCGAACTAGTATAAAAACCCTATCGCGTCCCTGTGTCCGCTTTAACCCCTTCAAGCTAACCCGTTCCGATGGCTCCACGACTAAGTCCTTTCATGAGGACATCTGCCGTGACAAAACCACGACACCGTTCGCGGCTGTGGGGTGACAAGATGTGCGAGAGGAGGACGAAAGTCCACGCACACATGCGGTTAATAAAAAACGTTTGCGATTTAATTACCTACTATACCACCGTCCTGGTTTATAAGTACGATTTAACTAATAAAATACGAATGCATGTCACCAAAGATTATATAGTTGGATTTGTATTTGAACATAGTTACCAATTATATAATTTCTAAAACATGCATTAACATTTTGTTGGTTAAATTTGAGGGCAAAGTATCGTACGGAATATTAAGGAGACTATAGACTAGACGGAGGTGGTACCACATGGCTGCTCTCTATGCAGCGATGCAACTGTCGGCCGGCTTGTAGGCGATCATTTGCTGCATGTTCAACTGCTCCATGCGTGTGGTTGCTTGCGGTTCAGGCGACCCTGGCGCACTCTGCTCGTGTCCCGCCGCGCGCGCTGTGCTCTCGCGTCCCTCTGGGTGCTCTGCCCTTGTCCCTCCATGCGCGCTGCTAGTGTTTTGGGCAGGTGCACGATCACACACGTTCGTGTGCAAGCGGTTGCGCCGGGTGCGGCGCGACGATGCAGTTACCCGCTGCAAAAACTGCCATGCGGACGCGCCGAGAATCCACGCCACCTGGCCCCCTTTTATTCATGCGGCCATTTACCTTCATCTCTCATCTCACACGTCACAATAAGCACACCCACGAGGACACATACAGAGAGGACATCCAACGGTTTCAATGGTGCTCCCCGTGGCTCCAATGGCGCTCCCAGCAGCCGACGACAACAACGGCGGGCAGTTCACCACGCATCATGTAGTGGACACCCATATGAGGGGGAAGGCCCTCTCGGTGGTGTACACGAATGATTCGGTCTCGGTGGAGAGCTCCATCCAAACTAGGGAGCAGTTCCTTGCCGAGGACAAGTACCGAGTGGTCGGCTTCGACCTCCAGTACACCATCGGTCGTGCCGGGCCCAATCAGAAGGTTGTCGTCGCCCAGTTGTGTGTGCGACATGACGTCCTCGTCTACCACTTCCACCTTGCCACAAGGCCTTGCGAGCATTTCTCCAGGTTTATCAAGAGCGCTACAGTTTCGCTACGGTGGACACCACCAACGATCTAAAAGCGCTTAAGGTTTCGGACTTGAAATGCCCAAATCTTGTCAACACCCAGCACCACTAAAAGGTCTAGGGCACCGATAAAAGCAAACTGAACTCCCTGGTTGACCTCGCCTCGGCCATCATCAACCCCTACTACGCGAAGATGAAGAAAGAGAGCAATGAGGACAAGAACGCCTGGCACAGTGTGTGGCATAAGAGACTGGATGAACAACATGTCAAGTATGCGGCCATGGACACGTGCACAAGCTACGAGATGTACAGGCGGATCGTTGACATGAGGAACTGTCTTCTTCCTGACCCAGACGAGGGATCGAGCCACATAGCAGTGGCGAGAGCGTCACAAGAAGTAGATGACTAGACGATCGTTTCTCCTACTTTAGAATGCATGCAATTGTTTGTTGAGGTGTGTGCGAATGATCTGTATAGTCACTTATGTAACTGGATGTTTATTTCAGTTTTATATATATATATATATATATATATATATATATATAAATGTTATTCTACTGCAGACAGAGCAATTCACACGGCTTATTAGCAGCAATCGTCTGTGTTATTATTGGTCTTCGCACACATTTTAGATTATAGACCTGTTTGCCGCGTATCACACACATCTAGTTTAGTTGAACCGTTTCCATTGTGTGGCCTAATCACAAACAGTTCATCCGAGTGAACCATATGTTGTGTATCGCACACGCCTCCATTTGGCTGCCCGTTTCTTTTGTTCCTCCTCATCGCAAACAGTTCATTGAACTGAATCGTATGCCCTTCATCACACATGCAACTAAAACCTGAACCATGTTTGATGCATCCGTCATCGCAAACGTTTTACACATTTCTGACGGTATTCATACAGCACCGTTTGCGATTATGGCATCGTACACAGTTTCTCGAAGGGTCTCTAATCGTAGTGTCGCGTTTGGACCATCCTGCAGTAGTGAGAAATTATGAATGATATTGCACCCGCTGAAATAGAAGATATTGATGTTACTATCAAGCTTGCTAATAGAGATACTATATCACCGATTGGGATTGTTAGAGATGTTGAAGTCTTGTGTGGGAAAATAAAATACCCTGCTGATTTTCTAGTTCTTGGTTCCCCACAAGATGATTTTTGTCCCATTATATTTGGTAGACCGTTCTTGAACATTGTTAATGCTAAGATAGATTGTGAGAAAGAAATTGTTACTCTAAGTTCTGGGGATGTGTCTCATGAGTTTAATTTCTCCAAATTTCATACACAACCCCATGACAAAGAATTGCCTACTAAAGATGAAATTATTGGTCTTGCTTCTATTGTTGTGCCTCCTACTAATCCTTTAGAACAATATTTGCTAGACCATGAAAATGATATGTTGATGAATGAAAGGAAGGAATTAGATGAAATATTCTTTAACCAAATGCCAGTTTTGAAACACAACTTGTGAAAGAACATGCGGTGCCCCCATGTTTGGTTTTGGTAATTGATGACAATCTCTACGGACTTATGGTTGTCTTGAGTTATATTTGAAGGATTTGTCCATAGGCTTTTCTTGAAGTCCATGTGTTGGTTTCAAGGAGTTTATGAGTTGACCAAGGTGCTATTAAGGAATTATCCAAAGATTGGTCATGTAAGTGTTGAGCTTATTGCAAGCATGTGTTGAAGAAGAAGATTGTGTTATCATTCATGTTTACCTTCGAGACATCATCCAAATGAAGAGAGTTAAAAAGATTCAAGGTTGATCAATACTAAGTCAAGAGTGAATCAAGTTGATTAACTCACAAAGCATAGAAGATGTACCGAGAGGGATCAAGTGATCCCATGGTATGGTAAGCATTGTCCATTGTGCTTTGTGTACTAACCCATGGTCTTTGTGAGAGTTCTATGTGGGGTTAGGTACGTGTTCATGGGCTCACGTGAAGAGCAAGATATCACTCAACCCATGGAGAGGATGACATCAAGTGGTGATTGTCATAAAGATTGCCGTGTGCAAGTTCAAGTGGAGCATCACGAAGAGATCAAGTGCTTGAAGCTTTCCGTCCATTGTGGTGTCAATGGACTTGTGAAGATGTGTCGAAGAGTGCCTCACCCATAGTGGAGTATGCGGGAGCAATCATCTAGTCTTGATCGACCCAACGCAATCAAGAAAGGTGGTCCATCTTGAGGAGGACAAGATCCTCATCATCTAACTCAAGTGGATCATGTGCAAGGGAAAGGTTTTCCCTTGATAGGTTTTCTATTTTCCAGTCTCATGGTGGTAGTTTGGAGACCGGGTTATAGGATCGATAGCCGTACTATCAAGGGGGGCTCTCAAGTGAGTAGCTTGATCATTTCGTTCGTCGAGAGCTCAAACCATTGCATCCTTGCATCATCTTTATTTATACTTACTTGTATTTTCTTTTGTGGTTTTAGAGCTTGTGGTTATCTTCGTGACAAGCTATAGTACATCAAAAACGGATTTCATATGCTTCTTATTTTGCGTTTTCGGTGTTGGAGGTTTTATCGGTCTTTTTCGAGGAAGGGTTGTCGGTGTACTAAAGTAGGGGTACCTTAGTACCCCGAACTTGTGCACGGGCAGTAGTAGCCTCCCGCGGCAAGGCCTGCCAGGGGAGCGACAAGAGTCTCCACGGCCCTTTCCGGGCCGGACGAAGGCCAAGTGATCGAGCCTAGAAGACCAAGCCCCGGCAAGAGGAGCTTGCCGGGTCGAGAAGGCAAGGTCCGGCAAGAGGAGCTTGCCGGGCCAAGGCGACAAGGCCCCGGCAAGAGGAGCTTGCCAGGACGACTAAGCCGAAGCACCAAGGCCCCGGCGGGAGGAGCTCGCCGGGACGGCCAAGCCAAGGCACCCCAAGAGAAGCCCGCCGCGGCGCGCCGCGCGCCCCGGCAAGGCCTGGCGAGCGGCAAGCTCCCAGGTGCGGCAAGGCAACTACCGCGGCAAGCCACTTGCCGCGGAAAACCACCACATCAGGCCCGCGCTCCAGCTCAACTGCCCACGCGTCGCTCTGGGGCTTCCCCGGAGGCACGTGGCGGGGCGCCGCGCAACCTGAGACGCGCGGTGGCATGCGACGTTGGCAGAGTCGCCCCCGTGGCGAGCGGAGGAGCTCCTAACGGTCCGCCTCGGCACTGTTCAGGCGATCCAGACGGGCATTTAATGCCTTTGTCCCCCGCCGTCAGAGTTAGGTGCGATAGCACTGTGCGGCCACTATTCACACAATCCCTTGCCATTTTTACCCTCACCTGCGTCGCTCCCTGTGGGACACCCCTTGGCATATAAAAGGAGGCCCATGCGCACGTAGAGGGGGGATCGGCACCCAATAGGCCCTCGCCTACGTCCAGCTCCAACTTACTGTAGCTTCTTGCGCTCCAGAGCAAGAACCCGAATCAACCAGACATGCAGCAGTAGGGTTTTACGCATCCATGCGGCCCGAAGCTGGGTAAAATCGTTGTGTGTGTGTGTCGCCTCGATCTGCTCTTTGTGCATCCTCCACCCCCGCCGAACCGACAAGGGGCTCCATCCCCATAGGTGCTCGTGGAGGCAGATATCCCCCGACATCTTTGGCACGCCAGGTAGGGGGATGCGTCGAGGTTGTGCGAACCAGATTCGGCGACCACAGGCAAGCTCAGGTATGGCCAGGTACCTTTCCGCTCCAGCCCGCGGAGCGGAGGCATTCCTCCTCACGGACCCGTGCACGGCCCTCCTCGAGTACCCACTCGCGCAGAGTCCGGGCAAGAGCAGCTGCTCCTTGAGGAGGACCGCCTTCCGGCTGCTGAGCGAGTCTCTCGCCTCCAGCAAACTCTGCGCCGCTCCCGTAGCCGCAGAAGTTAGCGCCGGAAGTTGCGGGAAAGGCGACCTCGTTCTTCGGCGAGCCCAGGCCGCCAAGATCCAAACGAGTCGACGCCGACCGTGGGAGGGGCCTTGCCCGCGCGGCGGTCGGAACCGTTCCGTCGGCCCTCCTCTCCGTCCAAGTCTTGCCGCAGTTGCATGTAATCCCTGGTACAGAGGCGGGTGCAGATCCCGAGCATAGCCTATGTGCCCCGCACATCTTGTCGATTTCGCGCCTCTCCGCTTGGCGCATGCATCATTCGACACGGTTGTGCAGCACTCGACCCCGGCAAGCGATGGCGGGCCGCGAAGCCCCGAGCCTTCGTTACTCCCTTCCCTCGAGTAGGGGGGGATGACAGGATAGGCTGGGCGTCGCCCGAGGAAGCTGCGCCTTGCCGGACGGCAAACGACAGAGAAGCTAAGTCGCCAAAGTTTGAGCGAATGAGCTCCTTTTTTTTTCTTAAATTATCCCCCTCAAACGACCGAGCTTCGTATGGGAAACCTGTGCGCGGAAGGGCCGGTTCGTGGCTGGTTGCGCCCCTATTTCGTTTTGAGCCCCGCTCAACGACTTAAGTGTGCTACATCCCGAGTAGCGTCCTTACTTGTTTCGAGCTCGCTCGGCAGCTTGAGCGTGTCGCGACTGCAGTCGCCACGCCTACCTCGCACCGAGCCTGCTCAACATTTAAGTGAGTTGCGCCAGCCGCGGCAAGGTTTCTTGCCGGTGGAAGCCCCGTCAGCGGGTTGCTGATGTCCCACACTCGGCACCCGTGGCAAGGCGGAGACTTTCGCCGACAAGTTCCTGTGAGCGTAGGGCGCGAACGTACGTAGCACAAGGTCGAACAAGGGAGATAACAGCGCCATGAACTGCCTAAGATAAAAGTTATATTACAAAATAACTTGCCGCTGCTCTAATCAGTTGTTTCTGTGGCATGCTCGGCAGCAACGAGAGAAGAAAAGAAAGAGGTGGGCGGCCTAATCCGCGCGGTCGCCCTCGACCCGCCTGATCCCCGCCACCCTTTCCACGATGGGGGTGATGAGGGCCCTGATCTCCGTCAGATCAGCATCTTCCGGCAAGTGCCTGAGGACGTTGGTGAGCCTGATGGTGGGGTTGCGGAAGACGATCTTCACCAACACCCTCTCGAGGGCCCCGGAGACGGCTTCCCGCGTCTCCTCGGCCAGCTGTTCTGGGATCGATTCCCGGAGGTGCCGGAGCACCCCCACCAAGCCCTTGAAGAAGGAAGTGAGCTTGGCGCTCGGCGGGACGTCCTCGCCGGAGGGGTACTCGTGGCCCTCCATCCCCAGCAGCTTCAACTCCTGGTCGATGGTGGAGGCGATGTCGACGAGGCCTTCCGTCCACCGCTCCACCGTCTCTCGGAAGGCGTTCTGGGTAACGGCGGCGCTCCGCAATAGCTCCTCGTTGCCAGCAACCTCCTTCCGCAAGGCCGCTTCCTGCTCCTTGGCGCTCTCCAGCGCCTTGGCCAGGGTGTCCAGCTTCAGCTCGAGGACAGCCTTGGAGTCCTTGGCGGCGTCGAGCTCCTGGATCTTCTCGGCGAAGCGGCCCTGCAGCTCGCCAAGGGAGTGAGCGCCCTTCTCGCGCTCCAGTTTGAGCGCGGCAAGCTCCTCGCCGCTCGCCTTGAGGTCGCTGACGAGCTGCGCCACCCTCGCCTCCAGCTCCCCCTTGGCGACCTCGGCGGCCGCGGCGGCATCCTGCGCTTTCTGCAGGTCCCCGCCAAGCGCCTGCTCGCGCGCGGCAACCTCCTCCTCGTGGCTGGCGAGGCTGACCCTCTGCTGCACCAGCTCGCTTTCCCGCGCGGATAGCCCCGCAGCGGCAAGCCTCTGCTGCTCTTCAGCCTCTGCCTTCTCGAGGAGGAAGGCCGTCCGCGCCTCGTCGAGCAGCCTCCGCTCCTCCGCCAAGGACCGGAGAGCCTCCTGGTTGAGCTCCCGGAGCTCCCCGGCGCGCTTCTCCATGTCCGCGCCGGCCTTCGCGACGAGTGCCTCCTGGCGCTCCACCTTGGCCTGCCGGGCGCGGTAGAGCGACACAAGCTTCCGGAGCAGCCGCTCTTCCTCGGGCTCGCCGCTGTCGGTGCTTGGCGCGTCGACCACTGTCAGCTCGACGGAGGCGAGCACTTCTCCGTCCAAGGCCTCCCCCTCGACCCGCGCCCTGGAGCTAGGCCCCCAGGGGAGCCTGATGTAGACGCCATCGCCGGCCTGCAGGTAGGCGCCTGCCGAGGGCTCCTCGGGGTCCGACGCGGTGGCAGCAGCGGGGTCGCCGGACTGCGGAGTGCTTGACGCCCCTGCCTCCCCAGGGCCGGCGGCACGGTCGCCGGTCCCCTCGCCGCCTGCGGCCGCGGCGGCCTTGGCGGCTTCAGCCTCCTCGCCACCTACAGGGTCGTCGGTGCCTTCCGCCTCCTTGATGACGACGACGTCGTCGGCGTCGCCACGCGCGCCCTCCTCGACGACGACCTCGATTTCCATCGGGTCCGCGGTGGGCAGGTCTGATGGTCGGAAGAGGGGAGAAGAGTCAGCTGAACAACCGACAAAGAGGCTCATAAGAAAAGATAGCCAGGGGAAGTTTTCCGTGCAGGGGGGCTTACCGGTGGCAGGGTCCGTGGCCGCGGCCTTCGCTGCCGGGGGATCGCTGGCCGCGTCCCTCGCCGGAGATCCCTCCCTTGCCAGAGAGGTTTTCCATGCCGGGGGCTCCTCCCTTGCAGGGGAGGTCTCCCCTGCCAGGGGCTCCTCCCTTGCCGGAGATTTCTCCCTAGGCGGGGTGGTCGAAGCGGACGGCGCGGCGGGAGTGCCCCCCGGGGTCGCCTGCCGGGGCTGCTCTGCTCCTACCCAACGACAACAACAACCACATGTTAGCAAAGAGAAGGGAAGCTCGCGCGCGCGCCAAACGGCAAGAGCTAGCCGTTCCCTCACCCTGGGGGCTGCGCTGTGGGCTGCCCTGCGGGCCCGCTGCCAGGTCCGGCAAGGTCGTCTCCGACACCTCCCCAGTTGCCGGAGGAGATTCTCCCTCAAGGACGACCAGCGGGATCTTGGCCCTCTTCGCCCTCCTCTGGGCCAGCGTCCTGAAAAGGGAACGGTTTCGGGGGGGGGGGGGGGATGAATGGGCTACGAAACAAGACGAAGCAACAGAAATCAGGAAGATACAAGCTCTACCAGGAACTTACTCTCCATCCTCCTCTTCGTCGTCGGAGCTGAGCGCGGAATAATAAAAAACCGGCTTGCTCCAGGCGCGAGGAGACAGGGGAGTGGGTTCCCAGGACCGCTTGGCGGGGGCGGTGGATGACCCCGCCCCCGTTGCCGCTGCGGAACGAGGAGCGGCAGGAGCAGAAGCCGTGGCCCGTGAGGACCCCGCTCCCGCTGCTTTAGAAGCGCGCGTCACCCGGGGCTGCGGTTGCTGGTCGGCCTGCCGCACCACCTCTCCGGCCCTGCGGAGACGCCTCCTCGGCTGGGCAGGGGGCTCCTCCTGCGACAAGCTGCCCGGGAGCTGCGAGGGGGGCGCGTCCGCCTCCGGCAAGCCTCCCGCGTCCTGGGCGGGCTCGCCCGCACCACCGCGCCCGGCTGGCTCCTCCGCGCCGGCGAGCTCCATCTGGTCGGCGAGGCTCTCCGCCTCCGCCGCGTCTGCCTCGGCCAGGGTGAAGCCAGACTCGCCCGCGGCCGCGGCGGCCGCCGCCTCCTCCATCCTGGAGGCGATGTAGGCCAGCTCCTCGAGGGTGGTGTCCCGCGTGAGGCCCCTCTTCTCATTGGGGTCGACCGGCACCTCCTCCAAGTTGTCAAAGAAGGCCTGCACGACGTCGTCCGCCGGCTCCTGCCAGGTCGCGTCGATCCCGTGCGAGTCGCACAGCGGCATCATCGCGAGGATGCGGCTGAGCACCGAGTTGTTGCACAGGGGGACGACGCCCGGCGGCAACCTGAACCATTCTGGGTGCTCGGAATCGTGCTTGAACAGCTCCTTCAACACTCCGTCGAGCTCCAGAATGGTGAAGTTGTAGTTGAGGCCCGGGCGCAGCCTCATGATGTCCGCCGCGTTTTGGAATTCCCAAGCCGGTTTCCCCCTCTCCTGCAGGGGGGCGATACGCCGGCGAAGGAAATCCGCGCCGACGGCGCCGACGGTGAGCCCGGCAAACCTGAGGCACATGATGCGGGTGGCGGCAATCTTCAGCTTGGCGTCGTCCGGGGCCAGGTCGCTCCAGTCGCGGCCGCGCACCACTGGAGTTCGCCGCACGGCGGTGAACGGCGGTGGATTCTCCTCGACGATCAGGCACCACTCGGCCCTCCACTCCTCCCATCTGCCATGGAGTTCCCCCTCCAAGTAGGCCTCTTTCTTGCCGGTCCTGGAGATCCAAGCGACTCCGCCGGACAGCGGCTCTCCTTACTCCACCCGGGGAGTAAAGAAGTGCTGGAAGAGGGCTACGTTGGGCGGACTCCGACAAAGTTCTCGCAAAGGTGTGCGAAAACCGCCATTGTCAGAACGGCGTTGCGGGTGAAGTCAAGGAGGTGGAGGTTATAGGTGTGCATGATGTCGCATAAGAACTCAGAAAAAGGCGGGCAGAGCCCGCAGAGGAAGAACACGGCGAAGAAAGGGTACCCGGTCGGGTACAGCTTCTGGGCGATGGCGGGAAGAACTCGCGTGCGCAGATGCGCTCGCGTCGCCGTCGACCAGAAGAGGAGGTATTCGTTCTTCAGCCTCAGCGCGTCAAGCTGAGGAGGGAACGTCGCCGTCTCCTTCCGAAGCGCTTCCAGCCGCAGCGCCTCGGCTGACTTCACGGCCTTCCCTTTCGCCTTGTCGCTCTTCGGGGCCATGGCCGAAACGGGGAGGGGGAGTTGTCGGTGTTGGCGGCGCCGGGGGCTGCGAGAGCGAATCGCTGCTTTCTCTAGCAAGGAGGAGGCGGCGGAGATTTTCGAGGAACAGCAATCGGCGGAATGGCGAGCTGCCCCTGTTCCCCTCCGCTTACAAAGGGGGGAAGGAGCAGGGGCGGACGCTCTGCCTTCCCAGATAAAGAGATCGTGCCCGACGTGACGCATGCCTGCGGGCCTCAAGCCCTGCGCACGCCACCCACGTCACGCACGCCTCGCACGCTCGCCCCCCCCCCCCCCACGACGCCGCGATAAGCGCGCGCCACTTGGGGAGGGCGCGACGAGCACGGAGTTAAGGAGCAGCGCAACCCAGGCCACGCGTGCCCGTGCACTGTTAGGGCCTGGCCCAACAACGCTCGGCACCGTGTATGGCCCAGACCCGGGGGCTCCTGTCGGTGTACTAAAGTAGGGGTACCTTAGTACCCCGAACTTGTGCACGGGCAGTAGTAGCCTCCCGTGGCAAGGCCTGCCAGGGGAGCGACAAGAGTCTCCACGGCCCTTTTCGGGCCGGACGAAGGCCAAGTGATCGAGCCTAGAAGACCAAGCCCCAGCAAGAGGAGCTTGCCGGGTCGAGAAGGCAAGGTCCGGCAAGAGGAGCTTGCCGGGCCAAGGCGACAAGGCGCCGGCAAGAGGAGCTTGCCGGGACGACTAAGCCGAAGCACCAAGGCCCCGGCGGGAGTAGCTCGCCGGGACGGCCAAGCCAAGGCACCCCAAGAGAAGCCCGCCGCGGCGCGCCGCGCGCCCCGGCAAGGCCTGGCGAGCGGCAAGCTCCCAGGTGCGGCAAGGCAACTACCGCGGCAAGCCACTTGCCGCGGCAAACCACCACATCAGGCCCGCGCTCCAGCTCACCTGCCCACGCGTCGCTCTGGGGCTTCCCCAGAGGCACGTGGCGGGGCACCGCACAACCTGAGACGCGCGGTGGCATGCGACGTTGGCAGAGTCGCCCCCGTGGCGAGCGGAGGAGCTCCTAACGGTCCGCCTCGGCACTGTTCAGGCGATCCAGACGGGCATTTAATGCCTTTGTCCCCCGCCGTCAGAGTTAGGTGCGATAGCACTGTGCGGCCACTATTCACACAATCCCTTGCCATTTTTACCCTCACCTGCGTCGCTCCCTGTGGGAAACCCCTTGGCATATAAAAGGAGGCCCATGCGCACGTAGAGGGGGGATCGGCACCCAATAGGCCCTCGCCTACGTCCAGCTCCAACTTACTGTAGCTTCTTGCGCTCCAGAGCAAGAACCCGAATCAACCAGACATGCAGCAGTAGGGTTTTACACATCCATGCAGCCCGAAGTTGGGTAAAATCGTTGTGTGTGTGTGTGTCGCCTCGATCTGCTCTTTGTGCATCCTCCGCCCCCGCCGAACCGACAAGGGGCTCCGTCCCCATAGGTGCTCGTGGAGGCAGATATCCCCCGACAAGGGTTCTCACAAATTCTCATGGGCCTTTTCTAGTTTCCGTCTTATTTTTAGTTGTTTCAAGATTGTGTTAGCCCTTGTCGCTAGCTTTCCAACAAACTTGGTTTCGTTGAATTCAGAGTCCGTTCGGAGAAGTTGTGTCAGTTTTGGTGTCCTTATAAAAGCTGCAGCGGTACTACCATCAGCTTATAAAAGATACATTGGATGCTCGGCTCGCTCACAAGGAAGGTGTTGTCACCATGAGCTTATTGGAGTCAAGCTAGGATGCTCAATGAACTACTATCTACTACCTTCAATTGGTTTCTTCTACATCCTTCCAAAGATATCTCAGTAACAAGTATCTATTCATGCATTATTTTCTTGCATTCAACCTTGTGTAGATTGCATCTTGCCATGCTATTCATTCCATCTTGTGAAACTTGTTTCCTTTATCAAAGCATCTCAATGATGATCTCATGTTGCTAGTTGTGATGTCTTTTATGCTTGTGTGGTAGGAATTCATTTATATACAATAAGACCATATCTAGCCATGTGCTATGCTTCCAAGCAAATATCTTATTGGTATATGTATGACTTCCTTTTGGATATCTTGTTCCTTCGTGTTGTAACTATCTCGGGTGTACATCCTTCTTTATAGATATATATCATCATCACTTGAGAGAAGTTGCATATCTAGATGATATCCTTTCTTTCACGTCCACCTTGTCTTTCTTATGTTATTTCTTTGGTGGCTCCGTGAAAGCTTTTGCCTTGAGTGCGTGTCTTGTATCGTTGCATCTTTATGCACTCTTGTGTGGTGAAGATTATTTTCCCCATGCTTATCTTTACGAGGCTTTTGGCATCTTAATTGGTATCCCTCATCTTGATGAGGCTTTCATCTTATATTGTCACCATGGGTTGTCGCAAGCTTTGTTGTTATCTTTTTAGTAAGCTTGTGTATCCATTTGCTTATTGTGTGTGTGTGGGAAGGTCATGTCTTACACCATGTATCTCATTTATCCAAGACTATGTTGATGCTTAATGCTCATCCTTACATTAGTCTTCTCAAGTGTTTTTTCATGACTCACACATATCTTTTTGGTTGAGCCTTATCTTAAGTTGCAAGTGAAGGCCTTGTTTCTTATATTCTCACTTGCACTTGTTGTAAGTTTCTATTTATTTTGGGGGAGCTATGATCCTATTTTGTGCACTCTGTATCCAAATACAAAAATTCTTATTTGTGCACAAATCATGGCGAGCTTCTCTAGTTTCTCTGGAACACTCCTTTGCTTGTATCATAATAGCTTATTCATGTGACTCGTAGGATCTTTGGTCTAGTTGGTACAATTGATATCCTTTCATTGCTTGCTTCAATTGGTATCTTTTGATTGCTTGATTGCTTGTGTCTCTCCTTGTTATGTCTTTGTGGCATACCTTCTTTTGCAATCTTTGTGCCTCAATATAGTTTGTGTTCCTCCAAATATTTACCTTTGGATATGTGTATTTCATTCCACTCTCTTGTTGAGGAATACACAATTTTTGGAGGACCACAATTTATATTGGCCTTCTAAGCCTTTCACCCATTTTGGCAATCGATGCCAATGGGGGATAAGTTTCAGAGAGTTTTGTGGAGAAGTTTAGAGAGTTGTCTCTTCTGGCTTTGGTTTGTTCCTAATGGCATTTGCATCTCATGCGCATGCATTATTGGTTGTTGCATTGCATGTTGATGCGTAATTCCTTAAATAAACTCTCTTGAAAGTGATTTTCATCAATTACCAAAATGGGGGAGATTGAAAGAACATGCGGTGCCCCCATGTTTGGTTTTGGTAATTGATGACAATCTCTATGGTCTAATGGTTGTCTTGAGTTATATTTGAAGGATTTGTCCATAGGCTTTTCTTGAAGTCCATGTGTTGGTTTCAAGGAGTTTATGAGTTGACCAAGGTGCTATTAAGGAATTATCCAAAGATTGGTCATGTAAGTGTTGAGCTTATTGCAAGCATGTGTTGAAGAAGAAGATTGTGTTATCATTCATGTTTACCTTCAAGACATCATCCAAATGAAGAGAGTTAAAAAGATTCAAGGTTGATCAATACTAAGTCAAGAGTGAATCAAGTTGATCAACTCACAAAGCATAGAAGATGTACCGAGAGGGATCAAGTGATCCCATGGTATGGTAAGCATTGTCCATTGTGCTTTGTGTACCAACCCATGGTCTATGTGAGAGTTATATGTGGGGT
Source organism: Aegilops umbellulata (assembly GCA_032464435.1). Lineage (NCBI taxonomy): Eukaryota > Viridiplantae > Streptophyta > Magnoliopsida > Poales > Poaceae > Aegilops > Aegilops umbellulata. The sequence goes on from CP136060.1 coordinate 217,045,098, forward strand.
TAGGCACGTGTTCATGGGCTTGCGTCAAGAGGAAGATATCACTCAACCCTTGGATAGGATGACATCAAGTGGTGATCATCATCAAGATTGCCGTGTGCAAGTTCAAGTGGAGCATCACAAAGAGATCAAGTGCTTGAATCTTGCCGTCCATTGTGGTGTTAATGGACTTATAAAGATGTGCGAAGAGTGGCTCACCCATAGTGGAGTATGGGGGAGCAATCATCTAGTCTTCATCGACCCAACACAATCAAGAAAGGTGGTATATCTTGAGGAGGACAAGATCGTCATCATCTAGGTCAAGTGGATCATGTGCAAGGCAAATGTTTTCCCTTGATAGGTTTTCTATTTTTCCGGTCTCATGGTGGTAGTTTGGAGACCGGGTTATAGGATCAATAACCGTACTATCAAGGGGGGCTCTCAAGTGAGTAGCTTGATCGTATTGTCCGTTGAGAGCACAAACCATTGCATCCTTGCATCATCTTTCTTGATTCTTATTTTTATATTATTTCGAGGATTTAGAGCTTGTGTTTATCTTCATGACAAGCTCTAGTACATCGAAAATGGATTTCATATGCTTCTTCTTTTGCTTTTTGGTGTTGGAGGTTTTACCGGTCTTTTTCGAGGAAGGGTTCTCACCATTTTCTCATGGGTCTTTTTTAATTTCCTTCTTATTGTTAGTTCTATCAAGATTGTGTTATCCCTTGTCGCTAGCTTTCCAACAAAGTTGGTTTCGTTGAATTCAGAGTCCGTTTGGAGAAGTTGTGTCAGTTTTGGTGTCCTTATAAAAGTTGCAGCGGTACTACCGCTCGTGGGAGCGGTACTACCGCTTGGAGGGGATGTAATTTTTTACTACCGCTCTTGGGAGCGGTACTACCGCGGCTATTTCCGTGGCTACTTCTGCTCCAGACCAAAAACTCGTCACAAGTCCAGCGATGGTTGGCACGGATGTATTTTTTTAGTACCCCTCGCAAGCAGTAGTACCGCTACCCTTTGAGGTAGTACCGCTACCCCTAGCGGTAGTACCGTGAGGTCGAGCAATAGTACCTCTCTATGCGGGCTGTGAGCATAACGGTTGGATTTTTTCCCACCTATAAAAGGGGGTCTTCTTCCCCAATGAACCTAATCCTTTGAGCTCGTGTTCTTCCCCCATTGTTGACCTTCTTCGAGCTTGCTATCTCTCAATCCCTCCATTTATTCTTGCTAGTTTTGGGGGGACATGAGAGAGGAGATCTAGATCCACATTCTCACCAATCACTTTCTCCTCTATGTGAGGGGAACCCCTTGGATCTAGATCTTGGAGTTCTTGGTGTTCTCCTTCTTGGTCTTCCTCCCATTTTCCTCCCTAGCATTAGTTGCTTTGGTGGGATTTGGGAGAGAAGGACTTGGGCACTCCGTGTTCCCTTGCCATTGTATTTGGTGCATTGGTTTGAGTTCTCCATGGTGATACGTGGAAATTACAAGTTGAGAAGCTTATAACTCTTGGGTGCTTGGTACCCTTGAGCTTGTTCCTCTTGGGTGCTTGGGCACCCTAGACGGTTGGTGGTGTTCGAAGCTCAATCATTGTGGTGTAAAGCTCCGGGCAAGCGTCGGGGTCTCCAATTAGGTTGTGGAGATTGCCCCAAGCAATTTGACGGGTACCGGTGACCGCCCCCAAGGGTTGCCAAATTGTACGGGTTCGGTGACCGCCCCCAAGGGTTGCCATTTGTACGGGTTCGGTGACCGCCCTCAAGGGTCCCTTGTTGGAATCACGACATCATGCATTGTGCGAGGGCGTGAGGATATTATGGTGGCCCTAGTGGCTTCTTGGGGAGCATTGTGCCTCCACACCGCTCCAAACGGAGATTAGCATCCGCAAGGGTGTGAACTTCGGGATACATCATCGTCTCTGCGTGCCTTGGTTATCTCTTACCCGAGCCCTTTTACTTATGCAATTTACTTTGTGATAGCCATAGTGTTTCATGTTATATATCTTGCTATCACATAGTTGTTTATCTTGCTTAGCATAAGTTGTTGGTGCACAGAGGTGAGCCTAGTTGTTTTAGGTTTTTTGCTTGCCAAATTAACCGTTAGGGTTATTCTGCATTTGTTCAAGCCTAAACCGTAATTATTTTAAAGCGCCTATTCACCCCACCTCTAGGCGACATCCACGATCTTTCAATTGGTATCAGAGCCTCGTCTCTCTTTATAAGGCTTAACCACCTAGAGAGTAAGGATGTCGTCTAGGGGTTTAGGATTCTCTGACACTCTTAGTTTCGATGGCACAAATTTTGATATTTGGGTAATTCGCATGCTTAATCTCTTTAGGGTCATGGACCCAAATTTAGAGCGAATTGTAGATATGGGTTTTTCTCCTCCAAAGGATCCCCAAAGATTATCTTTAGAGGATGAGAAAAACTCTTATCTCAATGCTCAAGCTTATAATGTGCTTTTCGATGCTTTGAGAAATGTAGTTATATTTCAAATCATGTCGTTCCGGGATGCTCATGAGTTGTGGACAAAGCTTCAAGATAAATACGACGTGTCCAAGTTTTGTGGGGATGATTGTTCTCCCTCCACCTCCGGCCGCGTTGTGTTATCAACTTCTTCTACTTCACCTACATGTGGTTTGCCACAAGGTAATGACATGGTGAGTAGTGGTGTTCATTGCAATGATGATAGTGGGCTTATTGTTGATAATCCTTCATCACTTTCTTATTGCAATGCTTCATTTTGGACTTTAGCACTTCTAGCACTCCAAATGTTTCACATGCTTGTGTTGATAGTCCTTGCATATCACGTAGAAATTGCTTGACTAAATCTCATGATGATATGCTTACTATGTCTTGTTGCCATGATAAAAATGCATTTATTTCCTCAAATTGTTGTGCTAACAATGTAGAGGAAACCCAATGTAACGCCCCGAGACCGATGTGCCAGTTGTCCTCCAGTTATTCGCTGTTGTTTGCTATGTCATGTGCTTGCGTGTTGCTCTTTGCCATGTCATCATCTGCATTTCATATCATGTCATCATGTGCATCGCATTTGCATACGTGTTCGTCTCATGCATCCGAGTTTTTTCCCCGTTGTCCGTTTTGCAATCCGGCGCTCCGTTATTCCCCGGCGTCCCCTTTTACCTTTTTCCGCGTGCGGGTGTTGAACGGTCTCGGAATGGACCGAGGTTTGTCGAGCGGCCTTGGTTTACTACCGGTAGACCGCCCGTCAAGTTTCGTTGCGTTCGGAGCTCGTTTGATAGCCCAACTGCCATCCATAGCGGCACCGTTGCCGGTTTATTCGTCTGACGTATCGGTCTCCGAAACTGTCACCGGGCCTCTTTCTCTTTTCTCTCCCTCTCAGCCCAACCTCTCTTCACAGCCCGCTAGCCCACCTAGCTAGCCCCCTCCGCTCCGGGTCGTCCGATCGGGATCGAACGGCTCCGGAACGGACAAAAAAACCCCAACCCTAGCCCCTCTTTCTATAAATGGCAGCCCCCCTTGCCATTTTTGTCACCCCTAACCTCCTTCCTTGATTTCCGCGCTGTCCCAATCATCAGCCGCCGCCCCGCGCCATCTCTCGTTTTCCCCTAGCTCTCTCTCTCATCCCGAGCCTCCCCTCTCTCTGTGTGCTTCCCAGGAAGCCGCCCCGCCATGACCGCCAAGGATCTCCGTGCCCGGGCCACCCCGAGCATCCTCGTCGCCGGATCCGGAGTCCCCACATCCGGATCTGCACGTTCCCGTCCTCCCGGCGACCTCCTCGCCGGCCCTGCCGAAGCCGCCGCCGCCTTGGTCCTCTGCTCGGGCGAGACGAGGACGTCGCCTTGGCCTCCCAGGCCCAGCGCCCCTTCGCCAGCCGCGTGGGCCTCCCCACGTCCCAGCTCTGCGCCAGCGCCCGCGTGGGCCGCACCACCTCGCCGGCCCAAGTGCCGTGGTGAGCAGCCCCCCCTGTTGGGCCAGCCAGATTTCGGCCCAACTCATGTTTTTTTCGCGGAGCGATTTGCTAATTAGGCCAGTGCACTGCATATTTACAGTTTGGACCCCGAGCTTCATGCATATACTAACCCAACAACCGTGCATCGGATTAAAATAAATTATATACGAAACATGCTCAGAAAATTGTGTAGTTTAATAATATCCAACTTTCATGCATGTTTAAAATGTTTTAATGTGCTGTTTGAATTAATTTGCATAATTAGCATGTTAAAATGATTTATTCCATAACTAAATAACCGTAACTCCGAATTTAATAAACTTTATATGTAAATGGGGTAGAAAAATGCCTAGTTTAACATGTTGCACCTTATTTTCCTGTTTAACAACATTAAAATTGTGTTTAGGACAGAACAGTACCAAATCTAAATATATGCATATGAGGAGTTTCCGGAATTGATGTTTGTTGTTCCGGCCTCATTTAAATTGCCTAGATAGGTAGTTTTGTTGTGCTTCACCCCTTGCCATGTTAATCAACATTTAATATTGTTGGGTACATAAACAAGAGAGAACTAAATAATTGTTGTGAAGTTCCGTCAATATGCAACTCGTTGCATATTGAGCTCCACTTAACTTGTAGTGTTGTTTGTGCACTTTGCCATGCCTTGCATATTTAAACCGGACATGCATCATTCCTGTTTGTGCATCATGCCATATTCATGTGCTGGTTGTTTACTATGTTGTGTGCTTCTTTCCGGTGTTGCTTCTTCGGGTTGATTCCGTTATCATCGCGTTTGTGAGGACCCGTTCGACTTTGTCCGTTTGTCTTCTTCATGGACTCGTTCTTCTTCCTTGCGGGATCTCAGGCAAGATGACCATACCCTCGAAATCACTTCTATCTTTGCTTGCTAGTTGCTCGCTCTTTTGCTATGCCTATGCTGCGATACCTACCACTTGCTTTCATGCCTCCCATATTGTTAAACCAAGCCTCTAACCCACCTTGTCCTAGCAAACCGTTGTATGGCTATGTTACGGCTCTGCTCAGCCCCTCTTATAGCGTTGTTAGTTTCAGGTGAAGATGAAGTTTGTTCCTTGTTGGAACATGGAGTTGTTGTTCCTTGTTGGAACATGTTTACTTGTTGGGATATCACAATATATCTTATTTAATTAACGCATCTATATACTTGGTAAAGGGTGGAAGGCTCGGCCTTATGCCTGGTGTTTTGTTCCACTCTTGCCGCCCTAGTTTCCGTCATATCGGTATTATGTTCCCGGATTTTTGCGTCCCTAACGCGGTCGGGTGATTTATGGGACCCCCTTGATAGTTCGCTTTGAATAAGACTTTTCCAGCGAGGCCCAACCTTGGTTTTACCATTTGCCTCACCTAGCCCTTTTTCCCTTGGGAGTCGCGCTCTCGAGGGTCATCTTTATTTTAGCCCCCCCGGGCCAATGCTTCTCTAAGTGCTGGTCCAAACCGAGCGATGTCCGGCGCCCCCTGCGCAATCAGGGTCTATGCCAACCCGACGTCTTGCTCATCCGGTGTGCCCTGAGACCGAGATATGTGCAGCTCCTATCAGGATTTGTCGGCGCATCGGGCGGCTTTGCTGGACTTGTTTTATTACTATCGAAATGTCTTGTAGCCGGGATTCCGAGACTGATCGGGTCTTCCCAGGGAGAAGGAATATCCTTCGTTGATCGCGAGAGCTTATCATGGGCTAAGTTGGGACACCCCTGCAGGGTTTGAACTTTCGAAAGCCGTGCCCGCGGTTATGGGCAGATGGGAATTTGTTAATGTCCGGTTGTAGAAAACCCGAAGTTGATCTTAACTAAAATACACCAACCGCGTGTGTAACCGTGATGGTCTCTTCTCGGCAGGGTCCGGGAAGTGAACACGGTTGTTGGAGTTATGTTTGACGTAAGTAGTTCAGGATCACTTATTGATCATAGTTGTTCGACCGTGCTTTGCCTTCTCTTCTTGCTCTCATTTGCGTATGTTAGCCACCATATATGCTAGTCGCTTGCTGCAGCTCCACCTCATACCTTTTACCCTACCTTTAAGCTTAAATAGTCTTGATCTCGCGGGTGTGAGATTGCTGAGTCCTCGTGACTCACCAGATACTTCCAATACCAGTTTGCAGGTGCCGATGAGACCGTGCAGGTGACGCACCCGAGCTCAAGGAGGAGTTCGATGAAGATCTTGTCCTTTATGTAGTTTCGTTCTAGTCGATCAGTAGTGGAGCCCAGTTGGGGTCGATCTTGGTCCTTTGTCGCTTTTGGGGTGTCTTCTTTTATTTTGGCTCCGTAGTCGGGCCCTGTTTGTAACTGTATGATGTATTGTTTTATTCATGTATTTGTGTGAAGTGGCGATTGTAAGCCAACTATGTATCTTTTCCCCTTATGTATTACATGGGATGTGTGAAGATTACCTCACTTACGACATTGCTTTCAATGCGGTTATGCCTCTAAGTCGTGCTTCGACACGTGGGAGATATAGCCGCATTGAGGGCGTTACACCCAACACCCCATGGAACAAGATGTGGTCTTGAATGGTGCTTCAAGGGATCCTACATCGTCATCTATTGCAGTTTGCCTTATGGCCAGTGCTTCAAAGGTATCTCCCACTTTGAATCCCAATATATTTTGTGATGATATTGATGATGGAAAGAATGATGATGATGTTGATTATGATGAAGAGAACGATAATGTTACCTCCTTAAAAATTAAGGGGGAAATGATTTTTAAAGTTCTTCTTAAGAACAAAATTGCTCGTTCCAACTTCATGGAAATCATGTCTATTGATATTGAGGGCAAGAAATATATTGATGAGTTGGAATCTCGTCTTGAGGAGCATGAGGTCACCATTGATAAAATGGAACGCCATGAGCGTGATTACGCTAATGAGATTGCGGACCTCTCCCAAGCTCTTGAACTTGAACAAACCACCAAGGAATCTCTTGAGGAGACTTTTGCTCTAGAATTATCTAGAGTGAAGGAATCTCATGATAGAGCTCTTGAGGTGGCCAATGTTTTTGAAACTAAAAATGAGAAGCTTGAAGTTGTGCATGCTAAACTCCTTGAGGACTTTGGGAACCTCTAAAATGGCTCAAGGGTCATTAAGAGTGAGCTCATCAAACTCACGGAGTCTCATGCTCAACTTAAAGCTTCATATTCTAAAGAGCTTGCCAAGTTGCCTTCTCCTCTTGCTATTGTTGATGATGCATGTGCTACTAACTATGTTTCTAGTGAAGCATCCATTTTGAAGGAGAATGTTGAGCTAAGGGCTCAACTTGAGTTGCTATCTAGCAATTATGAGAAATTGGAAGAAAGTCATGTAAAGCTCACAAGCTCTCATGATGATCTTCTAGTATCCCATAATGTGCTAAAGATAGCTCATGAGGCTATGATTACCAAGGTAACATCTAGTTAGTCTCATGTGGATACTAGCACTAATTCAAGTCAAAATGCTATCTTGCCATGTGCTAGTCCTCGTAATTCATCTATGCATAACATTGGCACACCTTGTGATGAATTGCTTTCCTTACCTTTTTGCTCTAACGATGAATCTTATACTTCCTCTAGCACTTGTGTTGATACTAACCATGTATAGGAAATCAAAGAGCTCATGGACCAAGTCAGTTCTTTGAAGAAAGACTTGGAAAAGTGTCATGAAGGGAACTCCACACTCAACAAAATCTTGAGTGTGCAAAAATCCCCCAATGACAAAGGTGGACTTGGATTCAACTCCAATAAGAAGAATAAGTCTAAGAGAAACAAGAAGAAGGGCCAAGAACAACTCAATAATTCGGCCAAGATTATTTGCTTCAAGTGCAAAATTGAAGGGCATCATGTTAGATCTTGCCCATTGAAGAGAAGGCAATTTGTGACAAGCAATAAGGGAAGATGTGACAAGTTCAATCTCATGCTCAACCTCAAGTTGAAGAAAGGCCACTTCCTAAGAAGACTCAAGTTAATGCTTATCTTGTTGATAAATCAAGTGAGAAGAAAATGAAGAGTAGATGTTGCTACTTATGTCATGAGAAAGGTCACGTCGCTTCTTCATGCACTAGTGGTAACTTATCCAACCCAATTATTATTGATAATATCTATTCTTTTGGTAAGGATAAGGTTGGCAATTCGTTTGCCAAGTTTGTTGGTACTCAAAGTGGTGTCAAGAAAAGAACCATTTGGGTTGCCAAACCTATTGTGACTAACCTCTTAGGACCCAACTTGGTTCGGGACCAACTAGCTCAAACTTGATCAATAGGTGTTGTTGGAGGGCATTGGAGACTTGGCTACATTATGAAGAATTAAGGGGACTTCATCATTCTTATTGTCTCAAGCCAAGTTAATTGGGTTATCAAGTTTCTATACTATATCCAATGTGCCTCATTCTGGTAACTTGTACTTAAATTGTTTACATTGAAAGTTACTTGCCCCTTTGCATGTTTTGGTTTTGTTCCTTGCATGTGTTTGTATATGTTGTGTCTCCAAATTTCTTATCTTGAGTAATCAAGTTTGTGTATGTTGGTTTGCACATCATGTACATGTGTGTTGTACATTGAGCCTTTGTGAAACTTGTTTTTACCTTAGTTGGATATTGTGAGAGATTAATGGAACATCCCATTTTGGGGGAGTGATGTGCTTTGTGCACTTCACAATCCTATAAATGTGTGTACATGAGGAATACCAACTAGTATTGATATTACAAGATTATCTAGTCTCTATGCGGTATGTCTACTCATGAGAAATTCAAATTCTAAATTGTCCATTAATTATCTCTTGTTGTATCTTTATGTTGCCTCTTGTTTATCTTTAATTGGTATCACATTATGGGGGAGTAATATGCTATGTGTATATTACTAGCCTGGAAAATGTGTACATTTGAGATATTGTCACCTAGAGTTGATACTATAAATTATCTTGTTCCTAGGTGGCATGTTGTCGGATTTCGGGTTCCGGCAGACCCTTGAGGTTCGAACACTGGGGTGCGCGCGGAGATTTTGCCTTCTACCTACCTGCACCCCACCGCCTCGCTAAGATCTAAGCTATGGAAAGAACAGCACAAGAGACATAGGGTCTATACTAGTTCGGGCCACCATTGTGGTGTAATACCCTACTCTAGTTTGTGGTGTGGTGGATTGCCTCTTGGGCTGATGATGATGAGCAATACAAGGAAGAACAACCTCGCGAGGGTCTGTTCTTGGCTGGGGCGATGAACTACTAGGAGGAGTTTAGTCACCCTTCTCTGTCTCTCTCTCTCTGCGTGATGCTACTCGATCCGATCCCAGCTTGTTTCTGGATTGGCCGATTGCCTCTACCCTGGGGGTGGCTAGTCCTATTTATAGGCAAAGGCCCTGGGTCTCTTCCCAAATATTGAGCGGAAAGGGCGCCGACAATTGGCCATTTTGAAGGGGAACATCTGGTACACTTATCCTGACTAAAGTTGGTCCTCGCCTGCCAAAGGCTCTAGTGGTGATGCTGGCTTGGGCTCCACAATGACTTCCTCCCTGCCGTTGGGTTGGTCTTGGTCTCGTTGCACCGAAACGGGTGCCTTTCCTTGATGCTCTCGCCTGCGCTTGCTCCCTTTGCACCAAAGAGGAAAGGAGGACACTGCGCGGCCTGGCGCCCGCCAGGCGCCCTTGGTCGTCATGGCTTGCATCACGTGCACCTCGTGAGGTACCCCGCCTTGATCTCCCCGCCTCCTCGCGAGCCAGCCTGATGAGGCCGTGCCTGAGGAAACTCCGTGTCGTCTGCCCCGCGAGGCTTGGCCCCTCGCGAGGGTCTTGGGTCTGTGTTGATGATGATGGGCCATGCTGGGCCCCCTTTGAGCCACGCCGCAGGCCGCAGGCAGGCAAGTCTGGGGACCCCCATTCCCAGAATGCCGACAGTAGCCCCCGGGCCCAAGGCGCACCCGGACTTGGCCGTGCAGGGAGGCGAAAGGGCAAGAGCGAAGCGCTGCAGGCCCTAACATCCTGCGGCCTTGGGCGCCGCGTGGCGGTTGATTGGACGTGGCCGTCTTCGCTTCCCCACGATGCCTCGGCAACTGCGCAGATTGGACAAGTCCCTGCATGCAAAGCGGGTCATGATTACCTGTGATCGTGGAGGTCGGCGGTTGGCCTTCGCCGGCCATAAGTACGGAACGGCATGCGCCCTTCCAGTCCATCTCTCCTTGCTTCTCCTTCTTCTTCATGGCTCCGTCGAGGAGGTTCTCGGCTGCAGAGAAGGGGAAGGCTTCGCTAGGTTGAGCCTGCCTCTCCCCCGCCCAAGCACGACCGGGGGCACCCTCGCAAACATCCTGTGGCCACCGCGGCAGCTCCCCGCGGCCGTGGAGATGATTTCCAGCACGGTCACGGGTGGACAGCTGCGGCCGGGGGGCGCGCTTCGGTCGCGCGTTCCCCTAGGCCGCGCTTTCGCGCTGCAGAGGTGCTGCCGGAGTTTGTTGTGTGGTCGGCGGAGCCGACTAGCGCCCGGCTTCAACTTCCTCGCTTCCTCCTCGGCGAGCTCCCGGCCGGCGCCCCGGGTGGCCTCTGGCTTCAGGTAGATGGCTGCTGCATCCGGGCCTCATGGGCTTCACTGGAGGTCTCCGCAGCCAGGAGCCTGGCCTTGACCCGCGGTTGGCAGACGTTTGCCCGCGCGCGTGGCCTGAGCCGTCGGTGCACCCTGCACTTCAAGTTTGGCGGCGATGCCACCCTCTACGTGAGGGTGTTTGGGGAAGATGGTCGCCGCGCAGGGTGCTGCCCTGAGGACGACAATCGCGGCCGGGGACCCAGCCCCGGCGATGACGGAGAGGACAGCGCTCGCGTGATTGGCGGCGCTCAGGGTTCCCCAAGCTTCACCGGTTCTTCTTCAGGCGGCGTCTCTTCTAGAAGTGGCCGCGGTCAGCCTCCACACCATCGTACCTGCTTGGAAGGTGGTAGCGCGTCTGCCCGCCGTCGCGCCTCGGTGAAGCGCGAGAGGGAGTCTGCTTGAGCCCCGGAGGCAGCTCGAGTCTTCCCTGCAGGCCGGTGTGAGGCGAGCTGCGCCTGATTTGCTCTTTCTTTTCCTTTTTCCTGCGTAAAAAGACAGTAGCGTGGAGCCCCGCGGGGGCGTGTTTGGGTTATTGCTGTTAATCATCGCTTTGCTTTCGTTATCGTGCCTTCCGGCTACGTGCTCACGCGTGGATAGTTCCCGGCCCCAGCCGTGGGGGGGCGGACCGACCCAGGCCCTATGTTCATGTCGCGGTGCCCGTGGGGCATGGACTGGAGAGGTGCTCCTGTAATGGACCCAGGTCTCGGAACCTTTGAACGACTAGGACAGAAACACTCATGAGGGGGCTCGACTGCCCCCCTCGTGAGGCCTTGCATAAGAGAAATTGAGGCAGGAGAGTGAAAAGGCGAAGAACCACAATTCAAAGACGGTAGCAGCTTCAACAAAACTTGGAATGAGAATGAACAAGCCAACTGCGGAAAGCAAATGAAAAAGCCGCGTCCGGCACCTAATCTAATCTTCGACGTCTTCTCACCAGCGCAGAGCTAAGTGCTGCCACTGGGCGTGGGAGGGAGCCCCAGGGCCTGAGGCCGGCGCTCCTGAGACTCCGGGGCGTGTACAGCCCCAACTCATTATTATGTGAGAGTGTCACGGGCGGCGAGCTTCACAGGCGTTGGCCTTCTTCACAGGCTCCGGGCCTTTCTTGGGGGAAGCAAGCTTCATGGGCATTTGCCCTCTTCACAGGCCCTGGGCCTTTTCCAAAATGCGACAGCTTCACAGGAATTCGCCTTCTTCACAGGCATTCGCCTTCTTCATAGGCTCTGGGCCTTTTCCAAAAAGGATAATCTTCACAGGCATTCGCCTTCTTCACAGGCTCTGGGCCTTTTCCAAAACGCGACAGCTTCATAGGCATTCGCCTTCTTCACAGGCTCTGGGCCTTTTCCAAAAAGGATAATCTTCACAGGCATTCGCCTTCTTCACAGGATCTGGGCCTTTTCCAAAAAGGATAATCTTCACAGGCATTCGCCTTCTTCACAGGCTCTAGGCCTTTTTAGGGGTAGAACCTCCGGAGGTGCTGGATGTTCCATGCGTTCTGGACCGGCACCCCCTCCTGAGTCTCCAAGCGCGCGGAGCCAGGCATGGAAACATGAACAACCTTGAATGGGCCCTCCCACATGGGAGAGAGCTTGTGCAGTCCCTCCCTGGAGAGAACACGCTTGAGCACGAGGTCTCCTACCTCGAGAGTTCTGGGGCGGATGTTGCGGCAGTGATATCGTCGCAGTGCTTGTTGGTACCTCGCCGCTTGCAGCGCGGCTTCTCGGCGATGTTCCTCCCCCAGCACGAGGTCCATCCCCCGCATGGCGTCCTACTGCGCCTCGTCGAACGCCAGGACCCGTGCGGAGCGACGTCTGACCTCGTGAGGGAGGACCGCTTCGGCTCCGTAGACTAGGAAGAATGGGGTCTCTCCAGTCGGCTTGGCCACGGTTGTGCGGATGGACCACAACACGGACTGAAGCTCATCGTACCAACCTCCGCCGCAGGCCTCCAGCTTCTTCTTGAACGTCCTGGTCTTGTGGCCCCTTAGGATCTGTGCGTTGGCTCGCTCGGCCTGGCCGTTGCTTCGGGGGTGCGCCACCGAAGCGTAGCATATCTATGTTCCAAGGTTAGCACAGTATGTTTTGAAGAGGTTACTGGTGAACTGCGAACCGTTGTCTGTGATGATGCGGTTCGGCACCCCGAACCGGCTCACGATGCCCCTAATGAACTTGACCGCGGAACCCGCGGGGATGGTACGGACGGCCTCTACTTCAGCCCACTTGGTGAACTTGTCCACGGCGACGTAGAGGTAGCGGTAGCCCCTTGGCGCCCGAGGAAACGGGCCCAGGATGTCCAGCCCCCAGACTGTGAACGGCCACGAAAGAGGTATAGTCTGCAGGCCTCCTGTCGGCTGATGGATCTGCTTGGCGTGGAACTGGCAGGCCTCACATGCCTTCACCAATTCGGCGGCGTCATTGAGTGTGTTGGGCCAATAAAACCCACTGCGGAACGCCTTGCCGACAAGGGTCCGTGATGATGAATGATGTCCACAGTCTCCACCGTGTATATCTTCTAGCAGTTCCTTTCCTTGCTCCCTGTAGATGCAGCACAGGGATACATCGTTTGGTCGCTTCTGGTAGAGCTCTCCATCCTTGATGCAGTATGCCGTGGCCAGCCGTGCCACACGCTCCGCTTCCTCCTCCTTCTCCGGCAGGGTCCCTTGTGTTAAGTAACTCCGGAGCTCCGTGATCCAGTACCCCTCCTGAGGCTCCATTGTCAGGAGCAGGCATGCTCCTGGGGCCGGGCCACAGACTGGGGCTCCTGAGGCAGGTGGCTGGGGGAGCTCCTCCCGAGGCTGAGCCGTGTTTGACAATGATGGCAGGGCTGAGGGCTTGAAGAGACGCTCCTCGAAGACGCCAGGCTCCTGAGGTAACCGCCTGGACGCCCGTTTGGCGATGTCGTCGGCCTCCTGATTGGTGCCACGGGGCACATGCTGCAACTCCAACCCCCATAACCGCTTCTCCATCCTGCGGACCTCCGCAAGGTAGGCTTCCATGTGCTCATCTTTCGGCTCATACACCTTGTTGGAGAAATTGACAAGGAGCTGCGAATCGCCCTTGATGGTGAGGCGTTTCACCCCCAGGGCAGTTGCGGCCTTCAAGCCCGCTATTAGACCTTCATACTCCTCTATGTTATTGGAGACCTTTTCACCTTGCTGGAAATAGAGTTGTACAGCATAGTAGAGCTTGTCCTGAGTGGACGATATAAGCACGGCCCCAGCCCCAGTGCCATGCCTGGAGAACGCCCCACCGAAGTACATGACCCAGCCTTCCGGCGCCTCGCTTCCCGGGGAGAGGGATCGATCCTCGTCGGCCTTGAGGCCTGGTGCCTCCGTCCATTCTGCCACAAAATCCGCTAATGCTGCTCCCTTGATGACTCTGGTCGTGCTGAATTCGAGCTGAAACGCTTGCAGTTCTATGTTCCACTCAGCGACCCTTCCGGCTGAGTTAGGGCTCCTGAGCACTCTCTCCAAGGGGTATGACGAGACGACCTTGATGGGATGACCCTGAAAATAGTGCCACAGCTTGCGCGAGGCCACCAGTAGCGCGAGGAGGAGCTTCTGAGGCATGGGGTACCGTGCCCTCGCGTCCCGCAACACTGTGCTGACGAAGTACACTGGGTGCTCAACGAGGTTGGGTGCGTCAGTGCTGGTGGCGCCCTCCGGAGACCATGGCGCCTCGTGAGGCGATGAGGCCTCCGGAGGCTGGCCATCTGGGAGAGGGGCCTCTTCCGCCTCCGGTGCACTCCTCTTCGGCGGCTGATCCTCCCCAACCGCGGTGGCGGTTTCTATGGGCCTTCCTTGTTCCTGTTTTGCCTTGTCCCGGGCTGCTGCTGTGGTTCTGATTCGACGCTCCTCCCTAACCGCCACCAGGGCTGCGCTGGCAGAGTAGGGAGTGGCGGCGAGGTAAAGCACCAGGGGCTCTTAAGGGCGCGGAGCCACCATGACCGAAGGGCTGGTCAGCTATCTCTTGAGATCTTGGAACGCCTTGTCGGCCTCTTCAGTCCATTCAAAGGGCCCCTTTTTCTTCATTAGCTGGAAGAAGGGCAACGCTCGCTCCCCCAACTTGGAGATGAAGCGCCCTAGCGCGGTCACGCGCCCAGTGAGCTTCTGCATTTCTCTGAGGGTCTTTGGCGGGCTCATGTCCTCGACCGCTTTGACCTTTTCCGGGTTAGCCTCGATGCCTCGGTGGGACACGAGGAAACCCAAGAGCTTGCCCGAGGGGACTCCAAACACACACTTCTCTGGGTTGAGCCGCAGGTTCACTGCATTGAGGCTCGCGAAGGTTTCTTCCAGGTCTTGTATCAGGGTCCTGGCCTCCCGAGACTTCACCACAATGTCATCGACGTAAGCCTCAACATTCTTCCCGAGCTGCGGGCCGAAGGTGATGTGCATCAGCCGCTGAAAGGTCGCCCCTGTGTTACGCAGCCCAAATGGCATGCATGTGTAGCAGTACACCCCACACGGGGTTAGGAAGGCTGTCTTTTCGACGTCTTCTACCGCCATCTTGATCTGGTGATACCCAGAGAAGGCATCCAAGAAGCATAGCAGGTCGCATTCTGCGGTGGAATCAATGATCTGGTCGATGCAGGGGAGCGGGAACGGATCTTGCGGGCATGCCTTGTTGAGGTTGGTGAAGTCGACACACATGCACTCCTTCCCTCCCTTCTTTGGCACAACGACAGGCTTGGCCAACCAATCCGGGTATCGGACCTCGCGAATGACCCCAGCGGCCTCTAGTTTGTGGGTCTCTTGGACGATGAAGGCATGCTTTTCTGTGGACTGCCGCCTTGCCTTCTGCTTCACAGGGTGCACATTGGGGCACACGTTGAGGTTATGCTCGATTACGCTCCTAGGGATCCCCGCCAACTGGTCAGGCTCCCAAGCGAATACCTTCTTGTTCGCGCGCAGGAACTTGGCCAGGGCCTCCTCCTGCTCGGGCTCGAGGTTGGCGCCTATGGTAAAAGTGGCGTTGGCGGACCCGTCCTCATCGACGGGTATCTGCTTGGTTTCTGCCTTGTCTTGGGTGAACAACTGTTTCTTCTTGGCGGGTGCAGCCCCCTTGGGTTCGGGGGTCTCCGAGTCGGCGGGCTGTGCTGCCGCTGCCGTCTTGAAGGCGAGCTTGAGCACTCGAAGCGCGTCTCCGGTGTCCCCGTGCACGGTGAGGACACCGCTGCTCCCGGGCATCTTCATGAGGTTGTACGCCGGGTGCGTCGCGGCCATGAACTGGGCCAGCGCTGGATAGCCGAGGATGGCGTTGTAGGGGAGGCCGATGGGGGCGATGTCGAAGTTGACCAACTCCGTGCGGAAGTTGTCGTAGGTGCCGAAGGTTACTGGGAGCCGGATCTGTCCCAAGGAGCTGGATGACCCGCCCCCAACGCCTGAGAAGGGCCGGCTGGGTTGCAGCCGTTCCAGGGGTATGCAGAGGAGGTTGAAGGCCTCAACCGAGAGCACGCTGAGGCCCGCGCCGCCATCGATGAGAGTTCTGGTGACGGCCACCTGGCAGATGGTGGGGGTGCACAGCATGGGGAGCGCACCCGAGCAGGCCGAGTTGGAGGGGTGGTCCTTCGAGCTGAAGGTCAGGCCGGCCTTGGGCGCCGCCCGGTGCGGGAGAGCCGCCTGCCGCGTGGAAGCGACGCTGACCCGGCGGATGAACGGCTTGACGTGGTGACTTGTAGGCGGCGCCTGCGAGCCGCCCAGGAGACTGCGACGACCGGTGGTGTTGGTGTAGCGTGGTGGGCGAGGAAGAGGCCGCGGAGCTCTTCCCAAGAGGCCATGGAGGCTACCGGCAGGTGGAGCAGCCATGCGCGCGGAGCGCCCGTGAGGGCCATGGGAAGCCAGTTGGCCATGACCCTATCATCACCTCCAGCTTCGAGGATGGCCTCCTCATACGCCAGCAAGAAGGCCAGCGGATCAGTCGCGCCGCTGTAGCGCGGCGGCGTCGTCGGCTTGAACTTGTCCGGCCACCGTACCCGTTGCAGGGCTGGGGCCAGGCCTCGGAGCCCCCTGGCCCCCGTGCTGGCGCCGGCGGCCGGAGCGGGCGACGCGCTACTCATCGCGAGGCAGGTCGTGGCGGTGGCGGAAGGGAAAACTCCGGTGCACCCCTACCTGGCATGCGAAATGTCGGATTTCGGGTTCCGGCAGACCCTTGAGGTTCGAACACTGGGGTGCGCGCGGAGATTTCACCTTCTACCTACCTGCACCCCACCGCCTCGCTAAGATCTAAGCTATGGAAAGAACAACACAAGAGACACAGGGTTTATACTTGTTCGGGCCACCATTGTGGTGTAATACCCTACTCTAGTTTGTGGTGTGGTGGATTGCCTCCTGGGCTGATGATGATGAGCAATACAAGGAAGAACAGCCTCGCGAGGGTCTATTCTTGGCTGGGGCGATGAACTGCTAGGAGGAGTTCAGTCACCCTTCTCTCTGATGCTACTCGATCCGATCCCAGCTTGTTTCTGGATTGGCCGATTGCCTCTACCCTGGGGGTGGCTAGTCCTATTTATAGGCAAAGGCCCTGGGCCTCTTCCCAAATATTGAGCGGGAAGGGCGCCAACAATTGGCCATTTTGAAGGGGAACATCTGGTACACTTATCCTGACTAAAGTTGGTCCTCACCTGCCAAAGGCTCTGGTGGTGACGCTGGCTTGGGCTCCACAATGACTTCCTCCCTGCCGTTGGGCTCGTCTTGGTCTCGTTGCACCGAAACGGGTGCCTTTGCTTGATGCTCTCGCCTGCGCTTGCTCCCTTTGCACCAAAGAGGAAAGGAGGACACTGCACGGGCTGGCGCCCGCCTGGCGCCCTTGGTCGTCATGGCTTGCGTCACGGGCACCTCGTGAGGTACCCCGCCTTGATCTCTCCGCCTCCTCATGAGCCAGCCTGATGAGGCCGTTGTCGGCGTTCTGGGAATGGGGGTCCCCAGACTTGCCTGCCTGCGGCCTGCGGCGTGGCTCAGAGGGGGGCCCAGCACGGCCCATCTTCATCAACACAAGACCCAAGACCCTCGCGAGGGGCAAGCCTCGCGGGGTGGAAGACACAACGCTTCCTCAGGCACGGCCTCGTTAGGCTGGCTCACGAGGAGGCGCAGAGATCAAGGCGGGGTACCTCGCAAGGTGCCCATGATGCAAGCCATGACGACCAAGGGCGCCAGGCGGGCGCCAGCCCGCGCAGTGTCCTCCCTTTCCTCTTTGGTGCAAAGGGGGCATGTGCAGGCGAGAGGATCAAGCAAATGCATCCATTTCGGTGCAACGAGACCAAGACCAGTCCAACGGTGGGAAGGAGGTCATCGTGGAGCCCGAAGCGGCGTCACCAGAGGGCCTTTGGCAGGCGAGGACCAACTTTAGTCAGGATAAGTGTACTAGATGTTCCCCTTCGAATCGGCCAATTGTTGGCGCCCTTCCCGCTCAATATTTGGGAAGAGGCCCAGGGCCTTTGCCTATAAATAGAACTAGCCACCCCCAGGGTAGGGAGACAACAATTCGGTATCTAGCAATCAGGGCAAGCAAAGAGCGAGAGAGAGAGAGAGAGAGAGAGAGAGAGAGAGAGAGAGAGAGAGAATGGCGGCTGAACTCCTCCTAGTAGTTCGTCCCCCTAGCCAAGAACAGACCCTCACGAGGCTGTTCTTCCATGTATTGCTCTTCATCACCAGCCCAAGAGGCAATCCACCACACCACACTGGAGTAGGGTATTACACCACACCGGTGGCCCGAACCAGTATAAACCCTGTGTCTTTTGTGTTGTTCCTTTGGTAGTTCAGATCTTTGCGAGACGGAGAGGTAGAGGGCACAATGTCCGCGCACACCCCAGAGTTCGAACCTTAAGGGTCTGCCGGAACCCGAAATCCGACATTTGGCGCGCCAGGTAGGGGTGTGCCGGAATTTGTCTTCCACCGCTCCGCTCTCCGCCGACCGTCGCGTCCATGTCTGACGCTCGTCGGGCCCGCGCCGAGCGTCGGGCCGCCATCGCTTCCCGCGTCGCCCAGATGGCTCCCGTCGGTGGGCGTCCTCGTCGTTCCCCGTCGCCCGCCGTTAACGCCGCCACCGGCCCGGCGGGGAACGAGCAGCAAGCATCGTCTCAGCACCCGTCCGTGCGGCAAGACGGCCGCACCGCTACTGCATCACTCGCACCAGCTGGCTCTTTGCCCTGCGCGCTCCGTGCACCCTTGGAGGCTCGAGCTGCGCTCATCGCAGCAAACGAGCTCCTGCGCTACCGTCCCGTCGACGACATCGACGAAGAGTGGCTCGACCGCGTCGCCCAGCTCGTCCGCGCCGCAGGGGGCTCTCCTGCGCCGTCCGCTCCGCTGCGCCGCGCCCCGCCCCACGCGGGCCATGAAGTTTTGGGGGCGTACCAGCCGCCTCCTCTCCAAGAAGACGCCGTGGCTCCAAGGCGCGTGGCCCCTGGGCGGAACCCGCTCCGTCAGGTGCCAGCCCAGCAAGAACGGAGCTGCCAAGAAGTCCCTCGACCGCAAGAGGCTGCTCGGGCACTTCCCGCTCCGGCTCGCCGTGACCCTGCTCCGGCTCCAGCACGTCAAGACCCCGCCCTGCTCCCAGCTGCAGCGCATGGGGACCCGCAAGGACAAGCTCTACCTCAACCTAAGCCTCCCGTGGCCACGGCAGGCTGCCGCGCCTACACCACCGAGCTGCGCAGCGTCGCGTGGCCCGGCAAGTTCAAGTCGGACCTGCCTCCTCGCTACGACGGCACGATCGACCCTGCAGAGTTCCTCCTGCTCTATGAGCTGGGCATCGAAGCTGCCAGTGGAGACGAAAAGGTCATGGCGAACTGGTTCCCCATGGCACTCAAGGAAGGAGCTCGCACCTGGCTCCTGAACCTGGCCCCAGGCACGATCTCTTCCTGGGACCAGATGCGCACCCGCTTCATCGCCAACTTCCAAGGTACTCGTGACCGGCCGCCTGCTGTGAGCGACATGCGCCGCATCAGGCAACAACCCGGAGAGACCCTGCAAAAGTACATCCAGTGCTACAACAGTGCGCGCCTCAAGATCCCCAAGGTGTCCGAGGAAGCCATCATCTCGGCCTTCTCCGATGGCGTGCGTGATGTCAAGATGAAGGAGGAGCTGGCGATGCATGAAGACCTGTGCACCTCCCTGGAGCTGTTCAACTTGGCGACGAAGTCGCCCGGGCTGAGGAGGGGCGTCTCTCCCTCCTTGAGCTGCCTGCCGCAGACCCAGAAGAGAAGAAACCCAAGGCCAAGGATGTGAAGCGCAAGGGGGCTGCCGTGCTCGCGGCAGAACCAGACACCAAGCGGGGCAAGGATCTGCCTGAATCCTCCAGGGGCAGCTGGTACTGTGTGTACCACGACCTCCACACCCACAACACCAACGAATGCCAAGAACTCCGTGCTGTGCGAGAAGGAAGGATCGGCCGTCGTCCTGACCGTGCTGACCGGGGCTACGGCCGAGGAGGAGGAAGGAACCCAGGACGCTGGGAAGACCGTGGCCTGCGCCAAGGGTGGCACGATCAACCTCGCGAGGACCGCTGGCGAGACTTGCCTCGCGAGGGGGACTGGCGGGATCAGCCTCGTGAGGATCGCCTGCAGGGCAACGCAGGCCTCCCTCAACTACCGCCTCAGCCAAGAAGGAACGAGGACTGCCACCAGGACGAGGGGGCTGGGGGCTTCCAGGAGCCACGCGCAATCGCCTGCATCCTGGGCGGAGCTCAAGCCCCAGCCTCCCAACGCATCTTCAAGCAGTTTGCCCGTGAAGTGAATGCAGTCCTACCCAGGCTCGAAGCTACGCGCCCTCTCAGGTGGTCGGCGTGCGCCATCACGTTCAGCTCAGCGGATCAGCTCAAGTGCTCGGCCACAGCCGGGGTCCTCCCGATGCTTTGCTCCCCAGTCATCAGCAACGTACTGGTCACCAAGACCCTCATCGATGGTGGAGCAGGGCTCAACGTCCTGTCCGTGGAAACATTCAGCAATCTTCAAGTGCCCTACGACCAGCTTTAGCCGACCAAGCCCTTCTCCGGAGTCACCGACGGTTCCACGATCCCGATCGGGCAGGTCCGCCTCCCTGTCACCTTCGGAGCCCGCAGCAACTACCGCACCGAGCTCATCGACTTCGACGTCGCTCACATCCGCCTGCCGTACAACGCCATCCTCGGGTACCCAGCACTGGCCAAGTTCATGGCCGTGACTAATCATGGCTACAACGTCCACAAGATGCCAGGAAGTGGCGGAGTCATCACGGTGCCATGTGAAGAAAAGGATGCAGCGTGTTCCCTGGAGCGAGCCTTTCAGGCCGCGTCACTAGAAGACCCAGATCGCGGAAGTAGGAGGCTTCCGAGATCACCCCCAAGAAGAAGAAGACATCGTCAGGCTTAGCCCCTCAGGAGGCAGGCCCCTCAGGGCCCGCGTCTGCCCAAGGGGACCCTCCATCCATCGCATAGGAAAGCGCGCCCGGCGCCCTCCTCAGGCAGGGCTCGGGGGCTCTCACCTGGAGGGCCACCGACCCGGCCAGGGTCACGAGGGAGGCGCTTGGGCACCACGTGGAGGCGTGCCTCGAAGCACGTTTCCCTCAAGAAGGAGCAAGACAAGGGAGGTCAGACCAGCAGGAGTTCGTTAGCAAGGCCGTTCAAGAACTACATGAGTCAAGAATCATGAGAGGTTGCCGCCATCTACCAGCTGTGGATCCCCATCCAGGCGAGGATGGTGGGCTGCGCGTCTGCATCGACATACCAGGGCTCAATCGGGTCGCCATGATGGAGCGCCTCTGGCCCTTGCAAGTGGGGCGTTCGGAGGTCCACCCCACAACTATGTTCGCATGCCTTACGGCTTGCCGAGCGTGGCTGCTGCATACCAGCGCCTCATGAGGGGCATCATGGAGACTCAGGAAGACAGGCGTTCTGCAGTCCTGCCGGAGATGGAGATGATTCGCGAGGAGCCACCAGCGCCTCCGGAGCCTCCTTAGGCCCCTGGGCCAAGGGGCTCGTGAGGACCGGCTTCCGCAGCCCACCGAGTCTGCTGCACCAACACCACTTCATCCTCGACATCTTCAGGTGACGTCCTTCAAGCTTCATTTCCAGCTGGGAATGCCCTCCCAGGGCTGCTTCATTCCCAGGCCGCGTGGGTCCGTCCCTGCGGTGTGTATCCCTTTTTTATTTTCGATCATTAGCTTGCTTTGTTGGGGGCGCCCCTCGGGCTGCATCATCCCCAAGGCGCTCGGGCCAGGCCCAGTGGCGTGTATCTCCCTTGCGTTTATTTCCAGCTATGCTTTCACCTATCATGCTTGATTACTTGATGCCTGCCCACGGCACCTCTCCTTCTCCATGTCGACCACTTGCACGTTAAAGGGGGGGTACCTGAGCATCGCGACTCAGGGCTCTTACTGGCTCTCCAGCCCTCACCCTGTGGCCTTGTCCACGGCATCGCGACCTGGCATACCAGCGACAGCTGAGACAAGCTCGAGAGCCGGGACCCGAGGACGTAGAGTGCCAGCATCTAACCCAATTTGCAGAAACACATCTTAAGATACAACCCAGTGCCAGGCGCGACCCGCCTATAGGTAGGGCCCCGTGAGTCCCGCGCTGGCTCATGGGCGCCCAGGTACACCTCACCTGCGCCAACCGGAGCAACTAACGACCGACTGATAGCTGTCATCGCAGCCCCTTTTTCCTTCTACGATGAGCTTGCAGGACCTCCTGAGGGAGTTGCGTCGGCCGAGGCCTTCACGGAGTTCCCTTCACCCTCGTCCGCGCGAACCGCTTGCACGTTAAAGGGGGGGTGCCTGAGCATCACGACTCAGGGCTCCTACTGGCTCTCCAGCCCTCACCCTCTGGCCTTGACCACGGCATCGCGACCTGGCATACCAGCGACGGCTGAGACCAGCTCGAGGGCCGGGACCCGAGGACGTAGAGCAGCAAGGGGAGCAAAGGTGAGGGAGAAGGGGCACGCGAGGACCTCGCCATGCAAATCCGTTCCCGCTGCCGTGCAGACCCGTCGTCACAAAGGAGTAACCCCTGATTAATAAGATAAGTCACCGCCCGACAACCCCGGCTACCGTGGCACTATCCCCGCACCTAACGCAACTCCGTACTAGCGATGTCGCTCCCCTTTCTCACTGAGCGACGGCTGCTTGGGCGCCAAAGGGGACCTCCTGAGCATCGCGACTCAGGGGCTCTTACCGAACCCCGGGTCGCTCACCTCCTGGCCTTGACCACGGCATCGCGACCTGGCATACCAGCGACGGCTGACGCCGCCTTGGGACTGGGACCTGTCGACGCAGAGCACCAAGCCCACGCGAGGTTCGAAAGGGAGAACCAAGCTACGACGGAATTGACAACTCGCACAGTTCCGTAGCAAAAGTCATATATTAACAAAAGGATCACATACACCTTACAAGCCCCCATTGGGCGCAGTATGATTCCTTGCAGGAAATAGGTCCTAAGGGATGCTAACTACACGTGCCCCTGCAAAAGACGCCATCATCAACAGTGGGCCATCAAGCACCGGCGCCAACCCCATCCAGATCGGGGTCAGCGACGGCCGAGTGAGCCCGCCCTGCTCCGGGAGCGGCGCTGGCTCGCGGGTTCGTAGCTGTCGTCGCTCGTCTCCGGAGTCGCAAAGACCTCGCTGGGGTCGCTGGATCCCCCGGCACTCCCGTCGCTCGTGGAGCTGCCCGAGGGGCGGTTGGCGGGCCCAGCCGTCGCCATAGCGAGGTCCTGGCCGCCTCCCCCGGGGCAGCACTCCAGCCGGCGACCGTTCGCGTCGAAGACCTTGAAGAACATCACCGAAGCGCCATCGTACTCCAGGTGGATCGTTAGGGCGCCCTTTGCTCTGCAACCCCGAGCGACGTCGCCCCAGCCGTGATTCATGAAGACCTCACCCGAGGCAAGGACGGTGACTTCTGCCTCGGTCGCGGGGGTGCTGCAGTCGGCGTGCTGCAGCCATAACTCCAGGAGTCTTCCCTGCAGGAAGACGGAGGCAAAGAAGGGAGGAAAGCGAATCCAAGTTCGCGGAGGCATGGCGGCGTGGAGCACAAGCTCGCGGGAGGAGCCCTTGGCGAGGACTCCAGGAGGAACGACCCACACCTTCGTGACCCTTCGGCGCCGGCGACGGCGCTGGCCGAGGGGATCGGCATCTCCTCTTCCAAGGCCCTCGGTGTGGGCATACAAGGGAAGTGGGAACCCCGGCGGAGGCCGCTCGTACCAAGGCCTCAACACCGCCAGGTGGTCTTCCTCGTCTCGGCCGCGAAAGGCAGACCGCTTCTTCGGCGGGAGCGGGTCTGGTTCCTCTCGAGGAGCTTTTCCCTTCTCCGCTGCAGAGAACCGGCGAATCGGAGCTATCATGGCAAGGCAGAGCAAGAATCAAGGCGAAGGAGAAAGCAAGGAGAGATGGACTGGAAGGGCACGCGCGGTGCCGTACTTATAGCCGGCGGAGGCCAACCGCCGGCCTCCACGATCACAGGTAATCATGGCATGATTTGCATGCAGGGACTTGTCCAATCCGCGCGATCGTCGAGGCGTCGTGGGGAAGCGGAGACGCCCACGTCCAATCAACCACCACGCGGCGCCCAAGGCCGCAGGCTGTTAGGGCCCGCGGCGCTTCGCCCTTGCCCTTTCGCCTCTCGACACAACCAAGTCCGGGCGCGCCTTGGGCCCGGGGGCTACTGTCGGCGTTCTAGGAACGGGGGTCCCCAGACTTGCCTGCCTGCGGCCTGCGGCATGGCTCAGAGGGGGGCTCAGCACGGCCCATCTTCATCAACACAAGACCCAAGACCCACGTGAGGGGCCAAGCCTCATGGGGCGGACGGCACAGCGCTTCCTCAGGCACGGCCTCGTCAGGCTAGCTCACGAGGAGGCAGAGAGATCAAGGCGGGGTACCTCACGAGGTGCCCATGACGCAAGCCATGACGACCAAGGGCGGCAGGCGGGCGCCAGCCCGCGCAGTGTCCTCCCTTTCCTCTTTGGTGCAAAGGGGGCAAGTGCAGGCGAGAGGATCAAGCAAAGGCATCCATTTCGGTGCAACGAGACCAAGACCAGTCTAACGGTGGGAAGGAGGTCATCGTGGAGCCCAAAGCGGTGTCACCAGAGGGCCTTCGGTAGGCGAGGACCAACTTTAGTCAGGAGAAGTGTACTAGATGTTCCCCTTCGAATCGGCCAATTGTTGGCGCCCTTCCCGCTCAATATTTGGGAAGAGGCCCAGGGCCTTTGCCTATAAATAGGACTAGCCACCCCCAGGGTAGGGAGACAACAATTCGTTATCTAGCAATCAGGGCAAGCAAAGAGCGAGCGAGAGAGAGAGACAGAGAGAGAGAGAGAAGGGCGGCTGAACTCCTCCCAGTAGTTCGTCCCCCTAGCCAAGAACAGGCCCTCGCGAGGCTGTTGTTCCCTGTATTGCTCTTCATCACCAGCCCAAGAGGCAATCCACCACACTAGGGGTGGGCGTTCGGTATAAAATGAATTTTCGGTTTATACCATTCGGTTTATAGTCCAATTCGGTTTGCAAAACTAGAAACCGAAAATGCCAATATAAAATACAAAACCGAAAATTCGGCTAACCGACTGATTCGGTGCGGTATTCGGTTTATGCCGAATGGACCTTGCGTGTAACGACAGTGGTCAGAGCACCCTCTTGTATAGCCGCAAGTCTCCACCATTTATCATAAGCCAGGCGATGTGGGACTAAACAGTCCCTGGTAGTACGCTCGTTCGCCCACTGCTTTCTTTAGCGAAGAGTGACATGGGCTGGGAGATGCAATTCACAAGAAAATTGGGCCTTCATAGTACCACGTACGTGTGGTCAGCCCAAGCGAGTAGCTACCACGTACTTGTGGGCCTTCATAGTACCACGTACGTGTACTTTTTGCCATTGACTCGCGTGCGGCCACGCATCGCACCCTGGTTACGTCGTTAGCTACCTGGACACTGTTGTTCGTTGAGATTACTTCGGTTTCTGTTTCGGTGATCGGTATTAAACCGAACCTGCCGAATTTAATTCGGTTAATAGAGTAGAAAACCGAAATTTCCTGTAGCAGCAAGAAAAACCAAAAATTCGGTTTTTTCGGTATCGGCTTCGGTTCAGTCTTCGGTTCGTCGGTTTTTATGCCCACCCCTACACCACACCACACTGGAGTAGGGTATTACACCACACCGGTGGCCCGAACCAGTATAAACCCTGTGTCTTTTGTGTTGTTCCTTTGGTAGTTCAGATCTTTGCGAGACGGGGAGGTAGAGGGCATAATCTCCGCGCGCACCCCAGAGTTCGAACCTTAAGGGTCTGCCGGAACCCGAAATCC
Organism: Aegilops umbellulata; assembly: GCA_032464435.1. Lineage (NCBI taxonomy): Eukaryota > Viridiplantae > Streptophyta > Magnoliopsida > Poales > Poaceae > Aegilops > Aegilops umbellulata. The sequence continues at coordinate 217,070,814 of CP136060.1, forward strand.
GACAGCCGTGCCTGAGGAAGGTCCGTGTCGTCCGCCCCGCGAGGCTTGGCCCCTCGCGAGGGTCTTGGGTCTGTGTTGATGAAGATGGGCCGTGCTGGGCCCCCCTTTGAGCCACGCCGCAGGCCGCAGGCAGGCAAGTCTGGGGACCCCCGTTCCCAGAACGCCGACACATGTTAGCTCTACAAGTTGCAAGTTGCTTGTGGGTTTGGTGTGAAGATGATGTCGGATATCCTTGCTATCTACCACCAGGAATTATTTCCATTTACTTCTTGTCTTTTGACAATTGGTACTCACTTGTGTGATAGAATTTATTGATCATCTTTACATTGGCTTTTGCTTTTATTTGCCTTTTCTCTTGCCAAGGAATGTATCAGCTCCCTTTGTCTTCCATACCACTTGTGGATCTTGTTACTTTCTTGATCTTGTCTAGTGTTTTCTAGATATAGTTAAAGTGGTGATCCTACCTTGTGAATTTTGTATTCAAATGCAAATTCCCTATAGTACACTAGTCTTGGGGGAGCTATCCTATTTTCTATAAAACACTCATCTTGCGATCCTTATCAAGTGTGTACTGTTGGTGGAAGGCAAGTTATTTTCTTTATGGTACTTTGTGCCATCATGAAACTTTGTAGAGAGCTTGGTTTGTTTTGAACCATCCTCTCTTTTGGGAGTTTGATATATTTTATTTAGTGTGTATCAACGGATATCTCATTCCTCGATGTATCTATTATGGATATCCTCCAAGTGATGATTTATTCATTTGGTATCTTTTATTCACTTGGTTTTTCTTTGTCATTTGGTATCGGTTCTTGAAAGTCTTGAGCATGCATATTAACTTCATGTAGTTTATTTGGCATGCTTTCTTTTTTTGACCCAATATATAGGGAAACTCCACCAAGTCTCAAATTCGATGAGATGTGCATGAAATTCATTTTCATATCTATATATGCACATATTTATGTGGAGTTTGTCCTATGTATTGTTGGTTCTCTAACTCTTTGGTCCCAATGAGTTTGGGTACCATTTTGTTTGTGTTGTTGGTCTAGGAACAATTGGAGATGCATTGGATGCTCGGCTCACTCAAGGAAGGTGGTGTCACCATGAGCTTATTGGATCAAGCTAGGATGCTCAATGAACTACTATCTACTACCTTCAATTGGTTTCTTCTACATCCTCCCAATGATATCTCGGTAACAAGTATCTATTCATGCATTATTTTCTTGCATTCAACCTTGTGTAGGTTGCATCTTGGCATGCTATTCATTCCATCTTGTGATACTTCTTTCCTTTCTCAAAGCATCTCAACGATGATCTCATGTTTCTAGTTGTGATATCTTTGATGGTTGTGTGGTAGGAATTCATTTATATACAACAAGACCATATCTAGCCATGTGCTATGCTTCCAAGAAAATATCTTATTGGTATATGTATGACTTCCTTTTGGATATCTTGTTCCTTTGTGTTGTAGCTATTTCGGGTGTACATCCTTCTTTATAGATATATATCATCATGATTTCGTCTACCTAGAATCTTATACACTTGAGAGAAGTTGCATATCTATATGATATCCTTTGTTTCACGTCCACGTTGTCTTTCTTATGTTATTTCTCTGGTGGCTCCGTGAAAGCTTTTGCCTTGAGTGCGTGTCTTGTATCGTTGCATCTTGATGCACTCTTATGTGGTGAAGATTATTTTCCTCATACTTATCTTTACGAGGCTTTTGCCATCTTAATTGGTATCCCTCGTCTTGATGAGGCTTTCATCTTCTATCTTCACCATGGGTTGTCGCAAGCTTTGTTGTTATATTTTTAGTAAGCTTGTGTATCCATTTGCTTCTTGTGTGTGCGGGGGAAGGTCATGTCTTGCACCTTGTATCCCATTTATCCAAGACTATGTTGATGCTTAATGCTCATCCTTACATTAGTCTTATCAAGTGCTTTTTCATGACTCACACATATCTTTTTGGTTGAGCCTTATCTTAAGTTGCCTCTTTTACATGTTGCTCAACTGTGTGTTTGTAACAAGTGCTAGGCCTTGTTTCCTATATGCACACTTGCACTTGTTGTAAGTTTCTATTTATTTCGGGGGAGCTATGATCCTATTTTGTGCACTTTGTATCCAAATGCAAAAATTCTTATTTGTGCACAAATCATGGCGAGCTTCTCTAGTTTCTTTGGAACACTCCTTTTCTTGTATCATAATATCTTATTCATGTGACTCGTAGGATCTTTGGTCTAGTTGGTTCAATTGATATCCTTTGATTGCTTGCTTCAATTTGTATCTTTTGATTGCTTGATTGCTTGTGCCTCTCCTTGTTATGTCTTTGTGGCATACCTTCTTTTGCAATCTTTGTTCCTCAATATAGTTTGTGTTCCTCCAAGTATTTACCTTTGGATATGTGTATTGCATTCCACTCTCTTGTTGAGGAATACACAATTTATGAAGGACCACAATTTATATTGGCCTTCTAAGCTTTTCGCCCATTTTGGCAATCGATGCCAATGGGGGAGAAGTTCCAAAGAGTTTTGTGGAGAAGTTTAGAGAGTTGTCTCTTCTGGCTTTTGTTTGTTCCTAATGGCATTTGCATCTCATACGCATGCATTATTGGTTGTCGCATTGCAAGGTGATGCATAATTCCTTATATAAACTCTCTTGAAAGTGATTTTCATCAATTACCAAAATGGGGGGGGGGGATTGAAAGAACATGTGGTGCCCCCATGTTTGGTTTTGGTAATTGATGACAATCTCTATGGACTAATGGTTGTCTTGAGTTACATTTGAAGGATTTTCCCATAGGCTTTTCTTGAAGTCCATGTGTTGGTTTCAAGGAGTTTATGAGTTGACCAAGGTGCTATTAAGGAATTATCCAAAGATTGGTCATGTAAGGGTTGAGCTTATTTCAAGCATGTATTGAAGAAGAAGATTGTGTTATCATTCATGTTTACCTTCAAGACATCATCCAAATGAAGAGAGTTGGAAAGATTCAAGGTTGATCAAGACTAAGTCAAGAGTGAATCAATTGATCAACTCACAAAGCGTAGAAGATGGACCGAGAGGGATCAAGTGATCCCATGGTATGGTAAGCATTGTCCATTGTGCTTTGTGTACTAACCCATGGTCTATGTGAGAATTATATGTGGGGTTAGGTACGTGTTCATGGGCTTGCGTCAAGAGGAAGATATCACTCAACCCATGGAGAGGACGACATCAAGTGGTGATCGTCATCAAGATTGTCGTGTGCAAGTTCAAGTGGAGCACCACGGAGAGATCAAGTGCTTGAAGCTTGCCACCCATTGTGGTTTCAGTGGACTTGTGAAGATGTGCCGAAGAGTGGTTCACCCATAGTGGAGTATGGGGGAGCAATCATCTAGTCTTCATCGACCCAACATAATCAAGAAAGGTGGTCCATCTTGAGGAGGACAAGATCGTCATCATCTAGCTCAAGTGGATCATGCGCAAGGAAAAGGTTTTCCCTTGATAGGTTTTATATTCTTCCGGTCTCATGGTGGTAGTTTGGAGACCGGGTTATAGGATCGATAGCCGTAGTATCAAGGGGGGCTCTCAAGTGACTAGCTTGATCATATCGTTCGTCGAGAGCTCAAACCGTTGCATCCTTGCATCATCTTTATTTATTCTTACTTGTTTTTTCTTTTGAGGTTTTAGAGCTTGTGGTTATCTTCGTGACAAGCTCTAGTACATCAAAAACGGATTTCATATGCTTCTTATTTTGCGTTTTCGGTGTTGGAGGTTTTACCGGTCTTTTTTGAGGAAGGGTTCTCACAATTTTATCATGGGCCTTTTCTAGTTTCGAGGAAGGGGAACATCTAGTACACTTATCCTGACTAAAGTTGGTCCTCGCCTGCCAAAGGCCCTGTGGTGACGCCGTTCTGGGCTCCACGATGACCTCCTTCCCACCGTTGGTATGGTCTTGGTCTTGTTGCACCAAAATGGATGCCTTTGCTTGATCCTCTCGCCTGCGCTTGCCCCCTTAGCACCAAAGAGGAAAGGGAGGACACTACGCGGGCTGGCGCCCGCCTGGCGCCCTTGGTCGTCATGGCTTGCGTCATGGGCACCTCGCGAGGTACCCCGCCTTGATCTCTCCGCCTCCTCGTGAGCCAGCCTGACGAGGCCGTGCCTGAGGAAGTGTTGTGTCGTCCGCCCCGCGAGGCTTGGCCCCTCGCGAGGGTCTTGTGTCTTCTGTTGATGAAGTTGGGCCGTGCTGGGCCCCCTTGAGCCACGCCGCAGGCCGCAGGCAGGCAAGTCTGGGGACCCCCGTTCCCAGAACGCTGAAAGTAGCCCCTGGGCCCAAGGCACGCCCGGACTTGGCCGTGTCGAGAGGCGAAAGGGCAAGGGCGAAGCGCCGCGGGCCCTAACAGCCTGCGGCCTTGGGCGCCGTGTGGCGGTTGATTGGACATGGGCATCTCCGCTTCCCCATGACGCCTCGATGATCATGCGGATTGGACAAGTCCCTGCATGCAAATCGTGTCATGATTACCTGTGTTCGTGGAGGCCGATGGTTGGCCTCCGCCGGCTATAAGTACGTCACCATGCGTGCCCTTCCAGTCCATCTCTCCTTGCTTTCTTCTTCGCCTTGATTCTTGCTCCGCCTTGGCGTGATGGCTCCGATTCGCCGGTTCTCTGCAGCGGAGAAGGGAAAGGCTCCTCAAGAGGGACCAGACCCGCTCCCGCCGAAGAAACGGCCCGCCTTGCGCGGCCGAGACGAGGAAGACCGCCTGGCGGTGCTGAGGCCTTGGTACGAGCGGCCTCCGCCGGGGTTCCCGCTTCCCTTGTATGCCCACGCCGAGGGCCTTGGAAGAGGAGATGCCAATCCCCTCAGCCAGCGCCGTCGCCGGTGCCGGAGGGTCACGAAGGTGTTGGTCGTTCCTCCTGGAGTCCACGCCGAGGGCTCCTCCCGCGAGCTCGTGCTCCATGCTGCCATGCCTCCACGAACTTGGATTCGCTTTCCTCCCTTCTTTGCCTCCGTCCTCCCGCAGGGAAGACTCCTGGAGTTATGGCTGCAGCACGCCGACTGCAGCACCCCCGCGATCGAGGCAGAAGTCGCGGTCCTTGCCTCGGGTGAGGTCTTCATGACTCGCGGCTGGGGCGAGATCGCTCGGGGTTCCAGTGCAAGGGGCGCCCTCACGATCCACCTGGAGTATGATGGCGCTTCGGTGATGTTCTTCAAGGTATTCGACGTGAACGGGCGCCGGCTGGAGTGCTGCCCCAGGGGAGGCGGCCAGGACCTCGCTATGGCGACGGCTGGGCCCGACGACCGCCCCCCGGACAACTCCACAAGCGACGGGAGCGCCGGAGGATCCAGCGATCCCAGCGAGGCCTTCGCGACTCCAGAGACGAGCGACGACAACTACGAGCCCGCGAGCCAGCGCCGCTCCCGGAGCAGGGCGGGCTCACTCGGCCGTCGCTGACTCTGATCTGGATGGGGTTGGCGCCGGTGCCTGATGGCCCACTATTGATGATGGCGTCTTTTGCAGGGGCACATGTAGTTAGCGTCCCTCTGGACCTGTTTCCTGCAAGGAGTCATACTGCGCCCAATGGGGGCTTGTAAGGTGTCTGTGATCCTTTTGTCAATATATGACTTTTGCTATGGAGCTGTGCGAGTCGTCAATCCCGTCGTAGCTTAGTTCTCCCTTTCGAACCTCGCGAGGGCTTAGTGCTCTGCGTCGACTGGTCCCAGTCCCAAGGCGGCATCAGCCGTCGCTAGTATGCCAGGTCGCGATGCCGTGGTCAAGGCCAGGAGGTGAGCGACCCGGGGTCCGGTAAGAGCCCTTGAGTGGCGATGCTCAGGAGGTCCCCTTTGGCGCCCAAGCAGCCGTCGCTCGGTGAGAAAGGGGAGCGACGTCGCTAGTACGGAGTTGTGTTAGGTGTGGGGATAGTGCTACGGTAACCGGGGTTGTCGTGCGGTGACTTATCTTGTTAATCAGGGGTTACTCCTGTGTGACGACGGGTCCACGCGGCGGCGGGAATCGGAGTTGCATGGCGAGGTCCTCGCGTGCCCCTTCTCCCTCGCCTTTGCTCCCCTTTCTGCTCTACGTCCTCGGGTCCCGGCCCTCGAGCTGGTCTGAGCCGTCGCTGGTATGCCAGGTCGCGAGGCCGTGGTCAAGGCCAGAGGGTGAGGGTTGGCGAGCTAGTAGGAGCCCTGAGTCGCGATGCTCAGGCACCCCCCTTTAACGTGCAAGCGGTTCGCGCGGACGAGGGTGAAGGGAACTCCGTGAAGGCCTCGGCCGACGCAACTCCCTCAGGAGGTCCTGCAAGCTCATCATAGAAGGAAAAAGGGGCTGCGATGACAACCATTAGTCGGTCGTTAGTTGCTCTGGTTGGCGCAGGTGAGGTGTACCTGGGCGCCCATGAGCCAGCGCGGGACTCACGGGGCCCTACCTCTAGGCGGGTTGCGCCTGGCACTGGGCCGTATCTTGAGATGTGTTCCTGCAAATTGGGTTAGATGCCGGCACTCTATGTCCTCGGGTCCCGGCCCTCGAGCTTGTCTCAGCCGTCGCTGGTATGCCAGGTCGCGATGCCATGGACAAGGCCAGAGGGTGAGGGCTGGAGAGCCAGTAAGAGCCCTGAGTCGCGATGCTCAGGTACCCCCCCCCCCTTTAATGTGCAAGTGGTCGACATGGAGAAGGAGAGGTGCCGTGGACAGGCATCAAGTAATCAAGCATGATAGGCGAAAGCATAGCTGGAAATAAACGCAAGGGAGATACAAGCCACTAGGCCTGGCCCGAGCGGCTTGGGGATGATGCAGCCCGAGGGGCGCCCCCAACAAAGCAAGCTAATTACCGAAAGATAAGAAAGGGATACACGCCGCAGGGACGGACCCACGCGGCCTGGGAATGAAGCAACCCTGGGAGGGCGTTCCCAGCTAGAAATGAAGCTTGAGGGACGTCACCTGAAGATGTCGAGGATGAAGTGGTGTTGGTGCAGCAGACTCGGTGGGCTGCGGAAGCCGATCCTCACGAGCCCCCAGGCCCAGGGGCCTAAGGAGGCTCCGGAGGCGCTGGTGGCTCCTCGCGAATCATCTCCATCTCCGCCAGGACCGCGGAACTCCTGTCTTCCTGAGTCTCCATGATGCCCCTCATGAGGCGCTAGTATGCAGCAGCTACGCTCAGCAAGCCGTAAGGCATGCGAACATAGCTGTGGGGTGGGCCTCCGCAACGCCCCACTTGCGAGGGCCAGAGGCGCTCCATCGTGGCGACCCGATTGAGCCCTGGTACGTCGATGCAGACGCGCAGCCCACCATCCTCGCCTGGATGGGGAGCCATAGCTGGTAGGCTGCGGCAGCCTCTCATGACTCTTGACTCCTGTAGTTCTTGAACGGCCTTGTTAACGAACTCCTGCTGGTCTGACCTTCCTTTCCCTGCTCCTTCTTGAGGGGAACATGCTCTGAGGCACGCCTCCACGTGGTGCCCAAGCGCCTCCCTCGTGACCCTGGCCAGGTCGGTGGCCCTCCAGGTGAGAGCCCTCGAGCCTTGCCTGAGGAGGGCGCCGGGCACGCTTTCCTATGCGATGGAAGGAGGGTCCCCTTGGCCAGACGCGGGCCCTGAGGGGCCTGCCTCCTGAGGGGCTAAGCCTGACGGTGTCTTCTTCTTGGGGGTGATCTCGGGAAGCCTCCTGCTTCCACAATCTGGGTCTTCTAGTGACGCGGCCTGAAAGGCTCGCTCCAGGGAACACACTGCATCCTTTTATTCACATGGCACCATGATGACCCCGCCACTTCCTGGCATCTTGAGGACGTTGTAACCATGATGAGTCACGGCCATGAACTTGGCCAGCGCTAGGTACCTGAGAATGGCGTTGTACGGCAGGCGGATGTGAGCGACGTCGAAGTCGATGAGCTCGGTGCGGTAGTTGCTGCGGGCTCCGAAGGTGACAGGGAGGCGGACCTGCCCGATCGGGATCGTGGAACCGTCGGTGACCCCGGAGAAGGGCTTGGTCGGCTGAAGCTGGTCGTAGGGTACTTGAAGATTGTTGAATGTTTCCATGGACAGGACGTTGAGCCCTGCTCCACCATCGATGAGGGTCCTGGTGACCAGTATGTTGTTGATGACTGGGGAGCAAAGCATCGGGAGGACCCCGGCTGTGGCCGAGCACTTGAGCTGATCCGCTGAGCTGAACGTGATGGCGCACGCCGACCACTTGAGAGGGCGCGTAGCTTCGAGCCTGGGGAGGACTGCATTCACTTCGCGGGCAAACTGCTTGAAGATGCGTTGGGAGGCTGGGGCTTGAGCTCCGCCCAGGATGCAGGCGATCGCGCGTGGCTCCTGGAAGCCCCCAGCCCCCTCGTCTTGGTGGCGGTCCTCGTTCCTTCTTGGCTGAGGCGGCAGTGGAGGGAGGCTTGCGTTGCCCTTCAGGCGATCCTCACGAGGCTGATCCCGCCAGTCCCCCTCGCGAGGCAAGTCTCGCCAGCGGTCCTCGCAAGGTTGATCGCGCCACCCTTGGCGCGGGCCGCGGTCTTCCCAGCGTCCTGGGTTCCTTCCTCCTCCTCGGCCGTAGCCCCGGTCGGCACGGTCAGGACGACGGCCGATCCTTCCTTCTCGCACGGCACGGAGTTCTTGGCATTCGTTGGTGTTGTGGGTGTGGAGGTCGTGGTACACACAGTACCGACAGCCCCTGGAAGATTCAGGCAGATCCTTGCCCTGCTTGGTGTCTGGTTCTGCCGCGAGCACGGCAACCCCCTTGCGCTTCACGTCCTTGGCCTTGGGTTTCTTCTCTTCTGGATCTGCGGCAGGCAGCTCGAGGAGGGAGAGACGCCCCTCCTCAGCCCTAGCGCACTTGGTCGCCAAGTTGAACAGCTCCAGGGAGGTGCACAGGTCTTCATGCATCGCCAGCTCCTTCTTCATCTTGACGTTACGCACGCCATCGGAGAAGGCTAAGATGATGGCTTGCTCGGACACCCTGGGGATCTTGAGGCGCGCGTTGTTGAAGCGCTGGATGTAATTTTGCAGGGTCTCTCCGGGTTGTTGCTTGATGCGGCGCATGTCGCTCATGGCAGGCGGCCGGTCACGAGTACCTTGGAAGTTGGCGATGAAGCGGGTGCGCATCTGGTCCCAGGAAGAGAACGTGCCTGGGGCCAGGTTCAGGAGCCAGGTGCTAGCTCCTTCCTTGAGTGCCATGGGGAACCAGTTCGCCATGACCTTTTCGTCTCCACTGGCAGCTTCGATGCCCAGCTCATAGAGCTGGAGGAACTCTGCAGGGTCAGTCGTGCCGTCGTAGCGAGGAGGCAGGTCTGGCTTGAACTTGCCAGGCCACGCGACGCTGCGCAGCTCGGTGGTGTAGGCGCGGCAGCCTGCGGTGGCCATGAATGGCTTCGGTTGAGGGAGAGCTTGACCTTGCGGGTCCCCACGCGCTGCAGCTGGGAGCAGTGCGGGGTCTTGACGTGCCGGAGCCAGAGCAGGGTCACGGCGAGCCGGAGCAGGAAGCGCCCGGGCAGCCTCTTGCGGTCGAGGGACTTCTTGGCAGCTCCGTTCTTGCTAGGCTGGCGCCTGACGGAGCAGGTTCCGCCCAGGGGCCACGCGCCTTGGAGCCACAGCGTCTTCTCGGAGAGGAGGCGGCTGGTATGCCCCCGGAACTTCATTGCCAGCGCATGGCGGGGTGCGGCGCAGCGGAGCGGACGGCGCAGGAGAGCCCCCTGCGGCGCGGACGAGCTCGGCGACGCGGACGAGCTCGGCGACGCGGTCGAGCCACTCTTCGTAGACGTCGTCGACGGGACGGTAGCGCAGGAGCTGGTTCGCCGCGATGAGCGCAGCTCGAGCCTCCAAGGGTGTGCGGAGCGCGCCGGACGAAGAGCCAGTTGGGGCGAGTGATGGAGTAGCGGTGCGGCCGTCTTGCCGCACGGACGGGTGCTGAGACGACGCTTGCTGCTCGTTCCCCGCCGGGCCGGTGGCGGCGATGATGGCGGGCGACGGGGAACGACGAGGACACCCACCGACGGGGGCCGTCTGGGCGACGCGGGAAGCGATGGCGGCCCGACGCTCGGCGTGGGCCCGACGAGCGTCAGACATGGACGCGACGATCGGCGGAGAGCGGAGCGGTGGAAGACAAATTCCGGCACACCCCTACCTGGCGCGCCAAATGTCGGATTTTGGGTTCCGGCAGACCCTTAAGGTTCGGACTCTAGGGTGCGCGCGGAGATTATGCCCTCTACCTCTCCGTCTCGCAAGGATCTAAACTACCAAAGGAACAACACAAAAGACACAGAGTTTATACTGGTTCGGGCCACCGATGTGGTGTAATACCCAACTCCAGTGTGGTGTGGTGGATTGCCTCTTGGGCTGGTGATGAAGAACAATACAGGGAAGAACAGCCTCGCGAGGGTCTGTTCTTGGCTAGGGGTACGAACTACTAGGGGGAGTTCAGCCGCCCTTCTCTCTCTCTCTCTCTTTGCTTGCTCTGATGGCTAGATACCGAAATGTCTTCTCGATGATGCGATTGCTAGATGACAGATGCCTCTACCCTTTGGGCGGCTAGTCCTATTTATAGGCAAAGGCCCTGGGCCTCTTCCCAAATATTGAGCGGGAAAGGCGCCAACAATTGGCCAATTCAAAGGGGAACATCTGGTACACTTATCTTGACTAAAGTTGGTCCTCGCCTGCCAAAGGCCCTGTGGTGACGTCGTTCTGGGCTCCACGATGACCTCCTTCCCACCGTTGGGCTGGTCTTGGTCTTGTTGCACCGAAATGGATGCCTTTGCTTGATCCTCTCGCCTGCGCTTGCCCCCTTTGCACCAAAGAGGAAAGGGAGGACACTGCGCGGGCTGGCGCCCGCCTGGCGCCCTTGGTCGTCATGGCTTGCGTTATGGGCACCTCGCGAGGTACCCCGCCTTGATCTCTCCGCCTCCTCGTGAGCCAGCCTGACGAGGCCGTGCCTGAGGAAGTGTTGTGTCGTCCGCCCGGCGAGGCTTGGCCCCTCGCGAGGGTCTTGGGTCTTGTGTTGATGAAGTTGGGCCGTGCTGGGCCCCCTTGAGCCACGCCGCAGGCCGCAGGCAGGCAAGTCTGGGGACCCCCGTTCCCAGAATGCCGACAGCTACCCCTAGCGGTAGTACCGTGAGGTCGAGCGGTAGTACCGCTCTATGCGGGCTGTGAGCATAATGGTTGGATTTTTTCCCACCTATAAAAGGGGGTCTTCTTCCCCAATGAACCTAATCCTTTGAGCTCGTGTTCTTCCCCCATTGTTGACCTTCTTCGAGCTTGCTATCTCTCAATCCCTCCATGGATTCTTGCTAGTTTTTGGGGGACATGAGAGAGGAGATCTAGATCCACATTCCCACCAATCACTTTCTCCTCTATGTGTGGGGAACCCCTTGGATCTACATCTTGGAGTTCTTGGTGTTATCCTTCTTGTTCTTCCTCCCATTTTCCTCCCTAGCATTAGTTGCTTTGGTGGGATTTGGGAGAGAAGGACTTGGGCACTCCGTGTGCCCTTGCCATTGCATTTGGTGCATCGGTTTGAGTTCTCCACGGTGATACGTGGAAGTTACAAGTTGAGAAACTTATAACTCTTGGCTGCTTGGTACCCTTGAGCTTGTTCCTCTTGGGTGCTTGGGCACCCTAGACGGTTGGTGGTGTTCGAAGCTCAATCATTGTGGTGTAAAGCTCCGGGCAAGCGTCGGGGTCTCCAATTAGGTTGTGGAGATCGCCCCAAGCAATTTGACAGGTACCGGTGACCGCCCCCATGGGTTGCCAAAGTGTACGGGTTCGGTGACCGCCCCCAAGGGTTGCCATTTGTACGGGTTTGGTGACCGCCCTCAAGGGTCCCTTAGTGGAATGACGGCATCTTGCATTGTGCGAGGGCGTGATGATATTACGGTGGCCCTAGTGGCTTCTTGGGGATCTTTGTGCCTCCACACTGCTCCAAACGGAGATTAGCATCCGCAAGGGTGTGAACTTCGGGATACATCATCGTCTCTGCGTGCCTTGGTTATCTCTTACCCAAGCCCTTATACTTATGCAATTTACTTTGTGATAGCCATAGTGTTTCATGTTATATATCTTGCTATCACATAGTTGTTTATCTTGCTTAGCATAAGTTGTTGGTGCACATAGGTGAGCCTAGTTGTTTTAGGTTTTGTGCTTGTCAAATTAACCGTTAGGTTTATTCTGCATTTGTTCAAGCCTAAACCGTAATTATTTTAAAGCGCTTATTCACCCCCCTAGGCGACATCCACGATCTTTCAACTTGCCTGTTGAGATTCTTGGGGATCCTCCTCCACCTAAGGGTGATCCCGTGTTTGAGCTAAAACAATTACTTGATACTCTGAAATATGCTTGTCTTGATGAAGAGAATATATATCATGTTATTATTAGTGTTAACCTTTCAGAGCATGAAGAAAAGAAATTATTGAAAAACTCTGAGGAAGCACCGTGCCGCTATTGGATATACTCTTGATGATCTTAAGGGCATTAGTCCAAATCTATGTCAGCACAAAATTAATATGGAGCCTGATGATAAACCAGTTGTTGATCACCAACGATGGTTAAATCCTAAGATGAAAGAAGTGGTGAGAAATGAAATACTAAACCTTCTGGAGGCGGGTATAATTTATCTTATTGCTGATAGTAGATGGGCAATTCCTGTTCATTGTGTCCCTAAGAATGGAGGTATTACTGTTGTTCCTAATGATAAGAATGAGTTGATTCCACAAAAAATTGTTACAGGTTATAGAATGGTTATTGATTTTAGAAAGTTGAATAAAGCTACTAGGAAAGACCATTATCGTCTACCTTTTATTGATCAAATGCTAGAAAGACTATAAAAACGTACACACTTTTGCTTTCTAGATGGTTATTCTGTTTTTCTCAAATACCTGAGTCAAAAGAGGATCAAGAAAAAACTACTTTTACTTGCCATTTCGGTACCTTTGCTTATAGATGTATGCCTTTTGGTTTATGCAATGCTCCTGCTACCTTTCAAACATGTATGACTGCTATATTCTCTGACTTCTGTGAAAAGATTGTTGAGGTTTTCATGGATGATTTCTCCATTTATGGAACTTCTTTTGATGATTTCTTAAGCAACCTTGATCGAGTTTTGCAGATATGTGAAGAAAGTAATATTGTCTTGAACTGGGAGAAGTGTAACTTTAAGGTTGATGAAGCCATTATCTTGGGGCATAAAATTTCTAAAAGAGGTATTGAAGTTGATAAAGCTAAAGTAGATGCTATTGAAAAGATGTCGTGTCCTAAAGATATCAAAGGTATAAGAAGTTTCCTTGGTCATGCTGGTTTCTATAGGAGGTTTATTAAAGACTTCTCTAAAATGTCTAGGCCTCTCACTAATCTCTTGCAAAAGATGTTCCATCTGTTTTTGATGATGATTGTGTAGAAGCATTTGAAATCCTTAAGAAAGCCTTGATTTCTGCAGCTATTGTTCAACCACCTGATTGGAACCTACCCTTTGAAATTATGTGTGATGCTAGTGATTATGCGGTTGGTGTTGTTCTAGGACAAAGAGTTGCTAAGAAATTGAAAGTGCCACTATCCCTGGGTGGTTTTGGTAATTACTAACAACATATAGCTCGTTGAACTAATGCTATTTCAAGATAAATATTTCAAGAAAGTTCAATGATTGGCGTGGCATGGATTAGGAATGTGGACCCCTCGAAATGCTAAGGATAAAAGATTGGCTCAAGCTCTAAAGCTCAAGACTCTACATTTTCATTTTAGTGATCCAAGATCACATTGAGTCCATAGGAAAAGCCAATAGTATTAAAAGGGGATTGGGTGTTGCTTAATGGGTTTCTTGCTCAAAATGCTTAGTGATATGCCCCAAAGCCCTCAACCACTTTCTCACATCCACATATGTCCCAAACCAAAAAGTCAAACTCAGCCCCACCGAAACCTTCTATCCGGCACCACCGAGTTCTCTTGACATAGCCATTGCCACAAACCCTAGTCACTTCGGTCTCACCGATAGGGATCTCGGTCTCACTGAGATAGGATTGCAAACTCTCTGTTTCCCTTCGTAACGTTTCGGTCCAACCGAGATAAGCGATCAGTCCCACCGAGTTTGCAATGCAAACTCTCTGTTTCCCCTTCGTAACGTTTCGGTCCAACCGAAATGAGCGAATCGGTACTACCGAGTTTGGCTGACCAACTCTCTGGTTAGCTTATTACTAAAATCGGTTCCATCGAGTTTGTGTAATCGGTCTCACCAAGATTACGTTATGCCCTAACCCTAATGAAATCGGTCCCACCGAGTTGACATGTCGGTCCCACCGAAATACCTAACGGTCACATTATGAACTGAATCAGTTTGACCGAGTTTTCTGATTCGGTCCCATCGAGTTTGGTAAATTGTGTGTAACGGTTAGATTTTGTGATGAGGCTATATATACCCCTCCACCCACTCTTCATTCGTGGAGAGAGCCATCAGAACATTCCTACACTTCCAACATACATTTTCTAAGAGATAACCACCTACACTTATGTTGAGGTCAAGATATTCCATTCCAACCACAAAAATCTTGATCTCTAGCCTTCCCCAAGTTTCTTTCCACTCAAATCATCTTTCCACAAAATCCAATCCTATGAGAGAGAGTTGAGCGTTGGGGAGACTATCATTTGAAGCACAAGAGCAAGGAGTTCATCATCAACACACCATCTATCACCTTTTGGAGAGTGGTGTCTCCTAGATTGGTTAGGTGTCACTTGGGAGCCTCTGTCAAGATTGTGGAGTTGAACCAAGGAGTTTGTACGGGCAAGGAGATCGCCTACTTCGTGAAGATCTACCCTAGTGAGGCAAGTCCTTCGTGGGTGATGGCCATGGTGGGATAGACAAGGTTGCTTCTTCGTGGACCCTTCGTGGGTGGATCCCTCCGTGGACTCGCGCAACTGTTACCCTTCGTGGGTTGAAGTCTCCATCAATGTGGATGTACGATAGCACCACCTATCGGAACCACGTATAAACAATCTCCGTGTCTACATTGCGTTTGCTCCCTGAAACTCCTCCCTTTACCTTCATGTGCAATTGTTTTACATTCCGCTGCTATACTCTTAGAATTGCATGTGTAGGTTGATTGCTTGACTTGTGCAAAGTTGCTAAAATCTGCCAAGACTTAAAATTGGGAAAAGGCTAGATTTTTATTTGTTCAAGTAGTCTAATCACCCCCCCTCTAGGCATACTTCCGATCCTACAAGTGGTATCAAAGCTACGCTCTCCATTTTCCTTGATTTCCATAGCTTTTGGTGATCATAGCCTTGGTTTCACAACCTAGGAGAGTATGGCGTCTAGCGAGGGAAATTATCACCGTAGAGGTCCTTACTTTGATGGTACAAATTTTGGTAGTTGGAAGCATAAGATGAAATTGCATGTTCTTGGACATAACCCCACCGTTTGGGCTATTGTGTGTATTGGCTTGCAAGGTGAATTCTTTGATGGGAGAGAACCAAACCGTAAATCTACCGTGGAAGAGTTGAAGATGCTGCAATACAATGCTCAAGCTTGTGATATCCTCTTCAACGGATTGTGCCCCGAAGAATTCAACAAAATCAGCCATCTTGAGAATGCAAAGGAAATTTGGGATACTTTGATTGATATGCACAAAGGTACCGACTCCGTCAAGGAATCCAAATTGGATGTGCTTCAAAGTCAGCTTGACAAGTTCAAAATGAAGGATGGTGAAGATGTCGTTGAAATGTACTCTAGGCTTGCTCTCATTACAAATGAGATTGCCGGCTTAGGAAGTGAAGAAATGACCGATAGATTCATAATCAAGAAGATCCTACGAGCCTTGGATGGAAAATATGATACCGTGTGCACATTGAGCCAAATAATGCCCAACTACAAAGATCTCAAGCCTACAGAAGTCATTGGAAGAACTATTGCTCATGAGATGTCACTCAAGTATAAGGAAGAGCTCCACAACAAGTCAAGTGGTGCTGACAAAGCCTCATGTGATGCTCGTACATCATCAAGTGAGAAACAAACCTTCAATGAGGAGTTGAGCTTGATGGTGAAAATTTTCAACAAGTTCTACAAGAATAGAAGCAAGGAAAGAAGTTCCAAGTCAAGGTCCTACAATGACAAAAGATCTTCGAGTCGTGAACGTAATTGCAATGATTGTGGAAGACCCGGACACTATTCCAATGAGTGTACGGCTCCCTACAAAAGAAAATAAGATTCTCCCAAAAGAAGAAGTAGAAGAGAAGAATCACCACCAAGAGAGAGAAGGAGTAGAGATGATCGTTATGAACGAAGAACCTCTCGGAGAAGCAAGGATTCGGAAAGAAAGGACAAATCATCAAAGAGCTACACAGAACGAAGACACCAAGCTCACGTTGGTGAATGGGTATCCGGCTCCGACTCCGACCATCACTTCGAAAGAAGTTATCACTCCGACTCCGAATATACTCAAGATGAATGTGCTGCCGGTCTAGCACTTGTGTCAACCAACTCCTATGACATATTTGAATCACCAAATGAAGGAATTGGAAGATGCTTCATGGCTAAAGGCCCGAAGGTATCACACCCCGAGTATGTTGAATTCAATAGTTATGAATATGATTTGCTAGGTGATGATGATTTACTTGTTGACAACTCTAGTGATGAAAACTATAATGAACTTGCTATTAATCATGCTAATCAAGATAAAAAGAATGATGATGATAAGAAGGAGATTGAGCGTCTAACTAAAGAACTAAACACTCTTAAGTTAGCTCATGAAACTACCTTGGAAGATCATCGAGAACTTTTAAAGACTCATGAGAAGGTACGCTTTGAAAAGCTGAACTTGGAGCAAGAGCATGAGTTCTTAAAAGCAATCAATGATGATATCCGCAAGAAAAGTTCTTCTTAAGCGTTTACTCTTGTCTACTTACATGCCACAAGTTAAATATATCAACAAGAACAAGAAAGATTCTTCTTCTAATAGTAACAATAATCATGCTTAATCCAATGTTGTTGCTTCTAGTAGTTCTCTTGATTCCACTAACGATTCTCTTAGCCAAGTTACACTTGAGCAAGAAAATAGCTTATTGAAGGGAATTATAGAGAAAGGTGTTTACAACAGCCTTGTCGGAAGTAAGCAATTTGAGGAAATTGTACGCAAGCAAGGAAAGCACTAGAAGAGTCAAGGTGTTGATTTTGAATGAAAGTTCAATGCCAATGGAGTTGAGTGGGAAGAAGATCAATACCCCAAGATGAAGTTTGTTCCTCGACAAGAGAAGTATGATCTGAAGGAAATATGGCCTAGAGGTAATAATAAAGTTATTATTTATTTCCTTATTTCATGATAAATATTTATTATTCATGCTAGAATTGTATTAACCGGAAACTTGATACATGTGTGAATACATAGACAAAACAATGTCTCACTAGTATGCCTCTACTTGACTAGCTCGTTGAATAAAAGATGGTTAAGGTTTCTAGCCATAGACATGAGTTGTCATTTGATTAATGGGATCACATCATTAGAGAATGATGTGATTGACTTGACCCATTCCGTTAGCTTAGCACTTGATCGTTTAGTATGTTGCCATTGCTTTCTTCATGACTTATACATGTTCCTATGACTATGAGATTATGCAACTCCCGAATTCCGGAGGAACACTTTGTGTGCTACCAAACGTCACAACGTAACTGGGTGATTATAAAGGTGCTCTACAGGTGTCTCCGAAGGTACTTATTGAGTTGGCATGTATCGAGATTAGGATTTGTCACTCTGATTGTCGGAGAGGTATCTCTGGGCCCACTCGGTAATGCACATCACTATAAGCCTTGCAAGCAATGTGATTAATGAGTTAGTTGCGGGATGATGCATTATGGAACAAGTAAAGAGACTTGCCGGTAACGAGATTGAACTAGGTATTGAGATACCGACGATCAAATCTCGAGCAAGTAACATACCGATGACAAGGGGAACAACGTATGTTGTTATGCGGTTTGACCAATAAAGATCTTCGTAGAATATGTGCGAGCCAATATGAGCATCCAGGTTCCGCTATTGGTTATTGACCGGAGACGTGTCTCGGTCATGTCTACATAGTTCTCGAACCCGTAGGGTCCGCACGCTTAAAGTTTGATGATAATCGGTAATATGAGTTTATGTGTTTTGATGTACTGAAGGTAGTTTGGAGTCCCGGATGAGATCGTGGACATGACGAGGAGTCTCGAAATGGTCGAGACGTAAAGATCGATATATTGGACGACTATATTCGAACTTCAGAAAGGTTCCGAGTGATTCGGGTATTTTTCGGAGTACCGGAGAGTTACGGGAATTCGCCGGGGAGTATATGGGCCTTATTGGGCTTTAGGGAAAGAGAGAGGGGAGGCTGCCCCCCCCCCCAAGGCTTAGTCCGAATTGTACTAGGGGAGGGGTGGCGCCCCCTCCTTCCTTATCTTCTCTTTTCCCTTTCCTTCTCTCCTACTCCTACTACTTGGAAGGGCTCCTAGTTCTACTAGGAAAGGGGGAATCCTACTCCCAGTGGGAGTAGGACTCCCCTAGGGCGCGCCATAGAGAGGGCCGGCCCTCCCCCTCCTCCACTCCTTTATATACGGGGAAGGGGGCACCCTTTGGAGACACAACAATTGATCATTGATCTTTTAGCCTTGTGCGGTGCCCCCTCCACCATAATCCACCTCGATCATATTGTAGCGGTGCTTAGGCGAAGCCCTGCGTCGGTAGCATCATCATCCCGTCATCACGCCGTCGTGCTGACAAAACTCTCCGGCGAAGCTTTGCTGGATCGGAGCTCGCGGGACGTCCTCGAGTTGAACGTGTGCTGAACTCGGAGGTGTCGTGCGTTCGGTACTTGGATCGGTCGAATCGTGAAGACGTACGACTACATCAACCGTGTTGTGCTAACGCTTCTGCTTTCGGTCTACGAGGGCACGTGGACAACACTCTCCCCTCTCGTTGCTATGCATCACCATGATCCGACATGTGCGTAGGAATTTTTTTGAAATTACTACGTTCCCCAACAGTGGTATCAGAGCCAGGTTTATGCGTAGATGTTATATCCACGAGTAGAACACAAGTGAGTTGTGG
Organism: Aegilops umbellulata; assembly: GCA_032464435.1. Taxonomy (NCBI): domain Eukaryota; kingdom Viridiplantae; phylum Streptophyta; class Magnoliopsida; order Poales; family Poaceae; genus Aegilops; species Aegilops umbellulata. Next base: position 217,089,814 of record CP136060.1, read on the forward strand.
GCGATACAGGTCATACTGCTTACCAGCATGTCACACTTTGGTTTGGCGGTATTTTTGGATGAAGCGGCTCGAACCGACATTACGCGTACGCTTACGTGAGACTGGTCTTACGGCCGTGGTTTTCACACATGTGACTAGCGGGTGTCAGTTTCTCTAACTTTAGTTGAATCGAGTGTGGCTATGCCCGGTCCTTGAGAAGGTTAAAACATCACTAACTTGACGAACTATCGTTGTGGTTTTGATGTGTAGGTAAGAACGGTTCTTGCCCCCTAGGAGCCACGTAAAACTTGCAACAACAAAGGAGAGGACATCTAACTTGTTTTTGCAGGGCATGTTGTGATGTGATATGGTCAAGACATGATGCTATATTTTATTGTATGAGATGATCATGTTTTGTAACCGAGTTATCGGCAACTGGCAGGAGCCATATGGTTGTCGCTTTATTGTATGCAATGCAATCGCCCTGTAATTGCTTTACTTTATCACTAAGCGGTAACGATAGTCGTAGAAGCAATAGTTGGCGAGACGACAACGATTCTATGATGGAGATCAACGTGTCGCGCCAGTGACGATGGTGATCATGACGGTGCTTCGGAGATGGAGATCACAAGCACAAGATGATGATGGCCATATCATATCACTTATGTTGATTGCATGTGATGTTTATGTTTTATGCATCTTATTTTTCTTGGATCGATGGTAGCATTATAAGATGATCTCTCACTAAATTTCAAGGTACAAGTGTTCTCCCTGAGTATGCACCGTTGCAAAAGTTCATCGTGCCGAGACACCACGTGATGATCGGGTGTGATAAGCTCTACGTTCACATACAAGGGTGCAAGCCAGTTTTGCACATGCAGAATACTCGGGTTAAACTTGACGAGCCTAGCATATACAGATATGGCCTCGGAACACTGGAGACCGAAGGGTCGAGCGTGAATCATATAGTAGATATGATCAACATAGTGATGTTCACCATTGAAAACTACTCCATCTCACGTGATGATCGGACATGGTTTAGTTGATTTGGATCACGTGATCACTTAGATGATTAGAGGGATGTCTATCTAAGTGGGAGTTCTTAAGTAATATGATTAATTGAACTTTAATTTATCATGAACTTAGTCCTGATAGTATTTTGCAAATAATGTTGTAGATCAATAGCTCGCGTTTAGCTCGCCTATTTTATTTTTGATATGTTCCTAGAGAAAACTAAGTTGAAAGATGTTAGTAGCAATGATGCGGATTGGATCCGTGGTCTGAGGATTATACTCATTGCTGCACAGAAAAATTATGTCCTTGATGCACCGCTAGGTGATAGACCAATTGCAGGAGCAGATGCAAACGTTATGAACGTTTGGCAAGCTCGATATGATGACTACTTGATAGTTTAGTGCACCATGCTTTACGGCTTAGAACCAGGACTTCAAAAATGTTTTGAACGCCAAGGAGCATATAAGATGTTCCGAGAGTTGAAATTGGTATTTCATACTCATGCCCGTGTCGAGAGGTATGCGACCTCTGACAGTACTTTGCCTACAAGATGGAGGAGAATAGCTCAACCAGTGAGCATGTGCTCAGATTGTCTGGGTACTATAATTGCTTGAATCAAGTGGGAGTTAATCTTCCAGATAAGATAGTAATTGACAAAGTTCTCTAGTCACTATCTCCAAGTTACTAGAACTTCATGATGAACTATAATATGCAAGGGATAATTCCCGAGCTATTCGCGATGCTGAAATTGACGAAGGTAGAAATCAAGAAAGAGCATCAAGTGTTGATGGTTAAACAAGACCACTAGTTTCAAGTAAAGGTTCAGAGAGAAGAAAGGGGAACTTCAAAAATAATGGCAAGCAAGTTGCTGCTCAAGTGAAGAAGCCCAAATCTAGACCTAAGCCTAATACTAAGTGCTTCTACTGCAAAGGAAATGGTCACTGGAAGTGGAACTGCCCTAGATACTTGGCGGATAAGAAGGATGGCAAAGTGAACAAAGGTATATTGGATATACATGTTATTGATGTGTAATTTACTAGTGTTTATAGCAACCCCTTGGCATTTGATACTGGTTCAGTTGCTAAGAGTAGTAACTCGAAACGAGAGTTGTAGAATAAACAGAAACTAGTTAAGGGTGAGGTGACGATGTGTGTTGGAAGTAGTTCCAAGATTGATATGATCATCATCGCACACTCCCTATACTTTCGGGATTAGTGTTGAACCTAAATAAGTGTTATTTGGTGTTTACGTTGAGCATGAATATTATTTGATCATGTTTATTGCAATATTGTTATTCATTTAAGTTAGAGAATAATTGTTGCTCTGTTTACATGAATAAAACCTTATATGGTCAGACACCCAATGAAAATGGTTTGTTGGATCTCGATCGTAGTGATACACATATTCATAATACTGAAGCCAAAAGATGCAAAGTTAATAATGATAGTGCAACTTATTTGTGGCACTATCGTTGAGGGAGTCCTGGATTAGGGGGTGTCCGGGTAGCCGGACTATATCTTCAGCCGGACTCCTGGACTATGAAGATACAAGATTGAAGACTTCGTCCCGTGTCCGGATGGGACTTTCCTTGGCGTGGAAGGCAAGCTTGGCGATGCGGATATTCAGATCTCCTACCATTGTAACCGACTTTGTGTAACCCTAACCCTCTCCGGTGTCTATATAAACCGGAGGGTTTTAGTCTGTAGGCCAACCCAACATACAACAATCATACCATAGGCTAGCTTCTAGGGTTTAGCCTCCTTGATCTCGTGGTAGATCTACTCTTGTACTACCCATATCATCAATATTAATCAAGCAGGACGTAGGGTTTTACCTCCATCAAGAGGGCTCGAACCTGGGTAAAACATTGTGTCCCTTGTCTTCTGTTATCATCCGCCTAGATGCACAGTTCGGGACCCCCTACCCGAGTTCCGCCGGTTTTGACACCCACGTTGGTGCTTTCATTGAGAGTTCCTCTGTGCCGTCGCAATCAGGAAGGATGCCTCTTCCCGTCTTTAAAGACGGCGTCGTTGCTAAGGGAGCTTTGGCTGTCGGCCAAACTCTCCGGCTAGGCGGTTTTCTTATGACCGCCTGTTCGGCTGTTGCGCCAACGATGACCTCTCGGGTCATCAAAAGCAATCTTCACGTCAGCTCGGAACTCGCCGAGCAGTTAGGTCCAATGGAGCTCTCTTCCGTAAACGAGCTCTTGGATCGCATCGCCGCCCTGGGGGTCACTACGGATTACGACCAGGTTGGGCTTAAACCTGATCTAAGAGAGATTAACTCTCCCCAAGTCACCCATCATGTTGCCGTGGTAGAGGCGCAGTGCGGCGACCCTTCATCTATCTTAAGGACTAGCTATGTCCGGATTCCCGATCCCTCCAAGCCGGATACCCGCGGAGGGGAGGGTGTAACTCAAGACCTGAACTTAGAATCAGGCAACGGGCTAGATTCATTGGACAACATCCAAGAATCCAAACTTCAGAGTTCGGAAACTCCTTGGCCTCTGAGTCTCAGATTGGGTGAGGTTTCGGATTTAATTCCACCCACCCACCCGAACATAAGCGATCTATCCCAAATCAGGCAAAAGCCCGAAGAAACAGTACATCATTACTGGGCGAGATTCCTCCTGGTTATGAACAGGATAAAGGACTGCCGCGAGGAAGATGCAATCTCAATCTTCTGCAATAATTGCACGGACAAGGGAATCCACAATGCCATAAGTCGTCGTGATATTACACGCTTCGCTGACTTGGCGTCCATAGTACAAAAGCACTGTGCGATGGAAAGCGCCTGGAAAACCGAAATAAAATTTTGGGACAATCCGGCCCTGAATAGAAACCTCGTCCGAAATAAAAGGGTGCATCGTCGGCAGACACCCGAGTTAAAAACCAAAAAACCAAAACCCTCTACAGGGCATGGAACCGTACTAGAAGGATGGCTCAATGGACCCTGTAAAATTCATAGTACAGAGGACGCCACACCAACTCACAGCCTTAGAGCATGTTGGATACTCCGGCAGGTGGCCAAAATTGGCGAAGACCTCCTAATCCCGGAGGCCGCAGAAAACCACCCCAGGGACACCAGTACAGTCTTAACAGTCTTCGAGACTTTCGCATCAAATAATATGCGAAAAAGAACACTCCGCAGCCTTGCCGAAGTTTATCAAGTAGCAACAATAAACCCATGGAGTGACACAGCTATTACTTTTAATGCCAGTGATGAACCTAAATTCCGAACAGCTCGAGCACCAGCCGCATTGGTCCTCAGTCCAATTGTGGACGGCTTTCACCTCACCAAGGTACTCATGGATGGAGGCAGCGGATTGAACCTCATTTATGAGGAAATCCTTCAAAAATGGAAATAGACTGGAACCGCATCGAGCGAAGCAGCACAACCTTTAGAGGAATAATCCCTAGTCGGGAAGCGCGCTGTACAGGAAAAATCACACTAGATGTGGTGTTCGGCACGCTGGATAATTACAGGTCCGAAGAGGTCACGTTCCAGGTGGCCCCGTTCAGTAGCGGATACCAAGCTCTGCTAGGGCGGGAAGCATTTACAATCTTCCACGCAATACCCCATTATGGGTACATGAAGCTCAAGATGCCCGGGTCGAACAGAATTATCACTCTCGCTAGTGATCCGGACATAGCGCTCCGCGCCGAAAACAAGACAGCCGCGTTGGCCCTTGAGGCACTATCCAAAGCCCTAGCGGCTGAGGAACTGACTGCGCTGTGCTCCACGGTAAACAGGGATGATGTGATACTCGACAAAAGACCCAAGTCCACCTCATTTAAACCAGTGGATGAAATAGTCAAATTCCATGTCCATCCAACGGACCCCAATAAAACAGCTTCCATCGGGGCACAATTAAACCCTGATGTAGACGCCGCACTGCGAGAATTCCTACGTGAAAATTGGGACATCTTCGCCTGGCACCCTTCAGACATGCCAGGAATCCCACGCAGGCTGGCCGAACACAGCTTAAATATCCTAAAAGGATTCAAACCGGTCAAACAAGCCCTTCGGCGTTTCTCCGAATCCAAGAGACAGGCCATGGGAGAGGAGCTAGCCAAGCTACTGGAGGTCGGATTCATCAGAGATTATAAAACATCCGGACTGGCTAGCAAACCTGGTGATGGTACCAAAGAAGGACAAATCCTGGCGCCTGTGCGTTGATTTTAATGACCTTAACAAGGCTTGCCCAAAGGATTGCTTCCCCCTCCCCCGCATCGATCAAATTATCGACGCCACTGCAGGACACGATTCGTTGTGTTTCCTCGATGCATACTCCGGCTACCATCAAATCAAGATGGCAGAATCATACCAAGCCGCAACGGCATTCATCACACCATACGGCCCATTCTGCTTCAACACAATGCCCTTCGGGCTAAAAAAAACGCCGGCGCAACATATCAGCGCATGATTCAGACATGTCTGGCAAACCAGATCGGCAAAACAGTAGAGGCATATGTGGATGATGTGGTCGTAAAAACAAGACATGTCGAATCTCTAGTAGACGACTTGAGGCTTACATTTGATAACCTCCGAACATACGACATCAAGCTCAACCCAGAAAAATGCGTTTTCGGCGTTCCAGCCGGAAAGCTCTTGGGCTTCATCGTATCCGGCAGAGGAATTGAAGCAAATCCAGCCAAGATCCGAGCTTTGACGCAATTGGATATCCCAAAGGACCTCAAACAAATACAAAAATTAACCGGATGCATGGCGGCTCTAAGCCGCTTCATCTCCCGCTTGGGAGAAAAGGCACTACCCCTTTATCGCCTCCTTCGGCGCACCGAACACTTCGAGTGGACGGATGCCGCCACAGCCGGACTCAACGAAATAAAAGCCATATTGGCAACAAACCCAGTCCTGGCCGCGCCAAATATCGGCGAACCAATGCTATTGTACATTGCTGCAACCCACCAGGTTGTCAGCGAAGTGCTCGTCGTCGAGCGAGAAACGGACGGACACAAATACCCCCTTCAAAAGCCGGTCTACTATGTGTCCACTGTCCTCACTCCATGCAAATCACGGTACCCGCATTATCAAAAGATCGCATACGCGGTATTCATGGCATCCCGGAAGCTACGACGCTACTTTCAAGAGTGTTCGATAACAGTAGCATCGGAAGTACCACTCAACGACATTATAAACAACCGCGATGCAACGGGTCGGATTACAAAATGGGCCATCGAGCTCCTCCCGTTCGACATAACTTATAAGCCACGGCGAGCTATCAAGTCGCAAGTTTTGGCCGACTTCGTCGCAGAATGGACGGAGGCCGAACACCCTAAAGAGTACGGCACATACTCAAACTGGATCATGCATTTAGACGGCTCCAAAATGTTGACCGGACTAGGGGCCGGCGTCGTGTTGACATCCCCCACAGGAGACACAGTTCAATATGTACTCCAGATTATGTACACGGACTCCAACAATGCAGCCGAATATGAGGCCCTTTTACATGGTCTCCGGATGGCGGTATCCATGGGCATTCAACGCCTAGAGGTGCGCGGGGATTCGAACCTCGTGATATCCCAAATAAATGGAGATTTCGATGCCAAGGATCCAAAAATGGCAGCTTACCGCAATGTCGTCTTAAAAATGTCAGCTCGGTTCGAGGGTCTCGAATTTCACCACATAGCCCGGGAAAATAATCAGGCGGCAGACGTCCTGGCACGCATCGGCGCAAAATGCGATGCAGTCCCCCCCCCCCCCAACATCTTCTAGGGTTTAGCCTCCTTGATCTCATGGTAGATCTACTCTTGTACTACCCATATCATCAATATTAATCAAGCAGGACGTAGGGTTTTACCTCCATCAAGAGGGCCCGAACCTGGGTAAAACATTGTGTCCCTTGTCTCCTGTTGTCATCCGCCTAGACGCACAGTTCGGGACCCCCTACCCGAGATCCGCCAGTTTTGACACCGACAACCGTTTAGGTCATATTGGTGTAAAGCGCATAAAGAAACTCCATGCTGATGGGATTTTGGAATCACTTTATTATGAATCACTTGATGCTTGTGAACCATGCCTTATGGGTAAGATGACTAAGACTCCATTCTCCGGAACAATGGAGCGAGCAACCGACTTATTGGAAATAATACATACTTATGTGATCCGATGAGTGTTGAGGCTCGCGGCGGGTATCGTTATTTTCTGACCTTCATAGATGATTTGAGCAGATATGGGTATATCTACTTGATGAAATAAAAGTCTGAAACATTTGAAAAAGTTCATATAACTTCAGAGTGAAGTGAAAAATCATCGTAACAAGAAAATAAAGTTTCTACGATCTGATCGTGGAAGGAGAATATTTGAGTTACGAGTTTGGTCTTCAATTAAAACAATGTGAAATAGTTTCACAAACTCATGCCACCTGGAACACCACAGCATAATGGTGTGTCCGAATGTCATAACCATACTTTATTAGATTTGGTGCAATATGTGATGTCTCTTACCGATCTACCACTATCGTTTTGGATTTATGCATTAGAGACAGCTGCATTCACGTTAAAAAAGGGCACCATCTAAAATCCGTTGAGATGACACCGTATGAACTATGGTTTAGCAAGAAACCTAAGCTGTCATTTCTTAAAGTTTGGGGTTGCGATGCTTATATGAAAAAGTTTCATCCTGATAAGCTCAAAACTAAATCGAAGAAATGGCCTTCATAGGATACCCAAAGGAGACAGTTAGGTACACCTTCTATCACAGATTCGAAGGCAATACATTTGTTGCTAAGAATGGATCCTTTCTAGAGAAGAAGTTTCTCTCGAAAGAAGTGAGTGGGAGGAAAGTAGAACTTGATGAGGTAACTGTACCTGCTCCCTTATTGAAAAGTAGTTCATCAAAGAAATCTGTTCCTGTGACTCCTACACCAATTAGTGAGGAAGCTAATGATGATGATCATATAACTTCAGATCAAGTCACTACTGAACCTCGTAGGTCAACCAGAGTGAGATCCGCACCAGAGTGGTACGGTATTCCTGTTCTGGAGGTCATGTTGCTTGACCATGACAAATCTACGAACTATGAGGAAGCACTGATGCCCAGGTTCCGAAAAATGGCTTGAGGCCATGAAATCTAAGATGGGGTCCATGTATGAGAACAAAGTATGGACTTTGGTTGACTTGCCGGATGATCGGTAAGCCATCGAAAATAAATGGATCTTCAAGAAGAAGACAGACGCTGACGGTAATGTTACTGTCTACAAAGCTCGACTTGTTGCGAAAGGTTTTCAACAAGTTCAAGGAGTTGACTACAATGAGACCTTCTCACCCGTGGAGATGCTTAAGTCTGTCCGAATCATGTTAGCAGTTGCCGCATTTTATGATTATGAAATTTGGCAAATGGATGTAAAGACTACATTCCTGAATGGATTTCTTGAAGAAGAATTCTATATGATGCAACCTGAAGGTTTTGTCGATCCAAAAGGTGATATCAAAGTGTGCAAGCTCCAGGGATCCATTTATGGACTGGTGCAAGCCTCTCGGAGTTGGAATAAACGTTTTGATAGTGTGATCAAAGCATATGGTTTTATATAGACTTTTGGAGAAGCATGTATTTACAAGAAAGTGAGTGGGAGCTCTGTAGCATTTCTAATCTTGTATGTGGGTGACATATTGTTGATTGGAAATGATATAGACTTTCTGGATTGCATAAAAGGATACTTTAATAAGAGTTTTTCAATGAAGGACCTCGGTGAAGCTGCTTACATATTGAGTATCAAGATCTATAGAGATAGATCAAGACGCTTGATAAGTTTTTCAATGAGTACATACCTTGACAAGATTTTGAAGTAGTTCAAAATGGAACAGTCAAAGAAAGAATTCTTGCTTGTGTTACAAGGTGTGAAATTGACTAAGACTCAAAGACCGACCATGGCAGAAGATAGAAAGAGAATGAAAGTCATTCCCTATGCCTCAGCCATAGGTTCTATAAAATATGTCACGTTGTGTACCAGATCTATTGTATACTCTACACTGAGTTTGGCAAAGGGGTACAATAGTGATCTAGGAGTAGATCACTGGACAGCGGTCAAAAATTGTCCTTAGTGGAATAAGGAAATATTTCTCGGTTATGGTGGTGATAAAGAGTTCGTCGTAAAGAGTTACGTCGATGCAAGCTTTGACACCGATCTGGATGACTCTAAGTCTCGATCTAGATACATATTGAAAGTGGGAGCTATTAGCTAGAGTACCTCCGTGCAGAGCATTGTAGACATAGAAATTAACAAAATACTTACGGATCTGAATGTGACAGACCCGTTGACTAAAATTATCTCACAAGCAAAACATGATCACACCTTAGTACTCTTTGGGTGTTAATCACATAGCGATGTGAACTAGATTACTGACTCTAGTAAACCCTTTGGGTGCTTGTCACATATCGATGTGAACTATGGGTGTTAACCACATAAATATGTGAACTATTGATGTTAAATCACATGGCGATGTGAACTAGATTATTGAATCTAGTGCAAGTGGGAGACTGAAGGAAATATATGCCTTAGAGGCAATAATAAATTTATTATTTATTTCCTTATTTCATGATAAATGTTTATTATTCATGCTAGAATTGTATTAACCGGAAACTTGATACATGTGTGAATACATAGACAAAACAATGTGTCAGTAGTATGCCTCTGCTTGACTAGTTCGTCGAATCAAAGATGGTTAAGTTTGCTAGCCATAGACATGAGTTGTCATTTGATTAACGGGATCACATCATTAGATAATGATGTGATTGACTTGACCCATTCCGTTAGCTTAGCACTTGATCGTTTAGTATGTTGCTATTGCTTTCTTCATGACTTATACATGTTCCTATGACTATGAGATTATGCAACTCCTGAATACCGGAGGAACACTTTGTGTGCTACCAAACGTCACAATGTAACTGGGTGATTATAAAGGTGCTCTACAGGTGTCTCCGAAGGTACTTATTGAGTTGGCATGTATCGAGATTAGGATTTGTCACTCTGATTCTCGGAGAGGTATCTCTGGGCCCACTCGGTAATGCACATCACTATAAGCCTTGCAAGCAATGTGATTAATGATTTAATTGCGGGATGATGCATTACGGAACAAGTAAAGAGACTTGCCGGTAACGAGATTGAACTAGGTATTGAGATACCGACGATCAAATCTCGGGCAAGTAACATATCGATGACAAAGGGAACAACATATGTTGTTATGCAGTTTGACTGATAAAGATCTTCATAGAATATGTGGGAGCCAATATGAGCATCCAGGTTCCGAAGACGTGTCTCGGTCATGTCTACATAGTTCTCGAACCCGTAGGGTCTGCACGCTTAAAGTTCGGTGACGATCGGTAATATGAGTTTATGTGCTTTGATGTACCGAAGGTAGTTTGGAGTCCTGGATGAGGTCGGGGACATGACGAGGAGTCTCGAAATGGTCGAGACGTAAAGATCGATATATTGGACGACTATATTCGGACTTCGGAAAGGCTCCGAGTGATTCGGGTATTGTTCGGAGTACCGGAGAGTTACGGGAATTCGCCGGGGAGTATATGGGCCTTATTGGGCTTTAGGGAAAGAGAAAGGGGAGGCTGCGCCCCCCCCCCCCAAGGGTTAGTCCGAATTGGACTAGGGGGAGGGGCGGTGCCCCCTCCTTCCTTCTCTTCTCTTTTCCCTTTCCTTCTCTCCTACTCCCTCTACTTCAAAGGGCTCCTAGTTCTACTAGGAAAGGGGGAATCCTACTCCCGATAGGAGTAGGACTCCCCTAGGGCGCGCCATAGAGAGGGCTGGCCCTCCTCCTCCTCCACTCCTTTATATACGGGGAAGGGGGCACCCCTTGGAGACACAACAATTCATCATTGATCTTTTAGCCTTGTGCGGTGCCCCTTCACCATAATCCACCTCGATCATATCGTAGCGGGGCTTAGGCAAAGCCCTGCGTCAGTAGCATCATCATCACCATCATCATGTCGTCGTGCTGACGAAACTCTCCGGCGAAGCTTTGCTGGATAGGAGCTCGCGGGACGTCATCGAGTTGAACATGTGCTGAACTCGGAGGTGCCATGCGTTTGGTACTTGGATCGGTCGGATCGTGAAGACGTACGACTACATCAACCGCATTGTGCTAACGCTTCCGCTTTCGGTCTACGAGGGTACTTGGACAACACTCTCCCCTCTCGTTGCTATGCATCGCCATGATCCTACGTGTGCGTAGGATTTTTTTTGAAATTACTACGTTCCCCAACATTATTCTACTTCCTTCCGAGGGACACAAGCTCAAGATGATCTCCCACCACAAGACCACAAGCAAAAAGGCAAGGATAAGCTTCAAGAGGAGATTGATGCATTTGAATAAGCTCCCAAGGCCTTGGTCAAGTGGGTTCCCAAGACTACATAAAGTTCTGCTTCATCAAGTATGACTACAACCCCAAGGATTCCCATCAAGATGATGTGGATCTCAAAGAAGAACTATAGAGTTCTTGAGGGTGACTCCGCCAACATACTTCACTCATATCATTTTGGCGAGGACAAGTGCAAACAACTTCCATATCTTGCACTAGTTCAATGAGTCACAAACCCTCTTGTTGGTAAGAAAAGGGACAAGGTAACGTAATGCTTTCATAGACATCATCTTATGTGAACATCACTCTATGTCTATGGATATCCTTGTTTGTTCCTTGTGGGACTAACCCGTGTACGTATTGAAAGTGCAACTCACTCCAATGGACTGCCCCGAATGATCTACATCAACATTGAGCGTCCACATCTTCAACACCTACATGAAGTCATCATCGACAAAACCCAAGGTCAGTTCATCCCTCTTAGGGGGGATATCACATCTAGGGGGAGATTTATTCTAATCAATTGAGCTAGAGCAACTCTAATGATGTGAACACAAAAATGCTTTATGTAAAAGTAGTAACCCCACTTGTGCTTAAACAATGAGTATGACCTATGATTAAATGTTCTCATTTGACTACTAAGTCAATATACTCATATATAGATGACCTAGTCATCTCCAATTGCTTGATAGGTGCTAGAGTGTTTGTGCATGCTTTGTCACATATTTCATTTGCCATTTTATTGTGTGAGCATGTTGGATGCATATTTTACTCATTTGAGGACATCCATTTGTTGCCTTGATTGTTTGGCTCTTTTTCTTTTGCCAAATGGATGGACAAGAATGCCTAAGTACTCCCTCTAGCTATCTATGCTTTTCTCATCTAAAACTCTATTCATGCTACATCACAAAGTTTGATTAATTAGATTCGAAGCACTCTGTGTGAGGAGCACTCGGAGTCCCCAATTCGTCATAGACTTAAACTTCCAAAACCTCTTTGTGCATTTCGGTATGACCGAGTCATCCACTTCGGTCAAACCGAGTTCACCAAGTTGATCTAGGTTTTCATCTCGGTGCAACCGATTTGAACTTTTCCGTCACACCGAGTTGCAGTAACCGCTTGCAATTCTGCATCTCGGTGCCACCGAGTTGTTCCACTCGGTCACACCGACAGGGTCGGGATATATATACCCACGGGTGAGATTTTGGAAATTTCTTCAAACTCCTCAGCCCGCGCGTGTGTCCTGCTCTGCCTCCTCGGGTCTCTAGATCGCCTCGTCGCCACCAGCGACCTCTCGCCGCTGGTTTCCATTACCATCAATGGAATTTTGCTCCGCCGTTGTCGCCGTAGAGAACTCCCGCCGAACTAGGGTATGGGTTCGACTCTATGTGTTATTTCAAAACTCTGATTCTTAGCACATTGCTTTGCCATGATCTTTATCACGTGTGAGAACAATCTATCCAGAGAAAACATCCTTAGATTAGATTCAATTTGAAAATTTAGGGTCAGGTCTCCGCCGAACTCATCTCGGACCAACCGAGTTGTAGAAATCGGTCTCACCGATTTGGCTTAGGCCATTACACATGCGCTTTTTGCTCTGACCAAAAACTGCAAATGGTGTGACCGAGTTCAATTCTCTGTGAAACCCTAGCAATCTTGGTGCCATGGAATTGTGACTCGGTCTGACCGAGTTCACTAGTTTAGGTTCCAAAAGGTTCTTCGGTATCACCGAGTTTAACAAATTGGTAGCTCCGAAATGCTTTCTGTGGAGAACTAAAACTAAGTTTCTGAATCTGTTTTGCAAAAACCTCTGCACTTTGTGATGCTCATCCATTCTACCTCATCTATATCTATTCACAGGATCTGCTATCAGTTTGCTTGCCAAGATGTCTGACCAGAGTGATAGCCAGAACAAATCAGAAGAACAAGTGCATATGAGTGAGGGCACTAGTCCCTCTAGCAGCTATGATGAGGGCAGAAGGAGCACACCAAGTAACTTGCCCAAGGCAGCCACCAGAACAAGGAAGAAGAAAACCTCAGATTCAGAGGATGAGGACTATGTGGCTGTTGAGGATGAGGCCACCTCAAAGAAGAAAGTGTTGAAGAAAGAGTATGGCACAACTGTTGCAACAAAGCCTGGTATGCATAAGAAAGCACCTGCCAAGAGAGTGCCAACACCCAAGCCTAGGAAAGTTGTTGTAGAAGAAACAATGGAGTTCACTGTTGAACCCAAAGAGGCTGGAGATGGCAAGAAGAGGAAGGAGAGGGTCAAGAAAACTATTGCCAGAGTCATTGGCAAGCCCTCCATGATGAGAGATCCTTCTGCTGATGAAGAGGAAGAGGAAGAGGATGCTGCACCAGCACCCAAGTCACAAAATCTTATGGGGGATGCAATCAAGTCAAGGGCTGCAATATCTAAGCCCAAGACTGCTCCCAAAGGTGCTGCTCAAGCCACCAAGTCTGCACCTAAGAGAAGCACCAGAAACATTCCTGCTGAAGAGAAGAACAAGGCCCCAGTGCCTAAGGTTGAAGAAGAGGATGATGAAGCCCTAGTGCTAAGAAAACTGAAACCCAAGATTCCAGACCACAATGATGCTCATCCAGTAGCTGAGGACATGAACATCAGAAAGGATGCAGGACTGAGATTGTGGAGACAATCTAATCCCGATGCTGTGAGGAGGAGGATTGCAGTTGACTACAGGTTCCACACCAAATAATAGCAAGATTTCTATGAGACCATTCTGCTTGACAAGAAGCCAATGGTCTGTGACATGAGATGGGTTGAGTGGGAATACATCAAGGAGAATGAAGATCACTTCCTAGGTGTATACGACAGTTTCAAAGCATGTGGAGTTGATAAGTTTGTAGCTCAGAAGCTCACAAAATGGAATGATGATCTAATCATGCAGTTTTACTCCACTGCTCATTTCTATCTAGATGGGATGATAGTTTGGATGTCTGAAGGTACAAGGTACCAATCAACTGTTGAAGAATGGGCGAAGTTGATCAATGCCCCAGAAGATCATGAGGATTACTTGGATGTGTATGCCAAGAAGAAGAAAGACCACAACTCTATGGCACACATGTACAAAGAGATCTCTGATAAAGCTTTGGAGACACACAAGCTTGGATCTGTACACTATTGTTGTCTGGTCTACCCACTATCAACACCATCCTAAGTCATACTTTGCTACCCAAGTCTGGAGATCACAAGATGATTAGAGGACACTTAATCAACTTGTTGCACATTTTTTATGTCCCTCAAAAGTTCAAGGTCATGAGTCTGATTGTAGAGACAATCAAGAGGACAGCTGCTGACCAAAAGAGATCTTGTGGGTATGCTCCACATATTCAGGTGCTCATCAACTCCAATATGGGCACAGGCACTTATTTGTTGGACAAGAAGCATTTACCCCTATATCCTGAATTTGAAGATAACAAAGTTGTGATGAATGAGAATGAACCCTCATCAGTGCAAGCACAAGAAAAGAGAGCTAAAGCAAAGGCAGAGAAAGCTGCAAAGATGCCAAGTGCTGAAGAGGCATCTCAAGTGTTCTTGAAGAGCAAACAAGATCAAATTGCTTATCTGATCCAATCTACTTTGATGATTGAGAAGGGCTTCGCCACCTTGACTCAGAATCGGGAGAGCTTGGAGAGGATCATAGAGACAAAGATTTATGATCTTGATCTAAAGGTCACTGAGATACAAACAACAGTTGAGAAGCTTCACAAGGAAGCAGAAGAGAGGAAGTGAAAGGCTACTACGGATGCTTTTTAGCGAGTGCCTAGAGGTGAGAGGTCTGCTGTAGTACCCATGGCTGACACTAGAGCCACCACATTAGCACCAGCAGCCACAGCTTCAGTGCCACCTTCAGTAGCCACTCCACCAGCTCCAGCTACATCAATTGATGCCTTCATCCTTGGAGTTCTCTCTACACCACCTCCTGAAGATCAAGTCTGAGATACACATAGCACTATGCATATTTGAACTTTTTGGTAACTTGTTGCCAAAGGGGGAGAAATATGTATAGATCATAGGCTTCGAGAGAGAGTGTTTTGCTTCTTTGTCTCTCTTGCTTTTGGTTGAACTTTATTGTGTGCTTGGTTTATACTTTATGTCCTTGTGTGAGATACTTGTATGATCATGTGTTTGATCATATGCTACTTTAATGCTTGCTTGGATGATAATATCTTTTATATCCATATATGATCATTCACTTTGCTTGGTGATGAGTGCATGCTTTTAATTTATATCATTTTGAGCGCTCCACCAAGATGTATGTGACATGGAAGATTAACTCATGATCCTAATCGATTGTGCATTTGCATTCCAAAGCAAATCTTACATAATGCACAAATTTAGGGGGAGCTCTTGCTTATCACATACTTCTCAAAGCGACGATGTATTTCAATCTTATTATCATTTGTCGAAGCTTTGATCTATATGTTGTCATCAATTACCAAAAAGGGGGAGATTGAAAGTGCAACTATCCCTGGGTGGTTTTGGTAATTACTAACAACATATAGCTCATTGAACTAATGCTATTTCAAGATAAATATTTCAGGAAAGTTCAATGATTGGCATGGCATGGATTAGGAATGTGGACCCCTCAAAATGCTAAGGATAAAAGATTGGCTCAAGCTCTAAAGCTCAAGACTCTAAATTTTCATTTTAGTGATCCAAGATCACATTGAGTCCATAGGAAAAGCCAATACTATTAAAAGGGGATGAGGTGTTGCTTAATGGGTTTCTTGCTCAAAATGCTTAGTGATATGCTCCGAAGCCCTCAACCACTTTCTCACATCCACATATGTCCCAAAACAAAAAGTCAAACTCGGCCCCACCGAAACCTTCTATCCAGCACCATCGAGTTCTCTTGACATAGCCATTGCCACAAACCCTAGTCACTTCGATCTCACCGATAGGGATCTCGGTCTCACCGAGATGGGATTGCAAACTCTCTGTTTCCCTTCATAACGTTTCGGTCCAACCGAGATGAGCGATGATACATCTCCAACGTATCTATAATTTTTTATTGTGCCATGCTATTATATTATCTGTTTTGGATGTTTAATGGGCTTTATTATACACTTTTATATTATTTTTGGGACTAACCTATTAACCGAAGGCCCAGTGCAAATTGCTGTTTTTTTGCCTATTTCAGTGTTTCACAGAAAAGGAATATCAAACGGAGTCCAAACGGAATGAAACCTTCGGGAGAGTTATTTTTGGAACAAACGTGATCCAGAGGACTTGGAGTGGACGTCAAGAAACAATCAAGGAGGCCACAAGGCAGGGAGGCGCGCCTGCCCCCCTGGGCACGCCCCCCACCCTCGTGGCCCCCTTGCAGCTCCACCGGCCTACTTCTTCCTCCTATATGTATACCCATATACCCTGAAAACAGCCAGGAGCATCACAAAACCCTATTTCCACCGCCGCAACCTTCTGTACCCGTGAGATCCCATCTTGGGGCCTTATCCGGCGCTCCGCTGGAGGGGGAATCGATCACGGAGGTCCTCTACATCAACACCATAGCCTCTCCAATGATGTGTGAGTAGTTTACCTCAGACCTTCGGGTCCATAGTTATTAGCTAGATGGCTTCTTCTCTCTCTTTGGATCTCAATACAAAGTTCTCCTCGATCTTCTTGGAGATCTATTCGATGTAACTCTTTTTTGCGGTGTGTTTATCGAGATCCAATGAATTGTGGGTTTATGATCAAGATTATCTATGAACAATATTTGAATCTCCTCTGAATTCTTATATGTATGATTGGTTATCTTTGCAAGTCTCTTTGAATTATCAGTTTGGTTTGGCCTACAAGATTGATCTTTCTTGCAATGGGAGAAGTGCTTAGCTTTGGGTTCAATCTTGTGTTGCTCGATCGCAGTGATAGAAGGGGAAACGACACGTATTGTATTGTTGCCATCGAGGATAAAAATATGGGGTTTATATCATATTGCTTGAGTTTATCCCTCTACATCATGTCATCTTGCCTAATGCGTTACTCTGTTTTTATGAACTTAATACTCTAGATGCATGCTGGATAGCGGTCGATGTGTGGAGTAATAGTAGTTGATGCAGAGTCGTTTCAGTCTACTTGTCGCGGACATGATGCCTATATACATGATCATGCCTAGACATTCTCATAACTATGCACTTTTCTATCAATTTCTCAACAGTAATTTGTTCACCCACCGTAATACTTATGCTATCTTGAGAGAAGCCACTAGTGAAACCTATGGCCCCCGGGTCTATTTCCCATCATATTAATTTTCCGTCAACTAGCTATTTTTGTCGCCGTTTATTTTGCAATCTTTACTTTTAATATTTATCATAAAAATACCAAAAATATTATCTTATCATCTCTATCAGATCTCACTTTTGCAAGTGGCCGTGAAGGGGTTGACAACCCCTTTATCGCGTTGGTTGCAAGGTTCTTATTTGTTTGTGTAGGTACGAGGGACTTGCGTGTGGCCTCCTACTGGATTGATACCTTGGTTCTCAAAAACTAAGGGAAATACTTACGCTACTTTGCTGCATCACCCTTTCCTCTTCAAGGGAAAACCAACACATGCTCGAGAGGTAGCAAGAAGGATTTCTGGCGCCGTTGCCAGGGAGTCTACTCACAAGTCAAGACATACCAAGTACCCATCACAAACTCTTATCCCTCGCATTACATTATTTGCCATTTGCCTCTCGTTTTCCTCTCCCCCACTTCACCCTTGCCATTTTATTCGCCCTCTCTTTCCGTTCGCCTCTTTTTCGCTTGCCTCTTGTTTGCTTGTGTGTTGGATTGCTTGTTTGTCACGATGGCTCAAGATAATACTAAATTATGTGAGTTTTCCAATACCAACAACAATGATTTTCTTAGCACCCCGATTGCTCCTATTACCGATGTTGAATCTTGTGAAATTGATGTTGCCTTGTTGAATCTTGTCATGAAAGATCAATTCGCCGGCCTTCCTAGTGAAATGCCGCTACCCATCTAAATAGCTTTGTTGATTTGTGTGATACGCAAAACAAGAAAGATGTGGATACTGATATTGTTAAATTGAAGCTATTTCCTTTTTCGCTTAGAGATCATGCTAAATTATGGTTTTCGTCTTTGCCTAAAAATAGTATTGATTCATGGAATAAGTGCAAAGATGCTTTTATCTCTAAGTATTTTCCTCCCGCTAAGATCATATCTCTAAGAAACGATATTATGAATTTTAAGCAACTTGATCATGAACATGTTGCACAAGCTTGGGAGAGGATGAAATTAATGATACGTAATTGCCCTACACATGGTTTGAATCTATGGATGATTGTACAAAAAATTTATGCCGAATTGAATTTTGCTTCTAGAAATCTTTTAGATTCGGCCTCGGGAGGCACTTTTATGGAAATCACTTTAGGAGAATCTACTAAACTCCTAGATAACATTATGGTTAATTACTCTCAATGGCACACTGAAAGATCTACTAGTAAAAAGGTGCATGCACTTGAAGAGATTAATGTTTTGAGTGGAAAGATGGATGAACTTATGAAATTGTTTGCTAATAAGAGTGTTTCTTCTGATCCCAATAATATGCCTTTGTCTACTTTGATTGAGAATAATAATAGATCTATGGATGTGAACTTTGTTGGTAGGAACAATTTTGGTAACAACACTTATAGAGGAAATTTTAATCCTAGGTCGTATCCTAGAAATTCCTCTAATAATTATGGTAATTCCTACAACAACTCTTATGGAAATTTTAATAAGATTCCCTCTGATTTTGAGACTAGTGTTAAAGAATTTATGATTTCTCAAAAGAATTTCAATGCTTTGCTTGAAGAAAAATTGCCTAAGATTGATGAGTTGGCTAGGAACGTGGATAGAATTTCTCTTGATGTTTATTCATTGAAACTTAGATCTATTCCACCTAAGCATGATATCAATGAGTCTCTCAAAGCTATGAGAATTTCCGTTGATGAGTGCAAAGAAAGAACAGCTAGGATGCATGCTAAAAAAGATTGCTTTGTGAAAGCGTGTTCTTCTAATTTCCATGATAATAAGGATGAAGATCTAAAAGTGATTGATGTGTCCCCTATTAAATGTTTGGTTTGCAATATGAATCTTGGTAACAATGGGACTAGAGATGAGTCAACTTTAGTTAAAAGGCGTCCCAATGATTCAGAGTTTTTAGATCTTGATGCAAAATTTTGTAAAACTGGGATTGGAGAGGTCAAAACTTTACATAGCAATGAACCCACTATTTTGGATTTCAAGGAATTAATTAGGACAATTGCTCTTTAATAGATTGTATTTCCTTGTTGCAATCCGTGCTAAATTCTCCGCATGATTATAGTCAAAATAAGGCTTTTACTAAACATATCGTTGTTGCTTTAATGCAATCCTATGAAGAAAAGCTTGAATTGGAAGTTTCTATCCCTAGAAAACTTTATGATGAGTGGGAACCTACTATTAAAATTAAGATTAAAGATCATGAATGTTATGCTTTGTGTGATTTGGGTGCTAGTGTTTCCACGATTCCAAAAACTTTGTGTTATATGTTAGGTTTCCGTGAATTTGATTATTGTTCTTTAAACTTGCACCTTGCGGATTCCACCATTAATAAACCTATGGGAATAATTAATGATTTTATTATTTTTTCAAATAGGAACTATGTGCCTGTACATTTCGTTGTTCTTGATATAGATTGCAATCTTTCATGTCCTATTATTCTTGGTAGACCTTTCCTTAGAACGATTGGTGAATTATTGATATGAAAGAAGGTAATATTAGATTCCAATTTCCGTTAAGGAAAGGCATGGAACAGTTTCCTAGAAAGAAAATAAAATTACCTTATGAATCTATCATGAGAGCCACTTATGGATTGCATGCCAAAGATGATAATACCTATATCTATCCTTGCCTTTATGCCTAGCTAGGGGCGTTATACGATAGCGCTTGTTGGGAGGCAATCCAAATTTATTTTTGTTTATTGCTTTTTGGTTATGTTTAGTAATAAATAATTCATATAGCCTCTGTTTAGATGTGGTTTTGTGTTTTAATTAGTGTTTTTGCCAAGTAGAACCTTTGGGAAGACTTGGGTGAAGTCTTTTTGATCTTGCTGTAAAAAACAGAAACTTTAGCACTCACGAGATTAGCTACAACTTTTTACTGGAGAGTGGTATTTAGTTGATTCTTTTTCAAGATGATTAATAGATAAATTCCTCATGTCCATAAATTTATTTCAGAATTTTTGGAGTTCCAGAAGTATACGTTTTATACAGATTACTACAGACTGTTCTGTTTTTGACAGATTCTGTTTTTCGTGTGTTGTTTGCTTATTTTGATGAATCTATGGCTAGTATCGGAGGTTATGAACCATAGAGAAGTTGTAATACAGTAGGTTTAACACCAATATAAATAAATAATGAGTTCATTACAGTACCTTGAGGTGGTGGTTTATTTTCTTATACTAACGGAGCTCATAAGATTTTCCGTTAAGTTTTGTGTTATGAAGTTTTCAAGTTTTGGGTAAAGATTTAATGGATTATGGAACAAGGAGTGGCAAGAGCCTAAGCTTGGGGATGCCCAAGGCACCCCAAGGTAAAATCCAAGGACAACCAAAAGCCTAAGCTTGGGGATGCCCCGGAAGGCATCCCCTCTTTTGTCTTCGTCCATCGGTAACTTTACTTGGAGCTATATTTTTATTCACCACATGATATGTGTTTTGCTTGCAGCGTCTTGTATGATTTGAGTCTTTACTTTTTGGTTCACCACAATCATCCTTTATGTACACACCTCTTGGGAAAGACACACATGAATCGGAATTTATTAGAATACTCTATGTGCTTCACTATATCTTTTGAGCTAAACAATTTTTCTCTAGTGCTTCACTGATATCTTTTAGAGCACGGTGGTGGTTTTATTTTATAGAAATTATTGATCTCTCATGATTCACTTATATTTTTGAGAGTATTTTAGAACAACATGGTAGTTTTCTTTGGCTATAAAATTAGTCCTAATATGATGAACATCCAAGATGGGTATAATAAAAACTATCATATAAAAGTGCATCGAATACTTTGAGAAGTTTGATTCTTTATGATTGTTTTGATATATGAAGATAGTGATATTAGAGTCATGCTAGTTGAGTAGTTGTGGATTTGAGAAATACTTGTTCTAAAGATTGTGATTCCCGTAGCATGCACGTATGGTGAACCGTTTTGTGATGAAGTCGGAGCATGATTTATCTATTGATTGTCTTCCTTATGAGTGGCAGTCGGGGACGAGCGATGGTCTTTTCCTACCAATCTATCCCCCTAAGAGCATGCGCGTAGTACTTCGTTTCGATAACTAATAGATTTTCGTAATAAGTATGTGATTTCTTTATGACTAATGTTGAGTCCATGGATTATACGCACTCTCACCCTTCCACCATTGCCAGCCTCTCTAATACCGCGCACCTTTCGCCGGTATCATACACCCACCATATACCTTCCTCAAAACAGCCACCATACCTACCTATTATGGCATTTCCATAGCCATTCTGAGATATATTACCATGCAACTTACCACCGTTCCGTTTGTTATGACACACTCCATCATTGTCATATTGCTTTGCATGATCATGTAGTTGACATCGTATTTGTGGCAAAGCCACCTTTATAATTCTTTCATACATGTCACTCTTGATTCATTGCATATCCCGGTACACCGCCAACGACTAATAAATTTCACAAAATCCTTTCTTTCTTTCTTAAAATCCAAATCGAAATGCCTCAACTTGATAAATTAACGACAGGAATAAAAAAACTCGTGATTGGTGTGGAGGGGAAGATCTGCTTATGAAATCGTTCAAGAAAGAGTCATCTCATTTCCTTACTTCTGCGTTCTTTTGAATTCATTCACTTCGACGGCTAGCGCTACGCTAGCTTTGCATGATTAGGGGAGGCATGCACATAGAGTCATATTTTGTTCCAAGTATTGAGTTGTAATTTTCAAGTTGTAAGTAAATAAAATTGTGATGATCATCATTATTAGAGCATTGTCCCAAGTGAGGAAAGGATGATGGAGACTATGATTCCCCCACAAGTCGGGATGAGACTCCGTACGAAAAAAAAGAGGCCATAAAAAAAGGAGAAGAAGGCCCAAATAAAAAATGAGAGAAAAAGAGAGAAGGGACAATGTTACTATCCTTTTTCCACACTTGTGCTTCAAAGTAGCACCATGATCTTCATGATAGAGAGTCTCCTATGTTGTCACTTTCATATACTAGTGGGAATTTTACATTATAGAACTTGGCTTGCATATTCCAATGATGGGCTTCCTCAAAATGCCCTAGGTCTTCGTGAGCAAGCAAGTTGGATGCACACCCACTTAGTTTATTTTGTTGAGCTTTCATACACTTATAGCTCTAGTGCATCCGTTGCATGGCAATCCCTACTCACTCACATTGATATCTATTGATGGGCATCTTCATAGCCCATTGATACGCCTAGTTGATCTAATACTATCTTCTCCTTTTTGTCTTCTCCAGAACCACCATTGTATTCCACATATAGTGATATATCCATGGCTCACGCTCATGTATTGCGTGAAGATTGAAAAAGTTTGAGAACATCAAAAGTATGAAACAATTGCTTGGCTTGTCATCGGGGTTGTGCATGATTAAATACTTTGTGTGATGAAGATAGAGCATAGCCAGAATATATGACTTTGTAGGGATAACTTTCTTTGGCCATGTTATTTCGAGAAGACATGATTGCTTTGTTAGTATGCTTGAAGTATTATTATTTTCATGTCAATATTAAACTTTTGTCTTGAATCTTTCGAATCTGAACATTCATGCCACAATAAAGAAAATTACATTGAAAGATATGCTAGGTAGCATTCCACATCAAAAATTCTGTTTTTATCAATTACCTACTCGAGGACCAGCAGGAATTAAGCTTGGGGATGCTTGATACGTCTCCAACGTATCTGTAATTGTTGATTGTTCCATGCTATTATATTATATGTTTTGGATGTTTAAAGGGCTTTATTGTGCACTTTTATATTATTTTTGGGACTAACCTATTAACCGAAGGCCCACTGCAAATTGATGTTTTTTGCCTATTTCAGTGTTTCGCAGAAAAGGAATATCAAACGGAGTCCAAACGGAATGAAACCTTCGGGAGAGTTATTTTTGGAACAAACTTGATCCATAGGACTTGGAGTGGACGTCAAGAAACAATCGAGGAGGCCACGAGGCAGGGAGGCACGCCTGCCACCCTAGGCGCGCCCCCACCCTCGTGGGCCCCTCGCAGCTCCACTGACCTACTTCTTCCTCCTATATATACCCATATACCCCGAAAACAGCCAGGAGCACCATGAAACCCTATTTCCACCGCCGCAACCTTCTGTACCCATGAGATCCCATCTTGGGGCCTTTTCCGGCGCTCCGCCGGAGGGGGAATCGATCATGGAGGGCTTCTACATCAACACCATAGCCTCTCCGATGATGTGTGAGTAGTTTACCTCAGACCTTCGGGTCCATAGTTATTAGCTAGATGGCTTCTTCTCTCTCTTTGGATCTCAATACAAAGTTCTCGTCGATCTTCTTGGAGATCTATTCGATGTAACTCTTTTTTGCGGTGTGTTTGTCGAGATCCGATGAATTGTGGGTTTATGATCAAGATTATCTATGAACAATATTTGAATCTCCTCTGAATTCTTTTATGTATGATTGGTTATCTTTGCAAGTCTCTTTGAATTATCAGTTTGGTTTGGCCTACTAGATTGATCTTTCTTGCAATGGGAGAAGTGCTTAGCTTTGGGTTCAATCTTGTGTTGCTCGATCGCAGTGACAGAAGGGGAAACGACACATATTGTATTGTTGCCATCAAGGATAAAAAGATGGGGTTTATATCATATTGCTTGAGTTTATCCCTCTATGTCATGTCATCTTGCCTAATGTGTGTTCTTATGAACTTAATACTCTATATGCATGTTGGATAGCGGTCGATGTGTGGAGTAATAGTAGTAGATGCAGAATCGTTTCGGTCTACTTGTCGCGGACGTGATGCCTATATACATGATCATGCCTAGATATTCTCATAACTATGCACTTTTCTGTCAATTGCTCGACAGTAATTTGTTCACCCACCGCAATACGTATGCTATCTTGAGAGAAGCCACTAGTGAAACCTATGGCCCCCGGGTCTATTTTCCATCATATTAATCTTCCGTCAACTAGCTATTTCTGTCACCGTTTATTTTGCAATCTTTACTTTTAATATTTATCATAAAAATATCAAAAATATTATCTTATCATCTCTATCAGATCTCACTTTTGCAAGTGGCCATGAAGGGATTGACAACCCCTTTTATCGCGTTGGTTGCAAGGTTCTTATTTGTTTGTGTAGGTACAAGGGACTTGCGTGTGGCCTCCTACTGGATTGATACCTTGGTTCTCAAAAACTAAGGGAAATACTTACGCTACTTTGCTGCATCACCCTTTCCTCTTCAAGGGAAAACCAACGCATGCTCAAGAGGTAGCAAGCAGTCGGTCCCACCGAGTTCGCAATGCAAACTCTCTGTTTGCCATTCGTAATGTTTTGGTCCAACCAAAATGAGAGAATCGGTCCCATCGAGTTTGCCTGACCATCTCTCTCGTTAGCTTATTACCAAAATCGGTCCCATCTAGTTTGTGTAGTTGGTCTCACTGAGATTACATTATGCCCTAACCCTAATGAAATCTGTCCCACCGAGTTGACATGTCGGTCCCACCGAAATACCTAACGGTCACATTATGAACTGAATCGGTCTGACCGAGTTTTCTGATACGGTCCCACTGAGTTTGGTAAATTGTGTGTAACGTTAGATTTTGTGTTGGGGCTATATATACCCCTCCACCCACTCTTCATTTGTGGATAGAGCCATCAGAACATGCCTACACTTCCATCATACATTTTCTGAGAGAGAACCACCTACACTTGTGTTGAGGTCAAGATATTCCATTCCAACCACATAAATCTTGATCTCAAGCCTTCCCCAAGTTGCTTTCCACTCAAATCATCTTTCCACCAAATCCAATCGTATGAGAAAGAGTTGAGTGTTGAGGAGACTATCATTTGAAGCACAAGAGAAAGGAGTTCATCATCAACACACCATCTATCACCTTTTGGAGAGTGGTGTCGCCTAGATTGGTTAGGTGTCACTTGGGAGCCTCCGTCAAGATTGTGGAGTTGAACCAAGGAGTTTGTACGGGCAAGGAGATCGCCTACTTCGTGAAGATCTACCCTAGTGAGGCAAGTCCTTCGTGGGCAATGGCCATGGTGGGATAGACAAGGTTGCTTCTTCGTGGACCCTTCATGGGTGGAGCCCTCCGTGGACTCGCGCAACTGTTACCCTTCGTGGGTTGAAGTCCCCATCAATGTGGATGTACGATAGCACCACCTATCGGAACCACGTATAAACAATCTCCGTGTCTACATTGCGTTTGCTCCCTCAAACTCCTCCCTTTACCTTCATGTGCAATTGTTTTTCATTCCGTTGCTATACTCTTAGACTTGCGTGTGTAGGTTGATTGCTTGACTTGTGCAAAGTTGCTAAAATCTGCCAAGACTTAAAATTGGGAAAAGGCTAGATTTTTATTTGGTCAAGTAGTCTAATCACCCCCCCCCCCTTAGACATACTTCTGATGCTAGCAAAACTCTAGACGGTGCTCAAAGAAATTATGCTACTACTGAAAAATAATTTCTAGCAGTTGTCTTTGCTTATGATAAGTTCAGACCTTATATTGTTGATTCCGAAGTTACTGTTCACACCAATCATGCTGCTATTAAATACCTTTTGGAAAAGAAAGATACTAAACCTACACTTATTAGATGGGTTCTCTTGCTGCAAGAATTTGATTTGCATATTACTGATATAAAGGGAGCTGAGAACCCCGTAGCAGACAACTTGTCTAGGTTAGAAAATGTTCTTGATGACCCACTACCTATTGATGATAGTTTTCCTGATGAGCAATTAGGTGTCATAAATGCTTCTCGTAGTGCTCCTTGGTATGTTGATTATGCTAATTACATTGTTGCTAAATTTATACCACCTAGCTTCACATACCAGCAAAAAGAAAAAGGTTTTCTATGATTTAAGACATTACTTTTGGGATGACCCAAACCTTTATAAAGGAGTATATGGTGTTATTAGACGTTGTGTACCTGAGCATGAACATGAACAGATCCGATGCAAGTGTCACTTTGAGGCCTATGGAGGACACCATGCTGGAGATAGAACTGCACACAAGGTATTGCAATCTGGTTTTTATTGGCCTACTCTCTTCAAAGATTCTCGTAAGTATGTCTTGTCTTGTGATGAATGCCAGAGAATTGGTAACATTAGTAGACGTCAAGTAATGCCTATGAATTATTCACTTGTTATTGAACCATTCGATGTTTGGGGCTTTGAATATATGGGACCTTTTCCATCCTCCAATGGGTATACACATATTCTGGTTGTTGTTGATTATTGTACTAAGTGGGTAGAAGCTATTCCAACTAGTAGTGTTGATCATAACACCTCCATTAAAATGCTTAAAAGAAGTTATTTTCCCGAGGTTTGGAGTCCCTAGATATTTAATGACTGATGGTGGTTCACACTTTATTCATGGTGCTTTCCATAAAGCTTGCTATGTATGATGTTAACCATAGAATTGCATCTCCTTATCATCCTCAGTCTAGTGGTCAAGTAGAATTGAGTATCTGCGAAATAAAGTTCATCTTGCAAAAGACTGTTTGTCGGGGTAAATGACCATGGGTAGCCTAGCCGGCTCCCCTTGGCGCTTCAGAAAAAATTACAAGCCAATCCGGCCTCCAAGAAACCAAGACGTGGGGCCGCCTCCCCCTGCCGACTGCCTCTCAGGCCGATTGTCGGAGGCGGCCCGGCCTTAACCCTCACGAAGAAAGCCGCGGGAGGGCCGGCTCCAAGAAGCCGGCCTCGAGAAGGCTGACTCCAAGAAGCCGGCTCCCACGGCGCGGTCAAGATCGTACCCTCGAGGCCCGCAACCACATAACGGCGATGGGACGGGGCGTGGCTACAGTGAAGCCTGCCACCCCCAAAACCCGGAGCACGCCTGGCACAGTGCGGCGTACGGGGTAGCCATGTCCCGTCCGGTGCGGCACTATTTCCATGATGACTATGGCGCCATCCACGGCGGGCTGTCAGCGCAACCCACGGGCGGTGGGCCCCTTTGGGTAGAGAGACACCCGAAGGCGGCCATGCCTCCCCCAGTCGGCCCAAGACGTGGTCGGCTTTCCGAAAGCCGGCTTGCTCCTTCCCTCGAAGGAGGCGCCCCATTAAGGAGACAAGACGACGTGCCGCTACAGTGATCGCCCGCCAGGCGGCGGCACTGTAGCCACGCTTACCTCGACAAAGCCCTCATCATCAGGATTGAGGCAACAGTAACCAGCCACCGTGTCGGGACCCCGATCCTAAGTCACACCGATCTAGCATGTAACACATCATATCACTTTGCGGCCTCACGCACGGTATTCCCACGGGTGCCACCTTACCTGGCCCGGGACCGTTTGCGCCTTTTGGCTCACGTATATGATAGTGTCGCTAGCATCCATATGACAAAGAACCCGGGCCGACATGGCTAGTCGTGAACCCAAGGCGGCACTAACTCATGAGGACAGGCATACATGAATCACATCGAGCATGTCGGTCAACAACGTATATATCCGGGCTGTAGCACTGGGCTAACAGGACTCCGGTAACCCGGGCTGTAGCAGGCTAGGCAGGACTCCGGATAACACCGCGTGACATTTCCCCGAAGGGACAGACACAGGAACGACGTGAAACACATGCCGGCCAGTCAAGTGTCCTGAGCAGTAGTGCTGGGCTAGCAGGACTCCGGTGAACCGGGCTGTAGCGGACTACTATCGCTCAGAAGCACTAGACTACATTTCCCCATATGATAGGCTGCCAAGGATAAACAACTAGATAGTCGGATCCCACACATACCAAGCATTTCAATCATACACACAATATGCTCGATATGTGTAAGTACAACATGGCATCACAACAAGACTCTACGACTCAAGTATTTATTCATTAGGCTCCGAGGAGCCAGATATTACAAACATGGGTCTCATGACCCAACAATCAGAGCATACAAGTCAAACACATGCGGAAGCTTAAAATGTCTGAGTACAGACATCTACAAATGAAAAAGGCTGAGAAGCCTGACTATCTACCAGATCCTGCCGAGGGCACAAGATCGTAGCTGAGGTAACAAGCTAAACGTCGAAGTCCAAGCGGTACTACTAGCGAGACTGAAGTCTCTCTGCAAAAACATAAAATAGGCAAACGTGAGTACAATTGTACTCAGCAAGACTTACATCAGAACTAGCTACATATGCATCAGTATCAAAAGGGGGTGGTGGAGTTTAACTGCAGCAAGCCAGCTTTGACCCGGTGTCTATCCTGAACTACGACTGCAAGTAACTCTTTAAGGTGGCGCACACGAGTCCACATATTCACCATATCAATACACCACTATGGATCCGCTCCCGTCCCCCTACGAGAACGCCATCCATAGCACTCACGCTTATCTTGCGCATTTTAGAGTATCCACTTTCACTTGTCTATGAACTATGCAAGGGGTCCAAGTTTCCATATCCGAGGAATCCGGCTATTCGAATAGATGATGTTAACCCTGCAGGGGTGTACTTCTTCACACACGCTCTCGCCACTTACCGCCCTGTACACGTCATGTACCTCGGCAACCTTCAAGCGGAAGCCGGGCGAGGGTGTCGGCCACAGCCTACCTAAACACTCAAGTCTCTAGTCCAGGTTTATCGCCTATTCGGGTTCCATCCATGAGGAGATCCGGCCGGAGTTTCGCTCACAGCCCCAAACGATGTGTACAGGGTTCCCGGAACACCAAACGGGCGCCCGGTACACCGTGCCACGTGCCAACCGCAACACAGCCCACCCCTACGGTCAGCACTGCGTGCGGCCCCCAGCATACTACAAACACCAGAAACTACTTGCAACTCCTGGACAGAGGACAAGGGTGATCAAGAAGCCGAGAGAGTCAATTAAGGATCCCAATGTGTGGTAGTAACTGTTCATGGATCACAAACATAGAACTCAGTTCCTGAGGACGGCTGCAATGAGACAACCCACCATGTACTCCTACATGGCCTCTCACCGCTACCTTTACCAAATCGTGTTCACACACTTAGTTCACACCCAATAGGACATGTTCATCACCATTCCAATTCATTCCCGATGAATCAGACCCGACTCAACTCTAAGCAGTAGCAGGCATGACAAACAAGCATGAATGAGTAGGCACAACATGGGCTCAAACAACTCCTACTCATGCTAGTGGGTTTCATCTATTTACTGTGGAATGACAGGTCATGCAGAGGATAAAGGGGTTCAGCTACCGCAGCATGTAACAGTTGAATCGTTGTTGTCCTAATGCAGTAAAAGAGAGCAGGAGCGAGAGAGTGGGATTGTATCGGAATGAACAAGGTGGTTTTGCTTGCCTGGCACTTCTGAAGATAACATTGAGTCTTCATCAGTGTCAACGATCTCATCGTTGGAACATACGTCTACCGAGGGGGAACAACCACCGGCAACTGAGGAGGAAACACAATCAATGCAATGCACAATATGATGCATGATCATGACATGGCAATATGTTGTGGTTGAGCTAATGCAACTAGCAACATGTTAAATGGAGTGGGTTTGAACCTTAGGTTCAAATTCAAACTCCATATGTGAGAGTTTAAATGCCATTTATGCAAATTGCCTTAAACAGCAACTTTAAGTTGTTCAAACATGCATGAAAATGGTACAGATGGATTCCTTGAATTTTTCTGATAATTTTTCATATATAAATTATTTCATTTGGAGCTACGGTTGAATTTCTATGATTTTTAGAAGTTTTAGGCATTTTCTGGATTTTCTGAATTATTTTAAATCCAAAAAATCATTTACTGTGTCAGCATTGCGTCATGCTGACGTCATCTGGTCAACAGACGCGGTCCAGGTCAACCCTGACCAGTGGGGTCCAGGTCAACGTTGACGTGGCCGGTCAAACTGACACGTGGGGCCGGCTGGGTTTAACTAACTTTAAACAGAAAATTAAAACTAACCTAACTGGCTCGGGGCCCACATGGCAGTGGCCCTAGGGGTGTTTAGCAGGGTCATTACTGCTAACTAAACCGGCGCCACGTCAGCGCGCCGGAGTTTGGCCGGCGGCGACCTCAAACCGCGGCGGAGGATCGCCGGAAACATGCTAGGGGCTGCGGTTTGTCGCTCGGGAGGCACCGGGCATGAGCTCTTGCTCTCGCGCATCTGATGGACCAGACAGGAGGTCACAGGGAGGCCGGAATCTCGCCGGCGACGAGGTTCAGCGGCGACAGAGTCACGGCGTTGTGCGGGACGAGTCTACGGTGCACCATTTGCACCACTGGGCAGTGCTACGGACTCCTGCGAGCTCAACTAGCACGGCTGCAAGCTCAAAAGCCGGCGGAGGCGGCTGTGGCCACGACAACGACCTGGCAGGGCGGCGGCGAGCTTCGGGCACGACGGCGCTAGTGCTAGAAGACGTGCGGGGCAACGGGGATAGGGGCGAAACGAAGAGGGGCTCACCCCGTGTAGTTTGGAGACGTCAGCGAGCTCGGGGGAGGCCGGACGGCGACCAATCGACATCGGCGATCCCGGGTGGCGGAGGAGGAAGATGGTGATGTTGCCGGCGATGCAGGGCGTCCGGGATCGCGTGGCTCGGTCGTGAAGATGAGGGGGACGATGGCGGAGCTTCTTGGCGCGTCGGGGAGGTCGGTGGCCGCGGCAGAGCACGGCGGCGTCCTCTGGTGCGCTCGGGAAGAGAGGGGGAGGAAGCCAGAGGAGGGGAGGAGCTGCAGCGAGTGGGGAGAGGCACGGGAGAGGATCCAGGGGTCGCGGCGTCTCCGTGGCGCGGTTAGGAGGCCGGGGAGGCTGCCACCGCGAAGCAGGAGGTGGCGTGCGGTGGCCGTGCGCGTCGGCCACGCGCCCATCCTCCTGGCAAGGTGGAAGATGACAGGGGGAGGGGCCAGCTGGGCCGGCCAGGTGGCTGGGCCAGCCACTTGGGCTGCCAGGTGAGTTGGCCCAGGTAAGTATCTCTCTCCTCTTTTATTTATATTTTCTATTACTTCTGCAGCTTTAGGGCTTTATTAAAAATACCAGGGCAAAACCAAAAATCATGAAACTAATCATGGCTACTGTTTAGAATATATCAAACAGCAAACATTTTAGTTTATGACTATTTGGGCAATTTAAATATTTTATAGTATTAAAGTGCCCAAATTCAAATAGAATATGATTTAATTCAGGGCCCAAATGGTCATGGAAAAATGTGCATCACCTCTGGTTACTGTTTACAGTGTTTTCCATAAATGAAGAACATTTTTTGAAAGCCATTAGGATTTACTTAAAAATATTTTAGTTGACCCTAGTTGGATTCCTTTGATGCTAGGGCTTGGACAATCCCCATTTCCAATTAATTTGAATTTAACATGATGCATGGATGCTCACAGATGCAACTAACCACTAGAAATTCTAGGGCTGTGACAACTCACCCCCACTAAACAAGAATCTCGGCCCGAGATTCAAGACGTGAGGTAAGAAGACAGAGGGGTCGCAAGCTATCACAATCTTCTCGATCCAACTGTCCTTCTCGAAGAAGTAGCTTTATTGGATCATATTGATCTTGACGTCCTCGCTTTGAGATCTTCATCCAACACGATGGCGACAGAAGGAAACTCTATAGGAAACGATCTCCTCGAAGGTCGAGCATTCAAGATCAACTCGTGGAATGAGATGTAGAATCATCCCTTGAGCTGAGACGTAAAACACACATCCGAGATGATGGAATAACAACGACGGGGTTTGATTTGATGGGCAACAATTCCACGCTTAGAAAGATGGTGGATGTTGTTAAGGTGGCGAAGAGATAATTGCCATGATTCCATAACGGGGCACCTCAGGGAAGGTGACTCGAAGAACTATTCCCTTAAGTGGCAAAAAGAATTACTTTTGATCTATAGATCATTGAAATTCTTCATACCAGCTTAAGGCAATTTACAATTGATCGATTGAAAGAGCTCGAAGAAATGACATACTCGGACTAGGATGGATGATGTGGAGTACCTTGTTGAAGACAACGCAATGGATGATTCTGCGTGTGCGTGCTCTCAAGAACTTGAGCATTTCCATATTCATCAAGGTTCTACCAACATCCGTGTCAAGGGTCATGGCAACACAACATACTACCATGATGAATAGTGATGGACGATGCAGATGCAAAGAAAGATAACACCTTCTCAGATTTCACCTTAGCGAGGCCAAGGGAACGAAATCTGGATGATCGACCGAGAGACATTTAGCACTCCGCTTCTAATGTTCTCCTTGATGTACTAGGTACCACGATCAATGCTTAAAATCATCAACATGGCCATCAAGTAAAGGTCGGACTTCGGGAGCACAAAAATCCATAAGGAACAACTATTAGAATAAATTCTACGAGATCCTTATGGGGAAGTGGCCATCTTTCTCAATCAAGATACTACAATAATAACCCTTCCGGTTGGGTGTGTTGGCCACAACATCCACTTTACCGGGTATAGAGAGGCCAATATTATAGTCCTTGAGAACGTTCCAACCATCATATCCGCCTGAGATTCAGATCTGGTTGATGTCAGGATATTCCAGACTCATCAAGTCTAGAAAGAAAATGAAAGTTTGCAACACAAATCGACGAGATGACGTTGCGAGATTCTCGGGAAAATGAACTACGATAGCAAGCTCCAAAACATGAGCGGGTTTTTGCTACACACATGTGAACACACTGTCCTAGACAAGCGTGACCACGTGGCAGTCTTATAATAAAACACTAACGAGTTCTGGTTGGGAACCATCATTGAGGATAACAAAGTCTTTACGCAAGTCCATGGATTAGATCCCAAGCATAGACTTCTTTTCCTTGAACAAATCAATCAGTGGCTTGTTGTGCTAGGGATTACACATGGAGTGGAGGTAATTAATCTACCAAACCATAGAATACTTCGCACGAATGCATGACTGACTTGGGATGATTCCAGAGGAGACAAAACAAACTTTCTCGGATTCACGGCGGCAACTTTCTCCATATGCACGTGAATCAGAGGTAGTCACTTCTCTCATCCAAACATATACCTCATGAGCGGAACATGAAGGCATTGCTTACAAAGTTTCCAACACTAGGTTGATGTTCAACATGACTCATGGGGGAGACAAAATGTTGCTGATGGGCTCAACAACAGCTCATCGGAATTACCATATCACTGGACTTCCACCATCATGTGAACACGGTGATAGCATTGGTCAGACCAAATGATATAATGGTGTATGCTCGAGGGATCAACCACGGGTAAGACAACATTACGAACATCGTTGGTACTGATTTGACTTGATGATAGCCCATACTCAAATCAAAGATTGGGTAAGACAATAGGTTCAACAACTGACCACAAGGATCAATCGAGGAAGATATCATCTTTCTTCAACACACACACACAAGATATCACTTAACATGAACTAAGTCGGATAAGCTTTTATCTTCCAACTCTCCAAGTTGTTGTTTGGCTTAACCAACTAGCTCAGGGGTATCCAACACAGATTCTTGGAGAAGGGGTGGTTTATAGGAAAAAACCAACTTGATCACGAACTCAACATAGCGGTCAGGTGACAACCTGGTGATACTTCCGAGAAGATATTCGGAACATTACGAGCCACCGATATGATACTAAGCTCGAGATCAATCTTGCTTTTCAGGGCAAGACGATATGATCAAAAGAGCAAGGGTTTGGCGAAATCTCAACTCGTTGATCGAAGAGTGCACCAGGAATAAGGACTAGGTAGCACGATTAATCTTAGGATGATTGAGTTGAGTAACCAACACGCTAAGAATGAGTTTATTGTCCTTTAACTACCAAGCAACACAGTTGCTAGGAGTATTGATTTCACACAACACGATTCACTTGTCGGCATTCCGGTTACAATAACACGAAACCGAGGAATGAATAATGATGGTGATAAGTATTACTGCGTCAAGAATTCATAAGAGGTGGTGCAATTCTCATGACACTCATGACATAAAGATGGTAACACTCCAAGGTAGAGCAGAGCAGAAGCTGGATTGGCATTTTGATCTGCGGGATACAATTGCTTTAACCCAATCCGAGATATGGATGAGGTACTGGAGTTTGTTTCTCCTAGTCATTCCGGAATAAGAATGGCTTGACGGACCACAAGAATAGTAGGCATCGATGAACACGAATGCACAACTATTCCTGACTATGAATTGATAGACTAGGGTCGGAATATAACTAAAGGGGGGGCAACTCAAAGAACATATAACTTTCTGAGTTGTGGATTCATGGGTTAGTATGTCGAACGAGTTCAACATATTTCTTCCGGATAACCCATGCAGAAAGGGAGAACTGGCAGAACCACAATATAAGTGGAGTACTCCTCAAGAGCACCATGGTTGTGATCTTTTGATTCAAAACGAATTTCTGCCAAGGATGGTTCATGGCATTTGGAAGAAGGAAATACCACGGACCTCGAGGACTAACGCAAAGGTTACTAATATCCTAAAGGAACGAGCAACACTATCAACATGAAGTAAGTAGGGTGAATCTCGGGTTCAGAAACCCAGGAGTAGAATCCCTACTACTAAATGGCATCACGGAATGCTTTCGAGAATGGTGGCCAGAATCATCACACCGGGAACACATAGCATTGCTAGATTACTAGGTGACTCCCTAAAACACCTAGGGTCATATAAATAGCTCCAACATACATGTCGAGGCAATGGAGTACCTCAACAGACCGATTAGTGTGCTTATTCTGACCAAAAGGATATCGGGAATGGAGAGAAAGGATTTGCAAATGCATCAGACTATTTAGAGACCTGGGATGACTCAGACAGCATAACGGCTGTAAATGCTCAACAATGATTTGAGACAACCTGCAAAAATGGTGGCATAGCCACTCAACATCACAATATCAACATTCTGAGGCCAGTTATGAACATACGGAAGTAGTAGGAACTGAACTGAGGCTTGAACTCAACAATCCTAGGCAACTACGGTTTAGTAACACCTCATCCTGAGAGACAGAAGAGAGGCCTAGTTCTTAATCCCCGTAGAAAAGAAGAGGTTGACTCAGATCAGAAGGCCATGAGGTATAAGGAGTAAAAAGAGCCTTACGTTCCCTTCCACAATCAATTCCCTTACATAACTAAAGCATTTCTAGACACAACTTCGACCAGTTTGGCTTGGTAATCCTACAGGCAGTCAGGCTCTGATACCAACGCTGTCGGGACCCCGATCCTAAGTCACACCGATCTAGCATGTAACACATCATATCACTTTGCGGCCTCACGCCCGGTATTCCCACGGGTGCCACCTTACCTGGCCCGGGACCGTTTGCGCCTTTTGGCTCACGTATATGATAGTGTCGCTAGCATCCATATGACAAAGAACCCGGGCCGACATGGCTAGTCGTGAACCCAAGGCGGCACTAACTCATGAGGACAGGCATACATGAATCACATCGAGCATGTCGGCCAACAACGTATATATCCGGGCTGTAGCACTGGGCTAACAGGACTCCGGTAACCCGGGCTGTAGCAGGCTAGGCAGGACTTCGGATAACACCGCGTGACATTTCCCCGAAGGGACAGACACAGGAACGACGTGAAACACATGCCGGCCAGTCAAGTGTCCTGAGCAGTAGTGCTGGGCTAGCAGGACTCCGGTGAACCGGGCTGTAGCGGACTACTATCGCTCAGAAGCACTAGACTACATTTCCCCATATGATAGGCTGCCAAGGATAAACAACTAGATAGTCGGATCCCACACATACCAAGCATTTCAATCATACACACAATATGCTCGATATGTGTAAGTACAACATGGCATCACAACAAGACTCTACGACTCAAGTATTTATTCATTAGGCTCCGAGGAGCCAGATATTACAAACATGGGTCTCATGACCCAACAATCAGAGCATACAAGTCAAACACATGCGGAAGCTTAACATGTCTGAGTACAGACATCTACAAATGAAAAAGGCTGAGAAGCCTGACTATCTACCAGATCCTGCCGAGGGCACAAGATCGTAGCTGAGGTAACAAGCTAAACGTCGAAGTCCAAGCGGTACTACTAGCAAGACTGAAGTCTCTCTGCAAAAACATAAAATAGGCAAACGTGAGTACAATTGTACTCAGCAAGACTTACATCAGAACTAGCTACATATGCATCAGTATCAAAAGGGGGTGGTGGAGTTTAACTGCAGCAAGCCAGCTTTGACCCGGTGTCTATCCTGAACTACGACTGCAAGTAACTCTTTAAGGTGGCGCACACGAGTCCACATATTCACCATATCAATACACCACTATGGATCCGCTCCCGTCCCCCTACGAGAACGCCACATATCACTTTGCGGCCTCACGCACGGTATTCCCACGGGTGCCACCTTACCTGGCCCGGGACCGTTTGCGCCTTTTGGCTCACGTATATGATAGTGTCGCTAGCATCCATATGACAAAGAACCCGGGCCGACATGGCTAGTCGTGAACCCAAGGCGGCACTAACTCATGAGGACAGGCATACATGAATCACATCGAGCATGTCGGTCAACAACGTATATATCCGGGCTGTAGCACTGGGCTAACAGGACTCCGGTAACCCGGGCTGTAGCTGGCTAGGCAGGACTCCGGATAACACCGCGTGACATTTCCCCGAAGGGACAGACACAGGAACGACGTGAAACACATGCCGGCCAGTCAAGTGTCCTGAGCAGTAGTGCTGGGCTAGCAGGACTCCGGTGAACCGGGCTGTAGCGGACTACTATCGCTCAGAAGCACTAGACTACATTTCCCCATATGATAGGCTGCCAAGGATAAACAACTAGATAGTCGGATCCCACACATACCAAGCATTTCAATCATACACACAATATGCTCGATATGTGTAAGTACAACATGGCATCACAACAAGACTCTACGACTCAAGTATTTATTCATTAGGCTCCGAGGAGCCAGATATTACAAACATGGGTCTCATGACCCAACAATCAGAGCATACA
This sequence comes from Aegilops umbellulata, assembly GCA_032464435.1. NCBI lineage: Eukaryota > Viridiplantae > Streptophyta > Magnoliopsida > Poales > Poaceae > Aegilops > Aegilops umbellulata. Next base: position 217,127,291 of record CP136060.1, read on the forward strand.
AGTCAAACACATGCGGAAGCTTAACATGTCTGAGTACAGACATCTACAAATGAAAAAGGCTGAGAAGCCTGACTATCTACCAGATCCTGCCGAGGGCACAAGATCGTAGCTGAGGTAACAAGCTAAACGTCGAAGTCCAAGCGGTACTACTAGCGAGACTGAAGTCTCTCTGCAAAAACATAAAATAGGCAAACGTGAGTACAATTGTACTCAGCAAGACTTACATCAGAACTAGCTACATATGCATCAGTATCAAAAGGGGGTGGTGGAGTTTAACTGCAGCAAGCCAGCTTTGACCCGGTGTCTATCCTGAACTACGACTACAAGTAACTCTTTAAGGTGGCGCACACGAGTCCACATATTCACCATATCAATACACCACTATGGATCCGCTCCCGTCCCCCTACGAGAACGCCATCCATAGCACTCACGCTTATCTTGCGCATTTTAGAGTATCCACTTTCACTTGTCTATGAACTATGCAAGGGGTCCAAGTTTCCATATCCGAGGAATCCGGCTATTCGAATAGATGATGTTAACCCTGCAGGGGTGTACTTCTTCACACACGCTCTCGCCACTTACCGCCCTATACACGTCATGTACCTCGGCAACCTTCAAGCGGAAGCCGGGCGAGGGTGTCGGCCACAGCCTACCTAAACACTCAAGTCTCTAGTCCAGGTTTATCGCCTATTCGGGTTCCATCCATGAGGAGATCCGGCCGGAGTTTCGCTCACAGCCCCAAACGATGTGTACAGGGTTCCCGGAACACCAAACGGGCGCCCGGTACACCATGCCACGTGCCTACCGCAACACAGCCCACCCCTACGGTCAGCACTGCGTGCGGCCCCCAGCATACTACAAACACCAGAAACTACTTGCAACTCCTGGACAGAGGACAAGGGTGATCAAGAAGCCGAGAGAGTCAATTAAGGATCCCAATGTGTGGTAGTAACTGTTCATGGATCACAAACATAGAACTCAGTTCCTGAGGACGGCTGCAATGAGACAACCCACCATGTACTCCTACATGGCCTCTCACCGCTACCTTTACCAAATCGTGTTCACACACTTAGTTCACACCCAATAGGACATGTTCATCACCATTCCAATTCATTCCCGATGAATCAGACCCGACTCAACTCTAAGCAGTAGCAGGCATGACAAACAAGCATGAATGAGTAGGCACAACATGGGCTCAAACAACTCCTACTCATGCTAGTGGGTTTCATCTATTTACTGTGGAATGACAGGTCATGCAGAGGATAAAGGGGTTCAGCTACCGCAGCATGTAACAGTTGAATCGTTGTTGTCCTAATGCAGTAAAAGAGAGCAGGAGTGAGAGAGTGGGATTGTATCGGAATGAACAAGGTGGTTTTGCTTGCCTGGCACTTCTGAAGATAACATTGAGTCTTCATCAGTGTCAACGATCTCATCGTTGGAACATACGTCTACCGAGGGGGAACAACCACCGGCAACTGAGGAGGAAACACAATCAATGCAATGCACAATATGATGCATGATCATGACATGGCAATATGTTGTGGTTGAGCTAATGCAACTAGCAACATGTTAAATGGAGTGGGTTTGAACCTTAGGTTCAAATTCAAACTCCATATGTGAGAGTTTAAATGCCATTTATGCAAATTGCCTTAAACAGCAACTTTAAGTTGTTCAAACATGCATGAAAATGGTACAGATGGATTCCTTGAATTTTTCTGATAATTTTTCATATATAAATTATTTCATTTGGAGCTACGGTTGAATTTCTATGATTTTTAGAAGTTTTAGGCATTTTCTGGATTTTCTGAATTATTTTAAATCCAAAAAATCATTTACTGTGTCAGCATTGCGTCATGCTGACGTCATCTGGTCAACAGACGCGGTCCAGGTCAACCCTGACCAGTGGGGTCCAGGTCAACGTTGACGTGGCCGGTCAAACTGACACGTGGGGCCGGCTGGGTTTAACTAACTTTAAACAGAAAATTAAAACTAACCTAACTGGCTCGGGGCCCACATGGCAGTGGCCCTAGGGGTGTTTAGCAGGGTCATTACTGCTAACTAAACCGGCGCCACGTCAGCGCGCCGGAGTTTGGCCGGCGGCGACCTCAAACCGCGGCGGAGGATCGCCGGAAACATGCTAGGGGCTGCGGTTTGTCGCTCGGGAGGCACCGGGCATGAGCTCTTGCTCTCGCGCATCTGATGGACCAGACAGGAGGTCACAGGGAGGCCGGAATCTCGCCGGCGACGAGGTTCAGTGGCGACAGAGTCACGGCGTTGTGCGGGACGAGTCTACGGTGCACCATTTGCACCACTGGGCAGTGCTACGGACTCCTGCGAGCTCAACTAGCACGGCTGCAAGCTCAAAAGCGGGCGGAGGCGGCTGTGGCCACGACAACGACCTGGCAGGGCGGCGGCGAGCTTCGGGCACGACGGCGCTAGTGCTAGAAGACGTGCGGGGCAACGGGGATAGGGGCGAAACAAAGAGGGGCTCACCCCGTGTAGTTTGGAGACGTCAGCGAGCTCGGGGGAGGCCGGACGGCGACCAATCGACATCGGCGATCCCGGGTGGCGGAGGAGGAAGATGGTGATGTTGCCGGCGATGCAGGGCGTCCGGGCTCGCGTGGCTCGGTCGTGAAGATGAGGGGGACGATGGCGGAGCTTCTTGGCGCGTCGGGGAGGTCGGTGGCCGCGGCAGAGCACGGCGGCGTCCTCTGGTGCGCTCGGGAAGAGAGGGGGAGGAAGCCAGAGGAGGGGAGGAGCTGCAGCGAGTGGGGGAGAGGCACGGGAGAGGAGCCAGGGGTCGCGGCGTCTCCGTGGCGCGGTTAGGAGGCCGGGGAGGCTGCCACCGCGAAGCAGGAGGTGGCGTGCGGTGGCCGTGCGCGTCGGCCACGCGCCCATCCTCCTGGCAAGGTGGAAGATGACAGGGGGAGGGGCCAGCTGGGCCGGCCAGGTGGCTGGGCCAGCCACTTGGGCTGCCAGGTGAGTTGGCCCAGGTAAGTATCTCTCTCCTCTTTTATTTATATTTTCTATTACTTCTGCAGCTTTAGGGCTTTATTAAAAATACCAGGGCAAAACCAAAAATCATGAAACTAATCATGGCTACTGTTTAGAATATATCAAACAGCAAACATTTTAGTTTATGACTATTTGGGCAATTTAAATATTTTATAGTATTAAAGTGCCCAAATTCAAATAGAATATGATTTAATTCAGGGCCCAAATGGTCATGGAAAAATGTGCATCACCTCTGGTTACTGTTTACAGTGTTTTCCATAAATGAAGAACATTTTTTGAAAGCCATTAGGATTTACTGAAAAATATTTTAGTTGACCCTAGTTGGATTCCTTTGATGCTAGGGCTTGGACAATCCCCATTTCCAATTAATTTGAATTTAACATGATGCATGGATGCTCACAGATGCAACTAACCACTAGAAATTCTAGGGCTGTGACACACCGGCAGAGCCCTAGGCCGTAGGGCTTGCCTGTCGACCAAGATGCCGGCAGCCGGCGGGGCCCACCAGCCGGCGGGCCCTAGCAGCCGGCGCGGAAGCCGGCGAGCGTAGACGCTGACGGCTGGGACCCGCTCCCAACCGGATTACCATTGTACCCCCGGCGGGTAGGCCTATATAAACCCCCCGGGGCACCCATGCAAAGGGTTGATCTCATCTAGGTTACCACACGCATAGAGGGAAGAATAGATCTAGCCTTGCCCTTCTTCTTCCTCTCGCCAAACAGCTCGAGGAGCACCTTGTAGTTGCTTGTTCATCGAGTGATCCTGCGGAGACCCCGCAGAGCAGCAGTAGGGGTGTTATCTCCACGGAGAGCCCCGAAGCTGGGTAAGATTCGCCGGCGTGCATGTCTTCGCCTTATCCCGCCTCCAGGCACCGGCAACGTCTTACTGGCTCCCACACAGATAAGCCACCCGTTGGCATATGTCGCACCAACCACCCGACATTTGGCGCCCACCGTGGGGCCAGGTGCACCGTCGTCCGGAGACCTGTTCTGGACGGGAACCTTCTTCCTCCCCAGCGAGCGTAGCCAGCCCGGCACACCCGATGGCGCTTGCCACGACGCGCTGCAAGGCGTCACCAACGCTTGCGCAGCAAGCGACCTCGCCGATCCACTTGGCGAGGCCCTCATCTCCGACGAGCCCGCTTCCGACGCGGGCACCGACCGCCTCGTCGACCTCCTCGGCCAGCTCCACGTCTCCGGCGAGCCTGCCATGGACAAGGAGTCCGTTGGCTCCACCGATCCGATGCATGTCGACTCCGACACTGCCTCGCCCGACGCCTTCCCCACCAACGTCGTGATCTACGATGACCCGCTTCCCCGAGCCGATGGCTGTGACATTGCCACCGTCGAGGTGATGGTCATCGGCCATGGCGGCGCTTCTGGCGAGAACGCCCACGACGCCTCGCAAGCAGCGATCCACGATATGTCTGTCCCCCTCCCGGCCGACGCCGACGCCGAAGCACTGGAGGCTCGCCGCCTCGCCCTCCTCGCGGAGGGCCGGAGGCTAGCTTCCGTGAGACGCCTCACCGAGGCCCACCAGCGCGAAGTCGACCGCGCCGCCTTCGGCACACCACCTCCTGGCGGGCCAAGCCGAGTCGGCGTCGTCAGACAGCGCAGCGCCGTCATCGCCGACTTGCTTGGAGTCGACCGCCCAGTCTATGCCACCCCAGTCGAGAACCTGCGCGCCGCCCAGGCGGCCGTAGATGAGCTGGATGGACTGGGGGCCGAAGAGCTCCCCTACATGACCAGACGCATCCAGCAGCTAATCGATGCAGCCGCGCAGCGGCACGAAGCCGACGTCCGCGAGGAAAGCCTCGGCGTGACGTCCCGGACACCGACTGCGGGTAGAACCCGCGCGCGACATGAGAAAGAGCCGGCTGCCAGCCGAAGCCGAACCCGGATCTCCATCGAGCGAGACGCAGAAGGCCACCCTCGAGCCGTGGAGCGGCGGGGCAACCCGCCTCCGCCTCCGCCTCGTGGGGAGAGGTATCCCACCCCACCGCCTGTCATGCATCCGACTCTCAGCGGCCGACTAGGTCGCCGCGAAGGAGTCGGCGAGAACGACGCCCGCCACCGGATCAACCGCCTAGCGCGATCCCTGGCGCTAGAAGAAGAAGATGATGTCGGCCCGCCTTGCTTCGGCCCCCGCATCCGCGACGAGCCCTTCCCCAAAGGGTTCTCGCTCCCAAGAGACACGCCCAAGTACAACGGCTCCGTGAAGCCGGAAGATTGGTTGATCGAATACTCCACCGCAGTGCGCATCACGAATGGCAATAGGCGCGTTGCCGTGAAGTACGTGCCCCTCATGCTCCAAGGCACAGTGCAGACCTGGCTCAACAGCCTCAAGCCATACAGCGTCAACAGCTGGCTAGACTTCACAGAAGCCTTCATCCGCAATTTCACCAGCACCTACAAGCGGGCTCCCAAGCCCAGACAACTCTCCTTGTGCGTACAAGGCCCCGCCGAGTCCACTCGCGACTACCTCACGTGCTGGCCCGAGCTCCACAACTCTTGCGAAGGAGTGCACGAGGTGCAAGCCATCGAATACTTCACAGTCGGGTGCCAAGAGGGCACCCTCCTCAAGCACAAGCTTCTCTGCGATGAGCCGACTACCCTCGACGAGCTTCTGGTCATAGCGGACAAGTACGCCACCGCCGACTCCTCAATGAAGTCTGAGCTCCGAGTCGACGTGTCCGGAAAGGTACTCAGCCCGGCGCCCAAGACGCCGGCTGGGGACTCCGGCCGACGCCCGTACCAAAACGACCACAAGCGCAAGGGCCCCATGCCGCCTTCCACCAGTCGGCAGGTGGCCACGGTCGAGGGCGAGCAGCCCGAAGGGCAGCCCGCACCCAAGAAGCAGAAAGGCGGCCGGCCGGCTTGGCAGCCGACCTTCTCCTATGAGCAAACCCTCGACGCCCCATGCAAGTTCCACAGCGGCGCGAAGCCGTCCAACCACACAACCCGGAAGTGCCACTGGCTCACCCGAATCTCCAAAGGCGAAGGGCTCGCACCGCCTCCGCCTGCTGGTCCGCCGCCTCCAGCTCCGCAGCAGCCGGCCGCTCGGCCAGCAGTCGGAGCCGTGCACAACGAGTTCCCCGATGAGCACGCCGCCTATGTTGTCTTCACCAGCCAGCCTGAAGACCGGCGCGGCAGGCGCCGAGAGCACCAGGAAGTCAACGCGGTTGCCGCCAACCCCTCCGAGCACATGCATTGGTCAGAAAAACCCATCAGCTGGAGCCGAGCCGACCACCCAGAGGTGATGCCATCCCCCGGCTCTTATGCGCTGGTTCTGGATGCCACCCTTGCAACTGACAGACGCGCAGCCCGTTTCTCCCGCGTGTTGATAGACGGCGGGAGCAACATCAACATCCTGTACCTTGACACCCTGAAGAAGCTCAACGTCAAGACGAAGCAGCTCACGCCCACCCGGACTGTGTTCCACGGCATCGTACCCGGCCTGTCCTACTCCCCCATTGACAAGATCAAGATTGATGTCCTCTTTGGGGACAAGGATCATTTCCGCAGGGAGGCCATCTGGTTTGAAGTGGTGGACCTTGAGAGTTCTTACCATGCACTGCTTGGCCGACCTGCCTTGGCCAAGTTCATGGCTGTTCCCCACTATGCTTACCTCAAGATGAAGATACCGAGCACCAAGGGCATCATCACCATAGTCGGCGATTACAAGAAATCGGCCGAGTGCGCAGCGGCCAGCAACCGGTTGGCCGAGTCCCTAGTGATTGCCGAAGAGAAGAAGAAGTTGGACCGGATCGTGGCCATGGCCGGCAAGCAGCCGGCCCTGTCCCCCGATCCCAAAGAATATGATGCCCAAGGTTCCTTCCAGCCGGCCAAGGAAACGAAGAAGATACCTCTTGACCCCGAGCACCCGGAGAGGTTTGCCGTCATTGGGGCAAACCTCAACAGCAAATAGGAAGGCGAGCTCGCCGATTTCCTCCGTGAGAATCGGGACATCTTTGCATGGTCCCCTAAGGACATGCTGGGTGTTCCGAAGGATTTTGCCGAGCACAAATTACACGTCCGAGAAGGTGCAAAACCAGTCAAGCAATCCCTCCGCCGACTGTCGGAGGAAAAGAGAAGGATTGTAGGAGAAGAGATAGCCTGGCTTCTAGCCGCCAGCTTCATCATGGAAGTGTTCTTTCCAGAGTGGCTCGCCAACCCGGTCCTCGTGCTGAAGAAGAACAACAAGTGGCGCATGTGCATAGACTACACGAGCCTCAACAAGGCCTGCCCCAAAGATCCTTTTTCCTTGCCAAGGATAGATCAAGTGATAGACTCCACAGCCAGATGCGAGCTGCTAAGTTTTTTGGATGCTTACTCCGGGTACCATCAGATAAAGTTGGACACGGCCGACCGCCTGAAGACCGCCTTCATCACACCATTCGGAGCCTTCTGCTACCTGACTATGACATTCGGCTTGAGGAATGCCGGTGCCACTTTTTAGCGTTGCATGCAGAAGTGCCTCCTCAAGCAACTCGGCAGAAACGCCCACGTCTATGTAGACGACATTGTGGTGAAGACGGAGAAGCGCATCACCCTGCTAGAAGACCTCAAGGAAACATTCGAGAACCTGCGCCGATTCCGGATCAAGCTCAACCCCGAGAAATGCGTGTTCGGAGTGCCAGCCGGCCAGCTCCTAGGCTTCCTGGTCTCCGAACGCGGCATCGAATGCAACCCAGTAAAGATCAAGGCCATTGAGAGAAAGGCGATTCCCACCAAGCTGCGAGACGTCTAGAAGTTCACCGGATGCTTGGCTTCCTTGAACCGCTTCATCAGCCGGCTCGAAGAGAAGGCTCTCCCCCTCTACCGCCTCATGAAGAAGACCACTCACTTCGAGTGGAACGACCAAGCCGACCAAGCTTTTCACGAGCTAAAGAAGATGCTGACCACGCCGCCTGTCTTGGCGGCGCCGACTGAGAAGGAGCCCATGCTCCTCTACATTGCTGCAACCAGCCGGGTGGTCAGCACCGTCATCGTAGTCCAGCGTCCAGAAGATGGCTGAGCCCAGCCAGTCCAGAGGCCGGTGTACTATTTGAGTGAGGTGCTGTCTACCTCGAAGCAGAACTACCCCCACTACCAGAAGATGTGCTACGGCGTGTACTTTGCCGCCAAGAAGCTGAAGCCCTACTTCCAAGAGCACCCCATCACGGTCGTATGCACCGCCCCGCTCGCCGAAATCATCGGCAGCCGGGATGCATCCGGCCGAGTGGCGAAATGGGCCATCGAGCTGGCCCCATACACGATCTTCTACTAGCCCCGCACCACCATCAAGTCCCAAGCATTGGCCGACTTCCTCGTCGACTGGGCCGAGACCCAGTACCTGCCGCCGGCTCCGGACTCCACCCACTGGCGCCTGCACTTCGACGGGTCCAAGATGCTCACCGGCTTGGGAGCCGGCGTTATCCTCACCTCTCCCAAAGGCGACAAGCTCAGATACACACTGCAAATTCACTTTGCTGCCTCCAACAACGTGGCCGAGTATGAGGCGCTCGTACACGGGCTCCGGCTTGCCAAAGAGCTCGGCATACGCCGGATCCTGTGTTACGGCGACTCAGACTTGATAGTCCAGCAGTCATCCGGCGATTGGGACGCCAAGGACGCAAACATGGCAAGCTACCGCTTCCTCGTCCAGCAGATCAGCGGGTACTTCGAAGGATGCGAGTTCCTCCACGTACCACGAGCCGACAACGGGCCAGCAGATGCCCTGGCCCGATTAGGCTCCATTCGGCAGCCATTCCAACCGGCGTCTCTCTGCAACGCCTCCTCAAGCCGTCTATCAAGCCATCTCCAGAGTCTGATTCCATCTTCGTGCCGCCTAGCCCCGATGCTGCCGGATCCGGCTCCAAGAGCCAAGCAGGCGGCCAGGGGACTTTGATAGGCGGCGCGAGGACTTCAGCAGGCGGCTCAGGGACTTCCGTAGTCGCACCCGACCCGGGGACTTCTGAACCCGGCTCGGGGACTGCGGTAGTCGGCCCGGGGACTGCACCAACGCAACAAGCGGCGGCCGACTCCAGCATTTCACCACCCAGCCCGCCCACCCTGGTTGCAGTAGCCACGTTGGCAATAGAAGAAGTCACAGCTCCATCATGGGCCCAGTCCATCCTCAACTTCCTGATAAACCAAGAACTGCCGGCTGACGAGACAGAGGCAAGACAAGTCCAACGCCGAGCCGGAGCATACACAATCGCCAACAGAGAGCTCGTCAGGCGCAGCGTCACTGGAGTCTTCCAGCAATGCGTTGAACAAGAGAAGGGCACAACAATCCTCAGAGACATTCACCAAGGTGAATGCGGCCACCATGCGGCCTCAAGATCACTAGTCGCCAAAGCTTTCCGCCATGGATTCTTTTGGCCGACTGCTTTGGACGACGCCAAGGAACTAGTCAAGCATTCCAAAGGGTGCCAAGTCTTCAGCTCTAAGCAACACCTGCCGCCTTCGGCCCTCAAGACCATTCCCCTCACTTGGCCCTTTGCCGTTTGGGGTCTGGATATGGTGGGCCCATTCAAGACGGCGCGCGGCGGCATGACACATCTGCTTGTCGCCGTGGACAAGTTCACCAAGTGGATCGAAGCGAAGCCGATCAAGAAGCTGAATGGGCCGACTGCCATGACATTCATCGCAGATATAACAACTCGGTATGGCATGCCGCACAGCATCATCACCGACAACGGCACAAATTTTGCCAATGGAGCCTTGGCACATTTCTGCGCGACGCAGGGCATCCGACTGGACTTAGCGTCCGTTGCCCACCCGCAGTCAAACGGCCAAGTCGAACGAGCCAACGGCCTCATCCTTTCCGGCATCAAGCCCCGACTGGTCGTGCCACTGGAGCGTTCGGCCGGCTGCTGGATCGATGAGCTGCCGGCCGTCCTCTGGAGTCTGCGCACTACCCCAAATAGGTCAAACGGCTTCACTCCTTTCTTCCTTGCATATGGTGCCGAGGCGGTCATCCCAAACGACGTCGAATTCGACTCGCCTCGGGTGACCATGTACACGGAAGCGGAGGCCAAGGAAGGGAGAGAAGACGGCGTCGACCTGCTGGAAGAAAGCCGCCTGTTAGCCCTCAGCCGGTCAGCCATCTACCAGCAGGGTCTGCACCGCTACCACAGCCGGAAGGTCAAGCCAAGATCCTTCCAAGAAGGCGACCTTGTGCTCCGGCTGATCCAGCGAATAGCCGGCCAGCACAAGCTCTCGGCCCCTTGGGAAGGCCCCTTCGTCATCAGCAGAGCGCTAGGAAATGACTCCTACTACCTGATCGACACGCAGAAGCTGAAGGCACGAAAGAGAGACGACTCTGGCAAGGAATCAGAACGGCCATGGAACGCCAACCTCCTCCGAAGATTTTACAGTTGAAATGCAGTATGTATCATGCTAACTTTTGTACTAAGTACAAGACAATAGGCTCCCTGAGGAGAACTCGGGGACTGCCATCTTTTCATCTACGAAGTGTACCATGCCTATGATTATGTCATTCACTTCTCTTGTCCGGCACCGGGTTCGACTAGTCGGCCCGGGGACTGGCCGCCTCGAGTTATGTTAGAGGTCCTACCCGCGGTCAGACAAGTAGTGTGCCGGCTCCAAAGCCCTCTCTTGCCAAAAGTCGCAGTTCGAAGAATCGGCTGTCCGGCTGGCAAGAGCCAAAGGCAGGAAAGGGCGCCCACACGAAAAATGGCTAGGGGCTAACGGACCAACATAATAAAAGCCGGCTTTTTCCCACCTCTGACCGACTACAAGAGTAGCCGGCCGGCCAGTTCCCATTCACTTCGCTATAATCTAAGAAAGCTCGAGTACTTGCCTTCCCCAAAAAAGATAGCTGAGTCCTTCCTTAGCCACAGACTGCAGAGCAGCTGCCGGCTGGGAAGGCAGCAATCAGGGGAAGGCGGCAAAGGAAACAGCCTAAGGATAAAAAGCATACGAGAATGGAAGCCAAACACATGCATGATTATATTTACACAAAGGGCCTCGGAAAGGCCAACATTCAACATAGTTTGAATACACCCCCAGTGGGTGGAACTGCGCAAACTTAATAAAAATTGTTCAAAGAGTAACAAGTAGGAAAAACAAAGACGGCGGATCAAGCCAAGGGAGCGACTGGCGTGTCGAGTAGGTCGGCTGAGACAGTAGCGCTGGCTGGAGGAGTGGCCGGCTGGTGAACCTCGGCGTAATCACCGCCTCCCGCAGGGGGCGCGCTAGCGCGCGCCTTGTTGCTGGAGGCACGGTCATGCTGAGGCTGGCTGGTTGCTTCACCGGCCGGCTCGACGTCTTCGCCCTCTTCCCCTGCTTCGTCTTCGCCTTCATCGCTAGAGGCGATCTCTTCCACCGAGTCCTCACCCTCCACCAGGTTCAGCCCGAACCACTCCTCCGGCTGGGCGACGTCGTTTTCGTCCACCTCAGGAGCGAAGACGCTGGTGTCGGTAAAATCGGCAAGAGCTGAATCACGCCGGATGATAGCCGGCCGCACCTCCACCAGCTCTTCATCAGGCTCCTCCCGCCAAGTCCTCAACTGCTCCAAATTTAGCCCGGGGTACCAGGCCCGGACGAACTCCAGCGCCCGCCTGGCGCCAGAGCGGGCAGCGGAGGCCTTCCAAGCCTCGAAGCGGCCAACTGCCGCCTCCAGCCAGTCGGCAGTCCGGCTCGGGGTGCGGGGAATCGCCTGACCGGGCCAGAGGGCAGCCAGCACCTGCGCTCCAGCACATTGGAGGCGGCGGAGCATGCGGTGTGCCGGCTGCAGCCGGGCTTGGATCGCCAAGAGCTGCTCCTCAAGTGTCCGGCTCGCGTCCGGCGCGATCTCAACCCCTGCCTGCCGGCGTCCCTCGCGGTAGGCCTCGATGGCCTGGGTGGCTGCGACAGAGTGGCGGGGGAAGTAGTCTGCGCAGAGAACAAAAGCAACACAAGTCAAAAGACAAGTTAGAGGGCAAGGGGGCGAGCAAAGAGTAAGGAAGGCGGCTTACCGTCGATCAGATCCTTGATCCGGCTGTAACCCTCGCTCAGTGCTTGCCTTGCCTCAGCCCAGCCCGCCGCCTCGGTCTCAAACTCAGCATTGAGGGCGGCCTCGCTATCTCGCGCCTCCTTCAGGACCGCCTTGTGGCTCTCCTCCTCGTTGGCCAACTTCTTGTCCAGGCGATCGCGCTCCTGGACTAAGGCATTAAGCTCGGCCTCCTTGGCGCGAAGGGCGGTCTGGGCCCCGCCGAGCTGCTCCCTCAAGTCGGCGTTGGCCCCTGCAAGCATGAAGACAAAAGAAGAAACAGTAAGGAAGAAGTCGTTGGGGAAGATCCGACCCGACTGCTCAGCAGTCGGCCCGGATCTCGGGGACTACACCCAGTGGGTGCGCTAACGCGCCCCCACAGGATATGAAGAAAACGGAGCACGCACTCCGGTTGTTGGTCAGATCCTCGCTCTTCTGGCGCAGCTCCCGAGCCTGGGAGTCGAAGGCGGCGGCACTCCGGTTATGGTACTCCTGGAAGTTCAGACAGGATGCAAGAACAAGATAACTATCAGGACCTAGTAAGTTCCAAGCCGCCTGCTCAGCAGTCGACTCGGAACTCGGGGACTACACCCAGTGGGTGCGCTGACGCGCCCCCACAGAAGAAATCAAAAACCTAAAGCAGCCAAGGCCAGAAGACTCACCCGAACGACGGCCCGCGTCGCAAGGAAGTCGCGAGTATATTGCTGCAGCGCGGTGGCATGGGCCTGAAGCCGGTTCCGGACCTCCTGGGCCGACGCGTTCAATTCGCCCGTCTCCTCGTTGGGCGCCCACTCGGACGTGCTGGAGCTAGCCGCCTCCAAGGCCTTCGCCGTATGGCTGGCGGTCGCAGCTCTGTCTGGCTCCGACACGGAGGCGGCTTCCCCCGCACGCCGGCGTGACGTCGGCTGCACCACCAGGCCGGCTCCTGCTGCCGACTCACTCGCGGCCGGCTGCACCGGCGCCACAGCCGGCTGGCCGCCCTGGCCCGTTCCAGTCGGCGCCGTCCGCGGCACCTCCTCCAAGACCACCACATCGTCCTCCCTCCGCTCCTCCGCCTCCTGGCCGCGGTCGGCTTCCTCAGACGGGGGCACGGGGGCGTTGGGAGGCACACTCCGCAGGGGGATGACGAGTTGTGGAGGCCCGTTGCGCGAGGCCTTCGCCTTCCTCTCCGCGGTCGTCGCCTCCGCCTGGGCCTTGGCCGCCGCGTCGGCCTGCTCCTTCGCCGCCTGGGCGGCTCTCCGCTCCGACGCTTCCCGCTCCTCCCGCGCCTCCTGCGCGTTTTGCGCCGTAGCCTCCATGAGGTCGGCGAGGGGGTCCACGCGGCGGGAGCTCGAAGACCCTCCGACCGAGTCAATCACGGAGCCGGCGGGACCCTGTTCAAGGGAAAGCGGCGCCCTGGCCGGTCCACCAAGAAAGAATTTAGAAGAACTCCAATCCAAGAGCACGACAAGAGCACAAAATGATCAACACTTACGCCGAAACCGCCTCTGGCCGCTTCACGACCTTCTGGAAGCGGGCCGCCTTCGCGGCCGCCTCGTCCCGCTTGGTTGCCGCGGCGGACCCCTGGGCTTCTTCGGCCGGCTGCCGAAGTAAGTCGATGCGGCCCGGCGCTTCGGCGCGGCGCCAAGAGCGGCCGGTGCGGTGGAAGAGCCTGCGCCTTGAGGATCCGGTGCCGGCTGGCGGTGTGGGACGGTTTCAACCTCGTCGTCGTCCGCCCAATCCTGGAGGCCGGCTCCGGGCCCCGCGCCGCCTACCTCGCCACCTTCCCCCGCGGCGGCGTCCTCCATAGCGGCCGCTCCAAGGTCCGGATCGTCGACGTCATCCACCGTGCGGTCGGGGAGAAATGGGCACGCCGCCCCTACGGTCCCGGCCGCTGGCGGAAGAAGAGGATTCTGCAAAACACAAGCCGGCTGATCAGAGGTCGGCTACCAAGCGACCTACTACAAAAAGAAAAAGAAGGAAGAAATACTTACGGCAGGCGGAGGTTTGGCGCGAGAGTGCGGCTCCTTGCCGAATCGCAAGTCCTCGGCGAGCTTGCAGTTGGCGACGTAGTTCACCAGGTAGGACACCTCGGCATGAGGCATCTCCCTGGTGCTCAGCCGACACGGGTCGAAGCGGTCGCTCATTTGACAGATCATGTGCGACCGGCCTTGGAGCGGGAGAACCCGGCGCTCCACGAAGGCGGCCACGAGGTCGGATCCGACCAGGCCCTCTGACTGCGCCATAACCCGGAGTCGGGCGACGGCGGCGTTCCCGGCCTGGGACAGCGTCCTGGCCTGGTAGCTCCATGAGGCCGGCCTCGAGGCCGGCGGGCCAGCTACGTAAGGCGGCAGATTGACGAAGTCGCCCTGCGGGGCGACGTTCTTCACGTAGAAGTACGACTTCTGCCAGAGCTTCACCGACTGGATCAGCGGGATGGAGGGGAACGGATTGTTCTCACCCGTCTGCCTCATGGCGATGTAGGCTCCGCATGGGGCGGGCACGCCGGCGACGACGGTGCCGAGTTTGCTCTGGAAGAACTCCCCCCAGAGCTCTATGGTGGGGAGGACGCCAAGGAAACCCTCGCAGAGGGTGACGAAGGCCGACAGCAGCATCACGGCATTGGGGGTGAGGTGATGCGGCTGAAGATGGTAGAACTCGAGGAACGAGCGGAGGAATCCGCTCGCCGGGAGGCCGAAGCCGCGTATGCAATGCGAGCGGAAAATCACCCGCTCGCCCTCCTCCGGCGCCGGCAAGATCTCCTCCTCCGGCGCGCGCCGGACCCGCACGTAGTTCTCGCCGGGCAGACGCCGCGTCCGGCGGAGGAACTTGACGTGCTCGTCAAGGACGTTGGAGCCGTCCCACGAGCTCGACAGCGCCATTGGAGCGGCACGGTGAGAAGCAAGACGCGGTGACGGTGGAGTGGCGCGGCGAAGAAGCGTTGCGGCAACGGAGAGAATGAGGAAAGAAGACGAGGGAGGGTGGATCGAGGGAGAGCGTGCGAGCCTCTGCCGCTCCCTCTCCTCCCCTACTTATAGGCTCTCGCGGCGGAGCCGAGGAGGCATGGTGTGGGGGACGTGGGATTAATTGCGCCCACTCCCCCACGTCCCACTATTATTGCGCCTTAACGGCGTGGTGAAACCGCCGCGGGAAGGCCAACAGACCACCCTGGGCCGCAGAAGATCCACGCCTGGGCCGAGGCCAGGAGTGGCGGGCCCGGGCCTGCGGCGGCGTCCCGTCGCGCACGCGCCATGGCAGGCCTTTCCTGCCACGTGACACGCAGGGAGGCGTGCGGTCAGGGCGCGAGTTGGCCCACATACCCGTTGACGAGACCACGACGCCCCTTCCAAGGCGGCGTGCATAAGCAAAGCCGGCTCCCAGTTGCCGGCTTCTCAAGATAGGAAGCTGACCGAGCTTCTCTTTCCCCTTGCCGACATCAAAGCGCGACCAGCTTTGGGGACTACTGTCGGCGTAAATGACCACGGGTAGCCTAGCCGGCTCCCCTTGGCGCTTCAGAAAAATTACAAGCCAATCCGGCCTCCAAGAAACCAAGACGTGGGGCCGCCTCCCCCCTTCCGGCTGCATCTCAGGCCGACTGTCGGAGGCGGCCAGGCCTTAACCCTCATGAAGAAAGCCGCGGGAGGGCCGGCTCCAAGAAGCCGGCCTCGAGAAGGCCGACTCCAAGAAGCCGGCTCCCACGGCGCGGTCAAGATCGTACCCTCGAGGCCCGCAACCACATAACGGCGATGGGACGGGGCGTGGCTAAAGTGAAGCCTGCCACCCCCAAAACCCGGAGCACGCCTGGCACAGTGCACTGTACGGGGTAGCCCTGTCCCGTCCGGCGCGGCACTGTTGCCATGATGACTATGGCGCCATCCACGGTGGGCTGTCAGCGCAACCCACGGGCGGTGGGCCCCTTTGGGCAGAGAGACACCCGAAGGCGGCCAGGCCTCCCCTAGTCAGCCCAAGACGTGGTCGGCTTTCCCAAAGCCGGCTTGCTCCTTCCCTCGAAGGAGGCGCCCCATTAAGGATACAAGACGACGTGCGGCTACAGTGATCGCCCGCCAGGCGGCGGCACTGTAGCCACGCTTACCTCGACAAAGCCCTCATCATCAGGACTGAGGCAACGGTAACCAGCCACCGGCAGAACCCTAGGCCATAGGGCCTGCCTGTCGACCAAGATGCCGGCAGCCGGCGGGGCCCACCAGTCGGCGGGCCCCAACAGCCGGCGCTGAAGCCGGCGAGCATAGACGCTGACGGCTGGGACCCGCTCCCAACCGAATTACCATTGTACCCCCGGGGGTAGGCCTATATAAACCCCCCGGGGCACCCATGCAAAGGGTTGATCTCATCTAGGTTACCACATGCATAGAGGGAAGAATAGAGCTAGCATTGCCCTTCTTCTTCCTCTCGCCAAACAGCTCGAGGAGCACCTTGTAGTTGCTTGTTCATCGAGTGATCATGCGGAGACCCCGCAGAGCAGCAGTAGGGGTGTTATCTCCACGGAGAGCCCCGAAGCTGGGTAAGATTCGCCGGCGTGCATGTCTTCGCCTTATCCCACCTCCAAGCACCGGCGACGTCTTACTGGCTCCCACACAGATAAGCCACCCGTTGGCATATGTCGCACCAACCACCCGACACTGTTATTAGATATAGAAAGAGTTGGTCTAAGAAACTTGATGATGCATTATGTGCTTATAGAACTACATATAAGAATCCTATGGGTATGTCTCCATATAAAATGGTTTATGGAAAAGCATGTCCACCTCTTGAACTAGAACATAAAGCTTATTAGGAAATTAAATAGCTCAACTATGATTTCAAACTTGCTGGTGAAAAGAGGTTATTTGACATTAGCTCACTTGATGAATGGAGAACCCGGCCCTATGAAAATGCCAAGTTGTTTAAAGAAAAAGTTAAAAGATGGCATGATAAAAGGATACAAAAGCGTGAATTTAATGTAGGTGACCTTGTCTTGCTATAGAACTCTCGTTTAAGATTTTTTGCAGGAAAGCTTCTCTCAAAATGGGAAGGTCCTTATATTATCGAGGAGTTCTACCTTTCCAGTGCTATCAAAATCAACAACGCCGAAGGCACTAACCCGAAGGTGGTAAACGGGCAAAGAATCACACATTATATCTCAGGTACTCCCATAAATGTTGAGACCAATATTATTAATACCATAACACCAGAGGAGTACATACGGGAAACCTACCAGAATGTTTCAGACTCCTAAAAGGAATAGGTATGTTGTACGGTAAGTAAACCGACTCCAAAACTTTTCCAATGGCAATTTTACTCCGTTTTGGAATATTTAAAAAATTATAAAAATTAGAAGTAGTTCGGAAAGTGCACGAGGAGGCGACAAGCCTTAGGGGTGCGCCCTACCCCCCTGGGCGTGCCTCCCTGCCTTGTGGCCACCTCGTGTGCCCTCCGGACTCCGTTTTCTTGTGGAATACTCCTTTTGGTCGGTAAAAATTCCTTATATAATCTCCCGAAGGTTTTGACCACCGTACCACGACAATATCTCATGTTCTTGTTTCAAGCTATTTTTGCCTGACAGATCCAGATCGCCATGACGTCTCCAAGCGCCCCCAGGGACAAGTTTTTCGAGAAGGTCATCAACCCTTACCTCGTGGAGGTGCTGCAACACCCTCAAACCATTGAAATGAGTGAGGGGGTGCTGCACATCCGCGATGGTGAAGGGCCAAAGAGGACCGGAAGCGTGGATACAAGGCTCAAAGCAATGGGGTAGCAAGTCTTCAAGTGCCAAGGGAAGGTGGAATGTGGACTCAACGCCAATCACTTGATGATCACACAATTTACCCGTGACCACAAGCTGGACGTCAAGAACATAGGAGAGGCCATCTTCAAGCTTCATGAGATAATCGAGCATCTCCAAGCCCAGAACTATGAACTGCAGAACCAAAAATGTGAGTATGAATACAGATTTAAGAGGATGAGTTTGGCTGCAGATTTGAGGATCACGGAGACTCTTTTTTTCGATGGCGAACCTATGCCTTAGAAGAGGGAGGATCAGATTCTTTCATCATCAACAACTCCATCATCACCACCTCCGGAGAAAGAGATCTAAATACATGAGTATGGGCACTCCCCTTGGCAACTGCCAAGCTTGGGGGAGGCGCCCCGGTATCGTATCACCATCACACCTTTACCTTTATCGGTTTTCTTAGTTCGATCCGTTTGGTTATATCCCGGTTTAGTAGAATAAAGATTTAGTATGATCTAGCTTTGAGTTTTGCTCTATGTTCCCTCTATGTAATCAAGTCCGAGAGTTATATAATAAAGAGTAGTTTTGAGTTGAGGGCTTTGCTTTCTTGCTATGATCATGAGAAAAAGAAATAAAAGATTATATAATGATCTTATGGGAAGTGACGACTTCACATATAAGAAGTATGTCGCACGAAACTTGTTGTTAGTTGACAAACATAGTTTTGGTCAATTAATAGGAAGTAATAAAGAGAGAGAGAGGTCTCACATATAAATATACTATCTTGGACATCTTTCGTGACTTTGAGCACTCATAAAAATATTATATGCGAAAAGTTTGATGTTGGACAAGGAAGACAACGTAATGGCTTATGTTTCTTTATATCCGAACATGAATTATATTGTCATGGATCCTCCAACATGTTGAGCTTGCTTCTCACCCCATGCTAGCCAAATCTTTTGCAGCAAGTAGAGTTACTACTTGTTCATCCACACATCCCTTAACACAGTTTTGCCATGATAGTACACCATACCTACCTATGGATTGAGTAAGATCCTTCAAGTAAGTTGTCATCGGTGCAAGCAATAAAAATTGCTCTCTAAATATGTACGATCTATTAGTGTGAGGAAAATAAGTTGTATACGAACTTGTGATATAGAAGAAATAAAAGCGACAGACTGCATAATAAAGTTCTTTATCACAAGCGACAATATAAAGTGACGTTCTTTCGCATTAAGATTTTGTGCATCCAACCATAAAACTGCATGACAACCTCTGCTTCCCTCTGCGAAGGGCCTATCTGTTATTTACCGTCTACCTTAATACAAGAGTCATGGTGATCACCACCTATTCCCTTTTACACTTTTTCCTTTTGGTAAGCACTCCACTCGGATGTAGTATTCATAAGCTATTATTATTGACATTACCCTTGAGGTAAAAAGTTGGGAGGCGAAACCATAAGTCCCTATCTTTCTCAGTGTCCAATTGAAACTTTAATCTCATTAGTATCGCTGAGTGTTAGCAATTGTGAAAGACTAAATGATAGTTGAGTATGTGAACTAGCTAAAAAAATCTTATACTGACTCTTTCCTAGTTATGATAAATTGCAGTTGTTTCAATGGCCGAGATCATAGTTTGTAAGTTTCCAATAAAGTTTTTGTTTCGTACTTTACCTTGTGAACGAATTGTTACTTTAGCATAAGAAACTATATGACAATATATGTTCATGTTCTAAAGATGATCATGATGCCTTCATGTCTATATTTTATTTTATCGACACCTCTATCACTAAACATGTGGGCATGATTATCGATCTCGGCTTTTGCTTGAGGACAAGCGAGGTTTAAGCTTGGGGGAGTTGATACATCCATTTTGCATCATGCTTTTATATTGATATTTATTGCATTATGGGCTGTTATTACACATTATGGTACAATACGTATGCCTTTTCTTGAAGAAAATATGCCCTAGAGGCAATAATAAATTTTTTATTTATATTTCCTTATATCATGATAAATATCTGTTATTCATGCTAGAATTGTATTAACCGGAAACTTGATACATGTGTGGATACATAGACAAAACACAGTGTCCCTACTAAGCCTCTACTAGACTAGCTCGTTAATCAAACATGGTTAAGTTTCCTAACCATAGACATGTGTTGTCATTTGATGAACAAGACCTATTCGTTAGCTTAGCATAATGATCATTATGTTTTATTGCTACTACTTTCCTCATGACTTATACATATTCCTTTGACTATGAGATTATGCAACTCTCGGATACCGAAGGAATACCTTGTGTGCTATCAAACGTCACAACGTAACTGGGTGATTATAAAGATGCTCTACAGGTATCTCCGAAGGTGTTTCGTTGGGTTGGCATAGATCGAGATTAGGATTTGTCACTCTGAGTACCGGAGAGGTATCTCTGGGCCCTCTCGGTAATGCACACCATAATAAGCCTTGTAAGCAATGTGAATAATGAGTTAGTTGCGGGATGATGCATTACGGAATGAGTCAAGAGACTTGCCAGTAATGATATTGAACCAGGTATGAAGATACCGACGATCGAATCTCGGGCAAGTAACATACCAATGGACAAAGGGAATATCGTATGCTGTCATTGCAGTTCGACCAATAAAGATTCTCATAGAATATGTGGGATCAAATATGAGCATCCATGTTCCGCTCTTGGTTATTGACCGGAGAGGTGTCTCAGTCATGTCTACATAGTTCTCGGACCCGTAGGGTCTGCACGCTTAACGTTCGATGACAATTTGTATTAGGAGTTATATGATTTGGTGACCGAATGTTGTTCGGAGTCCCGGATGAGACCACGTACATGACGAGGAGTCTCGAAATGGTTGAGAGGTAAAGATTGATATATTGGCTGATAGTATTCGAACACCGGAAGTGTTCCGGAGTGCATCGGGTACATATCAGAGTACCGGGGGGGTTACCGGAACCCCCTAGGGGAAGATATGGGCCAAATGGGCCACAGGAGGGAGGCAAGCCAGCCCAGAAGATGTGGCACCCCCACCCAAGGTAGGAGTCCGAATTGGACTAGGGGAGGGGGCGGCGCCCCCCTTTCCTTCTCCCTCTCCCTCTCCTTCTCCCTTCCCCCCTCAGATAAAAGGAAGGGGGGCGAGTCCTTCTAGGAGACCTTGTTGGACTCCTCCCACTTGGGGCGCGCCTAGGGCCAGCCTCCTCCCCTCTCCCTCCTTTATATACGGGGGTGGGGCGCCCCTTAGACACACAATTGTTCCAAGCCGTGTGCGGCGCCCCCTCCATAGTTTGCGCCTCCAGTCATATTCACGTAGTGCTTAGACGAAGCCCTGCGCAGATAACTTCACCATCATCGTCACCACGTCGTCGTGCTGACGGAACTCTCCCGCGACACTTTGCTGGATCAAGAGTTCGAGGGACGTCATCGAGCTGAACTTGTGCAAAACTCGGAGGTGTGATACGTCTCCGTCGTATCTACTTTTCCAAACACTTTTGCCCTTGTTTTCGACTCTAACTTGTATGATTTGAATGGAATTAACCCGGACTGATGCTGTTTTCAACAGAATTGCCATGATGTTGTTTTATGTGCAGAAAACAAATATTCTCGGAATGTCCTGAAACTCCACGGAACATCTTAGAAAAAACAATAAAAAATCCTCGCCAAAGATGAAGACCAGGGGGCCCACACCCTGTCCACGAGGGTGGGGGGCGCCCCCCCCCCTCTAGGGCGCGCCCCCTACCTCGTGGGCCCCCTGGATGCCTTCCGACGCCAACTCCAACTCTATATATTGGCTTTCGGGGAGGAAAAAATCAGAGAGAAGAAATCATCGCGTTTTACGATACGAAGCCGCCGCCAAGCCGTAAAACCTCTCGGGAGGGCTGATCTGGAGTCCGTTCGGGGCTCCGGAGAGGGGGATTCGTCGCCGTCGTCATCATCAACCATCCTCCATCACCAATTTCATGATGCTCACCACCGTGTATGAGTAATTCCATCGTAGGCTTGCTAGACGGTGATGGGTTGGATGGATTTATCATGTAATCGAGTTAGTTTTGTTAGGGTTTGATCCCTAGTATCCACTATGTTCTGAGATTGATGTTGCTATGACTTTGCTATGCTTAATGCTTGTTACTAGGGCCCGAGTGCCATGATTTCAGATCTGAACCTATTATGTTTTCATGAATATATCTGTGTTCTTGATCCTATCTTGCAAGTCTATAGTCACCTACTATGTGTTATGATCCGGCAACCCCGAAGTGACAATAATCGGGACCACTCCCGATGATGACCATAGTTTGAGGAGTTCATGTATTCACTATGTGCTAATGCTTTGTTCCGGTTCTCTATTAAAAGGAGGCCTTAATATCCCTTAGTTTCCAATAGGACCCCGCTGCCACGGGAGGGTAGGACAAAAGATGTCATGCAAGTTCTTTTCCATAAGCACGTATGACTATATACGGAATACATGCCTACATTACATTGATGAATTGGAGCTAGTTCTGTGTCACCCTATGTTATGACTGATACATGATGAACCGCATCCGGCATAATTATCCATCACTAATCCGGTGCCTACGATTTTTCCATATACTGGTTCTCGCTTATTTACTTTTCCGTTGCTACTGTTACAATCCCTACAAAATACCAAAAACATTACTTTTGCTGTCTTACTTTTGTTGTCGTTACCACCACTATCATATTACTTTGCTACTAAACACTTTGCTGCAGATACTAAGTTTCCAGGTGTGGTTGAATTGACAACTCAGCTGCTAATATTGAGAATATTCTTTGGCTCCCCTTGTGTCGAATCAACAAATTTGGGTTGAATACTCTACCCTCGAAAGCTGTTCCGATCCCCTATACTTGTGGGTTATCAAGGTCTCGTACATACGGTGCTTGATCGGTTGGATCTAGAAGACGTTCGACTACATCAACCGCGTTAAGCTAACGCTTCCGCTTTTGGTCTACGAGGGTACATGGACACACTCTCCCCCTCTCATTGCTATGCATCTCCTAGATAGATCTTGCGTGAGCATAGGATTTTTTTGAAATTGCATGCTACGTTCCCCAACAGTGGTATCCGGGCCAGGTCTGTGCGTAGATGATATGCATGAGTAGAACACAAAGAGTTGTGGGTGGTGATAGTCATACTGCTTACCACCAACGTCTTATTTTGATTCGGCGATATTGTTGGATGAAGCGGCCCGGACCAACCTTACATGACCACGTTCATGAGACCGGTTCCACTACTTTTGCATAAAGGTGGCTGGCGGTGTCTGTTTCTCCAACTTTAGTTGAATCGAATTTGACTACGGCCGGTCCTTGTTGAAGGTTAAAACAGCAAACTTGATGAAACACCGTTGTGGTTTTGATGCGTAGGTAAGAACGGTTCTTACTAGAAGCCCGTAGCAGCAACGTAAAACTTGCAACAACAAAGTAAAGGATGTCTAACTTGTTTTTTGCAGGGCGTGTTGATGTGATATGGTCAAGACATGATGTGATATGTGTTGTTGTATAAGATGATCATGTTTTGTAAAAGTTATCGGTAACAGGCAGGAGCCTTATGGTTGTCGCTTTATTGTATGAGATGCACACGCCATGTAATTGCTTTACTTTATCACTATGCATTAGCGATAGTTGTATAAGAAATAGTTGGCGAGACGACCACGATGCTATGATGGAGATCAAGGTGTCAAGCCGGTGACGATGGAGATCATGACGGTGCTTTGGAGATGGAGATCAAAAGCACAAGATGATGATGGCCATATCATGTCACATATTTTGATTACATGTGATGTTTATCTTTTATGCATCTTATTTTGCTTAGTACGACGGTAGCATTATAAGATGATCCCTTACTAAAATTTCAAGGTATGAGTGTTCTCCCTGAGTATGCACCGTTGCGACAGTTTGTCGTGCGGAGACACCACGTGATGATCGGGTGTGATAAGCTCTACGTTGACATACAATGGGTGCAAGACAGTTTTGCACATGCAGAGTACTCGGGTTAAACTTGACAAGCCTAGCATGTACAGACATGGCTACGGAACACTGGAGACCGAAAGGTCGAACGTGAATCATATAGTAGATATGATCAATATAGATATGTTCACCATTGAAAACTACTCCATCTCACATGATGATACGACATGGTTTAGTTTATTTGGATCACGTGATCATTTAGATGACTCGAGGGATGTCTATCTAAGTGGGAGTTCTTAAGTAATATGATTAATTGAACTTAATTTATCATGAACTTAGTCCTGATAGTTTTTGCATGTCTATGTTGTAGATCAATGGCCCGTGCTACCGTTCCTTTGAATTTTAATGCGTTCCTAGAGAAATCTAAGTTAAAAGATGATGGCAGCAACTACATGGATTGGGTCTGTAACTTGAGGATTATCCTCATTGTTGCACAGAAGAATTATGTCCTTGATGCACCACTAGGTGAAAGGCCTGCTGCAGGAGCAGATGATGATGTTATGAATGTCTGGCAAGCTCGATCTGATGACTACTCGATAGTTCAGTGTGCCATGCTCTACGGCTTAGAATCGGGACTTCAAAGACGTTTTGAACGTCATGGAGCATATGAGATGTTCTAGGAGTCAAAGTTAATATTTCAAGCAAATGGTCGAGTTGAGAGATATGAAATCTCCAACAAGTTCTATAGCTGCAAGATGGAGGAGAATAGTTTTGTCAGTGAACACATACTCAGAATGTCTGGGTATCATAACCACTTGACTCAGCTGGGAGTTAATCTTCCAGATGATAGTGTTATTGACAGAGTTCTTCAATCACTGCCACCAAGCTATAAAGGCACTGGTGCGCGTCGGTCCTAAACAAACGATTTTTTACCCTTTCCGCGACGACATTTGGAATCGTCGCCAAGTGAGTGTGGGCGATATGGGGGTCCTTCCCACACGACCCAGAAATCGCCGGGGATAGGGAGCCTTGATGCATACAGTTGTCCCTATATAACCATTTCCGATATCTCGAATATCCCAAATGCTTCATCCTTGCTACTCGTTTGTGCTCGCATTGCCATTGCAGGCGGAGTTTTGTGGTTCTGCCTAAAACTAGGCAGATTCCAGGCATGGGAGTTTTCCAGGCAGATTCTAGGCACGGGAGTCTTACGATGCCTGGCACATCACAAACAGTTCATGATTATAAACCGTGTACGATGGGTAGACAATCACACACATTTAGTTTTCCCGCGCCGTATGTGATAGTGTCTGACATCACACACGCTTTGCAAACGGCAACTGTGTGCATGCTTGCACACATTTCCTCTTTGTGAACCGTCTCGGATTATGGTGTATATCACAAACGTTTGTGTTTTAGCAATCGTGTGTGCCGTAATGACCTGCACAACATAGCTTCGCCCTAATTTAATTGCTGCTATGTAAAATTGTACCTAATTTAAACTTGAAAGTAGGCTATAGCTGTATTCATATCCATCAGGTTCAAACAACCAATGCATTATTCGATTCATAGGTACATATGTTTAAGAATTACATAAGCACCAAATAAAGAATGATGTACCAGTGTTCTATACTTATACTATTACAAATGGTAAAGAAAGAGGCGACATACATTCCAGTTGCTGAACAAGGTGAAACGGAATGGCCCTATTGTGCTCTCCTGGATGCAGAAGGCATGCAGGACTCTAGTCCAACCCCTTGTGATGGCCGACCGCCAATCATGTAGTTTGAGAGGTAATCTTGAGGAAACTTCTTCAGGATCCACTTCAAAAGAAAAAAGATTCAGATATTGTCATCTAACACAACTCATTACAGGCAGTAAAAAAAGGCTACAGGGTTCTTACTTACCATCGTTCACTGTTGTATTGCATAAAGTGTAAACAAATAGTTTGACTGACATCTTTTGACCCATTTTAATAACAATCTTTATCAGTTTCCTCACTTGATGCTGGTTCATGAATATCTCATTGCCCCATATGCAGAAAGGGACGAAGTGTGGATCTTTGGCAATGATATATGTACCTAAAAGCGCCAAATTAATATTAGAAGCTAAACAACAATTGAAAAATGATGTAGTACAACACTCCATCCATCCCATTATATAAGATTTTATTACATGTATATCTAGACATCATCAAAACATTAAGGTAACACTCTTCCTTGTTGCTATGTAGCCTGGGATTGCATATTTAGTCATTCAGTACAATGCATGTTGCTAAACAACAATTGAAAAACGAAAAGGCATGTTAACAATAATATCCTTAACAGCAACCAAATATCGTAATTCATAGTGGTATTGTTGAAACTGTTATTGATGAAATTGAACTGCACAGCAAATAGTTGCACATATAGAGCATCACATTGTGAAGAACTCAAATAAACAAGTCATAAGGACATCTCTAGGCGATCCTTAAAAAGTTAAAGGACTAAAACCCTTAGTGGATATATATATATATATACTCTAGCAATTTTTGGCCTTCTCTAGTCGATCCCCTAAACTTAAGGTTGTAAACTTCAATTTTATCAAGTTCAAAGGAGGTTCAACCGAAAGTACCATGCATTCAAACATAAACATCGATGGTTTTGCATAACCGAACATAAAATATAAATTTAAACTAAGCTAAACGACTTTCGGTCGAAGTAGAGGTCGAGCCAATCCTTCCTCGTCATGTACGGTGTACCGCAAGCCGGGTCCGGGCCAGTACCGACATCGGGGTCATTGGGGAAGGCACTCCTACACTCGTAGACGTCGATCTCCTTGTCCTCGGGGCCCACCTCGATGCCCTCCGCGCCGCCATCACCGCCGCCTTCGACCTCGTCATCAGAGGAGAGCGCGATAACCTCGCCGCCTTCGACCTCGTCATCGAAGGAGAGCGCGATAACCTCACCGCCCTCTGCGCCGGCAAAGATCGCCCGCTCCGCCTCTACGAGCTCCCGGTGCTGCCGACCGAGCTCTTGCATGTAGGCCTCGGCGGCGGCCTCGGCCTCGAGGTGCTCCCATGCCTCACGGTCCTCCTGCGCCATAGCCGAGCTCACCACCCTTGGCTCCGACGGAACAAGGTGGACCGGACGTGTGCCGAAGGGGAAATTGAGCCTAGCCTACGCATCGTGGTAGCAGACCTGCCAGCGGTCGTACTCCATGACCGCGAGCTCGGCCCTGTGGAAGCTATCGAGCCACCAGCGGGTGTGGGTCTCTTGATCTATAATCTCGGCGACCCACGTCCCCACCGCCGCTGCCGGACCCCGAGGTAGGACTTCGTCGGCTGCCGGGTCCGAGGGAGGATGGGGAAGTCCTCGAACCGACGTAGGGGCGCGGTGGCGGGCGGATCGGGGGACCAGCGACGGCGGATCGGGCCCGCGGAGGACGACGGGGACACCTCGGCGGCCACCTCGCCGGCATCGGGTGAAAAGGCCGCAATAAACCTCTTTTTGGCCATTGGCTCCTCGAGCTCCCCAGCACACGGGCAGAGGTTGAGGATGGAGGCGCCGATGATGGCGGCGACCTACCAATGGTGTCGAGGGTTGTGTGTGTCTGTGTGAGCAGAGGTTTTATGGTGTGTGTGGAGGGGGAGCAAGGTTGTGTTTGAGGAAATACTGCGACAACTGAAAATTTTACTAGGCGGGAGTAACAAGGTGGGGCTACTGAAAATTTGGATCAAGGGCGAGCAGATATTTTTGAGATTGCGAGGGATGCAGAGGCGGGAGTAAAATGTTGGGGCTATTGAAAATTTGAATCAAGGGACTGAAGCGGAGTGGGAGTAACAGACATCGCACACAGTCTGCACATACTAATCGTGTGCTATCAACCATTAAAACCTTCCAGGCGGTAGATATTTTTGAGATTGCGAGGGATATAGAGGCGGGAGTTTTTGGGGAGTGAGCTAGTGTGCTTGACACACCGGCTGTGGACTGTAGCCGACGCACCTTCTCGCGTAAGCCATAGGCGTACTATACACCGACGGTGCTCCAAGATATTTTGTACTACATCTCACACGATTGGTGATAATAAACTGTGTGGGATCTACTTGATTTGAATTACAAAATGGGGTCACGGCGGCAATGGACGTTGTTTGAATTGCTAGACCTTTTATCTGCAGTGAACATGCAACTAGATGTGTGTCGTAAAAGAATTGGAATTATTTAGGGTTTGTTTGGACATTTTATACAATAAACTGGTTTTCTAGCCATTTCACGTGCACAATTCAAAATTAAACTACATGCACATGCTCCCGTGCATACAAATTGGTTGAAAAATCAAATCTGTGTCCTTCAGTGCATGCTTAGTTCCCATGGAAGAAATGGGAATGAATTTTTCAGGGTTCATTTGGCCTTTTTTATACATTGACTAGGTTTTCTAGGCATTTTATGTGCATAATTCAAATTTGAACTACAAGCACATGCTCCAATGCACCAAAGTTGGTTGAAAAATCACATGTGTGTCCTTGGGTGAATTTCTAGGTCCCATGCAAGAGATGGGAATGAATTTCAAACACCAGGGCACTGTTGATTGCCGGCAAAACATTGCGATACCTAGTTTTTAAATTCTAGTAAATCCAAAACTCGTCTGAAATTCATGAAACTTGGCATGCTATGATGGAGCAGCATCAACACGCCATGGTGAAAATTTTGTCCAATTTGGGGAAGGTTTGGGTATAAGCTTCTCACAAACCAGAGCTTCTCACAACAAGCATGATGGTTTCCATAGGGAATGTACCACCTTTGGGGACGGGACGATATCCATTGCCTCTTCTTGCTTTCAAAAAATTTCTAGTGTCAACATAGAACAACAGGAGTGTTGTGTTTAATCTTGGAATTTTTCGGGGTTCGTTTGGCCTTTTTTATACATTAACTGAGTTTTGAAGTCATTTTATGTGCATAATTCAAATTTGAACTACAAGCACATGCTCCAATGCACTAAAGTTGGTTGAAAAATCACATGTGTGTCCTTGGGTGAATTTATAGGTCCCATGCAAGAGATTGGAATGAAATTCAAACACCATGGCACTGTTGATTACCGGGAAAACATTGAGATGACTGGTTTTTAAATTCTAGTAAATCCAAAACTCGTTTGAAATTCATGAAACTTGGCATGCTATCATGAAGCAGCATCAACATGTCGTGGTAAAAAAGGTATCCCATTTGGGGCAGGTTCGGGTATATGCTTCTCACAAACCAGAGCTTCTCACAACAAGCATGATGGTTTCGATAGGGAACGTCTTACCTTTGGGGACGAACGATATCCATTGCCTCTTATTGCTTTCAATTTTTTTGTCATGTCAACATACAACAACAGGAGTGTTGTGTCAATTTTTGGGATTTTTCGGGGTTCGTTTTGACATTTTTATGCATTAACTGAGTTTTCAATGCATTTATGTGCATAATTCAAATTTGAACTACATGCACATGCTCTAGTGCATATAAATTGGTTGAAAAATCAAATATGTGTCCTTGGGTGCATGCTTAGGTCCCATGCAAGAAATGGGAATGAATTTCAAACACCAGGGCACCGTTGATTGCCGGCAAAACATTGAGATGCCTTGTTTTTAAATTCTAGTAAATCCAAAACTCGTCTGAAATTCATGAAACATGGCATGCTATCATGGAGCAGCATAAACATGTCGTGCTAAAAAAGTTGTCCCATTTGGGGCAGGTTTGGGTATATGCTTCTCACAAACCAGAGCTTCTCACAACAAGCCTGGTGGTTTCGATAGGGAACGTACGTCCCACCTTTGGGGACGAAACGATATCTATTGCCTCTTATTGCTTTAAAAAAATTCTCGTGTCAACATAGAACAACAGGAGTGTTGTGTCAATTTTTGGGATTTTTCGGGGTTCGTTTGGACATTTTTATGCATTAACTGAGTTTCCTAGGCATTGTTTGTGCATAATTCAAAATTAAACTACATGCACATGCTCCAGTGCATATTAATTTGTTGAAAAATTACATGTGTGTCCTTGGGTGCATGCTTAGGTCCCATGCAAGAGCGGGAATGAATTTCAAACACCAGGGCACTGTTGATTGCAGGCAAAACATTGAGATACCTGGTTTTTAAATTCTGGTAAATCCAAAACTCGTCTAAAATTCATGAAACTTGGCATGCTACCATGGAGCAGCATCAACATGTTATGGTGAAAATTTTGTCCCATATTGGACAGGTTTGGGTATAAGCTTCTCACAAACCATAGCTTCTCACAACAAGCATGATGGTTTCGATAGGGAACGTACCACCTTTGGGGACGGGACAATATCGGTTGCCTCTTATTGCTTTCAAAAAAATTCTAGTGTCAACATAGAACAATAGGAGTGTTGTGTTTAATCTTGGAATTTTTCGGGGTTCGTTTGTCCTCTTTTTATACATTAACTGGGTTTTGTAGGCATTTTATGTGCATATTTCAAATTTGAACTACAAGCACATGCTCCAATGCACCAAAGTTGGTTGAAAATCACATATGTGTCCTAGGGTGAATTTCTAGGTCCAATGCAAGAGATTGGAATGAAATTCAAACGCCAGGGCACTGTTTATTGTTGGCAAAACATTGAGATGACTGGTTTTTAAATTCTAGTAAATCCATAACTTGTCTGAAATTCATGAGACTTGGCATGCTATCATGGAGCGACATCAATATGCCGTGGTCAAATTTTTGTCCCATTTGGGGCAGGTTCGGGTGTAAGCTTCTCACAAACCAGAGCTTCTCACAACAAGCATGATGGTTTCGATAGGGAACGTCCCACCTTTGGGGACGAAACGATATCCATTGCCTCTTATTGCTTTCAAAAACTTTCTAGTGTCAACATAGAACAACAAGAGTGTTGTGTCAATTTTTTTATTTTTCGGTGTTCATTTGGACATTTTTATGCATTAACTTGATATTCTAGGCATTTTATGTGCATAATTCAAATTTGAACTACAAGAACATGCTCCAATGCACTAAAGTTGGTTGAAAAATCGAATCGGTGTCCTTGGGTGAATTTCTAGGTCCCATGCAAGAGACGGGAATGAAATTCAAACACCAGGGCACTGTTGATTGCCGGCAAAACATTGAGATGCTTTGTTTTTAAATTCTAGTAAATCCAAAACTCGTCTGAAATTCATGAAACTTGGCATGCTATCATGGAGCGTCACACTACAAAAATATAGACTTCCGTGATGATACGTGTTTGTCACAGTAGGTCACATTTTTTGTCATGCATGTACATCCATGACAAATTTATCACAGAATCAAGATAGTCATACCTGTGTTGTCGTAGAAGTGTTCCATGGCATTACCAAAATTATCATCACGGAAGTGTCCACTTCCATGACGATAAATCGCGCGTCACAGAAGTGCTTTCGTCAAGGGTGACCGACACGTGGCATCCACCGTAACGGAATGCCGTTAAGCTATCGGGTCGAGTTTTGGATACGATAACCCGTTAACAGCCCCGACCAATGGGAAATTTCCACGTGTCAAATTCTTATTGGCCGGACAAAACACGTGTCAGCTCGTCAGTGGGTCACATAGGCGCCCATGATACGTCGACACGTGGCATAGCCCAACAGAGGCCCATTCCTGTGAAAAGGTCGTCCTGTTTGACTTGGTCAAAAGGTGGCGGGACGGCCCATGGAAAGCCTGTTAATGTCCTGTTCGCATATAGCCCATTTACAGCCCGCTAACCCAAGGCCCGTTACGCCCTATCCGAATTAGGCCCAGTAGCGTCATCTGGGCCATTCCAGCCCATTTTCACTTCTGGCCCATGTATGGCCCATGACGTCTTTCGGCCCACATGAGGCCCTATGTAACTCTTTGCCTATTAACGACCCGTGGTGAAACTGGCCCGTAATGAACAGTGTATCACATTACACCCATTAACGGCCCGTGGTGAAACTGGCCCGTAATGAACAGTGTATCACTTTATACCCATTAACGGCCCGTTATTCCGTTGAGCCGTTTCCAGCCCATGTTATCTTTCGGCCTTCTTAGAGCCCATTTATTCTTGGGCTCATTTCCAGCATTCGTTTACTTACGGCCCGTTACTGTTATTTTCTACTTGTGGGCCAAATTCAGCCCGTGGTTATAGTCGGCCCGTTTGTGGTCCGTTAATACGTTGGGCCGTTTTCATAGCGTCATCAAATACGGCCTATTAACGATGGCCCGCTATGGTCGGCCCATGAACGGACGATTCCAACTCTAGCCTGTTTACGGCCAGAATGCGGTCTGTCTGGCCCATGTTTGGCCAATCGATCATACGGCCCGTATAAGGCCCATTGATGATACGGCCCATAGAAGGCCCATTGATGATACGACCCATAGAAGGCCCATTGTTTCTATGGCCCGTAGAAGTCCCACTGCTTCTACGGCCCGTAGAAGGCCCACTATTTATACGGCCCGTAGAAGGCCCACAGTTTCTACGGCCCGTAGGAGGCCCAGTGTCACTACACTAAATATTACCCCATGGTTATTGTGGCCTAGTTTTAAAAAATAGGTTATTGCAGCCACTAGCAAACCGCAGAAAAAGAACTGCACTGACTCCAAGCAAACAAATAAACAAGATAACAAGGAAATAAATAAGCAAGCAACTTACACTAGGCTATCACGGCTATTATACATATTACATCCACTGGGCATCAAAGTTCGCCACCAGTGCAAATATAGGGAACACAGCAGCATATAAACGCCGCAGCAAAACAAGTCCAGAACTGAAATCACTTCAGAAGAGCTCAAGAAACAATATCCTGGGTACCCATAATGCTGGCAAGATGCTTAGCAAGCTTATTAACTTTCTCTAGTTTGGCGCTTAAGTCCTTCAGCGCTTGTTGTTGCACCAGAAAGTATGCATCTGAATTCTGCAGGGACTTCCTCAGTCCTTCGGCTTCCTATCGCATAACATCTGATCGATGTCTTTCAACTTGAAGTTGAGACTCAAGAAGCCGAACTGATTCAGGCAACGAGTTTGAAGAGCTGGTGCCAGCAGTGGTAGCCAGTAACTCGAACACTACATCAAGACATGACTTTGCGGTTGTCTCAGTGTCTTCAATATAGTTTTTATCAGCTTTCTTGGAGACCAACAGGGATGTCTCACTATCTTGAACCTTATTTGCATTACTTCCTTTACCATTGCATAACAGGGTACTCTTCTCCAATATTTTAACCGCGTTCTAAAAGAGAAACAAACAAACACATCTCAGGTTTACAATATAGTATATGAAACTCATTTTGGTAAACCAGTTCAGTAGTAAGGTGGACAGGATAACAGCATGAAACAAACATATATCTATGTAGTATGGTCACTGTATGGTCTATATCATTCTATTTTATGTTGCCAAATCAAGATAGATACAGTTCGAATCATATCTATTTAAGACAAAGCAGCATAGACAGAATATAAGTGTGGGAAACTACACAGCAATAACAACACTTGTAATGTGCATGGCATGAGAACATAACTGTTTATTCAATTGAAACTAAAATCAACATAGAGCAAGTTACAACAGCAAACAGCCAAACACGTTGAAGAAACAGGTTTAAAACATACCTGTTGCGCCATTGGAATTTCAATTGCATCCTTCAAATTTGAAATTAGTTGGTATCAGTAAATATAGTGATGCAAGAGCAAAGTAGTATGAACCATACCTACGGAACCTGACCTAAGAACAATTCTTCTTCTGCTTTAAGCGTTGACTTCGGGTTCGGAGTGGTGGCCCTCATGATTTGGGCACTGCAGTTGCCTTACTAACTGCTCGTGTTTGGGTGCTCTGTGGTGGAGACGGTGTTGTGTCAACGGGAACTGGGTGTCTATCTGCTGGGGTGGGGGTTATAAGGGGTGTAGTTGGTTCTCTGTCCAACTAGGTAGGGGTACAATCTGCATGAGTGTGGGTTATGTGTGGTGGGGATGGTTCTTGGGCAAGTACAACCATGGTTCTATCTGCATCGACAGGTAGCACGATCTTTTCTAAAGACCGTGTTTTTACTCCAACGGATACTGCCATCACTCCCTCCAATTGAAATGGCTGATAAACAAGAAAAATAATTGAATGTACAGACATTGTAAGATAGACAGGTGCAATGGATAGTAGGGAAGAAAACAGGGCATGAAATAATTCACATTTATGTTGTCTAAGCAAACAGAATAGCAGGACATAATTTCACATATATGATGGCTAATTAAACAGATAGCATGACACAATTTCACATGTATGATGGCTAACTAAACAGGATAGAATGACATACTTCAAAATATGATGACTATGTAAACAGGATGACATGATATAACTATACGATGTGTCTATTAAAGTGGTTGGCATGCCATAAATCACAAACATGTCGTCGATGGAAACATGATGGCATGATATAATTCACGGATAGAATGACATAATTTAAATATGATGACTATGTAAACAGGATGAGATGATATAACTATATTATGTCTTTAGAAAATGGGTGTGCATGCCATAATTCAGATACATGTTGTCTATGTAATCATCATAGCATGACATAATTCAAATATATGATTTATATACTAAGGAAGTGAGCAGAGGGCAATCGCATATATGATGTGTCAACTAAGGAGATGGCATTCAATATTGTGTATATGATGTAAAAACTAAGCATTGCAATACAACATATGCATTATATGAGTAATATAACCCTGCCAAGTTTGAGCATACACCTCAGGGGGATAATAGGACTGGTCATCTGCCTCTGAATCCTCCTCTGAAGAGCTATCTGTAACCAGCAAGATATCTGCTTTAGCAGGTAGCATTGTCTGCTCTGAAGACCTTGTTTTCACTCCAGATTTCTCCATCACCAATTCAAATGGCTGATGCACAGGAAGAGCGGTTGAATATACAAACATTGTTGACAAAAGCAATGAAAAATACAAAAAAAAGGACGGCATGATATAATTCACATATATGACGCTTGCCTAAACAGCATGGCATTGCATAATTCACATACATAATGCCTTGCAACAAGATAACATTGCATAATTCACATATATAATGTCTTGCAACAAGATGGCATTGCATAATTCACATATATGGTAATTAGACACTAAACAGGTGTCATTCACACAAAGCATGTCTAAACTAAGCAAATGACATAGCAATGCAAGATACCATACGCATGATATGAGCAACATAACCCTGCCAAGTTAGGGCATGCACCTCGGGGGGGGGGGAATATGACTGGTCATCTGTCTCTGAATCCTCCTCAGAGAAGCTATCGGTAACCAGCAAGACATGCGCTTCGTCAGATAGCATTGTCTGCTCTGAAGACCTTGTTTCCACTCCAGATTTTTCCATGACCGTGCCAAATGGCTGATGCACATGAAGAGTAACTGAATGTACTAAAATTGTTGACAAATTTAACACGTAATAAAAAAATGACGGCATGATATAATTCACATATAAGATGACTGGCTAACCAGGGTGGCATTGCAAAATTCACATATATGATGCCTGGCTAGACAAGATGGCATTGCATGATTCACATATACGATAAAGAAACTAAACAGATGGCATTGACACAAAGCATGTCTAAACTAAGCAGATGACATCTTTAATGTATACAGTAAGCAACGCAAGGCACCATATGCATGATATTACCAACATCAGCATGCCAAGTTAGAGCGAAGACCTCATGGGGTAAATAGGAGTGGTCTTCTCCTTATGAATCCCCCTCATAACAGTTATCTTCCTCTTGATTACGATCCGAAATGGGTGGAGGGGGGCTGCCTTTGCGCCCACCATGGAACGACGTCTGCATGAAATTTTATTGCCACGCAAGGCTCGTCTCTTTTGCTCTACATGATCAGTTCCATTGTGTACAATAACTGGCATGCATAGGAATAAAACATAGTGAGATTATGTAAGGATTGCATGCACAAATCCAGAGTGATGGTAGCAAACTATGGATAGACCCAAAACCAATGATAGCAGGCAGATAATAGATTTAGTTAAAAATACAGATAATGGATCCTTTAATGTTTGTTTGCACCCAACATGAAACTCATAGTAGACACCGGAGATTAACCAGATAGTAGACAGATAGTACTGATTGCTGCCCCAATATGTACCCCACAACCATTTAAAAACTCAAGTTTCAGCATTAGTTTGGACCTGACTCGGAGTCTAATAGGTGAACACGACGATAATGTAGCATGTCATCATATTAAGCGACGCATAACGTAAGCAGACATGGAAGAGTGCGACCTCTCTTGCGGACCCGTGTAGTCCTCAAGGTCATCTGCTCAGTTGATGATGGTAATGCAGTTGTCGTGGCTGCCGGCGGCGGGGAAGAAGATCTGAGGTGGCAAAAGACAGTCCGGAGAGCGGATCCCTGCCGTGGTGAACCCTTTCGTCGTTGGAGCAGCTGAGCTGGGGTGGAACACAGCGCCGTAGGAGTAGGACAAACCACACAAGGTTTTCTTTGACACATATCTGTAACAGAAGTAATTGAGTAAGGGCTTGTTCGGATTTGAGGATTCTAACAATGCATGGATAGGAAATAGACAGGAATAGGATAGGAATGCACGTGCAAAACAGAGAATTTAAAAACACGGGATTTCTGCCAATCTGGGTGTTTGATTCACAACAATTGGAAGATCACAGGATGCAAAAAAGCATGGTGAGATTAAGTCAAACCACAAGAAAATGTACAGTTATAATGCTATTATGCTACTATCTCTTAGTCTTGTGCTTGATGAATAGGAATATGAAAAGGAGGAGAAGTGGAAATTAGAATTCCTACGGTTTTTCTTTCAAGGAGACACTAAAGGAACAAATCCTACAGTTTTCCTTTGCTCCATTCCTTTGCACCAAATTCATGAAAAGTAGTACCATAGGAAACTTTCCAATTCCAATGTTTTTCATTCACTTTTCCTTTCAAGCACTGGCGATTCTAGTAGGCAGGCTTGAGCAAGGAAAATCCTACAATAAAAAAATGTTTTTGTGCTACTTCTATTACTTTGGACCCAGGCCACTGCCATACTAGCTCAACTCCCAGGCCCATCGACAAATGCACAGCTGAAACACGCAGAGATAAATAATGATGGCGTTCAAGAGAGTCCATCACGGATAGCTAAGTTGCCTGGTACCTCACTGCTTGTCATATAGTAGGATAAAATAATCGTATTTACCGTTAATACGAGTGCTCAATGGACAATATATATAACATGTAGAGTAAAAAAGAGATGCAACAAGTGTACAACCTCTTTGGCGAAGCCATGTCGATCTCAGCGTGATTGGGTTGGCCGGTGAGGATGCTCCGGCTGACTTGGCTGTCGGAGGAGGGGAAGAAGATCTTAGGCGTCTGGAGATGGAGCCCGAGGTACTGCTCCGCTGTGATGGAGGGTTTCGTCGTTGGAGCAGCTCCGGTGAGTTGTACGACGCTGAGGCTGAAGCAGGACAAGAGAGACAACGAACAACATTAACCGGTGTGGAATTCTAATAGCATCTCCAATACACGACGTAAAATACATAACAAAGTGCTAGATGTAAAATACATCAGCCGCTCATCTCTGAACTTAACTGTCAAAACTAAATTTAACTGTCGAAACTGAAATTAACTGTCGAAAGTAAATTTTGTTGTCGAAACTGAATTTTGCTGTCGAAACTGAACGCACTAGCAAGGTCAGGCTACACGTCGTTCGACTGACTTTTTCATCTCTGGTCAGTCGATTTTGCAGCCGTTGGATATGAAATCAAGGGCCTGCGGTTCATCTTCAACCTCCACCCCCTGAGTCGACCAAACAGCAGCCCCCCGCCGCCCGCGGCCGGCGGTGCGCCGCCCCGCCCGCCCCGAAAACACTCCCAACCGCCGGTCCGCCGCCGCCCCGGCCATCCCTCTAGCCCCCCCCCCCCCCCCCCCCGTGCCGAGCTTTTTCTCCGGCGATCCCCACGCCACCGCCCCGCCAACGCCCCGCCACCGCCTGCGACCACCGCCCCCATCCTGAACCCTAAGATAAATAGTGGGGTACCTCTCCGGCGAGCCCCCCTCCCCGCTGCGGCTGGTTCTTCCTTCACCCCGGCGAGCCCCCCACCCCCTGAAAATCGACTGACCCAAAAGTCAATTCAGTCGACTGAAGTGTAGCTAAATCGGAGCAGCATCACAAGCAAGAGCAAGAGCGAGAGCAGCAGCGTGAGCAAGAGCAATAACAAGAGCAGACTAGGCAGGGGACCGAGAGCAAGAGCAGAGCAGCAGCGCGAGCGAGAGCTAAAGCAGCAGCAAGTCCTACTGATGTGGACGTCGCCGCCGAGGGAGCGACATCGTGGAGGAAGTGGTCGGCGACGCCGTCGTGGATGGAGCTGCGCCGTGTCGGCTCGGGACCGAGCGCCGACAACATCGTGGGATCGAATCAAGAAGAAAATGCGGCGATTAGTGTACAACCTCTTTGGTGGCACCGATTAGGCCGCAGCTTCATCCGAGGAAACGGTGATGATGATGCTCTTCCAGTGGTGCAGGTGAAGACGGCGGTGTGGGAACGGAGGTGGCGCAAAAGACGAGGGGAACATCGGGGCAGCTCCATGGAGGTGGATGGCGGGGTGGCTGAATTGGCGGGACGATGAGATCGACGACAGATCCTCATCTGGTACGGTGGATGAGGGACGTCGAGGTATTGCTGTGGACGACATCGTCGGGGAAGAGGCTCCGGCTGGGTGGCGGACGGAGCAGGGTGTGGGGTTTCTTCGCGGGTTTTCGCGGCCTCGGTGTATGAATGGGTGGGCGGATGGGATGGCAGTGGGGAACCAAGGCTTAGAGACGCGTTTGTCCAAAATGTGGGGTAAGTTACGAAAGTACCCCCACCGATTTGAGGCGGTTCTTTCGGTTCAGGGGTACCACGGGCATTTCGCGTGTCAGGATTTCACAGGAGGTGGGAGTTTTCGCGCGCGTTGTAATTTCGGAATAGCAAGGCGCGGATTGAGATGGAGGGAGTTGTCGGAGCACAACGAGACAAAGATATATCTTAAATATTTCGGGCTAACAAGGCGCGGGTTGAAGAGGCGGGAGTTCCGCAGCACGATAGACAGAGACGCTAGCTTGAATTTTCGGCATAACAAGGCGTGGCTTGAAATTTTGGAAGAACAAGCTTAACGTGTACCAAAAAAAGACAATTTGCACCTCAACGCGCACAACACACACACAAACACCATTTAGACTAGAGTAAGGTACATGTGCATTGCACGCATGAGATTTGGCAACCAAATTATGAATAAATACCACATTATAGCATGCAAGCTTTGAGTCATATATGCATGATGTAGATGTTCGATTAATTCTTATAGTTCATTTCATTCAAAATCATCTAGTTTTTATAAGAAAGCTAATCTATTTTAAGATTCATGGAATTGTGCGTCGTAAGACATAAAGTAAAAAAATAATGGCAAATCATGTAGAAAAACATTTGGGCAATTCTGATATGGAAGATTCTAGAACAAATAAGAAGTGCTTGTGTTTTGATGTTTGTGCATTATGCTTAAGTTCAACCATGGAGTCTTCTAGATTATACATGTGGCGAAATCTGGTGGAATCTAGATGATATCCTATGGCCAGTAGTGCTCAAATTTGCCATCTTTGGACCATCGGATTCGCCTTATCCAACGACCATCTTTCAAAGTTAAAGTTACCCGCACACAATATAAAAAATATATAATATATATAGGGGTATAGATATAGATATGTGATGCAAAAGCCGCCCATCATCTCCAATTAGAATAGTGTGTCCATGCACGGATGCGATGTGCCAAATGATGTCTGCCATCGGTATCTCAAATTCAAATCAGTCTGACCTTGTTCAATGTGCATACATTACAACATGCTCGTTTCCAAACCACACCGCGTAGATCTCCGTTATATTCATGCATGCATGGGTTTCAAACATCGGGATCTCTTATTCAAATATTTGAATTCAACTTTACATTGATTGTGACCTCACCTATTCAGCTATTCTTTTACACCCACACAGTAGTCTTCTCTTTATAATTGTACCACTAACTTTCTCTCGTGCATGCATGCACACACACTACCGGTCGGCATTATCCATCGCACGCATGCAATCTTTTTCTTCAGGTCGGTCTCCCATGAAGGCACACACCAACACACATCCCCCTCTCCATCATATCGGGCATTATTTATCTCTCACGCGTGCATGCGCAACGATTGATATTCCTCTATGTATGTGTGTATATAGCTAGGTCTTTCATAGTTTTCCACACAAATCGATCAATCAATATATCCAGTGAGGTCTCACCCTCTTTCCCACGTCCACATCGATCAATCTATACCTCTCTATATAGGATTAACATATATAGCTAATACACACACATTAATTATGTATCCAACGTCCCCCTCTCATCATCCATG
This sequence comes from Aegilops umbellulata, assembly GCA_032464435.1. Taxonomy (NCBI): domain Eukaryota; kingdom Viridiplantae; phylum Streptophyta; class Magnoliopsida; order Poales; family Poaceae; genus Aegilops; species Aegilops umbellulata. Next base: position 217,167,323 of record CP136060.1, read on the forward strand.
CCTTCCGCTTCATCTCTCAGACGCGTGCACAATGGCGAAGACAGGGGGCAGTAAGGGCCCTGCCCCCCTCCCCCCTAACATCACTATATATCAAGGCTAATATGAATGTGATCATTAGACAATTGCTGCTAAAAATGGTTTAAGTTCATGCATTGACCCTCCTTGTAAAGGATTAGCAATGCTTGGCCCCCTAGCTCATTTATTTTTCATGGCTCCACCACTGCGCGCATCAGCGCACGTGTTCGCCCCCTCTCTCTAAATATCGATCTCCACTTGTGCATTCCTTCATAGTCTCCCTCCACTCGGCCCCTCGCACCATCTTCTAGCCCCCCCCCCACCGGATTTTGCCACATGTACAATCTAGCAGACTCCATGGTTGAACTTGAGCATAATGCACAAACCTCAAAACAACAGTGGTTGTCGGTGTCAAAACCGGCGGATCTCGGGTAGGGGGTCTCGAACTGCGCGCCAAGGTCGGATGGTAACAGGAGACAAGGGACACTTTATTTTACCCAGGTTCGGGCCCTCTCGATGGAGGTAAAACCCTACTCCTGCTAGATTAATATTGATGATATGGGTAGTACAAGAGTAGATCTACCACGAGATCAAGGAGGCTAAACCCTAGAAGCTAGCCTATGGTATGATTGTGTATGATGATGGTTGTCCTACGGACTACAACCCTCCGGTTTATATAGACACCGGATAGGGTTAGGGTTACACAGAGTCGGTTACAATGGTAAGAGATCTTGAATATCCGCACGCCAAGCTTGCCTTCCACGCCAAGAAAAGATCCTTCCGGACACGGGACGAAGTCTTCAATCTTGTATCTTCATAGTCCTGGAGTCCGGCTGAAGGTATAGTCCGGCTATCCGAACACCCCCTAATCCAGGACTCCCTCAGTAGCCCCCGAACCAGGCTTCAATGACGATGAGTCCGGCGCGCAGATTGTCTTCGGCATTGCAAGGCGGGTTCTCCTTCAAACTTTGTGTACCTGCGGGTATAACGTCCGATTTTTATAATGCAGCGCTCCTTGGCTTTCACGCCCAATAATGGCCGCCTTCCACGTGTCAAACGAATGCGAAAAGCTGGGGCGGTTTTACATCCAAGCCCCTAGCCGTATAAATGAGCCGCCCATCTAACAGGATGGGGATTCAGATCCGAACCACACCTTCCCCTTCCGCGAGAAATCATCAGAGCGTCTCCAGCAAAGATCCATTCCAACATGGCCAGCCGCCGCAGCTCCTCCTCTTGCCCTTCTAGTCCTATCCCTGGAGACTGGGAGAGTTGTTCCATCCCGCATAGCAAATTAGTGTCGCTCCAAGCCAAGGGATTTCTCCCTCAAGCCTATATGGTCTCGGTCCGAGCCGGACTCACCACTTATCAAGGCGGAAAACAAGCGGAGAACTCACCTAGTCCCTCTAAAGGGGAGCGGGTGTGCCTGGTCCCTTATCTAATAAGGGGACTGGGATTTCCAATTCATCCCTTTCTCCGCGGCCTTCTGGAGTTCTATGGCCTCCAGCTGCACCACCTTACGCCCGGCTCCGTGTTACACATCGCGGGCTTCGTTGCTCTTTGCGAGCTATTTTTAGGCGTCGAGGCTCATTTCGCGCTGTGGAAGAAGATATTCTGCCTGGTGCCCCGTTCCCAAGAGGGATCCATATATCAAGTGGGCGTAGCCGAAGTATGGCGCATCGCCGAAACCGGATACCCGTCCGGAACCCCGAAGAAGGCGTCCGAGGACTGTCCTTCAGAATGGTTTTACATAGACGACGTCCCCCTGCCGGACCCTATCCGGGCCGGTCTCCCTGAGTTCAACAATGCTCCCCTGAAGAAACGCCTGAGCTGGCGCCCTCGGAGCTCTCAGAGAGAGAATGACAGAGACGTCCTTTACTTAATGGGCCGGATTAATCTACTAGCTCATTCCGGACTAACCATGATTAAAGTCATGGCCATATGCATTATGCGGGGGGTGCAGCCGCTCCAATACAGAAGCCACCCCATGTGGGATTTCAACGGGGAAGATGACGCCACCCGTTACGGGCGTAAAGGGCCGGACTCGCCTGCCGCTCTAATGAAGATCTTATCCTCTTTGTACAAGGGAGAAGAAGAGGAATTCCTCCGCGTCGACCCCCAGGTCCACCGAATTGGGTAAGCGGACAATCGTGCTTCCCTGTTCATTTTACATTCTCATGATTAAATAGGCAGTCTAACGACTTCAACGCAGGACCTGCGTCAGGAGGTAAAAAACACAAACAGCCGTCCTCCACAGCTAGAGGACCCAGAACGGTCCCTCGATCCGGACTCCGAAGAGGATCCATACTTAGCGGTGGAGTTTATCGACGGAGTGTCTTATCAGCTAAGCAAGGACGATACCTTGGTAGCTATTATAGCTGATTACCCAGGGTTAATCCCGGCCTCCCAGGTGACAAATACCGGAGCTTTACCCCCTTAAGAGGGGTTCTGTTTTTACGGGTTTGGTTGTTCTGACAGCAACCGTGCTTTGTAGGGGAGATTCCCGAGGCGGGAAGCCGACCCCGCTGCAGCTGGCCGGCGGGGGGCCGCAGGGCCCCGTGGGGCAAAAAGGAACGTAGTCCGGACTGAGGTGCCAGAGCAAAGGTATGGCGTACCCTCTCTTTTTCCCTGGTGTTTTACTCTTCCAGGGTATATTAACATTTGAGCTATCCTTAGGACAAAGAGAGCTCACCGGACTATATCCGGAGAGGCTGCCAATCGCGCCTCCACCAGCCGGACTCCAACGCCCTGCCCGGAAGCGGAAGCCCGTGCAAGGTACGCACCGGACGCTCCTCCATCAGAGGATGCGGATAGGCTGTCTGCCACCCATTCCGAGGTGGAGAGTACCATGAACCACAGGCGTCGCCGGACAGTTCTTCGCGACGCTTGTTTCTCCCAGGAGGCTTTAAATGCCTTCAATTCAGGAGACGCGTACCTCCATGCCGCTCAAAATGGTTTAGCCAGAGCCACGGAGCATTATGTAAAAGACATACGGGTAAGAAAATTTTGGTAAATATAGATATGCCAGTAGCCCCCGAGACTTGAAGCAGTGGAAATAACTGATTCGAGAATCATATAACATGCAATTTCTTACCGAGAAAAAAAACGCGATGTCCCAGGAGATGGAAAGGTGCAGGGCCCAACTAGAGACGGCACTAACGGCAGCAGGGGGTCTAAAGAGACCCCTGCAGGTAAACAATACACCAGAATATTTAGTATTGTGCGGATTTAAGTGCCAATCTGACAAATGGTATTGCAGATGGCGCCGGACTCGATCCGGACAGGCAACAGCTTCTACGCCAGTTAAAGGCTGGTGAAAGCGTGCTAACAAAGGTGAGGCGGGAGAAGAGTGATCTCTAGGATGCCAACACCAGGCTGGATGTTGAACTAAAAGATGTTCGTGGCCAGCTGTCGGACTCCAATAAGGAGAATCAGCGCCTTCGACGCGGCATTTTTAGTAAGTGCTGAAGCGAACTCTTGAAAAAGGAGTTCGGGGAGGAAGACGACTAACAGAGTTATGTCTGTAGGTATGCTGACAGGTCGTCCTACAGAGGAGATGCCCAGTTCAACGGGTGATCTTCTTCCCGAACTCTCGCAACTGCACGAACGAGTTCGGCAGGCGATGCGAGGTATTGCCCAAGCCTTGTGGCCTGCCCACTCCATACCTGAGGGCCTTGGAGAACTTGCGGAGAAGTTGAAGGAAGCTCGGCGGCACTTCCGGTTGTGGAAGATATCGGCCTGCCGGCAGGGCGCTAGGGAGGCCTGGGCCATGGTGAAGACCCGCTTTACGAAGTCTGACCCCAATCACATGGTCGAGGTCGGACCGGTGGGGCCTGACGGGAAGGAGATCCCTGTGAGCTTAGTGTATGGCCAGGTAGAATTGGCCGCAAAGTATTCCCAGCAGGACTGTAAATTAGACAGCCTGTTAGATGGTATAGAGGAGGAATACAATCAGTCAGGATGACTATGTAATTTATAATTGACATGTGTAATGCCTTCTAGCTGGATTGTAGATCGTTTGTCGTTGCCGACCTTTTCGCTTCAACCTCGGGACCTGACGGTCCGGAGTGTGTCCGAATACCATAACGGTTATATAAGAACCGAGGTATGCATGGAGACCAGGCGTAGGGGTCATTAGTGCTTTATCAGACAAGTGCCCAACTAGTTATGTTATATTACATGGTTAGTAAGAAACATCTTCCAGAGAGAATAGTTCCATTAAGGGTTACTTTTGCTGGGGTGGCGTGCCCTGAAGTGCATGTCCGAACTGCAAATGCAGGAAAACATCTGGGGGCATGTATAAGTAAAAAAAAGGTTCATCTTTAGTTCACCGACCGAATATTCCCTTAAGAACGCTAGCTTTCGGCTTCACCCAGTCTGAGGTACACATCCGGCTTATCCGGCAGTAGCAATCGTAGAGGTGCTCCCTTTACCGCCTAGCCGAACAATCGGGAACGTAGGGGTAAGCACAGGAGCCAGGCAACCCAGCTTGGCCAAAACTTAAGTCATATCGATGCATATAATGGTGAAGAAAAGGTGCATGCGGAAGTCTGACGCATGCGTTGGGCGTGAAACCCATATAAACAAGCTTCTGTTAAAGAAGCCCTCAGGTTTATGGAGCGTGGGTAGCGCGTCACATGATGAGCCTTTAAGGGCTATAAAAGGAAAGAGTGGGAAGAGACAAAATAAAAACAGAAAAATATATATATAAATGGACAAAGGAAGGAGACAAACTCCGAGTTCGGCGCTAGGCATAGAATCTTCGGAGACGTGTGGCATTCCATGGGTTCGGCTCGAGTCGGTTATCTGACGCATCTCGCAGGCGGTACGCTCCACCAGTCAGGACTTGGTCAATTATGAAGGGACCTTCCCATTTGGGCTTGAGTTTTTCCTTCTTCTTATCCGGCAGGCGTAGAACTAGTTCGCCAACGTTGTAATTTTTGGCCCGTACTTCTCTGCTTTGATATCTTCGAGCCTGCTGTTGATAAAATGTGGAACGGGCTTTAGCCACGTCGCGCTCCTCCTCTAAGGCGTCCAGGTTGTCCTGCCAATCAAGCTCGGCTTCTCTTTCTTCGTACATGCGCACTCGAGGTGAGTCATGAATTATGTCGCAGGGCAGAACTGCCTCTGCGCCGTACACCATAAAGAATGGTGTGAATCCGGTGGTACGATTCAGCGTGATTCGCAGCCCCCAGAGTACGGAGTCGAGCTCCTCCACCCAGTGCGTATTAGGTTCCTTGAGGGACCGCACTAGTCTGGGTTTAATGCCGCTCATGATGAGACCATTTGCACGTTCGACCTGACCGTTAGTTTGTGGGTGATAGACAGAAGCATAGTCGAGCTTAATGCCCATGTTTTTGCACCACAGCTTTACTTCGTCGGAGGTGAAGTTTGTGCCGTTATCGGTGATGATACTGTGGGGGACACCGTAACGGTGTATGACCCCGGATATGAAGTCTATCACAGGTCCGGATTCGGCCGTCTTAACAGGCTTGGCTTCTACCATTTGGTGAATTTATCCACCATGACCAATAAGTATTTTTTCTTGTGGGTTCCACCTTTAAGGGGTCCCACCATATCAAGCCCCCAGACCGCAAAAGGCCAAGTGATGGGGATAGTTCGGAGGGCGTTGGGCGGCATATGGCTTTGGTTTGCAAAGAGCTGGCAACCGACGCGTCGTTTGACTAAGTCATGAGCGTCTGCTCGGGCCGTTGGCCAATAAAAGCCCGTACGGAAAGCCTTGCTTACAAGGGACCGAGCTGCGGCGTGGTGGCCACCGAGTCCGGCATGAATTTCAGCCAACAGACTCTGCCCTTCCTCTTCGGAGATACATCTTTGAAGGACTCCTGTAGTGCTTTTCTTATATAGCTCTCCCTCGTGGACTTTGTAGGATTTAGATCGCCGCACTATGCAGCGTGCCTCGTTTTGGTCCTCTGGGAGTTCCTGCCTAGTAAGGTAGGCTAGGAATGGTTCTGTCCACGGGGCGATGACCGCCATTATTACGTGGGCTGAAGGTGTGATTTCGGTGGCAGGGCCTCCGATTATGTCGGATTGTTCGGCGTCGGGTTGTGCAGTTGTGTCCGGACTGTTATCCGAGGGTTCCCCCTCCCATGCTACAGATGGCTTGAATAATCTTTCTAAGAAGATGTTGGGGGGACTGCATCTCGTTTTGCTCCGATGCGTGCCAGGACGTCCGCTGCCTGATTATTTTCTCGGGCTATATGGTGAAACTCCAGTCCCTCGAACCGAACTGTCATTTTTAGGACGGCATTGCGATAAGCTGCCATTTTTGGGTCTTTGGCATCGAAGTCGCCATTTATTTGGGATATCGCGAGGTTTGAGTCCCCGCGTACTTCCAGGCGTTGAATGCCCATGGATACTGCCATCCGGAGACCATGTAGAAGGGCCTCGTATTCGGCTGCATTGTTGGAGTCCGTGTACATAATTTGGAGTACATATTGGACTGTGTCTCTTGTAGGGGACGTCAAAACGACGCCATCCCCCAGTCCGGCCAACATTTTGGAGCCGTCGAAATGCATGATCCAGTTTGAATATGTGCCGTACTCTTTAGGGAGTTCGGCCTCTGTCCATTCGGCGACGAAGTCGGCTAGGACTTGCGATTTAATGGCTCGCCGTGGTTTGTAGGTTATGTCGAACGGGAGGAGCTCTATGGCCCATTTTGCTATCCGGCGTGTTGCATCGCGGTTGTTAATAATATCGTTGAGTGGTACTTCCGAGGCACTGTTATAGAACACTCTTGAAAGTAGTGGCGTAGCTTCCGGGATGCCATAAACACCGCGTATGCAATCTTTTGGTAATGCGGGTACCGTGATTTGCATGGTGTGAGGACAGTGGACACGTAGTAAACCGGCCTTTGAAGGGGGAGTTTGTGTCCGTTCGTTGCCCGCTCAACGACGAGTACTGCGCTAACAACTTGATGAGTTGCGGCAATGTACAATAGCATGGGTTCGCCAGTGTTCGGCGCGGCCAGGACTGGGTTTGTTGCCAAGATGGCCTTTATTTCCTCGAGTCCGGCCGTGGCAGCGTCTGTCCACTCGAAGTGTTCGGTGCGCCTGAGGAGGCGGTAAAGGGGCAATGCCTTTTCTACCAGGCGAGAGATAAAGCGGCTTAAAGCCGCCACGCATCCGGTGAGTTTCTGTATTTGTTTGAGGTCTTTTGGGGCATCCAATTGTGACAAAGCTCGGATTTTAGCTAGGTTTGCCTCAATTCCTCTACCGGATACAATGAAGCCCAGGAGCTTTTCGGCTGGAACGCTGAAAACGCATTTTTCTGGATTGAGCTTAATGTCGTATTTTCGGAGGTTGTCGAATGTAAGCCTCAAGTCGTCTACTAGAGATTCGACATGTCTTGATTTAATGACCACATCATCTACATACGCCTCCACTGTTTTGCCGATCTGGTTTGCCAGGCATGTTTGAATCATGCGCTGATATGTTGCGCCGGCGTTTTTTAGCCCAAAGGGCATTGTGTTGAAGCAGAAGGGGTCGTATGGTGTGATGAATGCTGTTGTGGCTTGGTCTGATTCTGCCATCTTGATTTGATGGTAATCGGAGTATGCGTCGAGGAAGCACAGCGAATCGTGTCCTGTAGTGGCATCGATGATTTGATCTATTCGAGGGAGGGGGAAAGGATCCTTTGGGCAAGCCTTATTAAGGTCTTTGAAATCGACACACAGGCGCCAGGATTTGTCCTTCTTTGGTACCATCACCAGGTTTGCTAGCCAGTCCGGGTGTTTTATGTCTCTAACGAATCCGGCCTCCAATAACTTGGCTAGCTCCTCTCCCATAGCCTGTCTCTTTGGTTCGGAGAAACGCCGAATGGCTTGTTTGACAGGTTTGAATCCTTTCTGGATATTTAGGCTGTGTTCGGCCAACCTGCGTGGGATTCCTGGCATGTCTGAAGGGTGCCATTCAAAAATGTCCCAGTTCTCTCGTAGGAACTCTCGCAGTGCGGCGCCTACAGCAGGGTTCAGTCTTGCCCCGATGGAGGCTGTTTTATTGGGGTCCGTTGGGTGGACCTGGAATTTGACTATTTCGTCCGCTGGTTTGAAGGATGTGGATTTGGATCTCTTATCGAGTATCACATCATCTCTATTGACCGTGGATCGCAGCGCAGTCAGTTCTTCGGCCGCTAAGGTTTCGGATAGTGCCTCGAAGGCCAATGCGACTGTCTTGTTTTCGGCGCGGAGTGCTATGTCCGGATCACTAGCGAGAGTGATAATTCCGTTTGGCCCAGGCATCTTAAGCTTCATGTACCCATAATGGGGTATAGCTTGGAAAACTATGAAAGCCTCCCGTCCTAGTATAGCGTGATATCCGCTTTTCAACGAGGCCACCTGGAACGTGATCTGTTCGGACCTGTGATTATCCGGCATGCCGAATACCACATCTAGTGTGATCTTTCCGGTGCAGCGCGCTTCCTGACTGGGGATTATTCCTCTAAAGGTTGTGCTGCTTCGCTCAATGCGGTTCCAGTCTATTTCCATCTTTTGGAGGGTTTCCTCGTAAATGAGGTTCAATCCGCTGCCTCCGTCCTTGAGTACCTTTGCGAGGCGACAACCGTCCACTATGGGACTGAGGACCAATGCCGCTGGTGCTCTGGCTGTTCGAAATTTAGGTTCATCACTCGCTTTGAAGGTGATAGCAGTATTACTCCATGGGTTTATTGTCGCTACTAGATAGACTTCAGTGAGGCTGCAGAGTGTTCTTTTTCGCATGTTATTTGATGTGAAAGTCTCAAAGACTGTGAGAACGGAACTGAAATTCTCGGGCTGGTTTCCTTCGACCTCTGGAATTAGGAGGTCCTCGCCAATTTTGGCCACCTGCCGGAGTATCCAACATGCCCTGAGGCTGTGAGTTGGGGTGGCGTCCTCTGCACTATGAATCTTGCAGGGTCCATCTAGACACTTTTCCAGTACGGTTCCATGCCCTCTAAAGGGTTTTGATTTTTTTGGTATTTAGTCCGGGCGCCTTACTGTGGTGCGCCCTCTTAATTCGGACGGGGTTGCTATTCAAGGCCGGATTATCCCAAAATTTTATTTCGGTTTTCCAAGCACTTTCCATCGCACAGTATTTTTGTACTATGGACGCCAAGTCAGCAAAGCGTGTAATATTACGACGACTTACGGCGTTGAGTATTCCCTTGTCCGTGCAGTTACTGCAAAAGATTGAAATTGCGTCTCCCTCGCGGCAGTCCTTTATCCTGTTCATAACCAGGAGGAATCTGGCCCAGTAATGATGTACTGTTTCTTCGGGCATTTGCCTGATTTGGGAAAGATCGCTTAAGATTGGGCGGGCGGGTGTCATTGAATCTGAGACTTCGCCCAGTTTGCTGTTCGGAGGCCGAAGAACTTCCGGATTCTGAGATCCGGACTCCTGGATGTTATCCGATTTGCCTGATTTTAAGCTCAAGTCTTGGATTGTATCCTCCCCTCCGCGGATATCCGGCATGGAGGGTTCAGGAATTCGGACGTAGCTAGTCCTTAAGATAGATGAAGGGTCGCCGCATTGTGTCTCCACCACAGCAACGTGGTGGGTGACTTGGGGAGAGTTAATTTCTCTTAGATCGGGTTTAAGCCCAACCTGGTCGTAATTTGTAGTGACACCCAGTGCGGCGATGCGATCCAGGAGGTCGTTTACGGAAGAGAGCTCCATCGGATCCAATTGCTCGGCGAGTTCTGAGCAGACGTGGAGGTTGCTTTCGATGACCCGGGAGGTCATCATCGACGCAACAGCCGAACAGGTGGTTGCGAGAAAACCACCTAGCCGGAGAGTTTGGCCGACAGCCAAGGCTCCTTTTGTAATGGCGCCGTCTTTAAAGACGGGAAGAGGCATCCTTCCTGATCGCGACGGCACAGAGGAACTCTCAATGAAAGCACCAATGTCGGTGTCAAAACCGGCGGATCTTGGGTAGGGGGTCCCGAACTGCGCGTCAAGGTCGGATGGTAACAGGAGACAAGGGACACTTTATTTTACCCAGGTTCGGGCCCTCTCGATGGAGGTAAAACCCTACTCCTGCTAGATTAATATTGATGATATGGGTAGTACAAGAGTAGATCTACCACGAGATCAAGGAGGCTAAACCCTAGAAGCTAGCCTATGGTATGATTGTGTATGATGATGGTTGTCCTACGGACTACAACCCTCCGGTTTATATAGACACCGGATAGGGTTAGGGTTACACAGAGTCGGTTACAATGGTAGGAGATCTTGAATATCCGCACACCTAGCTTGCCTTCCACACCAAGAAAAGATCCTTCCGGACACGGGACGAAGTCTTCAATCTTGTATCTTCATAGTCCTGGAGTCCGGCTGAAGGTATAGTCCGGCTATCCGAACACCCCCTAATCCAGGACTCCCTCAGTGGTTCTCTTTTGTTCTAGAATCTTCCATATCATAACTGCCCAAACTTTTTTTCTAGTTGAATTGCCATTATTTGTTTTTACTTTCTGCTTTACAACGCACAATTCCATGAATCATAAAATAGATTAAGGGCTTCTTTGATTCAAAGGATTCTCAAAGGAATTTTGGAGGATTCTAATCATTAGGAATTTTTCCTATCTTGGTTGTTTGATTCGTATGATTGTAAACCCTAGGAATTTTTCCATATGATTCATTTGCACTAGATTTCATAGGAAACATCCCATCCACTCAAACCTGTTTGAAAGGATTCTGCGTTTTTTCTATGCGCAATCAAATACTCGTACAATCCTATAGGATTCAAGACGACATTCCACTATAATCCCATGTTTTTCCTATTCCCGCGTTCTTAGATTTTTTATAAAAACTAATTGATTTTGAATGAGATGAACTATAAGAATTAAATGAAGGGCTACATCAGGCATATATGACTCAGAGCTTACATGCTATAGTGTGGTATTTATTCATAATTTGGTTGCAAAATCTGATGCGTGCAATGCACGTGTACCTTACTAGTACTTCGAGTTTGTGCAAAACACGTAAATTAGAATACCAATGGCACGCTACACAGTGTCTCTCTTACAGTTCATGAAGCCATGTGGCACATGTGTAGGCGTTGTCGCGACCTCCTTGCGTGGATTGATCACAGTGACGTGCTGCTGGTTCCAGAAGAATGTACTCGTCCTCCCTGAGCCATATTGGCAGTACATGCACGAAGCGAAGATGTGCATGCACGCCATGCACGCACTCATTCCTCGCACGCACACGCGGGTACACGGGCGGACGCAATTTTGTACCAAGATCCACCCCATGTGATAATTTGACGCGTGTAAAGTCGTTCACTTCATTGATGGTCAATTAATACAGCGCATGCAAATTGAGTGGACGTGAGGGCGGAAGAAAGACATTATTACTCCACTGCGCGCATGCGAGTAGTTAAATCGTGGGTTGCTAGTAGTACTTCCATTGGTCTCCTTCGTATTTTGTGCCAATTTTTGACAGTAACATAATATTTACGCATTTGAGCAGTGTAGTACTTGATATTTATGTTCCGCTAAACTCATCGGGAGACGTTTCGGGCCTCGAAACCAAAACCATCAATTAATCTTTACCTTGTTCCCATCACATTCGAAAGCCTGCTCACACCTACTAGTAGTACGTAACAAACCTGAACGTGTTCCCACTATGCAGGTATTAGTACTAGTGCTAGTACTTAGGTTATAAAAATGGGAACTACCTAACCGAAAATCACTCTACCTTTCCTCCTCATAAGTGCTTCTTCTTCGTCCGTCGTTGCCATGGCCGGTGAGCGGAGCTCTAGGTCGAGAACTACTCGTAACAAGGGAGCGGCAACCAAGGCTGCGGAAAAAAAGAGAGGGCTCGCCACCATGCGGAGACCTCGAAAGATCTCTCACGGGCAGGCGATGGCTCCCAGGAGCGCCCTAGCCACGGAGGCGAACATGCCGAGCCGGCAGAGCTGGAGTCGTTATCCCTCGACGGCATGCCCGATCAGCTCAATAAGCAGAAGGAGTTCATCCAAGGCTTGATGGAGTTGCTGAAGGAGAGCCTCGACGACATGCCCGCTGAGCTCAATCAGCAGGGGGAGTTGACCGCCGGCTTGGTGATGCTGCTGAAGAAGAGCATTGCCTCGGAGAAGAAGGCGACCGGCGAAATCCTGCGACTTCGGGAGGACAATGCGAAGCTTTGCCACGAGATCGACCTATTAAAGGAGAAGAACGTCGGCTGGAAGAAGCTGCATGAGAATAGTAGTTTCTCGATGAAGATGCTGCAGGCCCTCGCCATGGAACAAAAGGAAGAGTTGGCGAAGCTCCGCATCGAGCACCCGGCTGCTGTCAACGTACGTAATATGGCCGTGGAACAGATGATGAAGGCTCGCGTCGAGAAATGTCGCGTCATGGACACAATGATGAAGATGGCGGAGGAGATGCGCAAGGAGATGGAGGTCGTGGAGGCGATGAAGAAGCAGTTACGACAACGCGGCGAATTAGATCATTTGGGGTGATAATCTTCCTTCTTCTTTTGCTCTTGTGTTTCATCTTTTGCTTCGGGTGTTTCGCCGCACATGTCACGTTCTCTACGAGGCATGAATAGAACAATGTTTTTTTTGAGGGAATGAATAGAACAATGCTAACAATGAGATGACTAGCAAATTAGATCATTTTTTATCGCCATATGGCACTGGGTTGCCGTCTTTCGTGCTCCTCTGTCGCAGTACTACTCCAGTGGAAAACTTGAATATACCGCGCGGTTCTTTGCTCCTCCTCGATCAGGTCGTCGGCGCATTTATACGAGCAGTCAAATCACAAGGCACTGCCTTCCAGCAGTAATGAGCCGTCAAATCACAAAGGCCCTCGCCTCTCGTGAAACCGACCAGCTAGACTGCCCTCCCTCTAGCCTTTTAAAGAATGTATACTTTTGTACAACAGTAGTATCGATGGATTGCGCCATGGAGCAAAACTTGAAATTAAAAAAAGGTGGTACATATAGAGAGCGCTCGTCGCCAAATTATGCATATACTACTATTAAAAAAGCTAGTACGTGCTTAATTGGGGTGCTAAATTCTATTAAAGAAATACTAGTAGTATGTAATACTGAAGAGTTAAAGTAACGAGAAGAAACATAACATAGTTCTGCTGGGGGCTTAGCACAACACACCCCTCAAATTAAACTAAGCACACCTGAAATTAAACTATGCAACTAATCCGGTAGACACTGCATTAGAAGTTTAGAACCACCATGAGCAACGACACTGCCACCTTACTCGGAGTCCTCGTCCACGTCCTCGACTTCGTCCTTGTCCCTATTCCTCTTGGCCGATACTTCTTTGCTTGAACCGCACACTTGGCTGTTGCTCTTCATCCAACCCTTGTAGATATTGAAAAAAAAAGGTAGCCATCCATTGCAGCGTAGTGGATGTGGTCTATATCTAGTACATTCCGCTGCCATGCATGAAGATGAAACGTGTATGGAGGTTTCACCAGTTTACCGTACGAAGGATGAACCATGGCTCCTGCCAGGGTCAGCATTGAAGGCTGAAGAGAGGACACCAGCCGATTCTTCTGGAGGTCGAAGGTGTTGCCTACAACGAGACCTACCTGACGCAGGACTTCTTTGTCGTTACCAAAGTCTACAGTAACGAATTTGACTAGGTTGCTCCCGAGGAAGTCCTTAAAATCCTGGCACTCAACATTGGCATGGCATATGTGGTAGACCAAGCATAAGTCATGCACGCAAACCTGGATCACAGCAGGCTTCTTCCTCTCTTCGTCCTTTGGATCCTTCTCTCGTCCCAGGACTGTGGTGTACTCAACATCTAGCCCAGCGACCCACTCATCATCTGAGTTTTTGAACATGCGTCTGAAGCGAGAAAGGCATCCTTTCACCGTCATGGAAGAACGGGTGTAGATGACGTCGAACTCATCGCTGTGATGGTTCTGACCTTGTACTCACCGCCGATCATGGAGATTTGGGACGCCATGGATTTGGGAGGAGGGTTAGGATTAGTGGAAATGTCGTAATGCGAATGGACGGGACGACTAGGAACGAACCGCCGTAGTATTGAAGGACGTGCGGGGACGAGTAGGAGCGAACTGCCAGCGTGCGAACGGCAGGGTAGTGGCTTTCCATTCTCCCATGATACGGGCTTCCGAGAGCCCTTGGATCTAAGATCGAACGGTTGCATGGCGTGATTCTAGACCTATGGGTGAATATCCTATCCTGGAGGGTTATTCTGCAAATTTTCAGCAACTTAGCATGCGACCGTTTGATCTCAGATCCAAGGGCTACCGGTAGCCCGTATCATGGTCGCGCCTACCAAGACCGTCGCGTCGCTCGCGTGGTCGCGCCCTTGGAGATTTAACACGGTGCGTTAGGCTATCTGATGTTGGCATGTCATACATAGTCATCACTTAGTCACTCATACTACAACAAGGTTGGCTATAAGTGTATTTTTTTACTCCTCTCTATCTCTTTCTTCATACTCAAGGAAGAAACGGTGCTAGTAAGCGCGTGTATTTATTGCATTTGCCAAGGAGTGACCTCTTCCAATGAAATGGTGTTGCTAAATTTGCTTCATTTAATTAGCTATAGACTCAAAATTGTCTTTTCACCTAGGTACACGCGCTTAGCACCGTTTCTTCCTTGGGTCACCAAACTAGTCTCTCTCTTCTTGATTAACTTGTCACATCAGACTTTATGCCTATGTGGCAAGCTTAAGCACCTGTAGGAGCAAGTAAAAGTAAGTACAATAGTGTGCTTTACATGGTATTTTTGCATATGTGGAGGAAAGAGAGGCAAGGAAAAAGTGGAGAAGTGGGCTCTCATGCAAGAGCCAACCTCTACTACATGGTGGAGCATTGGGAGAGGCACCTATATGGAGGTGGTCAGGAATCTGGGAGACTCACGCCGGTCGTAGCGCCGCAGTTAAAATGATAATGGCAAGTCAAATCACGAGGCCCCACCTGTCCAGCATTAACTCGCTGTCAAATCACACAACCCTACGTTTGCAGCAGCCTACTCCCTCGTCTTCTCGCGTCTCTGTTGAACAGACTAGGCGGAACTGCCCCGCCACCTACCGCACAGGAAAAGCCCCGCCCTAGACTTTTAAATAGTATACAGTATACTAATCTTGTATCCATGGATTGCGCCCGCACCATGGAGCAAAGCGTCTAGAAAACGGAGGAGAGACGGTGGTCTTACAATAGAGAAGAGGGAGAGGCGAGACGGTGGTTTTGGAATGGAGATGATGGAGAGGAGAGGAGGTGGTTTTGCAATGGAGAAGAGGGAGAGGAGCGTGCGGTAGTGATTTAGGATTGGACGAGAGGGCCTACGCGCTCTGACTGGATCAAAATCAAAATCAATTTACCCTTCAATTAAGAAAGCGACCCCACATTAACTAGTCTCCCTTTTATTCTGGGTCATAATTGACCATGATTTTCGCACATAAAATATATGTTATACGTTGTATACAAGGCCACTATCAAAATTACAATTTGCAACTATACAAGGCCACTAACATTAATCGAGGCAAAATTGATGGCGTTTGCCTCGTACTAGCACCCGAGGACATTAACATCCCTTGTGTGCATGCGGGAGTGAGAAGGTTATCTTGCATTCCCAACATTAATCAACCAATGAGGAGTAAGAGGGTTGGCTTGTTGTGCTTGGGAGAGAAAAACCACATTAATTAACACGACAATCAAGGTGACAAGCTAGCTTGCAACATTGACTTAAACATAGCATTGATTTTTACCTTGGTACCTGTAATATGAGTTTGTGGCCTTGTATACAAAAATGGAGGGAGTATGATTTGAAAGTACATTCAGATACGAACCAAACGATACAATTTTTGGTGACATGCATTCACATTTTGCTTGTCAAATATAGTACGTGGTCAAACTTTGACCCAAAATACGCGAAACAACAAAAAAATACTTCCAAGACCAGCGCCGCTCTTCCGCTCTTCTCCTCTTAAACCACCGCCGCTCCTCTCATGTTCCAATCTAAATGCAGCGCCACTCCTCTCCTCTTCCATTTCAAAACCACCGCCCCTCCTCTCTTGTTCCAGTCCAAAACCAGCGTCGCTCCTCTCCCATTCTAATCCAAAACCAGCGCTGCTCCTCTCCTCTTCCATTCAAAAACCACCGCCGGCGAGTGAAGGTGCTGTGGAGAAGTGGATCGATGGAGGAGTACAACCGATACGTGAGGATCGCAGACGGCGACCCCGTGAAGCTAGCTAGTATGTTGGAGATATAGTCTTGGTTTGACAACAAGGACCAACAAGCGGCGACGGCGACATCCATGGCCAAATATCTACAACAGAGCGAAAAGGCGGCGATACTCCCGGAGGGAGTCGCGCCGGAGTACATAGAGCTGCTCCTCTCGGCCATGGAGCAAACAGATTCACCGAATCCGATCGTGAGGGAGCGGTGGTGGGAGTATCGATCCCAGATGGAGCATCCACCAGAGATTGAAGGATTGAGCATCTACAGGGTGCCGTTTGTGAGGGTGTCGTGCCAGAGCGAGTCGGTGGAGTCTTCGTCGACCGAACCCAACTGCAAGAGGAGAAAAGCAGTTGGCCCAACGACGCTTCTCCGCCATCGTCTCCCTCGCCGTTCACATCGTCTCACGGGGCGGCTGTCTGCCGCCGAGGAATAGTAGGGGGCTGCCCCCCCAGCCCAATAGTCGGGCATGTTGTGAATTGTCAGGAGGAGCTTAGGGTTGTCAGTATTTGCAGGTTGTGAATTGTGTTTTGTGTTGTGTATTTTGAGAGTACTTTCAGATATGAATGTCTTTTGAATTTCAGATTTGCAGTATTGAGCATATAAAGTATTTTATGAATTCTAGAGATCTATTTTTAGCATTTACAAAAAATATAGTTTCATAGGAGTATAAAAGTGCAGACAATGTGATTCTCAGAGAAGAAACTGCAAGTTTCAGTTTCAGATAAGAAACTGCAAGTTCAGTTTCAGATAAGAAACTGCAACTTTCAGAGGCAGAGCATTTATATTAACACGGCCTTTTCAAACAGGGTTAACATCATGTTGGAAGTTTTATTCATGGTCGAAAATGGAACTACCAGCCAGTTAACATCATGCTAATCAACATTGATGCATAGCACATCTTCATATGATGCACAGTCAAAATGCCCACACAATGTCGAGTGTGCGAAACATAGAGAAAACGAGGGACGAAGTTTTGGCAAGTGTTGGACGTGGTTTTGGAGGTCCATGGGCCTGTTTGTATTTTCTTAGGGCCGTCATGTATCGACCGGCCTATGGACCTCCCATCCGAGGTTTTATTTTTGGCAGCCCAATTTATGTTTTTTTTTGAAGAAAACACAGAGGTCTGTTCTATTTTTCTATATAAGAATAGGAACGCCAGGTCCAACTTATGTTTCCCTTCTAACTATATTATATATATTTAAATTATTTTATATGTTGACTCTTTAGTTCACATACTCCCTCCTTTTCGGTTTATAGGGCTTATCTCAAAATTTTAGTTTTTCCATTTTATAAGGCTCAATTTGGTTGTTTTCCATCACATGTTCAGATTCCAAGGTGCATTAAATCATTGCATGCAAGTATTAAGAGAAAATTGACCAATGCATGTACTTTATGCATGCATGCATTGCAATTTATGCATTGATAAACATAACTTTTTGAGGAAAACAAGTGCATTAATTAGGTGCTTTTGCAAACTACAAAAAGTATTCCACCATTCATCATCTACCTTGGTTGGTGAGATTTTTGAATTGAGCCCTATAAACCGAAAAGGAGGGAGTAATTGGCAAATAGATCTCGCCGCCACCCCCCGCCTCCTGACTCCGGGCACGCCTGCCCCCCTCAGCAAGTCCGCTCGCGCACCCCATGGAGTCGCCGGCCATATCCACGGGGGAATGGCTGGAAGACAGGCAGATGTACAAGATGCATCTCCCACATGTCTACAAATCCCTCCCGCGGATGCTCCAGCCGCTCGACTCCGTCGCGCCGGCGGTGCTGCGGGAGACTCGAGGGAGGAGATGGAGGGAGCGGGCGATGCGGATCCGCGACGACGCTCTCTCCTGGACCCAGTGCACGCGCGAATGGAGGGAAGCAAAGGAGGAAGCTGCGAGGAAGGAAGCCGAGGAGGGACCGAATCCGTCCTCTCACTCGCGCAGGTATGCTCGGATGTGCAAGAATCATGTGGATTGGGAGCTGCTGAATCTAGCCCTGCAGATCTACTTCGAAGGATATTTCTCGGAGAAACACAGGGTGCCCCACCCTAGTGAGCCGCCGATTGCGTTTGTTCGATGGGCGAAAGGAGAAGTGAATTCAGGAGACCACGCCGTGCTGCGAGATGGGAATGCTTGACTGGACTCCTGCCCACCAGCACGTCACCGGAGCCGGAGCAGGTGGATCCCCTACCTTACCTCTCCCCCAAACCTGCAGAAGATTGAAATTAGGCTTGCAATCTGCTTCAATTGAGTTGTCTGGTGGTTATTTCTGCTTCCTGAGAGACAACATCTGGCTGGAGGATGAGCAGGAACCAGGAACTCCGATGAATTTCCCCTATCACAATGGGGGGAGCGCCGGTTGGGCAGTGGTACGGCCCACCTCCGCCCCAAATGGGGGCACAATCTGGGCAGGCTCCTGTAATTGCCCAAGATCAATCTGCTGGTGGTTCTGACTCTCAGATCAGTGGGAAATCTCAAGGCAAGAATCAGCAAAAGAAGAGATAGGACATCCAGAAAACTGCTCCTGCCCCTACTTCGGGCCTTATGGCATACTCTGAGGTGATCTGCTACAACTGTGGGGAACCAGGGCATCATTTGGATAAATGTGTCAAGCCCAAGAGTTGTTTTATCTGCAAAATGGTTACCCATAAAGTTGAGAATTGCCCTATCAGAAGGAAAACCCACAGTTCTGCTAGATATGTTGGAAGTGCTGCTCCAGGATTATGTCCACCATTGACAGAATTTTCTATGACACAGAATTATATAGTTTCTTTCCCCTTTCTAGTTGTAGAGCTCTGCCCAGATGTGGTAGTGACCACACTCCTTTGCTCTGGGACTCTGGTCTTAACCAAACTCCAAAGAGCAATAGTTTTAAATTTGAAAAGTGGTGGTTTCTTAGAGAAGATTTTACTGAGCTAGTCAGGAAAATCTGGAATGAGCCTACTGGCTGCCCCCTAGAAAATTGGTAGATCAAAATCAGGAGATTTAGAAGAACTACCAAAGGGTGGAACTCCAATGAGGAAACTAATCTTAGAAGATACAAAAGGCTTCTCCTCCTTGAGTTTGATTCTCTGGATATTAAGGCAGAAACCACTGACCTCTCTAAGGCTGAGACTAATAGATTAAACTTTGTCCATGGAGAGCTCAAGAAAATTTGGCTTCAAGAAGAAATCAAAGCCAAACAAAGGTCTAGAGATAGGAACATTAAGGAGGGTGATAGAAATACTGCTTACTTCCATGCAGTAGCTAACCAGAGGAGGAGGAAAACCCTCATTCACTCCCTTGATGGCCCTAATGGCCCTGTTACTGAGGTAGATGAGATGCTGAAAGTGGCTAGTGACTTCTACAAAGACCTGTTTAAGAAAGAAAACCCTTCTGGGTTCTCTCTACAAAACAATTTTTTCTCTGCTTCTGAAAAAGTCTCTCCTGCTGAAAATGAGCTGCTAGAAGCCCCTTTTTCAGAGACAGAGGTGAAGGAAGCCATGTTTAGCTCTTATCCTGATGGGGCTCCTGGTCCTGATGTGATTCCCTTCTTGTTTTACCAGCATTTTTGGGACTTGGTGAAAAATGATCTCTTAGATCTTTTCCAAGCCTTTCATAGAGGAAAGTTGGATCCAGCAACTTACTCATGGGGGGTCTGTTGGGGTCAAGTTAAATAACTATGAAAGTGATTTTTTTCCTTGCTGGTAAAGGCCTTAGGCAAGGTGACCCCATCTCCCCACTTTTGTTTAATTTAGTAGTGGACGTTCTTACTAAAATGCTGAGCAAAGCTGTTGATCATAGTCTGATTGCAGGGCTCTGTCCTGAGGTCTGCCCTGGTGGCATCATCTGCCTTCAATATGCAGATGATACCATCCTTTTCTTACACAATGACTCCACACATGCTAGCAATCCGAAAACTGTTCTAACCTGGTTTGAACAAGTCTCAGGCATGAGAATCAACTACTCTAAAAGTGAACTCATCCCTATCAACATGGATGATCAGGAGTTAGCTGACTTCCTCTCTATTCTAGTCTGTAATAAAGGTAACTTCCCCATTAAGTACCTAGGTATCCCTCTCCACTATGATAAACTGAGGAGACAGGATATCCAACCCCTTCTGGATAAAATCATTAAAAGGATTGCTGGGTGGAGGGGCAAACTTCTCTCTTACAGAGGTAGATTGATCCTCATACAAGCTTGTTCGGCTAGCATTCCAGTGTATCTCCTCTCCTTCTTCAAGTTCCCTAAATGGGCAGTGAACCTACTCAATTCTCAGATGTCTCATTGCTCGTGGAATGATTTTGAGGGAAATAGGAAGCTACACCTTGCTAATTGGGCCCTAGTCTCTATGAAAAAAGATTTTGGAGGCCTAGGCATACCTAACCTCCAAGAAATTAACATTTGTCTTCTAGGGTCTTGGACTAAAAGATTCTATGAGGAAGACCTGAAACCCTGGAAGCTTCTTATTGCCCATAAATACCTAGCAAATAAACCTAATATTTTTGTCCCTTCCTCCAACCCTAAGACCTCTAGATTCTGGAAAGGATTAAAATCTATTATGCATGCCGTGAAATTTGGCTACAGATGGAACATAGGGGATGGGAGCAGAACCAGGTTCTGGGAAGATAGTTGGTTTGGCACATCCCCCCTAGCAGTCCAATTTTGGCCTATTTACTCTGTCTGCAATGAGCTTAACAAAAGTGTCAAAGAAGTTTGGGACGGTCAATGCCTAAAACTCCCTTTAACAAAAGCATTACCTTTACTGCCGAGCCGGATGCCCTGATTTGGCAGCTGGACAATGAGGGGAAGTATTCCTCCAGCTCCCTCTATCACGTTATCAACTTTAGAGGGGTTTAACCCATGTTTATCCCTGCTGTCTGGAAATTGAGAGTTCCCCCTAAAATTCATATATTTCTCTGGCTTCTCTCCAAAAACAAAATGATGACTAGGGATAACCTTAGGAAGAGACACATCATCAAACCCCTTGATTGTGTTTACTGCTTGGAACAAGAGTCTTGTTCTCACCTATTTTTTGAATGTATAGTTGCTAAACATCTCTGGGCCCACATTGAGGAATATTTCTCTAGTCAAATTGGCTCATCCTTCGAATCTGTCGCCAGATTCTGGATTGCTACCAAAAAGTGCTCAGTTTTAAACATTGTTAGCTCAGCTGTCCTTTGGTGCCTCTGGAAATATATAAATGCTATGATTTTCAGTAACACCTCCTGGATTTCCATTCCGCAGGTCTTGAGGTTGATCAGGAACATGGTGAGGAACTGGGGATTCTCTCCTCCGGATCGGACAAGGACAAGTTGATGAGCTTCATGGAAACCCTAACAAGATCCCTCTAGAAACCGTTGGCGATCACTTGTGGCTGAACAAGGCTCGACCTGCTCTGGGGCTGGACCCGTGGGCTCGTCTCAAGATCTCTGATGAAGATGATGGGCACCTGGCGCCGAAAAAGAGGGACATCCACCATGCTACGCCTTCCAGCCCGGTGTCTCCGCTTGCTTACTGGTCGCCGCAGGCTGACACGGCCCCTCGGCTGAAGACCATGAAGGCTTCGCTGGACCCTCCTTGTGTCATTTGAGTGCTCTATCCGCTCTGCCTTTGGCACCGCTCGGGTGATTTGTGTTATTCAGAGAACTTGTTCATCCACCCCCCCCCCCTAGTTTGTAGCTTTTCTACCTTTGCTTTCGAACTGCTCTTTGTGCTGCTGTATCAGAATATGTTGTGGTTTCGTTTTCAGCAATGGAACCGGGAGATGCTCCCTGTTTATCTAAAAAAATATTTCATATATTATTGTACATTATTTTTATTGTCATCATATATTTAACAGATACTTACGTATGTAAGAAAACAATATCCCACATCTTATTAACTTATAAAAATAATTTCTTAACAAATAAAATCCTGGATTGTTTTGGCACGAAAACCCTAGTGATTGTGTACAAAAGCTTGGTAAGATTTAAGGACGAATGTAATAATATCACTTATTATTTAAATATATTTATAACCAAATGCTCAGCCACTTTTTATTTTTTGATAACATTGCTGCCCCAACCCAACATTATAATTAGAATCAGCCCAGCAAAATCGTGTATTTCGAGAAAGTGCAAATGGCCTGTAATTTTTTAGGAAATAAAATAAACGGGCCGCATGGACGCTACATTATTTGTTCACCCAGCCCAGCTAATGGCTGTAATTAAAAAAAAGATCAAATTGACTGTAAATTCTACCGTGCAAAAAAAGACTGAAAATTCTGAAAAAATGGGTTGAATACGTGCCACATTTTTGGAGGTTGAAATGTGGGCCAATAGGTCGAAGACAATGCAAGTCGTTGTCAATTTAGTCAGCAAATGATTCTGACATGTTAGCCGTTGGATTTACATCCAACGACCGGCATCCATCTTCAATCTCTCGTCTTCTTCCTCTAGCGCCGCCGGGACCACCTCCCGCCTCCTGCTGCTAGCAGCTCTGCTTAGCACGCTTCGCTATGAAGCGCTACTCCACCATTGGCCAGGCCATCCCTCCACCCCTCCACACCTCCTGTTCTTCTCCACCGACTGCCGAACCACACCCCCTTCCTAGTCCTCGTCATCGTCCACCGCCCTGGTGCTCTCAGCGCGGCGTGGTCAACGTGGTCAACGACCGACTTCCATCGGAAGAGTACTGTACGTGCAGAGGCTGACAGCTGGGTCCACGGCAGCCGCAAGGAAGTGCCTCCTTATTACGCGGAAAATAATTATTCCTCCACCTGACAGCAGGGACCCACCAAACGGGCCACCAGTATTTTGCAGAAAAAATCGTTTCCCCCTGACTGTTGGGACCCACCGGACGGGCCATCGTATTTCGGGAAAAAATGTTCCCCCCGCTGTCAGCTAGGACCCACCGGAAGTGCCTCCTTATTACGCACAAAAAAATGAATACTCCCCCGGCTAGCTGGGACCCACCTTGCTGGGAGGCTGACTTGTGGGCCTACTAAGTTGACGGGGACGAAGGGCTTTGTCAACTTAGTCATTGACCGTACGATTTCCATCCAACGACCGTAGTGCTTCTTCAACCTCTGGTCTTCTTGCTCCAGCCGCCCAAAGCAGCGCTGGTCGTGCCGCATGCTCCTGCCTCCCGTGGCCAGCTGTGCTGCCGCAGAGGCCTCACCGCCCCCTACTATTCCCACCGCTGGCCAGGCCCGCGGTGACGGCAGCCTTACACCGCAGCCGAACCAGTGAGCCCTCGTAGTCCTCTCCGCGCGGGCTTCCACAGTCGCGTCGTCCCCTTCCTAGGCCTCGCCGTCGTCCACCGCCGTGGTGCTCTCTGCGCGGCGTGGTCAACATGGTCAAGGAACGACTTCCATCGGAAGAGTACTGTACGTGGAGAGGCTGACAGCTGGGTCCATGGCCACAACCCAGCTTTTTTGTGATTTGCCAAGTAAGTCGCTTTGTCAGGCCTGTTGGGCTGCAAATCTTTCAAGACGAGGAGAGCTTTCATTAGGCTGGCCGAGAAAATAGCCCATCAGTAATGAGAAATGGGTTGTACATTTTTAAAACACATCAAACCAGCAATTAGTTTCAAATATCTTTTTTTTCATTTCAAGATTTAAAATTACATTAATTTTTATGCGTGGAGAATTTGTTGGATTTTATATCGATATACATTTATTTTAAAAATCAATTTGAATGTGAGGATTAAAAACAGTTCGGACCGCACCGAAATATGCAAAAATTCGTATAATTTTTTAACCGTTGCCACAATATGGGCTGCAATGCTAACAAAAAGAATATGGGCTCCAAAAAAACCTTAAGAATTAGCAAATGGGCTGAAAATTATTAGAAATAATGGCAGATGGGTTGTATGCTGTTTTCCACAGATTTGAGGCTTTCCTAAAAAAAGGTTGACGCACAAGCACTGACTGTTGGATGTCCATCCAACGGCCGTCGTGCTTCTTCAATCTCTGCTCTTCCTGCTCCAGCCGCTCGAACAAGCGCCGGCGGGACTGCCTACTCCCTCCTCCTCGCGGTCGGCTATGCTGCCGTGCAGGCCTCACGGCCCGATCGTACTCCCATCGCTGGCCTAGCCATCCCTCTACTCACCCACACCTGCTGTTATTCTCCGGCGACGGCAGACGAACCAGTAAACCCTCGTACAGTCGTACTCCCCTCCGCGTGGGAAACAACTGCTGAGTCTTCCCTGCCTCCGTGTCGTCCCCTTCCTAGGCCTCACCGTCGTCCACCGCCCTGGTGCTCTCGGCGCGGCGTGGTCAACGTGGTCAAGGAACGACTTCCATCGGACGTGGACTGTACGTGGAGAGGCTGACAGCTGGGTCCACGGCCGCAACAAGGAAGTGCCTCCTTATTATGCGGAAAATAATGTTTCCTCCACCTGACAGCTGGGACCCACCAGACGGGCCACTGTATTTCGCGAAAAAATCGTTTCCCCCTGACTGCTGGGACCCACCGGCTACATCTTCGCACGCAAGGAAGTGCGTCCGGGCAAAAAAAAAATGATTCGCCCCCTGACTGCTAGGACCGACCAGCTACATCTTCGCAGGCAAGGAAGTGCCTGACAGTCGGGACCCACCTGGTCGAAGCGTACGTAGCGTTGTCATTCTGGTCGCGAACATGTACGTACATACTGGTCGATGTAGAGGCGGGCACGTGTCGTAGTAGAGGCGCGCACGTAGCATGTACACGTACGTACAACGGCCAGGGTGCAAGAAAGAAAATACGGCCACGTATGTGTACATACGGGCGGGGTCTCGAACGCCTACTCGCGCATACGTATGACCAGGGCTCGTGTACATGGCTGGGTCGGAACGGAGAAACAACGTCGTCGTCGTGTTCATGGGGAGGCAACGGAATGCGTCGTGTTCATGGGGAGGCAATGGAATGCGTCGTGTTCATGGGGAGGCAACGGAATGCGTCGTGTTCATGGGGAGGCAACGGAATGCGTCGTGTTCATCGGGAGGCAACGGAACGCGTGGGAGCCAACCGGCTGGGTCGGAACGGAATGCGTGGTCGTGTTCATCGGGAGGGCTTGGACGGAACAGGCGATGGAAATGAGGCCTAGCGTACCGCACAACGGAGGAAACGGACCTCCTACATTCGGAACGGGGTCCTATTGATTGGGAGGGGTGTGGCGTATCGCAAAGCGGAGGAAACCGACCTCCTACGGTCGAAACGGGGGTCCTGTTGATCGGGAGGGGTGTGGCGTACCACAAAACGGAGGAAACGTACTTGTGTTGGAGCGCTACGGTCGAAACGGGGGTCCTGTTCATCGGGAGGGGTGTGGCGTACCGCAAAACGGGACTCCACGGGATACTGTTCATCTCCACCGTCGACCCCCTCCAGCCTCCACGAGCTACTGTTCATCCACCGTCGACCTCCTCCAGCCTCCACGGGCTCCTATTCATCCAACCTCCACCACGCGCTACTCCACCGGCTACTGTTCAACCACCCCTCCACAGTCTACTGTTCATCCAGCCCTCCACACCACGGGGTCCTGTTCAACCACCCCTCCACGGGCACCCCTCCACCATCTACTGTTCATCCAGCCCTCCACACCACGGGGTCCTGTTCAACCACCCTCCACCGTCTACTGTTCATCCAGCCCTCCACACCACGGGTTCCTGTTCATCCACCCCTCCACGGGCACCTCTCCACCGTCTACTGTTCATCCAGCCCTCCACCACACCACGGGGTCCTGTTCATCCAGAGGCAATGCCACCACTCACTGTTCATCCAACCCCCCCCCCCCCCCCGCGCGCAACGCTTAGTGTTCATCCCATCGATCGGCTTCAGTTAGCAGCAGTAGCGAAGGAATCGCTCGATCGGGTTTAGTTAACAGCCATCGATCAATCGCTCGGGTTCAGTAACGCGTAGCCTGCAGTGCAATCGATCGGGTTCAGTTAGAGCCCAACGCCTCGCTCGGGTTCAGTTAGAGCCAACGCCTCGCACACACGTGCATACGTGTACGAGAGAAACGCGCATCGCTCGGCCCCCGACCTCCCACCGCAACCGGAAACTCCCCGAAATTTTCCTCCCCCTCGCTTCTACCACGGTTTTTTCCATCATGGACGGCCCAAAGAATGCCATGCAGCTGCGTCTCCGGCCCGCCCAGGATGAAAAGCCCATTTTCTGTCATGATTTTTTGTCATAGAAGTAGGAGCCCACCACATCTATGATGATACCGGGTTTTGTCACAATTATCGTCATAGAAGTTTCATATGTATGACAGAAAAAAAAAATCGTTCGGCCCAAAATGTCACGGATGTGTCTTTTTTTTGTAGTGTCATCAACATGTTGTGGTAAAAAAATTGTCCCATTCGGGACAGGTTCGGGTATACGCTTCTCACAACTAGCATGATGGTTTCGGTAGGGAACGTCCCACCTTTGGGTACGAAACGATGTCCATTGCCTCTTATTGCTTTCATAAATTTTCTCATGTCAAGATAGAACAATAGGAGTGTTGTGTCAATTTTTGGGATTTTTCGCGTTTCGTTTCAAAAATTTTATGCATTAACTGAGTTTTCAATGCATTTATGTGCATAATTCGAATTTGAACTACATGCACATGCTCCAGTGCATATAAATTGGTTGAAAAAACAAATTTGTGTCCTTGGGTGCATGCTTAGGTCCCATGCAAGAAATAGGAATGAATTTCAAACACCAGGGCACCGTTGATTGCCGGCAAAACATTGAGATGCCTAGTTTTTAAATTCTAGTAAACCCAAAACTCGTCTGAAATTCATGAAACTTGGCATGCTATCATGGAATGCCACCCGACATGTTGTGGCATTTTTCGTGTCCATTTGAGAGAAGGTGCACTCGAATAATGACAACCAACAAAAGGCATTTTGAAAAAAATAGCTGCCACTTTAATATCTGAAAGGTTTGTAGAATTCAAACCGTGTGCGTTCTTTTAACCATTCACGTGATGCCATGTGTCTTGGTTTTTAATGGTTGTAGGAGGTGCCGTGCAGACAGCTGCTTGACCTTGACTGAATGGGAGGCGTGCGAGCGCAGTCTGGTGCGCAGGCTAGCCGAGAGGTGTGCAAGCTATCCTCCAATGTGCAGGCTCACCGGGAAGTGTGCGAGCTGTACGCTGTCCTCCATGGCCGTCCGCCTTCCTCTCCATTAATGGCGTCCGGGCCGCTGTTTAATACGGGCGGTCTTACTGTTCGGCTCCCATTCCCCTCCCTCCCGTAGCCGCATACCTCCACCAACGCCATGTCGTAGAACGATCATCTGCCACTAGTCTTCAAGTTTGGTGAAGTCGACTCCGAGCTGGAGGAGATAGAAAATAAGGAGGAATGGGGCCTCATGGACATGGCCCAGAACGAGCTGGCCGCGACGGTTGCTGCCCCCGCTCCCGTCCCCGCTCCCATCCCCGCGCCCGCGCCAGCGACCATCCTTGTAGCATTAACGGGCTGGTCGCCGAGCACTACCGCAGAGCTGGAAGCCACGGGTGTCAGCGAGGTCTCCACGGACCCGCGCGAGCTCGTGTACATGCCAGCACCAGCGCCCGTGCCCGTGCGTGCCCCTCCACCCACCGTGGTGCCGGCCCCCGTGCGTTTGGCTGCACCCGCCACGCCCATGCGCGCGCCCCCTCAGCGGTATGGGACGCTGCCGTCGACCGCTACCTCTTAGCGGCGCCAGTTGCCGTCCTCCCACGCCCCGCCCGTCGATCGCGCGATGACATGATGTTTGATTTACAAGTGAATAACATTTTGTGCTGCCTTGAAGACTTCAACAACGGCATCCCGGAGGACGACAACGACGGCGCGGCACGCCGCCTCCGCCGCTGCCGGAAATAGTTTTTTTGGGTTTAATATTATATCTCGAATTCTCAATCATATGAATATAAATTCGCAGTGTGACTGAATGAAGATATGGTTTGAACGAACTTGCGTTTTTCTCTCTTAATGTACAGACTTATCAAACGGTTTTCTTTTGAAAAAAAATGTCAATGGTTTTTCAATATAAAACACTCATCGCAAACGTTTTAGTTAGAACACCTGGATGCAAACCGACAGCTTCCCTAGGAAGCCAAGGGAAAATGTGCCGAGCAGGATTTCTGCATCCCTTCAACGCAAACGGTTGTTTTGCATGACCCATGTGCAACCACGTACAAACAATTGGGTAAGATTTGCATATCTGTCATTTTGGGTATGTTGCCATTTGTCAAACTGGAAAGATTGACATTTGTTTATCTAGTAACATTGCCATTTGTCAACCTTGTAACACTGCGATTTGTCAAAATATGCAGCTAAAAATCACTAGCACTATCTAATTTTTTGCAACTAAAATCACTAGCACTGTTCATATGGACACCACTGCAGGCGTGAGTTGATGGACGCATATGCAAATGTACCATTGATTACATACAACAAGTCATTAGCCCACAACGACAATGAGGATACATGCTGGATTATAGATCATTTCCAACAAAACATTCTAGTAAAGTTTTTCTCACACAACAAATAACAAAGCGATGAAATGAACTTCAGCTCAACCACTCGTCGGTGTTGGAAACGCTTGCTTTGAACCAGAAGTGATTCTCTGGGAAGGGCCAGCTACTGTCAATCTCGAGACCAACGCAGGACTGATCATCTAGGCTGAAGCGACCTATGTCAGGACCCATATTGGGATGGTAGGGAAGCATAGAAATGTCCGAGGTATAGATACATTTGCATCTCATAAATGGTAGTAACGTTGTGTCAACAGCAGCTGGATCACCTTCCACCATCATTGGATAGTTTGTCCAAGGAAGAGCGAGTTTCCTCCAAGACTTTCAATACTGAACCAGAGAGAAGGTGTTGGCTCTAGTACACTAGTATCCATCCCGAATACCCTGCAACGGATGTTGGAATAGGTCCGGAGAGTGCGACCATAGGAGACAACACCTGCTTCCTTAGTAACATCAGAAGTGTCATGTATACAGACAAGAAGAAGAGGCGATCCATCGGAATAAGTTGCCAGGCGCCACTGAGTATTGAAGGAAATATGCCCTAGAGGCAATAATAAAGTTATTATTTATTTCCTTATATCATGATAAATGTTTATTATTCATGCTACAATTGTATTAACCGGAAACATGATACATGTGTGAATACATAGACAAACATAATGTCACTAGTATGCCTCTACTTGACTACCTCGTTGATCAAAGATGGTTATGTTTCCTAGCCATAGACAAAGAGTTGTCATTTGATTAATGAGATCACATCATTAGAAGAATGATGTGATTGACTTGACCCATTCCGTTAGCTTAGCACTCGATTGTTTAGTATATTGTTATTGCTTTCTTCATGACTTATACATGTTCCTATGACTATGAGATTATGCAACTCCCGTTTACCGGAGGAACACTTTGTGTGCTACCAAACATCACAACGTAACTGGGTGATTATAAAGGTGCTCTACAGGTGTCTCCGAAGGTACTTGTTGGGTTAGCGTATTTCGAGATTAGGATTTGTCACTCCGATTGTCAGAGAGGTATCTCTGGGCCCACTCGGTAATGCACATCACTATAAGCCTTGCAAGCATTGTAACTAATGAGTTAGTTGCGGGATGATGTATTACGGAATGAGTAAAGAGACTTGCCGGTAACGAGATTGAACTAGGTATTGAGATACCGACGATCAAATCTCGGGCAAGTAACATACCGATGACATAGGGAACAACGTATGTTGTTATGCGGTTTGACCGATAAAGATCTTCGTAGAATATGTGGGAGCCAATATGAGCATCCAGGTTCCGCTATTAATTATTGGCCGGAGACGTGTCTCGGTCATGTCTACATAGTTCTGGAACCCGTAGGGTCCGCACGCTTAAAGTTACGATGACAGTTATATTATGAGTTTATATGTTTTGATGTACCGAAGGTAGTTCGGAGTCCCGGATGTGATCACGGACATGACGAGGAGTCTCGAAATGGTAGAGGCATCAATATTGATATATTGGATGACTATATTCGGACACTAGAATGGTTTCGGGGGTAATCAGATATATACCGGAGTATCGGGGGGTTACCGGAACCCCCCGGAGGTTATTGGGCCTCATGGGCCCAATTGGTGGAAGAGGAGAGGCGACCAAGAGGCAGCCGCGCGCCCCTCCCCCCGAGTCCGAATTGGACAAGGAGGGGGGCGGCGCCCCCTTTCCTTTCCCCCTCTCTCTCCTTCCCTCTCCTCTCCTAATCCAACAAGGAAAAGGGAGGGAGTCCTACTCCCAATGGGAGTAGGACTCCTCCTGGCGCGCCCCTCCTGGCCGGCCCCCTCTACCCCCTTGCTCCTTTATATACGGGGGCAGGGGCACCCTAGAGAGACAACAATTGATCTGTTGATCTTTTAGCCGTGTGGGGTGCCCCCCTCCACCATAGTCCACCTCAATAATACTGTAACGGTGCTTAGGCGAAGCTCTGCGTCGGTAGAACATCATCATCGTCACCATATCGTCGTGCTGACAAAACTCTCCCTCAACACTCGGCTGGATTGGAGTTCAAGGGACGTCATCGGGCTGAACGTGTGCTGAACTCGGAGGTGCCGTGCGTTCGGTACTTGATCGGTCGGATAGTGAAGACGTACGACTACATCAACCGCGTTGTGCTAACGCTTCCGCTTTTAGTCTACGAGGGTACGTGGACAACACCCTCCCCTCTCGTTGTTATGCATCACCATGATCTTGCGTATGCGTAGGAATTTTTTTGAAATTACTATGTTCCCCAACGGTGGCATCCGAGCCTGGTTTTATGCGTTGATGTCATATGCACGAGTAGAACACAAGTGAGTTGTGGGCGATATAAGTCATACTGCTTACCAGCATGTCATACTTTGGTTCGGCGGTATTGTTGGATGAAGCGGCCCGGACAGACATTACGCGTACGCTTACGCGAGACTGGTTCTACCGACGTGCTTTGCACACAGGTGGCTGGCGGGTGTCAGTTTCTCCAACTTTAGTTGAACCGAGTGTGGCTATGCCCGGTCCTTGCGAAGGTTAAAACAACACCAACTTGACAAGCTATCGTTGTGGTTTTGATGTGTAGGTAAGAACGGTTCTTGCTAAGCCTGTAGCAGCCACGTAAAATTTGCAACAACAAAGTAGAGGACGTCTAACTTGTTTTTGCAGGGCTTGTTGTGATGTGATATGGTCAAGACATGATGCTAAATTTTATTGTATGAGATGATCATGTTTTGTAACCGAGTTATCGGCAACTGGCAGGAGCCATATGGTTGTCGCTTTATTGTATGCAATGCAATCGCCCTGTAATGCTTTACTTTATCACTAAGCGGTAGCGATAGTCGTAGAAGCATAAGATTGGCGAGATGAAAACGATGCTACGATGGAGATCAAGGTGTCGCGCTGGTGACGATGGTGATCATGACGGTGCTTCGGAGATGGAGATCACAAGCACAAGATGATGATGGCCATACCATATCGCTTATATTGATTGCATGTGATGTTTATCTTTTTATGCATCTTATCTTGCTTTGATTGACGGTAGCATTATAAGATGATCCGTCACTAAATTATCAAAGTATAAGTGTTCTCCCTGAGTATGCACCATTGCGAAAGTTCTTCGTGCTGAGACACCACGTGATGATCGGGTGTGATAGGCTCTACGTTCAAATACAACGGGTGCAAAACAGTTGCACACGCGGAATACTCAGGTTAAACTTGACGAGCCTAGCATATAACAGATATGGCCTCGGAACACGGAGACCGAAAGGTCGAGCGTGAATCATATAGTAGATATGATCAACATAGTGATGTTCACCATTGAAACTACTCCATCTCACGTGATGATCGGACATGGTTTAGTTGATTTGGATCACGTGATCACTTAGAGGATTAGAGGGATGTCTATCTAAGTGGAAGTTCTTTAATAATATGATTAATTGAACTTAAATTTATCATGAACTTAGTACATGATAGTATTTTGCTTGTCTATGTTGTTTGTAGATAGATGGCACGTGCTATTGTTCCATTAAATTTTAATGCGTTCCTTGAGAAAGAAAATTTGAAAGATGATGGTAGCAATTACACGGACTGGGTCCGTAACTTGAGGATTATCCTCATTGCTGCATAGAAGAATTACGTCCTGGAAGCACAGCTGGGTGCCAGACCTGCTGCAGGAGCAACACCAGATGTTATGAATGTCTGGCAGAGCAAAGCTGATGACTACTCGATAGTTCAGTGTGCCATGCTTTACGGCTTAGAACCGGGTATTCAACGACGTTTTGAACGTCATGGAGCATATGAGATGTTCCAGGAGTTGAAGTTAATATTTCAAGCAAATGCCCGGATTGAGAGATATGAAGTCTCCAATAAGTTTTACAGCTGCAAGATGGAGGAGAATAGTTCTGTCAGTGAGCATATACTCAAAATGTTTGGGTATAACAATCACTTGGTTCAATTGGGAGTTAATCTTCCGGATGATAGCGTCATTGACAGAATTCTTTAATCACTGCCACCAAGCTACAAGAGCTTCGTGATGAACTATAACATGCAAGGGCTGGATAAGACGATTCCCGAGCTCTTCGCAATGCTAAAGGCTGCGGAGGTAGAAATCAAGAAGGAACGTCAAGTGTTGATGGTCAATAAGGCCACCAGTTTCAAGAAAAAGGGCAAAGGGAAGAAGAAGGGGAACTTCAAGAAGAACAGCAAGCAAGTTGCTGCTCAGGAGAAGAAACCCAAGTCTGGACCTAAGCCTGAGACTGAGTGCTTTTACTGCAAGCACACTGGTCACTAGAAGCGGAACTGCCCCAAGTATTTGGCGGATAAGAAGGATGGCAAGGTGAACAAAGGTATATGTGATATACACGTTATTGATGTGTACCTTACTAATGCTCGTAGTAGCACCTGGGTATTTGATACTGGTTCTGTTGCTAATATTTGCAACTCGAAACAGGGACTACGGATTAAGTGAAGATTGGCAAAGGACGAGGTGACGATGCGCGTGGGAAATGGTTCCAAAGTCGATGTGATCGCGGTCAGCATGCTACCTCTACATCTACCTTCGGGATTAGTTTTAGACCTGAATACTTGTTATTTGGTGCCAGCGTTGAGCATGAACATTATATCTGGATCTTGTATGATGCAAGACGGTTATTCATTTAAATCAGAGAATAATGGTTGTTCTATTTATATGAGTAATATCTTTTATGGTCATGCACCCTTGAAGAGTGGTATATTTTTGTTGAATCTCGATAGTAGTGATACACATATTCATAATATTGCAGCCAAAAGATGCATAGTTGATAATGATAGTGCAACTTATTTGTGGTACTGCCGTTTAGGTCATATCAGTGTAAAGCGCATGAAGAAACTCCGTACTGATGGACTTTTGGAACCACTTGATTATGAATCACTTGGTACTTGCGAACCGTGCCTCATGGGCAAGATGACTAAAACACCGTTCTCCGAAACTATGGAGCGAGCAACAAATTTGTTGGAAATCATACATACAGATGTATGTGGTCTAATGAATACTGAGGCTCGTGGCGGATATCATTATTTTCTCACCTTCACAGATGATTTGAGAAGATATGGGTATATCTACTTAATGAAACATAAGTCTGAAACATTTGAACAGTTCAAAGAATTTCAGAGTGAAGTTGAAAATCATCGTAATAAGAAAATAAAGTTTCTACGATCTGATCGTGGAGGAGAATCTTTGAGTTACGAGTTTGGTCTTCATTTGAAACAATGCATAATAGTTTCGCAACTCACGCCACCCGGAACACCACAGCGTAATGGTGTGTCCAAACGTCGTAATCGTACTTTACTTGATATGGTGCGATCTATGATGTCTCTTACTGATTTACCGCTATCGTTTTGGGGTTATGCTTTAGAGACGGCTGCATTCACGTTAAATAGGACACCATCGAAATCCGTTGAGACGACGCCTTATGAACTGTGGTTTGGCAAGAAACCAAAGTTGTCGTTTCTTAAAGTTTGGGGCTGCTATGCTTATGTGAAAAAGCTTCAACCTGATAAAGCTCGAACCCAAATCGAAAAAATGTGTCTTCATAGGATACCAAAAGAGACTGTTGGGTAGACCTTCTATCACAGATCCGAAGGCAAGACTTTTGTTGCTAAATTTGGAATCTTTCTAGAGAAGGAATTTCTCTCGAAAGAAGTGAGTGGGAGGAAGGTAGAACTTGATGAGGTAACTGTACCTGCTCCCTTATTGGAAAGTACTTCATCACAGAAACCGGTTCCTGAGACAACTACACCAATTAGTGAGGAAGTTAATGATGATGATCATGAAACTTCAGATCAAGTTGTTACCGAACCTCGTAGGTCAACCAGAGTAAGATCCGCACCAGAGTGGTACGGTAATCCTGTTCTGGAAGTTATGTTGCTAGACCATGACAAACCTACGAACTATGAAGAAGCGATGGTGAGCCTAGATTCCGCAAAATGGCTTGAGGCCATGAAATCTGAGATGGGATCCATGTATGAGGACAAAGTGTGGACTTTGGTTGACTTGCCCGATGATCGGCAAGCCATTGAGAATAAATGGATCTACAAGAAGAAGACTGAATGACGTTGACGGTAATTTTACTGTCTATAAAGCTCGACTTGTTGCAAAAGGTTTTCGACAAGTTCAAGGGGTTGACTACGATGAGACCTTCTCACCCGTAACGATGCTTAAGTCTGTCCGAATCATGTTAGCGATTGCCGCATTTTATGATTATGAAATTTGGCAAATGGATGTCAAAACTGCATTCCTGAATGGATTTCTGGAAGAAGAGTTGTATATGATGCAACAGGAAGGTTTTGTCGATCCAAAAGGAGCTAACAAAGTGTGCAAGCTTCAGCGATCCATTTATGGATTGGTGCAAGCCTCTCGGAGTTGGAATAAACGCTTTGATAGTGTGATCAAAGAATTTGGTGTTATATAGACTTTTGGAGAAGCCTGTATTTACAAGAAAGTAAGTGGTAGCTCTGTAGCATTTCTGATATTATATGTGGATGACATATTGATGATTGGAAATGATATAGAATTTCTGGATAGCATAAAGGGATACTTGAATAAGAGTTTTTCAATGAAAGACCTCGGTGAAGCTGCTTATATATTGGGCATCAAGATCTATAGAGATAGATCAAGACGCTTAATTGGACTTTCACAAAGCACATACCTTGCCAAAGTTTTGAAGAAGTTCAAAATGGATCAAGCAAAGAAAGGGTTCTTGCCTGTGTTACAAGGTGTGAAGTTGAGTAAGACTCAATGCCCAACCACTGCAGAAGATAGAGAGAAGATGAAAGATGTTCCCTATGCTTCAGTCATAGGCTCTATCATGTATGCAATGCTGTGTACCAGACCTGATGTGTGCCTTGCTATAAGTCTAGCAGGGAGGTACCAAAGTAATCCAGGAGTGGATCACTGGACAGCGGTCAAGAACATCCTGAAATACCTAAAAAGGACTAAGAATATGTTTCTCGTTTATGGAGGTGACAAAGAGCTTATCGTAAATGGTTACGTTGATGCAAGCTTTGACACTGATCCGGACGATTCCAAATCGCAAACCGGATATGTGTTTACATTGAACGATGGAGCTGTCAATTGGTGCAGTTCTAAACAAAGCGTCATGGCGGGATCTACATGTGAAGCGGAGTACATAGCTGCTTCGGAAGCAGCAAATGAAGGAGTTCATATCCGATCTAGGTGTCATACCTAGTGCATCGGGTCCAATGAAAATCTTTTGTGACAATACTGGTGCAATGGCCTTGGCGAAGGAATCCAGATTTCACAAGAGAACCAAGCACATCAAGAGACGCTTCAATTCCATCCGGGATTTAGTCCAGGTGGGAGACATAGAAATTTGCAAGATACATACGGATCTGAATGTTGCAGACCCGTTGACTAAGCCTCTTCCACGAGAAAAACATGATCAACACCAAGGCTCCATGGGTGTTAGAAATCATTACTGTGTAATCTAGATTATTGACTCTAGTGCAAGTGGGAGACTGAAGGAAATATGCCCTAGAGGCAATAACAAAGTTATTATTTATTTCCTTATATCATGATAAATGTTTATTGTTCATGCTAGAATTGTATTAACCGGAAACATGATACATGTGTGAATACATAGACAAACAGACTGTCACTAGTATGCCTCTACTTGACTAGCTCGTTGATCAAAGATGGTTATGTTTCCTAGTCATAGACAAAGAGTTGTCATTTGATTAATGAGATCACATCATTAGAAGAATGATGTGATTGGCTTGACCCATTCTGTTAGCTTAGCACTCGATTGTTTAGTATATTGCTATTGCTTTCTTCATGACTTGTGTATGTTCCTATGACTATGAGATTATGCAACTCCCGTTTACCGGAGGAACACTTTGTGTGCTACCAAACATCACAACGTAACTGGGTGATTATAAAGGTGCTCTACAGGTGTCTCCGAAGGTACTTGTTGGGTTGGCGTATTTCGAGATTAGGATTTGTCACTCCGATTGTTGGAGAGGTATCTGTGGGCCCACTCAGTAACGCACATCACTATAAGCCTTGCAAGCATTGTGTCGGTGTCAAAACCGGCGGATCTCGGGTAGGGGGTCCCGAACTGTGCGTCAAGGTCGGATGGTAACAGGAGACAAGGGACACTTTATTTTACCCAGGTTCGGGCCCTCTCGATGGAGGTAAAACCCTACTCTTGCTAGATTAATATTGATGATATGGGTAGTACAAGAGTAGATCTACCACGAGATCAAGGAGGCTAAACCCTAGAAGCTAGCCTATGGTATGATTGTGTATGACGATGGTTGTTCTACGGACTACAACCCTCCGGTTTATATAGACACCGGATAGGGTTAGGGCTACACAGAGTCGGTTACAATGGTAGGAGATCTTGAATATCCGCACGCCTAGCTTGCCTTCCACGCCAAGAAAAGATCCTTCCGGACACGGGACGAAGTCTTCAATCTTGTATCTTCATAGTCCTGGAGTCCGGCTGAAGGTATAGTCCGGCTATCCGAACACCCCCTAATCCAGGACTCCCTCACATTGTAACTAATGAGTTAGTTGCGGGATGATGTATTACGAAACGAGTAAAGGGACTTGCCAATAACGAGATTGAACTAGGTATTGAGATACTGACGATCGAATCTCGGGCAAGTAACATACCGATGTTGTTATGCGGTTTGACCGATAAAGATCTTCGTAGAATATGTTGGAGCCAATATGAGCATCCAGGTTCCGCTATTGGTTATTGGCCGGAGACGTGTCTCGGTCATGTCTACATAGTTCTAGAACCCGTAGGGTCCGCACGCTTAAAGTTACGATGATAGTTATATTATGAGTTTATATGTTTTGATGTACCAAAGGTAGTTTGGAGTCCCGGGTGTGATCACGGACATGACAAGGAGTCTCGAAATGGTCGAGACATGAAGATTGATATATTGGATGACTATATTCGGACACCGGAATGGTTCCGGGGGTTATCAGATATATATCGGAGTACCGGGGAGTTACCGGAACCCCCCCCCCCCAGAGGTTAATGGGCCTCATGGGCCCAATTGATGGAAGAGGAGAGGCGGCCAAGGGGCAGCCGCGCGCCCCTCCCCCAAGTCCGAATTGGACAAGGAGGGGGGCGGCGCCCCCCCCCCCCCCTTTCCTTTCCCCCTCTCTCCCCTTCCCTCTCCTTTCCTAATCCAACAAGGAAAAGGGAGGGAGTCATACTCCCGTTGGGAGTAGGACTCCTCCTGGCGCGCCCCTCCTAGCCGGCCTCCTCTCCCCCCTTGCTCCTTTATATATGGGGGCAGGGGGCACCCTAGAGAGACAAATATTGATCTGTTGATCTTTTAGCCGTGTGAGGTGCCCCCCTCCACCATAGTCCACCTCGATAATACTATAGCGGTGCTTAGGCGAAGCCCTGCGTCGGTAGAACATCATCATCGTCACCATGTCGTCGTGCTGACGAAACTCTCCCTCGACACTCGGCTGGATCGGAGTTCGAGGGACGTCATCGGGTTGAACGTGTGCTGAACTCGGAGGTGCCGTGCGTTCGGTACTTGATCGGTCGGATCATGAAGACGTACGACTACATCAACCGCGTTGTGCTAACGCTTCCGCTTTTGGTCTACGAGGGTACGTGGACAACACTCTCCCCTCTCGTTGCTATGCATCACCATGATCTTGCGTGTGCATAGGAATTTTTTTGAAATTACTACGTTCCCCAACAAGTATATGGGTCTAGCTCGTCCTCATGCTTGTGATCATTAGCATCGTCATCTCCCCCTTGGTTATAAAAATTTAAAAGTACAGGTGGTGGAATGTTCATAGGACCTTGGAAACACAAGAAGGTTAATTAATTAATAAAGGGAAACTAGCTAACCCGCACGCATGTGGATGAAATAATTATAATTACGGTGGAAGACAAACGTACCGAAAGCATGATGATTCCATGCAAAAATAGTGCCACGAGTGGTGGCAGCAAACACAAGACCCTCGTATTGAATTGCATCACAGTACTCATCCGTGTACATAAATTGATTTTTGAGCAATTTCCATCGAGGCGTGGAAGTAAGGAAGGCAACAAGCTTGTCGAAGATAGCAATAACTTCATAGTTCGAGTAATCCCAATATCGGCTGGGAACTCGAAAAATTGCAATCTTCCATAGACGACAGTCACCATGATCGTATTTGAACTCACGTAGAATACCGGTGTACTCAACCTCTGGGCAGTCGTCTGAGATTTTTGGAAGTGGAACCCGGTGACGAGTGTACACATCCACAAGTTCCCACTCGCAGTTGTACCCAATGTAAACAACCCAATCTCCATTTGCGCCCGCCCAAGCCTTGCCCTCAAGCGATGGCATCTTAACATCATACGTATCATTATCAAGCGGCATCAACTTGCACAAGGCGAGGCTTCCCTCTTCCCCGCGCCAGTCAGCAGGGTCACGACGAAGAAGATAGGGGAGATCAAACCGCTTCTGGACCCTTGGGCTCCTTATAATGATGTTATTAGTTGAGTCGAGAATGGCCTTGAACGAACCTGCCATGCTAGCCGAGGTGATGATGTCACACCGATCAATGAGTTCCCCCACTGCTTCATCATTCAGATCGGGGCAAGAATAACGGGGTCGTTTCCGGCCTGTTCCCTCCATGGAGAAGACGATCGAACAATGGCAGAAGGAAGGGTGACGACGAATGGAGGAGGGAGGAAGAGCGTGCGACAGCAGTTCCAAATCAAGAGGGAAATGTGAAGAGGCGGTGGACGGTTGCCACGGTACACGAAGAGGCGCCTGGGGAGCGGACGGTTGCCACAGAGGTCACACACTGACGGCCAGGGTCAAGTGAACCGCATGCGTATATCGCACACACCTTGATATGGTTGACCATTTCTTTTGTGTTGCCTAATCACAAACAGTTCATCCGAGTGAACCGTATGTTGTATATCGCACACACCATCATCTGGCTGACCATTTCTTCTGTGTTGCCTAATCACAAACAGTTCATCCGAGTGAACCGTATGCTGTGTATTGCACACGCCTTCATCTGGCTGCCCGTTTCTTTTGTTCCTCCTCATCGCAAACAGTTAATTGAACTGAACCGTATGCCCTTCATCACACACGCAACTAAAATCTGAACCGTGTTTAATGCATCCGTCATCGCAAACGTTTTATACATTTCTAACGGTTTTCATACAGCACCATTTGCGATTATTGAATCGCACACGGTTTCTCGAAGGGTCTTTGATCGTAGTGTCGCGTTAGCAGCATCCTGCAGTAGTGAGGCTTTGTGATGAACTATAGTATGCAAGGGATGGAGAAGACTATTCCCGAGCTCTTCGCAATGCTCAAAGCTGCGGAGGTAGAAATCAAGAAGGAGCATCAAGTGTTGATGGTTAACAAGACCACTAGTTTCAAGAAAAAGGGCAAAGGAAGGAAGGGGAACTTCAAGAAGAATGGCAAGCAAGTTGTCACTCCCGGGAAGAAGCCCAAGTCTGGGCCTAAGCCTGAAACTGAGTGCTTCTACTGAAAGGGATTGGTCACTGGAAGCGGAACTGCCCCAAGTATCTGGCGGATAAGAAGGATGGCAAAGTGAACAAAGGTATATTTGATATACATGTTATTGATGTGTACCTTACTAATGCTCATAGTAGTGCCTGGGTATTTGATACCGGTTCAGTTGCTCATATTTGTAACTCGAAACAGGGACTACGGATTTAAACGAAGATTGGCTAAGGACGAGCTGACGATGCGCATCGGTAATGGTTCCAAGGTCGATGTGATCGCCGTCGGCACGCTACATCTACATCTACCTTCGGGATTAGTTTTAGACCTGAATAATTGTTATTTGGTGCGAGCGTTGAGCATGAACATTGTATATGGATCTTGTTTAATGCGAGACGGTTATTCATTTAAATCAGAGAATA
The DNA here is from genome assembly GCA_032464435.1 of Aegilops umbellulata. Classification (NCBI taxonomy): domain Eukaryota; kingdom Viridiplantae; phylum Streptophyta; class Magnoliopsida; order Poales; family Poaceae; genus Aegilops; species Aegilops umbellulata. The sequence continues at coordinate 217,207,875 of CP136060.1, forward strand.
ATGGTTGTTCTATTTATATGAGTAATATCTTTTATGGTCATGCACCCTTGAAGAGTGGTCTTTTTATTGAATCTCGATCGTGGTGATACACATATTCATAATATTGATGCCAAAAGATGCAAAGTTGATAATGATAGTGCAACATATTTGTGGCACAGCCGTTTAGGTCATATTGGTGTAAAGCGCTTGAAGAAACCCCATGCAGATGGACTTTTGGAATCACTTGATTATGAATCATTTGATGCTTGCGAACCAAGCCTCATGGGCAAGATGACTAAAACTCCATTCTACGGAACAATGGAGCGAGCTACTGACTTATTGGAAATAATACATACCGATGTATGTGGTCCAATGAGTGTTGATGCTTGTGGTGGGTATCGTTATTTTCTGACCTTCACAGACGATTTGAGCAGATATGGTATATCTACTTAATGAAACACAAGTCTAAAACATTTGAAAAGTTCAAAAAATTTCAGAGTGAAGTGGAGAATCATCGTAACAAGAAAATAAAGTTTCTATGATGTGATCAGGGAGGCGAATATTTGAGTTATGAGTTTGGCCTTCATTTAAAACAATGTGGAATAGTTTCACAACTCACGCCACCTGGAACACCACAACGTAATGGTGTGTCCGAACGTCGTAATCGTACTTTATTAGATATGGTGCGATCTATGATGTCTCTTACCGATTTATCACTATCGTTTTGGGGTTATGCATTAGAGACAACTGCATTCACTTTAAATAGGGCACCATCTAAATCCGTTGAGACGACACCGTATGAACTATGGTTTGGCAAGAAACCTAAGCTGTCGTTTCTTAAAGTTTGGGGTTGCGATGCTTATGTGAAAAAGCTTCAGCCTGATAAGCTCGAACCCAAATCGGAGAAGTGCATCTTCATAGGATACCCAAAAGAAACTGTTGGGTACACCTTCTATCACAGATCCGAAGGCAAGATCTTTGTTGCTAAGAATAGATCCTTTCTAGAGAAGGAGTTCTCTCGAAAGAAGTGAGTGGGAGGAAAGTAGAACTTGATGAGGTAATTGTACCTTCTCTTGAATTGGAAAGTAGCTCATCACAGAAAACCCTTCCCGTGATGCCTACACCAACTAGTGAGGAAGCTAATGATAATGATCATGAAACTTCAGATCAAGTTACTACTGAACCTCGTAGGTCAACCAGAGCACGTTCCGCACCAGAGTGGTATGGTAATCCTATTTTGGAAGTCATTTTACTAGACCATGACGAACCTACGAACTATGAGGAAGTGATCATGAGCCCAGATTTCGCAAAATGGCTTGAGGCCATGAAATCTGAGATGGGATCCATGTATGAGAACAAAGTATGGACTTTGGTGGACTTTCCTGATGATCAGCAAGCCATAGAGAATAAATGCATCTTCAAGAAGAAGACTGACACTGATGGTAATGTTACTGTCTACAAAGCTTGACTTGTCGCGAAAGGTTTTCAACAAGTTCAAGGAGTTGACTACGATGAGACATTCTCACCTGTAGCGATGCTTAAGTCTGTCCGAATCATGTTAGCAATTGCCGCATTTTATGATTATGAAATCTGGCAAATGGATGTCAAAACTGCATTCCTTAATGGATTTATTAAAGAATAGTTTTATATGATGCAACCAGAAGGTTTTGTCAATCCTAAAGGTGCTGACAATGTGTGCAAGCTCCAGCGATCCATTTATGGACTGGTGTAAGCATCTCGGAGTTGGAATATACACTTTGATGAGGTGATCAAAGCATATGGTTTTATACGGACTTTCGAAGAAGCGTATATTTACAAGAAAGTGAGTGGGAGCTCTATAGCATTTCTAATATTATACGTGGATGACATATTGTTGATTGAAAATGATGTAGAATTTCTGGATAGCATAAAAGTATACTTGAATAAAAGTTTTTCAATGAAAGACGTCGGTGAAGCTGCTTATATATTGGGCATCAAGATCTATAGAGATAAATCAAGATGCTTAATTGGAATTTCACAAAGCACATACCTTGATAAAGTTTTGTAGAAGTTCAAAATGGACCAGTCAAAGAAAGGGTTCTTGCCTGTGTTACAAGGTGTGAAGTTGAGTCAGACTCAGTGCCCGACCACTGTAGAAGATAGAGAGAAAATGAAAGTCATTCCCTATGCCTCAGCCATAGGTTCTATCATGTATGCTATGCTATGTACCAGATCTGATGTGTGCCTTGTTATAAGTCTAGAAGGGAGGTACCAAAGTAATCCAGGAGTGGATCACTGGACAACGGTCAAGAACATCCTGAAGTACCTGAAAAGGACTAAGGATATGTTTCTCGTTTATGGAGGTGACAAAGAGCTCGTCGTAAATGGTTACGTTGATGCTAGCTTTGACACTAATCCGGATGACTCTAAATCTGAATTCAGATATGTATTTATATTGAATGGTGGAGTTGTCAGTTGGTGCAGTTCCAAGCAAAGCGTCGTGGCGGGATCTATATGTGAAGCAGAGTACATAGCTGCTTCGGAAGCAGCGAATGAAGGAGTCTGGATGAAGGAGTTCATATCCGATCTAGGTGTAATACCTAGTGCATCAGGTCCAATGAAAATCTTTTGTGACAACAATGGAGCAATTGCCTTGGCGAAGGAATCCAGATTTCACAAAGGAACCAAACACATCAAGAGACGCTTCAACTCCGTCTGTGATCACGTCAAGGAGATAGACATAGAGATTTGCAAAATACATACGGATCTGAATGTGGCAGACCAATTGACTAAGCCTCTTCCACGAGAAAAACATGATCAGCACCAAGACTCCATGGGTGTTAGAATCATTACATTGTAATATAGATTATTGACTCTAGTGCAAGTGGGAGACTGATGGAAATATGCCCTAGAGGCAATAATAAAGTTTTTATTTATATTTCCTTATATCATGATAAATATCTATTATTCATGCTAGAATTGTATTAACCGAAAACTTGATACATGTGTGGATACATAGACAAAACACAGTGTCCCTAGTAAGCCTCTACTAGACTAGCTCGTTAATCAAAGATGGTTAAGTTTCCTAACCATAGACATGTGTTGTCATTCGATGAACGGGATAACATCATTAGGAGAATGATGTGATGGACAAGACCCATTCGTTAGCTTAGCATAATGATCGTTAAGTTTTATTGCTACTGCTTTCCTCATGACTCACATATTCCTTTGACTATGAGATTATGCAACTCCCTGATACCGTAGGAATACCTTGTGTACTATCAAACGTCACAACGTAATTGGGTGATTATAAAGATGCTCTACAGATATCTCCGAATGTGTTTTGTTGGGTTGGCATAGATCAAGATTAGGATTTGTCACTCCAGTACCATAGAGGTATCTCTGGGCCCTCTCAGTAATGCACATCATAATAAGCCTTGCAAGCAATGTGACTAATGAGTTAGTTGCGGGACGACGCATTACGAAACGAGTAAAGAGACTTGCCGGTAACGAGATTGAACTAGGTATGAAGATACCGACGATCGAATCTCGGGCAAGTAACATACCGATGGACAAAGGGAATAACTTATGCTGTCATTGCGGTTAGACCGATAAAGATCTTCGTAGAATATGTAGGAGCCAATATGAGCATCCAGGTTTCGCTATTGGTTATTGATCGGAGAGGTGTCTCGGTCATGTCTACTTAGTTCTTGAACCTGTAGGGTCCGCACACTTAACGTTCGATGACGATTTGTATTATGAGTTATGTGATTTGGTGACCGAATGTTGTTCGGAGTCCCGGATGAGATCACGGACATGACGAGGAGTCTCGAAATGGTCGAGAGGTAAATATTGATATATCGGATGATAGTATTCGGACACCGGAAGTGTTCCGGAATGCACCGGGTACATATCGGAGTACCGGGGGGGGGGGAAGATATGGGCCATAGGAGGGAGGCAAGCCAGCCCACAAGAGGTGGTGACCCCCCAAGGGAGGAGTCCGAACTGGACTAGGGGAGGGGGTGGCACCCCCTTTCCTTCTCCATCTCCCTCTCCTTCCCCCTTTCCCCCTTCGATAAAAGGAAGGGGGAGGGGGCGAATCCTACTAGGAGCCCAAGTGGGACTCCTCCCACTTGGGGCGCGCCTAGGGCCGGCCTCCTCCCCTCTCCCTCCTTTATATACGGGGGTGGGGGCACCCCTTAGACACACAATTATTCCAAGTCGTGTGCGGCGCCCCCCTCCACAGTTTACGCCTCCGGTCATATTCATAGTGCTTAGGCGAAGCCCTACGTGGATAACTTCACCATCACCATCACCACGCCATTGTGCTAACGGAACTCTCCCTCGACACTTTGCTGGATCAAGAGTTCAAGGTACGTCATCGAGCTGAATGTGTGCAGAACTCGGAGGTGGCGTACGTTCGATGCTTGATCGGTTGGATCGAGAAGACGTTCGACTACATCAACCGCGTTAAGCTAACGCTTCCGCTTTTGGTCTAAGAGGGTACATGGACACACTCTCCCCCTCTCGTTGCTATGCATCTCCTAGATAGATCTTGCGTGAGTGTAGGAATTTTTTTGAAATTGCATGCTACATTCCCCAACATTTCTCTCTTATTTTACAAGGTTTACACAAAGAGGGAGAATGCCGGCAGCTACAATTCTGGACTGGAAAGGAGCAAATCTGAGAGACCTATTCTGCACAACTCCAAAAGTCCTGAAAATTTACGAAGAGTTATTTTGGAATATATAAAAAATATTGGGCGAAGAAAATATCGGAGGGGACCCACCAAGAGGCTAAAAGCCTGGGGGCGCACCCTACCCCCCTGAGGACATGGGAGAAGTCTTGCTATAAGTAATCATGTGAATTTGGTATTCGTTCGATATTTTGATGAGATGTATGTTGTCTTTCCTCTAGTGGTGTTATGTGAACATCGATTACATGACACTTTGCCATGATTTGGGCCTAGGGGAAGTCATTGGGAAGTAATAAGTAGATGATGGGTTGCTAGAGTGACAGAAGCTTAAACCCTAGTTTATCCGTTGCTTCGTAAGGGGATGATTTGGATTCATATGTTTCATGCTATGGTTAGATTTATCTTAATTCTTCTTTCGTAGTTGCAGATGCTTGCGAGAGTGGTTAATCATAAACGGGAGGCTTGTTCAAGTAAGGACAACACCCAAGCACCGGTCCACCCACATATCAAATTATCAAAGTAACGAACGCGAATCATATGAGCATGATGAAAACTAGCTTGACAATAATTCCCATGTGTCCTCGGGAGCGATTTGCTTTATATAAGAGTTCGTCCAGGCTTGTCCTTTGCTACAAAAAGGATTGGGCCACCTTGCTGCACTTTAGTTACATTTGTTACTTGTTACCCGTTACGAGTTACCTTATCACAAAACTATCTCTTACCAATAATTTCAGTGCTTGCAGAGAATACCTTGCTGAAAACCGCTTGTCATTTCCTTCTGCTCCTTGTTGGGTTCGACACTCTTACTTATCGAAATGACTACGATAGATCCCCTATACTTGTGGGTCATCAGGTTCCCGCCGGAAAACTGCTCAGATTTATTGTTTCCCACTAGGGGGTAGAGGCCAATCTAGCTAAAATCCGAGCTTTATCCCAACTAGCAATACCTACGGAGCTTAAACACGTCCAGAAGTTGGTAGGCTGCGTGGCAGCTCTGAGCCGCTTCATCTCCGGCCTTGGTGAAAAGGCACTGCCGCTCTATAGATTGCTCAAAAACACCAAAAACTTCGAGTGGATCGATGAAGCAACCACTGCACTAGAGGAAATAAAACAATACTAGCAAGAAACCCCATACTCGTAGCACCCGACATTGGGCGAACCCATGTTATTATACATCTCGGGCACAAATCAAGTTGTGAGCACAATACTTGTGGTAGAACAAGAAGCAGAGGGCCACAAGTTTCGAGAGTAGAAGCTAGTCTACTATATATATCAGAAGTGCTTACCCCGTGCAAATCTCGGTATCCACATTATCAAAAGATAGCCTATACCGTTTTTATGGCATCCTGAAAGCTCCGACACTACTTTCAAGAGTGTTCGGTAATAGTGGCATTCGAGGTACCCTTGAATGACATCATTAACAACAGGGACGCCACAGGCCGCATTACCAAATGGTCCATAGAGCTCCTTCCCTTCGAAAGTGTGTACAAACCAAGTCGAGCTATTAAATCTCATGTGTTGGCCGATTTCCTGGCCGAATGGACAGAAGCCGAGCTCCCCTAGGAATATAGTACATATTCACATTGGACAATGTACTTTGATGGCTCCAAGATGTTAGCCGGACCGGGGGCTGGGGTGATCCTTACATCTCCCACATGCGGCAATATACGGTACGTCCTACAAATTATGTACACGGATTCTAACAACGCAGTCGAATACGAGGCCCTGCTGCACGGTCTTCGGATGGCAACATCAATGGGCGTACAACGGCTCGAGGTGCGGGAAGACTCTAACCTCGCCATCTCCCAAGTAAACGGCGAATTTGATGCCAAAGACCCAAAAATGGTAGCATATAGAAATGTCGTCCTTAAGATATCAGCTCGGTTTGAAGGGCTAGAACTTCACCATGTCTCTAGAGACAACAACCAAGCCGCGGATGTCCTCACTCGCATGGGCGCTAAACGCGACCTGGTCCCTAAGAACAACTTCTTGGAACGACTCTTCAAGCCATCCATGATGTGGCTGGACGGTGACAAGAACGCGACAACCAATGGCCCCGAACAGATTGTCCCTCCGGAAGTTGAGCCAAATGACGACATCATCGGTGGCTCAGTACTCGAGAATCACCTTCGGCTCACGAAGTCATGGCAGTAATCGCACCATGGACTGAGCCTTTCCTTGCCTATCTTCTACGACAGGAACTACCCAATGACTAGACCGAGGCACGGCGCATAATCCGACATTCTAAAGCCTACAAGGTCCATGAGGGTGAGTTATACAAGAAAAGCACTACTGGAGTCCTCCAGAGATGCATATCCAAAGAGGAGGGGCAACAACTCTTGGCTGAGATACATGCTGGCCTGGGCGGCCACCACGCGGCAGCTCGGGCTTTGGTAAGCAAAGCCTTTCGAGCATTTTTTTTGGCCCACCGCTCGCGCAGACGCACATACACTAGTCCAGCACTGCGTTGGATGCCAACTCTTTGCAAATCAAAGCCATATGCCCCCACGGCTCTTTGGACAATACCGATCACCTAGCTTTTGCGGTCTGGGGGCTCGACATGGTCAGACCACTTAAAGGGGAGGACCAAGAAAAAGAAATACTTACTAGTTATGGTCGACAAATTCACTAAATGGATCGAAGCAAAGCTAGTAACCTCTGCAAAGTCTGGACGAGTCATCGACTTCATATCCGGCGTGTGGTACACCGTTACGGTGTTCCCCCATAGCATAATCACGGACAATGTATCCAATTTTACAGCCTAGGAAGTCAAAGACTGGTGAGCTAACATGGGCATCAAGCTTGACTATGCTTCAATGTATCACCCACAGACCAATGGGCAGGTCGAACGGGCCAACAGACTAATCATGAGTGGCATAAAGCCCCGTCTCATCCGTTCCCTAAAGGAATCCGATTGCCACTTGGTAGAGGAGCTCGACTCCGTATTATGGGGACTGCGCACCACCCCCAATCGGCCGACGGGATACACACCCTTTTTTATGGTGTACGGTGCATAGGCAGTCCTCCCATGCAATCTCATCCATGACGCGCCTAGAGTGCGCATGTATGAACAAAAAGAAGCTGAGTTGGATCGGCAGGACGACCTGGACGCCCTAGAAGGAGAGCGCGACATAGTTCGAGCTCGCTCTAGGTTCTATCAACAGCAGGCCCGACGCTACCAGAGTAGGGAAGTTCGAGCGAAAGCATACAACATAGGCGAACTCGTCCTCCATCTCCCCAAGAAGCAAAAGAATAAGCTCTCGCCTAAATGGGAGGGTCCTTTCATAATCGATGAAGTACTAGCAGGGGGAGCATATCGTGTTCGCAATCCAACGGATAATCGCCTAGAACCAAACCCATGGAACACAGCTCGGCTTCGGAGCTGCTAGGTGGCTTGATGACCTACATGTCATTTAGGAATTTTTTTTGTTATGAATCAAACGCAACCCGGTACGAGTTAGTTGGGATGGGGGGGGGGGGGGGGAGGGCACACATTTTAAATATGCTTCTTGCATGTGGGTGTAAACTGAACGGTGTTGAATCTTATCAGATTTAGTCTATGTGTGATCTGTTGAAATAGTCTCCACCGTATATAGCTTAGTAGACTGAATCAATATTACAATACGTAATCCATTGTCTAGCACTAATTGTGTGGTAGGTGAGCATATACTAGACACTCGAGGATAAGGGGGACACATGAAAAACAACACTCGAGGATATATAGGATCCACATGAACCTCGACTTATGGTGACTAGTGCGAGTAGTGCGACCTCATCTTGGATAATGATGAACACATAAACAACACTAGAACTAAACAGTGCTGGAGAAGTTGATGGACATAAAATATTGGCTACGACGAAGAGGACCGAGAGAGAAGATGAGGAATATGAAGTAAACTAAATAAATTTGGAAAATCTATGTTTTTACAACACACATGTACGAATGTTCTACGTTCGTGCAGTTTCGCCAAGAGATAACATTTAATGTGTACATAACAAATAAACAAAATTAGTACTCTAAAAAGGCCATCTTTGAAGCATTTTGGCCGCCTGTTTTGTTTTTTATACCCAAAGTTTTATGAATGTGATTTCTTCATGAAAATTTATTTATAGGAAGAACACTCAAGAACGTTTGCTAAAAAAATCAAAATATTTCCAGTTATTTTTGGCATTTCCAGCACCGAGGTGCATTTTCATTCGGAAGCAGGAGAGCACTTTCAGAGAGAGAGAGAAAGAGTGGACATGATGAAAATGAATGAGGGCACATGCAAACTCAGTATTATTCCAAATACGGCGAACTAAGAGTAGCTCAAATGGTTAGGATCTTGTGGTGAAATCAGCCTATTAGAGTTCATGTACTAGACTTGCACTGGTGGTTGCATTTTTCTGAATTTAGTTTAGGTCTTCGGGCGATGTACGTTCAGCGGGAGGAGAAGTTCTCATCGACTATGAAGGCGTCAGTGATGACTTTATTAATTCCAAAATATTGTGCCGGCTCAGTATCTCGAATGTGCTCATAGGAGTATGTGTATGTACATGCCAAAGTGGTTGTTCTAATCCGAGCTCATGTGAACTCGGGTGAACAGTAAAATCAACAATAATAAAAAATTCCAACAACAATAAAAAAATATAAAATTCTGATTTTTTGTGTGAAATATTGACAAATATTTTGATAGCTTGTGAAATTTCATCATGAAACGATACTTGTGGAAAACATGGCAAAAAAACAAAATCGATGCACCAAACAATTCAGAATGTTTTAAATTTCTTTTATTTTTCACATATATGTTTGTAACGTGTAAAAAAAGAGTATATTTTTTCTGAAGGAAGGAAGATAAAGAGGAAGCGAAAAAGAAAAGGAAAAAACAGGAAGAGAAGCTTCGCATACCGCGCTTGTCTCTAGCGCTACCGGCCGAGACGAGAGCCGGCGCGATAAGAGCCACTCGCTCACTCGCTTCACAAATCCACGAACCTTAGCTCGCCGTCCGGCCATGGTCGCTGCAACCGTCGCGTCGACCTCCCCCGCCGCCGCGTACTCGTCCTTGGCTCCGAACCCGACAGCGCGTGACTCGGTTCGGAGGCGCACTACTCATCCACTTGTGGCAGCCACCAATCGCCACGTGCACGGCCGCACTGTGACCAGTCTCCGCCAGATTCACCCTCGCGACCACTTCGCGAACCCTCCGCGGCCCCTATTCGTGGCGTCGGCGGCGGAAGCGGAAGCGGAAGAGATGGCCGCGGAGGCGAGTACTCCGGCGCCGGCCGAGGCCAGCGCGAAGCCCTTCGCCGTCCTCTTCGTCTGCCTTGGTAAATCTCGCGAACCCTACTCAATCCCCACCCCTGGGCGGGCGTCCGTATCACCCCAACTGATTCGAGTAGCTTGCTTGATTACCCGTCTGGTCTCGCTGCTTACGAATGCTTGTGCGTGTGAGCATCCGTGTACCGCGTTCGCATCGTGCGTGTACAATAGCCTGGGTGCACGTCACATGAGAATCAGATTTCTTGTTTCCATGATTACCTTCCCGACGTTCCATTTGTTTCAGTCTCTATCCCTGTTGTCTTGTTCTCATCATTTTGGTGTCGCAGCATGTGGCGACCGCTCGACTTGGTAGGTGCAAATGTGCAATCACATGATGTGATTCCGATTCCATCTTATCTGTTAGAGATGGTAACGTTTGCTTTCTGATTTTGTTAGTATGTGTGCATGAGCATGCTTAATAAGTGTACATACATGAACTATTGTTTATCTTTTTTTTTTTAATCTTTGTGCGATTGAGGATTTCATTACACCACCTTACTTTGGCTTAAAGCATTTAGTTGTTATGCATACATGCACTATATTTATCTAATTTCCTGTGCTTGATGTATGATGTATGTTCAGGGAACATTTGTAGGAGTCCTGCAGCTGAGGCCGTCTTCCGGAACCTTGTCAACAAGCGCGGGCTTGAGTCCAAGTTTCAGATAGACTCTGCTGGTACCATAGGTGATCATGAGGTTATATTCTACAATTACCTTTCTCATGTGTACATTTAATCAGTTCAGTGAAGGCATAAGAATTGACGAGGCATCACATGAATTCAGGGAAATAAGGCCGACTCAAGGACGATATCAACTTCCAAGAAGCGGGGGATTGAGGTGACCTCAATATCCAGGCCTATCAAACCCTCAGATTTCCGAAATTTTGATCTTATCCTTGCAATGGACAGGCAGAATTATGGTTATCTCTCAGCTTCCTTCATTTGTGTCTCACAACCTGAGGACCTTTGTTGATGTATTGCCGCTTAATGCACTTTAATTTTGACCATTACGCAGAAGACATTTTGAGCTCATTTGACAGATGGCAACACAAGGAGACTCTCCCAGATAGTGGACCCAAGAAGGTTAGGTTTATAGGCTTTATTTTTATTGTGCAATCTTGACATTTTGCATGTCTGTCCTTGATCTACATAATTGTATGGCCATTTCTACTGTTATTGTTTATAGTCTTACCCTTGACCTTGATGTCAGCGCATTGAAAATCAAAGGTATCCATGTGAGTATGAACAATATTTTTCACAGTTTTGTATATTAAACTGAAGGAACTATCTTACTTCTGTTTCCACTTTTCCCCATATAATGAATTGATGACACAGTGTGTCCATACCTTCTTTCTTTAAATGTAATATAGAAAGTGAATGAACGGGAACATTAGAATTTATGTCGCTACTAATCACCGACTTGGTATTTATGGAAATCCCGTAGTCTGTACCACTTCACCAGCCTTGGTTTCATTTAAACAGTGCTTGCATGCTCTTTGCTCCAAATCATGTTGCTTATTTTTTTCCTAGAGCTTGCCTGTTTAAATATGTCTACCGTTGAGATTTTGTTTATTAGTTACTTAGCTCTGTAACGGGGATGGCCACATAGATGTCGGATAAATTATTTAGGCAATAGATAATTTAGTTGTCTGATAACGCATGATGTTGCCTAGATCTTTTTTCTCTTAGCCATTTTACAAAGTAAGTTGGTTATCTTTTGCTTGTATTTGACTATCTGACGGACATTGTGTGTTTTAAGCGGTAAGCTAAATATATCTGGTGATGCTGTTATTCATGACTGAAAATTCACATATTGATTTCTTTGTGGTATCCTTACTAGGTTAAGCTGATGTGCTCCTATTGCAAGCGGCATATGGAGTCTGAAGTTCCAGATCCTTACTATGGAGGCGCTAAGGGATTTGAAAAGGTGAGCCAAGGACACCATGCACTTGCTCGTCAGTATCATGAGTCTGCACTTGATTTTTCAGTCCCTTTTTAGTTTATAATTATCCCCAACTGGCATCAGCCTTGATATGTGCATGAATGCACATAACCATAGTAGCTAGCATTAGTCAGGCACAGCCCCTATGTTAAACCATTATCTTAGTGGCTAATTACAGTACTGTTCATGAGCTTGTCTATGTATTTCTAGAAATTCTCTATAGCTAATCAAGTTAAGTTCAAGTCCGACGACAGTAATATTCTACAACTAACAACTCATTTATTTTGAGGCCAACCAACTTCCTATCTAGGATTTTATTTACTATTTCTTTACATTCCAATGTGTCAATCGTCAAATGCTTTGGCAATTTCCCTGGGTCCGGTGAAGCAATATAATTTTCAACGAGACCTTTTGATCTTTGGTTATCTTCCATACTTATGATGTCTCGGGGTTTGCAACAAAAACTTGGTGTATTGACTATAAGACCATTAAATAGGTGCTTACAACACACTCACGTGCCATTTTATGTGATGGTGGGGTGGCGTCGACAGCTGACTGCCATGAGCCGACAAACTCAGCTCCAGCATGCCGGCATTCACACCTTTAGCATATATCAAGTACTGGACTTGCTGTCCAGCAATTTAGCCGCTGCTTTGGTTCGAATGAAATTGCAGTATTCTGTCTAAAGAACATTTAAGTGAATCTTCTTCTTTTGAAACGAAGATGCACCTACTTGTAAGCCAAATGTAATGAAGCGTAAAGATGCTTATTTCAACACATTAAGAAAGCGAGATCAATACAAATAACAATTATTTGTTTGCCCCTCTTCCTTGATTTCCTTGTGGCATTTCTTTCTTCAGTTTGCAGATGGCCACCATGAGAAGTTCCTACTTGAAACCATTTAGATATAGGCGCAGTAATTATTTTACAAGGTAGCTAGGATCACGTGGTTTCTTAATGGAGTGATATGCAGCTCTCGTGTGTGTTCTAGCAGCAGCAGAAGAAGAAACACCAACCTTTCATCCCAAACAAGTTGGGGTAGGCTAGAGTTGAAACCCATAAAATATCGAAACCTAGCCATGGTTCTGACACGTGGATGACTAACTTCCATGCACCTCTGTCCATGGCTAGTTCTTTGGTGATATTCCAGTTCTTTAGGTCTCTTTTTACGGACTCCTCCCGTGTCAAGTTTGGTCTATCCCGATCTCTCCTGCGAGTTCTAGAAAAAAAATGCGTCAAGTTTGGTCTATCCCGACCTCTCCTGCGAGTTCTAGAAAAAAAGATGCACTCGTATGTTCTAACCATTCTTTTGGCAATGATTTTCAGGTACTGGATCTGCTGGAAGATGCATGCGAGTCATTACTTGATAGCATCGTGGCGGAGAATGAAAACATTTCTGCTTGATCTCAGAATGAATTGCCCTGAGCCAATGTAAGCGTCACATTTTCATTTGATTGTTTTACTGTACATTTGATTGCTATTTACAGGACTAGTCGATTCTTGTATTTTGCTCTGCAGTTGCACTTTTAATCTACACTGGTTTTCGCCAACAACAATAAAAATCTATACTGGTTGTGCTTTATTAATGTGCGGCTGATGTATTTATGATGTGTAACTGTATTATGCTCCTACAATTTTTATTGGTGAAATTGACTGATTTTATCATTGGACTGGCTTGTTTGTGTTGAGACTCTATATTTTTTTACAAACTCTGCCATGTTTGCTCGGTAATGAGCAATATCTACATGTATGTCATGAACGAGGTACATTGACAGAATGAGCAATTCAATATAAATCATGAAATGAAATGGTTGTTGCAAGGAAGTCCGGCGCCGGGGCACAGTTCATGGTGAGGTCGAGGGCGGAGAAGGAAGGGAGGCTGTGGATGGCCGACCAGCCGTCAGCAGTGCCGCCCGGCGGCTTCTTCTTGCATGTGCAGTGCTACCGGCGCTGATGGTCGAACCGCCGATGGTAGTCTTCGGTCGACAGGTTGTTCTGCGCCGCCGCGGCGGCCGAATCACCAGTCGTGCACATCCCACATGACGTCAACCCGTCGGCCAGCACTGTTGAGTATATGTGTTATGTGCATATTGTGTATTGGGCCAGCCTCCTAGTTCTTTGTATAGTTGAGGTCTGTGGCCCATCTTTGTACATCATATATAATGTAAAAAGAGCAATACATCGTGCAATTCACATATTTTACATGGTATCAGTTTTTAGGTTCTAAACCCTAATTTTTTGCTGCTGCCGCCGCCGCCACGCCTTTTCCGCGCCGCCGCCGCCGACTCCCATCCGCCGCCGCCGCCCGCGCGTCAACCGCGCCGGCCGCCGCTACCCTTTCGCGTGCGTGCTCCTCCAGCCGCCGCTAACCTCGCGCGCTGCTAGCACGTTCGCTGCCCGCCGCCGCTACCCTTTCGCGTGCGTGCTCCTCCAGCCGCCGCTAACCTCGCGCGCTGCTAGCACGTTCGCTGCCCGCTGCTAGCCACTTTCATACGTGGATTCATCATCCTCTTGATATGGTCAAAAGTTAAAGGCAGGCGAGCCATTATCTACAACATGAAGATCGATCGGTCTCCATCTAGTGGCTTGATATAGGAGCCGGCCGCCGCACGCCGCTCGCCTGATCCATCGCGCCAGCCGCCAAGTTGCTTCGCTACCGCATCGCTCGATTTGCTGCGTGCCCGAGCTACTGCCGTCGCCGCGTGATCCATCCGAGTTGCGCGTGCCCGAGTTGCTGCAGCCGCCGCGCGATCCACCCCGAGCCACCGCGCAAGTCTCCGCCGTTGAACCAGCGATGGCGTCAACCGACCCGTTCGCCGCCGCCTCTGCCGTCCCATCCCGGCACCCTCTGGCACGGCTCCGCCGCCGGCGCCCTACGGAGCAGCCCCGTCGCCATACGGGGCAGCCGCCACCTACGGCGCGTATGTCGTCTCCCCCCGCCGGTGCCCTTCGGCGCGGCCCCTCACGCGCCCGTTCCCACGTACGGGGCGTACGGAGCTCCGCCCGCGTACGAGTCTCCAGAGTACTGGTGGGGGTCGTCAGCGGTACCGCGATTGCAGTCGGCGCAGCCGGGGCTGTATGGAGCGTACCCACCGCCGCCGTTGAGCGGCGGCTATGGCTTCCCCATGGCGTCTCCGTCCCCCTCGTCGGCCCTGCCGTTGGCGCCCTGGGACTCGATGGTCCTCACCGGGCTGCATGCCGCTCCTACGCCGACCAACTACACTGGTGGTGGTGATTGGTACATGGACACCGGTGCAACGGCTCACATGTTTGCTCATCCTGATAACCTTGCCTCCTTCACTCCTGTCTCCACCGACCGTCGCATCATTGTCGGCGACGGTTCCACACTTCCTATCACACATGTTGGACACACTTCTTTTCCTTCTACTTCTACTCCATTATCTTTGTCTAACATACTTGTGTCACCTCATCTTATTAAGAATCTCATTTCCGTTCGTTGTTTCACTCGTGAAAATCCTGTTACCGTTGAATTTGACGAGCTTGGATTTGTGTCAAAGACGCTCGCACCAGGATGGTACTTCACCGATGTGACAGCCCCGACGAGCTCTATCCGATGCACTCGCCTTCATCCACCACCACCGCACCGGTTGCTCTCTCCGCTGGCGTCGATCTCTGGCACGCTCGCTTGGGTCATCCCAACCCCGTCACACTTCGTCATATTTTTAGGAGTTTCAGTTTCAGTTGCAATAAGATCGAGGATCACACTTGTCATGCCTGTCGAGTCGGCAAACATGTTCGTCTGCCGTTTACTAATTCCACCACCATTGCTTCTTTTCCTTTTCAGTTGATTCATTGCGATGTGTGGACTTCTCCGGTTCCCAGTAACTCGGGTTATTTATATTATCTGGTCATTCTTGATGATTATTCTCATCATGTGTGGACTTTTCCTTTGCGCAGAAAGTCGGATGCATTCTCTACCTTGGCGGCCTTTTTCTCCTATGTCTGCACGCAGTTTGGGCGTCCCATCCTTGCGCTTCAGACGGACAATGGAAAAGAGTTCGACAACCTCGCTTTCCGCACCTTTTTGTCGCATCATGGCACAGTTTTCCGCCCCACATGCCCGTACACTTCACAGCAGAACGGTCGAGCTGAACGTGTCCTTCGCACTCTGAATGACTGCGTTCGCACGTTCCTGTTTCATGCCAACGTGCCGCCTCGTTTCTGGCCGGACGCACTCGCCACTGCATCACTTCTTCTTAACATTAGACCCTGCCGCCCACGATGGAACTACGCACCTCACCATCTTCTCTTTGGTACGCCCCCTTCTTATGACAACTTGCGTATTTTTGGGTGCCTTTGCTATCCCAGCATTGTCGACACTGCTTCTCACAAGCTTGCACCTCGATCTATCGCTTGCATCTTCATCGGCTACCCCTCCAACTCCAAGGGATATCGGTGCTACGATCCCGTCTCCCACCGTGTGTTCACTTCCCGGCACGTTTACTTTGATGAGCATGTGTTTCCGTTTCACCAGGTACCCCCGGCTGTTCCTCCCGTCACTGGTGACGCGGGCTCCTCGACGCCTCTCCCAGGGCGCTCACGCGCCTCTCTTGGCCCGCCACCTGGCTTTGAGGCGCGCCCCCCCGCATGTAGCGCCTCCTACAGCCGCGGCACTGGTGCCACCGACGTCGGCGCCCGCGGCCCCCGCGGCTCCTCTGGCGCCTGCGGCTCCCGCGGCGCCCCTGGCGCCCCCGGTGCCCGCGGCCCCCCCGACGCCCCCGACGTTGGCCCCCTTGGCGCCCGCGGCCCCCGGGGCCCTCTCGGTGCATCCCGGCGCCCCCAGCGCCTGTGGCCGGTCCGGTCACCCGCGCCCGTACGGGCATTTTTCGCCCGAGCTCGCGCTACGCCTCGGATGACTACGTCCATGCGGCGTCCACCACTGAGCTGTCACCGTTGCCGTCCTCCGTTCGAGCCACTCTTCGTGACCCGCTCTGGATGGCTGCGATGCAAGAGGAGTTTGACGCTCTGTTGCGCAACCGGACGTGGCAGCTTGTTCCCCGTCCCCGGCATGCCAACGTAATTACCGGGAAGTGGGTCTTTAAACACAAGCTCCGTCCTGATGGTACCCTTGATCGCTACAAAGCGCGCTGGGTCGTTCGTGGCTTCCGACAGCGTGCTGGCATCGACTTCACCGACACCTTCGCTCCGGTCGTCAAGCCCGGCACGATACGCACGGTTCTCCACCTTGCGGCCTCCCGTGCTTGGCCAGTGCACCAGATGGACGTCTCCAACGTTTTCCTCCATGGCCACCTCGAGGAGCAGGTCTTCTGCCAGCAGCCCACCGGGTTTGTTGACCCGGCGCTTCTCGACCACGTGTGCCTGCTTTCGCGGTCCTTGTACGGACTCAAGCAGGCTCCGCGCGCTTAGTACCAGCGCATCGCGGCGTTTCTTCACCAGCTTGGGTTCTGCTCTACCCGCTCGGACGCCTCGCTCTTCATCTATCATCAGGGCTCTGACACGGCCTACTTGCTGCTCTATGTCGACGACATCATCCTGACGGCATGTACGGCTGGTCTCCTCAGTCAGCTCACGACTCGTCTTCGTGCTGAGTTCGCCATCAAGGACTTGGGTCCTTTGCACTACTTCCTCGGTGTCGAGGTGGTGCGCCGTCCGGATGGCTTCTTCCTTCATCAGCGGAAGTATGCTCACGAGCTCCTCGAGCGCACCGGCATGCTTAACTGCAAGCCCGCCGCTACGCTTGTTGATACGAAGGCCAAGCTTTCTGCCACGGACGGTTCTCCTGCTTCGGATGCTGCTTTCTATCGGTCTATCGTTGGTGCTCTCCAGTACCTCACTCTGACTCGACCGGAGATCTAGTATGCCGTGCAACAGGTTTGTCTTCATATGCATGCTCCTCGAGACGTTCACTGGGCTGCCTTCAAGCGGATTCTCCGCTATATCTGTGGCACTATGGATCTTGGCGTCACGCTTCACGCCTCCGTCGACACTGCCCTCACCGCCTACTCCGATGCAGACTGGGCGGGCTGCCCCGACACTCGTCGCTCCACTTCGGGCTATTGTGTCTATCTTGGACCCTCACTCATCTCGTGGTCGTCCAAGCGGTAGCCTACGGTCTCTCGTTCCAGTGCTGAGGCTGAGTATCGTGCGGTGGCCAACGCCGTCGACGAGTGTTCGTGGCTTCGCCAGCTGCTTCAGGAGCTCTCTTGCCCTGTTGACCGTGCCATGATGGTCTACTGCGACAACGTCTCGGCGGTCTACCTCTCCGCTAACCCGGTGCATCATCAACGGACGAAGCATATTGAGTTGGATATTCATTTTGTTCGGGAACAGGTGGCCCTTGGCCATATTCGCGTTTTGCACGTCCCTACTTCCCAACAATTTGCCGATATCATGACCAAGGGTTTGCCTACGGCGTCATTTGAGGAGTTCCGGTCCAGTCTTTGCGTCAGCCGCGGTGCCGCTTCGACTGCGGGGGGGGAGGGGGGGTGTTGAGTATATGTGTTATGTGCATATTGTGTATTGGGCCCGCCTCTTAGTTTCTTGTATAGTTAAGGTTTGTGGCCCATCTTTATACATCATATATACGTGCCTATGCACGAAGAGCAATACATCGTGCAATTCACATATTCTACAAGCACGACCGCCCGGTTGCCGCGGAATCCCCACCCAACTCACCGTACCCCCGCCACCTCCTCCCCGTCGATGCTGACGCGCACCTCCCCCTCCACCCCGCCCCTGCCGCCGCACGCGCGCACGGCCACCTCGTGCTCCTCCCCGGCCTCGCGGAACCTGCACCAGGTGGCATGCGCGGCCGCGGCCTCGGCGTCGCCGCACCGCAGCTGCTCGCGCCGGCTCACGAGGTGCCCGGCGGCGGCAGGAGCGGAGGCGAATCGGCGGGATAGGTTGCCCGCGCCGAGAAGGAAGGCGAGCTCGGCGTCTGCAACGACCGCGAGGTAGTAGTCGCCGCCGGAGGGCTTCGGGGAGGAGTACTTGGCCGCCGTGACGTCCCAATGGACGCCGACAGCCGTGCCGAAATCGATGACGATGGACCTGCTCCCGCGTTTCTTCCGCAGCACGTGCTGCTGGGTGGCGCTCCTCGACGACGACAGCGAGAGGAGACCTTCGTTGTCGAAGGCGACGGTTAGCCCCGGTGCTCCGGCTCCATGTAACCCGGATGAGGATCCCCTTGCCGGAGGACAGAGACGCGTTGTGCACGCTGGTGGTCGCCGCATGCAGCGAGCGGTCGAGCGCGCAGCCGCGGCCGGAGACAGAGGCTGCCGACGCCGCGGAGACTGCGACATAGCCGTCGCCGAAGCAGGACAGGTCCCGCATTGCTGCGCGGAGTCGGATCAAGCGTGGCTTGGGAGCTGTAATTCTTGCGATGAATGAGGCTGCAAGAATGTAGGCGAGGAAAAGAAGCGACGATGTTGGATGGTAAGCGCGTCGCTTGATTTATTATTCGTTTGGTGAGCTTGCCCGCAGCCGCGTATCTCAGGGATTGACTACATGTCAATCGACTGATATCGTATTTGGGTCAGTCACTTCTGGCCTCTTTGTGATTTTTTGGGCCGTGACTATTAGGAGCAAGTAATGATGCCACCGTCAGAGCTAATGCATGTAAGGACGACTCCCCTTCGTAGTACATCCACTTAATTGCTGTCTACAGGTGCATGCATACATGGCAAGCAGCTCCATATGTAACCGTATATTACAAGCATACCTAGGACGCGGAGTTTCTGCACCCGAGCTCAAATGAGCTCGGGTGAACAGTAAAATCGAAAAAAATTCAAAAAAAATTCAAAAAATTCCAACTTTTTTTTGAGAGAAACATTGACAAAAGTTCTAAGTGCTTGCAAAAATTCATCACGAAATCACATTTCTAGAAGGCGTGACAAAAAAAACAAAATCAGTACTCTGAAAAAGCTACTTTCAAAAGCATTTTGGAGCACTGAATTTGTTTTTTTTGCCACGCCTTACAGGAATGTGATTTCGTGATGAATTTTTGCAAGCACTTAGAACTTTTGTCAATGTTTCTCTCAAAAAAAATTTGGAATTTTTTGAATTTTTTTTGAATTTTTTTCGATTTTACTGTTCATCCGAGCTCATTTGAGCTCGGGTGCAGAAAAGCACTTTCGGCATACCTATGTATGTATGCACGTATATGATGAGGCCAAAATACAACACATCCCCGTCCATGTAGTATTAAAAAGAAAGAAAGATGAAGAGCACATAACATGCTACACAAATATCAATCAACTACTCACCACAAACATACTAGTGAGATTATAGAAAAATGAGCATATAATAGTGAGATTTCCACACACAAAATATTTTCTAAAAAGTAATGGATTAGTGACATCGGTGTTATCCTTACAAAAGAAAAGAAAAGAAAAAATAAAACTAAATAAATAAATTAAAAAAAGTTAAAACAATATAAAAATAAAGTTTTCTATGGAAGAATAAATTCGCGGCATTGATATTACCCTTTCAAAAGAAAGAAAATAAAAAATAAAACAAAATCAAAATAACGAAGTTTTATAAAAAAATGAAACCCTTTCAAAACTTGCACTCAATTTTCATTTGTAGAAATATGAAAAGAATAAGCATATAATAGTGCAATTTTCATACTACTATAATTTACACACATATTAGTTAGTACTTGCATTTATACTTACACACACAAAAATAAATCTATAATAGACAGTTACAAAATTTGCATAAAATATACACACAAATTACGCTTTTTGCCAATATGCAAGAATATGCATAAAATAGTGAAACTTTCACACAAAAATTTCCTAAGGAGGAATGAATTAGTGGCATTGTTATTAACTTACAGAAAAATAACAATAACTAAAAAATCAAAATAATAAAGTTTTATAGGAAAAATGAATTAGTGACAATAGTATTACCCTTTAAAAAGAAAAAAAAACTTGCACGCCACTTTGTACTGAAATTGCACATTTAGTAGCATGCAAAGAATAATTATATATTAGTGCAATCTTTCCAGGTACTTTATATTATTTGTGGGTATACATTTACACTGACCCAACATCCAAAAATTCCACACACAAATTCCACATTCTACTATAATTCACACACATATTATTTAGTACTTGCATTTATACTTAAACAAATAAAAATAAATCTAAAACAATCAAGAACAAAATTTGCACAAAATATACACACAAATTTCCTTTTTTCAAATATGCAAGAATAAGCATACAATAGTGGAACTTCCGCAAAAAAGTTTCCTAAGGAGAAATGAATTGGTGGCATTGTTAGTAACTTAAAAAAGAATAAAACAATAACTAAAAGATCAAAATAAGTAAGTTTTAGAAAAAAATGAATTATTGACATTGATCTTACCCTTTCAAATGAAAGAGAAAAAAACTTGCACACCACTTTGCACTGAAATTGCACATTTTGCAGTATGCAAAGAATTATAATATAATAGCGCAAGCTTTCCATATACTGTATAGTATTTGTGTGTACACATTTACATTGACCCAACATCCACAATAGAAAAACAAACTAACCATAAAGAAAAACAAAAAACCAAAGCAAAAAAAAAACAAAACAAAAAAAAACAGAAAAGAAGAAAGGGGTCGAGGAGAGGGCCAACAACTCACAAAGTAACAAAAAATAATAATAAAGGAAAGAGAAAAAGAAAAAGAACACACATAGAAACAGAAAATAGAAATAAAAAATGAAGCAAAATACCGACAAAAAAACAAAGAAAGGGACAGAGATGAATGCTGGATCGCGCTCTTAACGGGCTTCGGTCCAGTGGCAATCGACTGACTCAAATATGCGGCCAATCGAAACAAACAAGCCCAATGCAACAAGTAGCACAGGCAGAAAAAAAAAATACAACACGAATCATAAAGCAAAAATCAACTGCCAAAAAATCGACTGGCCCAAATTTAAAATTTAGGCAACTTACAAGTAGATAAGTGCATACAAAATGACTCAAGACAAACAAGAGAAACAAAAACACATAAAAAGAAAAGGAAAAATAGCATGAACCGGTTTTCTTTAGACACTATCAAATAGCAAAAGCACCATAAAATTTCTCTTTAAATTTAAATTGGCACTGCCCAAGAAACACGCAGATTAGTATTTTTCATCCGCATGCCATCGGTCTAGTGATTAGTACTCGCGCTAATTAAGCAAAGCTTGCATGCCTCAGCTGCATGCACATTGTAGCGCTAGTCAAGTGCATATGGCAGTGGGAAAAAAAATCGACTGACCCAAACATAAATTTTCAATCGACTGGAAAGTAGCTAAAGTGTCTCAGCATAGGTGGCTGTCACCTAATGAGCCGATCCACTATGCCATTCGAGATCAAGAATTGCAGTCGATTCAGGTTATCGTTGAATATCGCCTCCCGCCTTGTGGTTTAGACTTTTTTTACCATCATGGTTTAGACTTCTTTTTAGTTACAAAAATTGTGCACCATGTCAATGACCGAGGAATGTTTCATGCTTAGTTAAAAAAAAACCAGGACCGGTTATGGAACCGGTGAGCCAGACGGTCCAGGTTTTTGTTAGCATGTTATTATTCCATGTGTATATTGTAGCGCATGTATACTTTCCTATAAGTATATAGGATCGTGGATGCTGCCCGGGCCTGCGTGCCACATTCATCGGGCCTTCAGTCAGTACCGCAATCTCAAGCAGGGAGATCTCTTGGCCACCGAGTATGCGCGCCGCATGAAACTGCTTAGTGCCGGGCTCGCCGATATTAACCACACCGTCACCGAGGTCGACCTCACCATCTGATACGTCTCTAACATATCTATAACTTTTTATTATTCCATGCTATTATATTATCCATCCTGATATTTCATTATTATGCTATTTTATATCATTTTTATGATTAACCTATTAACCTAGTGCCAAGTGACAATTGCAGTTTTTTCTTTGTTTTTGTCTTTTACGGAAAATCAATACCAAACACCAAACAGAGTTCAAACGGAACGAAATTTTTTGAGGATTTTTCTTAAACCAGAAGACACTCAGGAACCTTCGGGAGGAGGTCAGGGGGGCCACAGATTGGCGACAAGCTCAGAGGGCGCGCCTAGGGGGGGGGCTCCTCTAACCCTAATCTTTTCTCTATTATACCCAAATATTCCTCGTATACCAGAGGGCACAGCAAAAATAATTTTCTGCTGTCGGATTTCGGGTTCCGGCAGACCCTTGAGGTTCGAACTCTGGGGTGCGCGTGGAGACTTCGCCCTCTACCTCTCCGTCTCGCAAAGATCTAAACTACCGAAAGAACAACACAAGAGACACGAGGTTTATACTAGTTCGGGCCACCATTGTGGTGTAATACCCTACTCTAGTTTGTGGTGGGTGGATTGCCTCTTGGGCTGATGAAGATGAACAGTACAAGGAAGAACAGCC
Source organism: Aegilops umbellulata (assembly GCA_032464435.1). Classification (NCBI taxonomy): domain Eukaryota; kingdom Viridiplantae; phylum Streptophyta; class Magnoliopsida; order Poales; family Poaceae; genus Aegilops; species Aegilops umbellulata. Next base: position 217,231,158 of record CP136060.1, read on the forward strand.
TCGCGAGGGTCTGCTCTTAGCAAGGACGATGAATTGCTAGGAGGAGTTCAGCCGCCCTTCTCTCTCTCTCTCTCTCTCTCTCTCTCTGTTGCTTGATGATCCGATGATTCCCCCCTTTACCCTGGGGGTGGCTAGTCCTATTTATAGGCAAAGGCCCTGGGCTCTTCCCAAATATTGAGCGGGAAGGGCGCCAACAATTGGCCATTTGGAAGGGGAACATCTGGTACACTTATCCTGACTAAAGTTGGTCCTCGCCTGCCAAAGGCTCTGTGGTGACGCCGTTCTGGGCTCCACGATGACCTCCTTCCCACCGTTGGACTGATCTTGGTCTCGTTGCACCGAAATGGATGCCTTTGCTTGATCCTTCTTGCCTGCGCTTGCCCCCTTTGCACCAAAGAGGAAAGGGAGACACTGCGCGGGCTGGCGACCGCCTGGCACCCTTGGTCGTCATGGCTTGCGTCATGGGCACCTCGTGAGGTACCCCGCCTTGATCTCTCCGCCTCCTCGTGAGCCAGCCTGACGAGGCCGCGCCTGAGGAAGATCCGTGTCGTCCGCCCCGCGAGGCTTGGCCCCTCGCGAGGGTCTTGAGTCTCGTGCTGACGAAGATGGGCCGCGCTGGGCCCCCCTTTAAGCCACACCGCAGGCAGGCAAGTCTGGGGACCCCCGTTCCCAGAACGCCGACAGTAGCCCCCGGGCCCAAGGCGCGCCCGGGCTTGGCCGTGCTGAGAAGCGAAAGGGCAAGGGCGAAGCGCCGCGGGCCCTAAAAGCCTGCGGCCTTGGGCGCCGCGTGGCGGTTGATTGGACGTGGGCGTCTCCGCTTCCCCACGACGGCTCGGTGGTCGTGCGGATTGGACAAGTCCCTGCATGCAGATCGTGTCATGATTACCTGCGATCGTGGAGGCCGACGGTTGGCTTTCGCCAGCTACAAGTACGGCACTGCGCGTGCTCTCCTAGTCCATCTCTCCTTGCTTCTCCTTCTTGGCTCCGTCGAGGAGGTTCTCGGCTGCAGAGAAAGGGAAGGCCCGCCAGGTTGAGCCTGCCTCTCCCCCGCCCAAGCGCGGTCGAGGGCGCCCCCGGAAGCATCCCGTGGCTGCCCCGGCAGCGTCCCGCGGTCGCGGGGATGGTTCCCAGCGTGGCGGCGGGCGAGCTGCTGCGGTCGAGGGACGTGCTCTGATCGCCCGCTCCCCTAGGCCGCGCTTTCGCGCGGCGGAGGTGCTGCCGGAGTTCGTCGTATGGTCGGCGGAGCCGACTAGCGCCCGGCTCCAACTTCCTCGCTTCCTCCTTGGTGAGCTCCCGGCCGGTGCCCCGGGCGGCCTCTGGCTTCAGGCGGACGGCTGCTGCAGCCGGGCCTCGTGGGCTGCCCTGGAGGTCTCTGCCGCTGGGAGCTTGGCCTTGACTCGTGGTTGGCAGGTGTTCGCCCGTGCTCGCGGCCTGGAGCACCGGTGCACCCTGCACTTTAGGTTTGACGGCGATGCCACCCTCTACGTGAGGGTGTTTGGGGAAGATGGTCGCCGCGCAGGGTGTTGCCCTGAGGACGACGACCGCGGCCGGGGACCCAGCCCCGATGACGACGGAGGAGACAACGCCCGCGTGGTTGGCGGCGCTCGGGGTTCCCCAAGCTTCACCGACTCCTCTTCAAGCGACTCTTCCAGCGGTGGCCGCAGTCAGCCTCCTCGCCGTCGCGCCTGCTTGGGAGGCGGCAGTACGTCCTCCCGCCGTCGCGCCCCGGTGAAGCGCGAGAGGGAGTCTGCTTGAGCTCCGGAGGCAGCCCGAGCCTCCTCCGCAGGCCGGTGTGAGGCGAGCCGCGCCAGGCCTGCCCCTTCTTTCCCTTTTGTTTCCTGCGTAAAGAAAACATCTGTGTGGAGCCCCGTGGGGGCATGTTCGGGGTTACTGCTGTTAACCGTTACCTTGATTCCGTTTTTCATGCCTTTCAGCTATGTGTTTGCGCGTAGATAGTTCCCGGCCCTAGCCGTGGGGGGGCGACCGACCCAGGCCCTGTGTGTGTGTCGTGGTGCCCGAGGGGCACAGACTGGAGGGATGCTCCCGTAATGGGCCCAGGTCGCGAAACCTTCGAATGACTAGAACAGGAACTCTCGCGAGGGCGCTCGGCTGTCCTCCCTCGCGAGGCCTTTCATAAGAAGAATCAAAGCGGGGGAGTGAAAATCGACGAACCATAAACCAACAACGGTAATAATTTCAATAAAATTTCAATTGTGAACGAACAAGCCAACTGCGGAAATCAAATGAAAAAGCCGCGTCCGACACCTATTCTAGTCTTCGACGTCTTCTCACCAGCGCGGAGCTAAGTGCTGCCGCTGGGCGTGGGAGGGAGCCCTAGGGCCTGAGGCCGGCGCTCCTGAGACTCCGGGGCGTGTACAGCCCCACTCATTATTACGTGAGAGTGTCACGGGCGGCGAACTTCACAGGCATTGGCCTTCTTCACAGGCTCCGGGCCTTTCTTCTTAAGGGAAACGAGCTTCACAGGCATTTGCCCTCTTCACAGGCTCCGGGCCTTTTCCAAAACGCGACAATCTTCATAGGCGCTCGCCTTCTTCACAGGCTTTGGGCCTTTTCCAAAAAGGATAATCTTCACAGGCGTTCGCCTTCTTCACAGGCTCTAGGCCTTCTCCAAAAAGGGATAATCTTCACAGGCGTTCGCCTTCTTCATAGGCTCTGGGCCTTCTCCAAAAAGGGATAATCTTCATAGGCGTTCGCCTTCTTCACAGGCTCTGGGCCTTCTCCAAAAAGGGATAATCTTCACAGGCGTTCGCCTTCTTCACAGGCTCTGGGCCTTCTCCAAAAAGGGATAATCTTCACAGGCGTTCGCCTTCTTCACAGGCTCTGGGCCTTCTCCAAAAAGGGATAATCTTCACAGGCGTTCGCCTTCTTCACAGGCTCTAGGCCTTCTAGGGGTAGAACCTCTGGAGGTCCTGGATGTTCCATGCGTTCTGAACCGGCTCCCCCTCCTGAGTCTCCAAGCGCACGGAGCCTGGCCTGGAAACATGAACAACCTTGAACGGGCCCTCCCACATGGGGGAGAGCTTGTGCAGCCCCTCCCTGGAGAGAACCCGCCTGAGTACGAGGTCTCCTACCTCGAGAGTCCTGGGGCGGATGTTGCGGCAGTGATATCGTCGTAGCGCCTGTTGGTACCTCGCCGCTCGTAATGAGGCTTCTCGGTGGCGTTCCTCCCCCAACACGAGGTCCATCCCCCGCATGGCGTCCTGCTGCACCTCGTCGAACGCTAGGACCCGCGCGGAGCGACGTCTGACCTCGTGAGGGAGGACTGCTTCAGCTCCATAGACCAGGAAGAACGGGGTCTCCCCAGTCGGCTTGGTCGCGGTTGTGCGGATGGACCACAACACAGACTGGAGCTCATCGTACCAACCTCTACCGTAGGCCTCTAGCTTCTTCCTGAACGTCCTGGTCTTGAGGCCCCTCAGGACCTCCGCGTTGGCTCTTTCGGCCTGGCCGTTGCTTCGTGGATGCGCCACCGAGGCGTAGCATATCTGCGTTCCAAGGTTAGCGCAGTATGTTCTGAAAAGGTTACTGGTGAACTGCGAACCGTTGTCCGTGATGATGCGGTTCGGCACCCCAAACCGGCTCACGATGCCCCTGATGAACTTGACCGTGGAACCCGTGGGGATGGTGCGGACAGCCTCTACTTCTGCCCACTTGGTGAACTTGTCAATGGCGACGTAGAGGTAGCGGTAGCCCCCTGGCACCCGAGGAAACAGGTCCAGAATGTCCAGCCCCTAGACAGCGAATGGCCACGAAAGGGGTATGGTCTGCAGGCCTCCCGCCGGCTGATGGATCTGCTTGGCGTGAAATTGGCAGGCTTCACAAGCCTTCACCAGCTCGACAGCGTCGCTGAGTGCGGTGGGCCAATAGAACCCACTGCGGAATGCCTTGCCAACGAGGGTTCGTGATGATGAATGATGCCCACAGTCCCCGCCGTGTATGTCTTCCAGCAGTTCCTTTCCTTGCTCCCTGGAGATGCAGCGCAGGGATACGTCGTTTGGTCGCCTCCTGTAGAGCTCTCCATCCCTGATGCAATATGCCGTGGCCTGCCGCGCCACACGCTCCGCTTCCTCCTCCTCCTCCGGCAGGGTCCCTTGTGTTAAATAACTCTGGAGTTCCGCGATCCAGCACTCCTCCCGAGGTTCCATTGTCAGGAGCAGGCGTGCCCCTGAGGTCGGGCCGCAGACCGGGGCTCCTGAGGCAGGTGGCTGGGGAAGTTCCTCCCGAGGCTGAGCAGTGTTCGATAATGACGGCTGTGCTGAGGGCTTGAAGAGTCGCTCTTCGAAGACGCCAGGTTTCTGAGGTAACCGCCTGGACGCCCGTCTGGCGATGTCATCGGCCTCCTGATTGGTGCCACGGGGCACATGCTTCAACTCCAGCCCCCAGAATTGCTTCTCCATCCTGCGGACTTCCGCTAGGTAGGCTTCCGTGTGCTCGTCCTTCGGCTCATACACCTTGTTGGAGAAGTTGACAACTTCATACTCTGCTATGTTGTTGGAGACTTTTTCACCTTGCTGGAAACAGAGCTGCACAGCGTAGTAGAGCTTGTCCTGAGTGGGTGATATCAGTACCGTGCCAGCCCCGTCGCCGTGCCTGGAGAATGCCCCATCGAAGTACATGACCCAGCCTTCCGGTGCCTCGCTCCCCGGGAGGAGGGACCGATCCTCGTCGCCCTTGAGGCCCGGTGGCTCCGTCCATTCTGCCACGAAATCTGCTAACGCTGCTCCCTTGATGACCCTGGTCGTGCTGAACTCGAGTTGAAATGCCTGCAGTTCTATGTTCCATTCAGCGACCCTTCCGGCTGAGTTGGGGCTCCTTAACACTCTCTCCAGGGGGTATGATGAGACGACCTTGATGGGGTGACCCTGGAAATAGTGACGCAACTTACACGAGGCCACCAGTAACGCGAGGAGGAGCTTCTGAGGCATGGGATACCGTGCCCTCGCATCCCGTAACACCGTGCTGATGAAGTATACTGGGTGCTCAACAAGGCTGAGTGCATTAGTGCTCTCGGCGCCCTCCGGAGGCAAGGGCGCCTCGCGAGGCGACGGGGCCTCAGGAGGCGGACCATCCAGATGAGTGGCCTCTCCTGCTTCCGGCGCACTCTTTGGCAGGTGATCCTCAACCGCGGTTACGGCTTCTGTGGGCCTTCCTTGTTCCTGTTTTGCCTTGTCTCGAGCTCCTCCCTAACCGCCACCAGGGCTGCGCTGGCGGAGTAAGGAGTGGCAGCGAGGTAGAGCACTAGGGGCTCTTGAGGACGTGGAGCCACCATGACCGGGGGACTGGTCAGGTATATCTTGAGACCTTGAAATGCCTTATCTGCCTCTTCAGTCCATTCAAAGGGCCCCTTTTTCTTTATCAGCTGGAAGAAAGGCAGCGCTCGCTCCCCCAGCTTGGAGATGAAGCGCCCTAGCGCGGTCACACGTCCAGTGAGCTTCTGCATTTATCTGAGGGTCTTCGGCGGGCTCATGTCCTCGACCGCCTTGACCTTTTCCGGGTTAGCCTCAATGCCTCGATGGGACACGAGGAAGCCCAAAAGCTTGCCTGAGGGGACCCCGAACACACACTTCTCCGGGTTGAGCCGCAGGTTCACTGCGTCGAGGCTCGCGAAGGTTTCCTCCAGGTCTTGTATCAGGGTCTTGGCCTCCCGAGACTTCACCACAATGTCGTCAACGTAAGCTTCAACATTCTTGCCGAGCTGCGGGCCCAAAGTGATGTGCATCAGCCGCTGAAAGGTTGCTCCCGCGTTACGCAGCCCAAACGACATGCATGTGTAGCAGTACACCCCGCAGGGGGTCAGGAAGGCGGTCTTCTCGACGTCTTCTACTGCCATCGTGATCTGGTGATACCCAGAGAAGGCATCCAGGAAGCATAGCAGGTCACACTCTGCAGTGGAATCGACGATCTGATCGATGCAGGGGAGCGGCAATGGATCTTGTGGGCATGCCTTGTTGAGGTTGGTGAAGTCGACACACATGCGTTCCTTTCCTCCCTTCTTGGGCACAACGACAGGGTTGGCCAACCAATCCGGGTATCGGACCTCGCGAATGACCCCAGCGGCTTCTAGCTTGCGGGTTTCTTGGACGATGAAGGCCTGCTTCTCCGTGGAGTGCCGCCTCACCTTCTGCTTCACAGGGCGCGTGTTTGGGCACACGTTGAGGTGATGCTCGATTATGCTCCTAGGGATCCCTGCCAACTGATCAGGTTCCCAAGCGAATACCTTCTTGTTTGTGCGCAGGAACCTGATTAGGGCCTCCTCCTGCTCAGGCTCGAGGTTGGTGCCTATGGTGAAAGTGGCACTGGAGGACCCGTCCTCGTCGACAGGTATCTGCTTGGTTTCTTCCTTGTCCTGGGTGAACAACTGCTTCTTCTTGGCGGGCGCAGCCCCCTTGGGCTCGGGGGTCCCTGAGTCGGCGGGCTGTGCCGACGCCGCCGCCTTGAAGGCAAGCTTGAGCACCCGCAGTGCATCCCCGGTGTTCCGGTGCATGGTGAGGACACCGCTGCTCCTAGGCATCTTCATAAGGTTGTACGCCGGGTGCGTGGCGGCCATGAACTGGGCCAGCGCTGGGTAGCCGAGGATGGCGTTGTAGGGGAGGCCGATGGGGGCGATGTCGAAGTCGACCATCTCCGTGCGGAAGTTGTCGTAGGTGCCGAAGGTTACTGGGAGCCGGATCTGTCCCAAGGAGCTGGATGACCCGCCCCCAATGCCTGAGAAGGGCCGGCTGGGTTGCAGCCGTTCCAGGGGTATGCAGAGGAGATCGAAGGCCTCGACCGAAAGCACGTTGAGGCTCGCGCCACCATCGATGAGGGTTCTGGTGACGCCCACCTGGCATATGGTGGGGGTGCACAACATGGGGAGTGCGCCCGAGCTGGCCGAGTTGGAGGGGTGGTCCTCCGAGCCGAAGGTCAGGCCAGCCTTGAGTGCCGCCTGGTCCGGGTGAGCCCCCTGCCGCGCGGAAACGGTGCTGACCCGGCGAACAAACGGCTTGACGTCGCGACGTGTGGGCGGCGCCCGCGAGCCGCCCAGGAGGGCCGCGATGACCGGGGGTGTTGGCGTAGCTGTGCGGCCGTCTTGCCGCTCTGACGGGCGCTGAGATGATGCTTGCTGCTCGCTCCCCGCCGGGCCGGGGGCGGCATCGATGGCGGGCGATGGGGAACGACGAAGGCGCATGCCGACGAGGGCCGTTTGGGCGACGCGGGAAACGATGGTGGCCCGGCGGTCGGCGCGGGCCCGACGTGCGTCGGACATGGACGCGACGGTCGGAGGAGAGCGGAGCGGTGGAAGACAAATTCCGGCGCACCCCTACCTGGCGCGCCAAATGTCGGATTTCGGGTTCCGGCAGACCCTTGAGGTTCGAACTCTGGGGTGCGCGCGGAGACTTTGCCCTCTACCTCTCCGTCTCGCAAAGATCTAAACTACCGAAAGAACAACACAAGAGACACGAGGTTTACACTAGTTCGGGCCACCATTGTGGTGTAATACCCTACTCTAGTTTGTGGTGGGTGGATTGCCTCTTGGGATGATGAAGATGAACAGTACAAGGAAGAACAACCTCGCGAGGGTCTACTCTTAGCAAGGACGATGAACTGCTAGGAGGAGTTCAGCCGCCCTTCTCTCTCTCTCTCTCTCTCTCTCTCTCTCTCTTTGTTGCTTGATGATCCGATGATTCCCCCCCTTTACCCTGGGGGTGGCTAGTCCTATTTATAGGCAAAGGCCCTGGGCCTCTTCCCAAATATTGAGCGGGAAGGGCGCCAACAATTGGCCATTTTGAAGGGGAACATCTGGTACACTTATCCTGACTAAAGTTGGTCCTTGCCTGCCAAAGGCTTTGTGGTGACGCCGTTCTAGGCTCCACGATGACCTCCTTCCCACTGTTGGACTGGTCTTGGTCTCGTTGCACCGAAATGGATGCCTTTGCTTGATCCTTCTCGGCTGCACTTGCCCCCTTTGCACCAAAGAGGAAAGGGAGACACTGCGCGGGCTGGCGCCCGCCTGGCACCCTTGGTCGTCATGGCTTGCGTCATGGGCACCTTGTGAGGTACCCCGCCTTGATCTCTCCGCCTCCTCGTGAGCCAGCCTGACGAGGCCGTGCCTGAGGAAGCTCCATGTCGTCCGCCCCGCGAGGCTTGGCCCCTCGCGAGGGTCTTGAGTCTCGTGTTGACGAAGATGGGCCGTGCTGGGCCCCCCTTTAAGCCACGCCGCAGGCCACAGGCAGGCAAGTCTGGGGACGCCAGTTCCCAGAACGCCAACATCTGCCGCCGCAAGTTTCTGTTCTCACGAGGTCCCATCTGGATACCTATTTTGATACTTCGCCGGAGGGGGATTCGATCACGGAGGGCCTTTGAGGGAGACCTAGACTAGGGGGTCCTCGGGCCGCTGTCTCATCTTTCATGGGCCAGACAGGTGGTCCGCATTACAACTGCTGGAAGGCCGGACTACAAGGCAGCGTCATATCCGGACAGGAGATCTTGGGTGCCTTTGGTGTTTCCTCCAAGTCAACATAGAAGTTTCGACATGTTTATTCCCTTGTTGTAACCGATCATATGTAACCCTAGTATCCCTGGTGTCTATATAAACAAGAGGGTTTAGTCCGTAGAGGCTAGAACAACAACCATCATCCTACTAACCTAGGGTTTTAGTTCGCCTTATCTCGTGGTAGATCGACTTTGTAATCCTCATATACACTTAAATATAATCAAGCAGGACGTTGGGGTTTTACCTCTTAGAGAGGGCTCGAACCTGGGTAAACATCGTGTCCTTCATCCCTTGTTCCCCAATGATCCAAGATCCACAACTCGGGACCCCCTACCCGAGATTCACCGGTTTTGACACCGGCATGGATGCTTTCATTAAGAGTTCCGCTATTGGGTTGCCGAAAGGATTAATGGCTCGCCTATTCATCAACAACACAGTGCACGCCAGGGACATCTTTGTCCATGACCAAGTTTTTGCGTTTGGCAATGTCGTACTACGCACCGATCCGACCGGCCTCGTCGGCCAGGTTGGAAACTTTTCCCCCGGCCAGGAGATCAGGTTCGGGAACCTAGAGTTCACCGCCGACTCCCGGGGAGATCTCACTCTATCAAAACCTTCAGCTCCCCTTGAAAAACTCACTGATCCCGATGCTTTGACTTCGGGAGTGGTAAACCAGACGAGGACTGATGTTACACGGAGCCCGGCCTCAAGGCTCCCGTCAGTTCGACTGAGCTAGTTCCGACCGAACACCGCCTGGGCACAACCTCGAACGTCCTCAGAGTGGCTGTACTATAGGCCAGTCCCGAATATTCAGAGGGCATAGACCCATCAGACCTTTCATCATTGAATGATCTATTGGACCGGATCCGAGCCATGGGAATCTCCGACGGCCAGTCCTCGGTCCACGGTCAGATTGGGCTCAAGCCCAATAACAGGGAATTTTATATCCCACCCATCACACACCTCGTCGCCACCATCGAGGAATTTACTGAAGGCTCACAGTCGCTGTCGGTGTCAAAACTGGCGGATCTCGGGTAGGGGGTCCCAAACTGTGCATCTAAGGCGGATGGTAACAGGAGGCAAGGGACACAATATTTACCCAGGTTCGGGCCCTCACGATGGAGGTAATACCCTACTTCCCGCTTGATTGATCTTGATGATATGAGTAGTACAAGAGTTGATCTACCACGAGATCGTAGAGGCTAAACCCTAGAAGCTAGCCTATGGTATGATTGTTGTTGTCCTACGGACTAAACCCCCCGGTTTATATAGACACCGGAGAGGGCTAGGGTTACACATAGTCGGTTACAATGGGAGGAGATCTACATATCCGTGTCGCCAAGCTTGCCTTCCATGCCAAGGAGAGTTCCATCCGGACACGAGACGAAGTCTTCAATCTTGTATTTTCATAGTCCAATAGTCCGACCAAAGGATATAGTCCGGTTGTCCGGATCCCCCCTAATCCAGGAATCCCCTAGTAGCCCCTGAATGAGGCTTCAATGACGACGAGTCCGGCGCGCAGATTGTCTTCGGCATTGCAAGGCGGGTTCCTCCTCCGAATACTCCATAGAAGATCTTGAACACAAGATTAGTGTCCGGCTCTGCAAAATAAGTTCGACATACCACCGTAGAGAGAATAATATTTTCACTAATCTAATATGCTGACACACTTAATTTCATGACATCACACCACGACCCGGTCATTATTCGAACCGTTTTTCTCAACCAGCCTTGGCGTAAATCGCGAGGCAGTTTCTTTGGCACGTCTTGTCGAAGCAGATATCATGTCCCTTTATCACGGGATTCTCATCAATACGGACGTGGGTAAACCAATCATGCCCGTTGGTATGACTCCTCAATTGTAGGCAAGTCCCAAACGGTCACGAGGAGGACGCTTGGTATCCAGCCTCTTTATAAAGAGACCAAGGCCTATCCTGTTTTACTCCTCGAACTCAATCGAATCCCTCCCCCGCCTCGAGTTCCAACTCCCGAAGGTCAGGTCAGGCGCTTCGGACCTTCAACCATGTCTGGATCCAACCTTCAAGGTCGGTGGCCTCCTTCCTCCGTCACGGAGGAGGACGTCAAAAAGTTAAGGGAGGCCAGGTTTTTGACTAGCGAGATTGCGCACCGGCTGCCTGCTCGAGGGCAGGTTATTCCCACTCCCAAACCTGGCGAGAGCGTCGTGTTCATATCTCACTTCCTCCGAGGGCTAGGCCTCGCTCTAGACCCCTTTGTGAGGGGCTCATGTTCTACTATGGGCTGGATTTCCATGATCTGGCTCCGGATTCTATCCTCCACATCTCGTCGTTTATGGTCGTGCGCGAAGCCTTCCTCCGCATTACCCTCACTTCGGCGTGTGGCTCAAGACCCTCAAGGTGGAGCCGAAGATGATCGAGGGGTGGCACGCAGAGTGCGGAGGTGCCGTAATAAGCAAAGGTGCCGATGCTCCATGGCCCCAGGGTTCTTTCCCAGAAGTGCCCATCTTATGGCAACAAGAGTGGTTTTATGTCACAGCTCCTAGGGGTACCAAGTGGGTGGCTCCCCTGCCTTTCACTCGGGCCCCCGCCTCGACTAGCATCATGGGTCAATAAGGGGCTGGACTGGGGGCCAGCAAAGGATGTGCCAATATTGCAGTGCCGCATCCGAGATCTCCTTGAGAGAGATATCAGCCTAGTCATGATAATGCAAGTTATGTTAATTCGTCGAGTCCTGCCCTACAAACGTCGTCCCCTCCGCATGTGGGAGTTCAACCCGGAGGGACCACGAGTTGTCCATCATTTCCTTGGCATGACGCCCGAGGAGATGTACAAATTGTTCTTCGGACCACAAATAATGTGTCCAGACACCACCGAGGATGCGGGTTTGAACTGCAATCGTCCAGATACCCAAGTAAGTAGCCCTGTGATCGAACACACTGTATCTTTATTTATCAAAACATCGTTCTGACAGGTCCCTCTTTGCCCAGGACTGGGTAACAAAGGCGAAGATGATCAGGTGTCCGGCCCCCCTCCCCGAGGTCTCACCGAATCCCGTACTGACAAGGATGCTGGAGCTCGCGCCTTATCAAGCGCCCTCAGGGGAAGAAGAAGGGGGGAAGAAAAATGCTAGCGCCTCCGCGAAGGAGGGTAACTGGAGGGAAGAAACTGGAGTTCCCCTTTCCCAAGGAAGGAAGAGGACTGCCTCTGAAGACCCGAAGACAATGGTCCTCAAACGGGGGAAGAAATCTTCGCCAGAGGGTCCTGCCCCGGGGGATACCCCGGCCACACAATGCCCGCAAGGGGGCCAGCCTTCAACCGAATAGTAAGTAGAAAGGGAAGTTCAATAAGAAACGTCGCGCTTAGATTCTGAGAAAAATAACCAAAATATTCATATTGTAGTCCGGATCATAGCTCTTCTCAGCAGAGTTCGTCTTCGGGGGATCTTCTTCTGGAGATGATGGAGAGCGAAACGCCTCCCCATGCCCTCCCGACTTACAAAGCGGGTGACCCTGAGGTGTCGTCGTGGAGGGCTTCTCCTGATCCTGCGAGGCCAGAGGATAATCCTTTGGCCGCCCAAAGTCCCCAGTATCCGTCTCTTGAAGAGAGCAAAAGGAGGAGTCCGGCACCGTTTGTTATGCAGTCGGACGCACTGAAGGATTTGCTGGAGCAAGCTTCTATCTCAGAAGCGCATCGTACGCTAATGGGTACGGTGGTTGAGAGGATCTCATCCTCCGAAAGTGGGTTGCATGAAGCCTTTACGAGTCTGCTGCAAGGTTTTGAGGTACGTGAAATAGTGTGTATTTTTGACAGTACCGCACACGTTAGGGTGTGCCCTATGCAGATAGTAGCCCCTGAGACTCTGGTTGCTGCTGGGAACGGCGACAAACAGAGGATCATAGACTCAGGTAATAGCATGATGGCGGGAGGTCCGGTGGCTAGCCGTACTGGAGAGGTTGCCGAGATGAAGCGGCAACTGGATGCGGCAGATGCCGACATCGTGCTTGTCAACAAGCGGCTTGACGAGGCACAGGGTATGTGATTTCTCTAGCGATGGATACCTAATAAGAATAGCATGATGCCAGTGTCTTTAATATGTTGCGCCTGCAGATGGAGCTGCGGCCGTGGAGACCCTTCGAGCAGAACTTGCCCGGGCCAAAGAACAAGCCAGAAAAAGTGATGCGGCCGCCCTGAAAGCGGTCGAGGAGCTGAGGGCCGAAAAGGCTGCTCATTGCCAAAGCAAGGAGGAGATAGCCAAAATGGCTGTGGAGTAGAAGGATGCCGCCGGTCATTATGAGCTTCTCAAAAAGGAAGATCGAGTGAAGATGACGGACCTGGAGAAGGCCACGGTGGCAGCCAAGGACGCCCGCTCTACAATTAGAGCGATGAAGGAGGAGCTGCGTCACGCCAGGGATATCGCGGCTGGGAAGCCCTTTATGCTGCGGATGAAGTTCGTAGATCCTAAGTATGCTCCTCTGGACCGGCTGTGGAGTTCTGGAGATGCTTATCTGGATTTGGCAGCAAGTGCCGCTGATGCGGCCGAGTATTTCAAAGATCAAAAAGATCGCGAAGTGGAGAAGCTGTTCTGGTCGCAATTTAATGGTCCAGCGCGTCCACTTCCTCTGAATGAGCGGATGGCCGAACGGGCCGAGCTCCATAGGTTGTCCGGACTCGCCATAAGGTCTGTTGTGGATCACCTGTGGCCGGAAGGGCCAAGGCCGAACAGTTACTTCAGTTTGGTGCAGCAGTTCCTTGGTGCTGTGCCGCGCATCGACGCTATGAAGAGGTCTGCGTGCATCAAGGGTGCGCGAATGGCGCTTGCCCGTGTCAAGACGCACTGGGCGGAGATGGAATGGAACCCCGAGTTCGGCAGTTAGCCGAGTAGCTGCCGAGCACTACTTTGACGAGGTCCTTGAAGGCGCTCGTTCAATAGAAGCGCAGTGCTCGGAAAATATTATGTTCTAGTGATATGTATGCTCATTGAAAACAATGTTTTAATGAATTATAAAGGCTATTTTATACTTTTGCCTGAAAGTATTGTGATGCCTCCCGTGAGGCTGTTTACGTATATATGTATATAACCTGAAAGTTTGTAGTCGTCGGCTTCAGCCCCCACGCATATAATGCGGGGGTGTTCACAGAAGACGTGTGTTCACACTTGATCCAACGTCTTGGTCCATTAAGGAGGTGATAGCGCAGCGAACTAGGCAATCGGACTATATTGCTTTAACACTTTCACTTAGCCATAGGAGTTTGACAGTGGGGCTAATATATAGCCCCTGGTGGCTCCGCGCTCATTCGAATACGGGGCGCATGCATGCCTGGCTGGGAAATGGCCCTTCGTTAATGCCGAGGAATCCCGAAGATTCCGCTAGGTCATCGAGTGGTTGACCAGTCTCGCGCTTTATCATGACAGTCAGTTTTCGGCTTTCTCTACTGAGGTGCTCATCCGACCGAACCAGGGCACAATCGCAGTAGTTCTCCTAGTGCCGCCTTAGCCGATATAGCGGAATGTAAGGTAGCAAAACGCAGGAGCCCGACAAACCCAACATTTGACCAAAGACATGATTCGGAGCAGATGCATATAAGGCCTAACTCGCGACGCCGAACACTCCCTAAGGTGTTCGGTCTTTGAAATATATACTGGGCTTAAATGATGCCCTTGGATAATGAACCCCTAGTGTCCGGGTACGAGCAATATTCTGACGTGGCCACATGCCAAAACGTCAGCATCCTTCTCGGTTGTATTGAGAATCCGGAGGATGTGAACAACAAAAGCAGTAAAAAAGGTTTACGCATGGTCTTAATCTAAAGATAAACCTTTGCACGGGTCCCTGCTGCACGTCTGCGCCCGTGTCTCCGTTGTGCCGTATCCTGGACGGGTGTAGCACGATTGTCATCTGTAAAAGAGAGGTACTTCGTGAAAAGTTGTTGTGAAAAAAATTGGTTATTATAAATAAACCATGAAAAAGTCGAGATGGGTAAAGTTGAGCCGAATTATCGCGGCGAAGCCCCTGGTACCGTCTATAAGGGTATAACCATCAAACCAATCTCTATCCGATGAATAGCCGGACTCGTCTAACCGTGTCTGCAGTCCTAACGACCGGTCATCTGTTCTGGTGGTGAGGCCGTCTAGTGTTCGGCTGTTAAAGCAGCCATGCGTTCTTCTGCTCGTAAGGAGCGCTCAACATCTCCATGTACTATGATGGTGCTGCGCGGACCGGGCATTTTAAGCTGGAGTAAAGGGTAATGCGGTATTGCATTAAAACGAGCGAAAGCCTCTCGTCCGAGTAGTGCTTGATAGCCACTTCGGAATGGAGCAATGTCGAAGGTTAACCTTTCGCTTCGGAAGTTGTCGGGGGAGCCGAACACAACCTCTAGTACTAGAGAGCCCGTGCAGCGGGCCTTTGTGCCTGGTATTACTCCCATGAAGGTAGTATTACTGTGGCTGATTTTTGTTGGGTTTATGCCCATTTTGCGGATAGTGTCCTGATATATCAGATTGAGACTACTGCCGCCGTCCATAAGGACTCGTGTGAGATGGTATCCGTTTATTATTGGGTCCAACACCATGGCCGCGGATCCTTCATGCCGGATACCTATTAGGTGGTCCCTGCGATCAAAAGTGACCGGGCAGGTCGACCAGGGGTAGAACCCAGGGGTGACGGGCTCTACGGCTTGTGTATTTCGGAGTGCATATTTGCCTCTCCTCTTTGTCACATGGGTCACATTTACTGTTTTGACTTCTGGTGGGAATTTTTTCTGTCCCTCGTGTCCTGCTGGCGAGGCGCATCCTCGTCCTCGCTCGGAGTGTCCTCCCCCTTGTGTTTGGCGTTTAGCTTGTCGGCCTGCTTGAAGACCCAGCATTCTCTATGGGTATGATTTGCAGGTTTGTCGGGGGTGCCGTGGATCTGACATAGTTTGTCTAGAATCTTGTTTAGGCTGGTCGGTCCGTCTCTGTTGCCTTTAAAGGGCTTTTTCCGCTGACCCGATCGAGAGCCCCTGAATCCGGCGTTTACTGCCGTGTTATCTGGGCTGTCTTCTTTATTCCGGCGCTTGTTTTTACTACGTCGTGGTTTTCCATTGCCATCCCTGACTTCGGATGTGCTTGGGTCGCTGGTGCTACTTCGGGCTAACCAGCTGTCCTCGCCCGCGCAAAAGCAGGTCATGAGGCTTGTTAGGGCTGCCATTGTTCTCGGTTTTTCTTGGCCGAGGTGTCTGGCAAGCCATTCGTCTCGGACGCAGTGTTTGAAAGCTGCTAAGGCTTCGGCGTCCGGACAGTCGACAATTTGGTTCTTTTTAGTAAGAAACCTGTTCCAGAGCTTCCGGGCTGACTCCCTGGGCTGTTGAATTATATGACTCAGATCGTCTGCGTCCGGAGGTCGGACATAAGTCCCTTGAAAATTGGCCCGAAAAGCGTCCTCGAGCTCCCCCCAACTTCTAATGGAGTTTTCGGGGAGGCTTTTTAGCCAGTGGCGAGCTGGTCCTTTGAGCTTGAGGGGCAAGTATTTGATGGCATGAAGATCATCTCCGCGAGCCATATGAATATGGAGGATAAAGTCCTCAATCCAGACCCCTGGGTCTGTGGTCCCGTCGTACGCCTCTATGTTCACTAGTTTGAATCCTTCTAGAAATTCATGGTCTAGTACCTCATCAGTGAAACATAGGGGGTGTGCGGCACCCCTGTATTTGGTTGTACCATGGCGTTCGGATGGTTGTGATATTTGGTGTTGGCTGAGTGCTGGAGCGCGTTTTCTTGACCCGTAGTTGGATCTGGTTGCGCCGGCCCTTTGATGCGAGTCTTCGCGTGGGTCATGTACTGACTTATGAGCGGCCTCGTTGGCCGCTCTATCGCGGCTACGAGGTCGTCGATCCGACCGGTCGGCGGTTTTATTTTTTGGCTGCGGGGGCTCTAAGGCCTCATCATGACATTTAGGCAGCAACTTTTGCTTTGGGTAGCTCTTCGTGTGGCGACTGCCATCGTACTTTTCTGCCGTGTCGAGCACCTTGTTCCATCTACTATTGAGTGTGTTTTGTGCGGCCTTGAGCCTTTGTTTCTGCTTCTTCAGACTTCTTGCTGTGGCGATGAGCCTTTCTTGCTCCAGCTGCCTTTCCGGGATGATGCGTTCGTCGTCATCCAGACTGTTTTCTTCTCCGGAGACGGGTTGATTGGCTTGACGCTCGACGTCGCCGTTTTCGGACAGCGGCTCCGCACTTTGTTCGTCGTCCGCTGGCTAACCCTGCTCTATCACTGTGTCGATTTGGCTTCTACTTGCGCTGTTATCGCTGTTTTTGCCAAGGCAGGATTTAGAGCGGCGCCTACGGCGCCATTTTGATCGCTTGTCGAGGGAGCTATCTCTCACTGCATCCTTCCATTCCTCGTCATTATTTTATTTGGGTGTATCCACCATGTATATGTCATGTGATGAAGTGGCGGTCCAGCGCCCTGTTGGCGGTGGTTCCTGTTCGTCTCCTGCATCGTTGTCCATACCATTGATGTTTTCGGAGTCGAAGTCGAGCATGTCGGTTAAATCATCGACAGTGGCTACTAAGTGGGTGGTGGGTGGGGAGTGAATTTCTTCGTCATCCGCATCCCACTCTAGGCGGCATAGTTTGGCCAAGGTTCTCCAGACAAGGAGAGAGATTTTAGCGAGTTCAGTATGTCGCCGAAGGGCGAGTGCTGAAAGATATCTGTGGAGGTGAACTCCATGGTCGGCGTCCAATCGGATTCGATAGGTATGGGCGCGGGTGGTTCAGAGTCCGTGGCCGGGGACGAGTCCAACAGTTCGGCGACACGGCTCTCGTGAGGGGTAAGGTCAGTATTCGGCTCTATCGCCACTGAGGGTGCGGCCTCCGAGGCGGAGTCTATCCTCCCGTCCTTGGATGGCGCGATCTATTCCGGACTGAAGGCCGGAGTAGTTGCTGGCGTGATCTCCCGAACACTGTCCGACGGCAGAGCTATATCGTGCTCGTCGTGCTCGTGCGACACACCAGGCATGGGCCCAAATCTGTCGAACATCAAGTCTCCGCGGATATCGGTAGTGTAATTCAAGTTTCCAAACCTGACCTGATGGCCAGGGGCGTAGCTCCCGATCTGATCCAGATGGCCAAACGAGTTGGCCCGCAGTGTGAAACCGCCGAATATGAAGATCTGTCCGGGGAGGAAGACCTCACCCTGGACCGCATCATTGTCGATGATCGAAGGATCCATCCGGCCTTATGGTGACGAAAAAGTGGAAGTCTCAATGAAAGCACCAATGTCGGTGTCAAAACCGGCGGATCTCGGGTAGGGGGTCCCGAACTGTGCATCTAAGGCGGATGGTAACAGGAGGCAAGGGACACGATATTTACCCAGGTTCGGGCCCTCACGATGGAGGTAATACCCTACTTCCTGCTTGATTGATCTTGATGATATGAGTAGTACAAGAGTTGATCTACCACGAGATCGTAGAGGCTAAACCCTAGAAGCTAGCCTATGGTATGATTGTTGTTGTCCTACGGACTAAACCCCCCGGTTTATATAGAGACCGGAGAGGGCTAGGGTTACACAGAGTCGGTTACAATGGGAGGAGATCTACATATCCGTGTGCCAAGCTTGCCTTCTCCGCCAAGGAGAGTTCCATCCGGACACGAGACGAAGTCTTCAATCTTGTATTTTCATAGTCCAATAGTCCGACCAAAGGATATATTCGGGCTGTATGGATCCCCCCTAATTCAGGAATCCCTCAGTCGCCAAAGCTAAAAACAGGCTACGTTCGGGTTGGTGATGGTCTCGCCCAGGCTTCGGGCCCGGAGTCAGATGTTTGCCCCAAAAAAGCCCGGAACCAAGCCTTGACTTGAAACACGACCCTGAATCTGCACCGCAGTATGCAGACAATCCGGATCCAGAACTCGGCATACCGGATATCATGGGGGCTTGACTTCGCTGCCAAAGTTCCGGATACACAAACCGCTGAAACGCGAAGTTTTTTCTCACCCACTCCCCACATCGAGTACTCCCCAAATAACTCAGGAAACCCTGACGTATGGGACTTGATGTACGTCAAGCAGCCGCCTAGAGAAAAGGTCCATCATTACTAGGCTAGATTCCTCCTGGTCAAAGATAAGATGACAGACTGCTGCGATCAAGAAATAATAGCAACCTTTTTGTTCAACTGCCGGGGCGAAGGAATCTTGAATGCCCTCGCCCGTCATCATGTGCAAATCTTCACCGAAGTATCAGACCTGGTACGCAAATATTACGCCATGGAAAGCACCTGGAAAGCACAACAAATGCGCGTGGAATAAATCCATGCCTAACAATCCAAACAAGCTCAGGAAAAACGCGTACACCCATGACGGTCGGAACACGAGACTGCCGAAAAGAAGAATAGACCCCTCGCTGGACCTAGAACAGTCCTGGATGAGCTACTGGACAAACCATGCCCCATACACCCGGCCTTGCTGAACACAAATCCAACCCACAGGATTTGAGCTTGTTGAGTGGTCAAGCAGGTGGCCAAGAGAGGCGAAGCTATCCTTGGACTCACAACCCCAGTAGACGATCAGCAACATCCCCATACAATGATAATGATGACCTGGCGATCTACGAGACATTCTCGTCAAATAATCATAGGAAAAGAGCCTTTCGAGAGCTCGGCCAAGTCCATGAGGTTACAACCGCAAACTCATGGACGGATACACCAATCACCTTTGATGAAGAAGACGAACCAAGGGCCCTCCCCATCCGAGCACCAACCACACTAGTCCTCGACCCTATAGGGGACGGCTTTCAACTAATCAAAGTGCTTATGGACGGAGTCAATGGTTTGAACCTCATCTATGAGGACACCCTTGACAAGATGCAGTTCGACAGATCTCGCGTCGAACAAAGCTATACTACCTTTTGAGGAATATCCCTGGTAGAGAGGCGCGCTGCTCCGGACGAGTCACTCTGGACGTAGTATTCCGCACTCCCGAGAACTACATATCCGAAGAATTACTATCCCACATTGTTCCCATCCATAGCGGATACCACGCCCTATCGGGGCGTGAGGCATTCTCTAGATTTCAAGCCATACCACATTATGGGTATATGAAACTCAAAATGCCAGGGCCCAATGTCGTGATCATACTCACAAGCAATCTGGATAGAGCCCTTCAAGCCGAAAACAAAACAGCATCACTTGCCCTCGAAGCATTATCCGAGGCTCTCGCAGACGAAGAATTAACTACACTCCGCACAAAGGTAGATAGGGACGACGTGGTCCTCAATAAAAGGTCCAAATCCACATTGTTCAAACCAACTTACGAAATAGTCAAATTCCAAGTGTATCCAACGGATCCCAACAAAACAGCGTCCATTGTAGCCCAGCTCGACCCCGCAGTTGATGAAGCACCACGAACATTCCGACGCAAGAACTGGGACATATTTGCCTGGCACCCTTTCGATATGCCAGGAATCCCACGAAGACTAGCGGAGCACTGCCTGAACATAATCAAGGGCTTCAAACCAGTCAAACAGGCGCTGCGCCGATTTTCCAAACCCAAGCATCAAACCATGGGGGAGGAACTAGCGAAATTACTTGAAGTCGGATTCGTCCAAGAAATCAAACATCCCAAGTGGTTGGCTAACCTGGTCATGGTACCTAAGAAAGGTAAATCCTGGCAGCTGTGTGTCGATTTTAAAGACCTAAATAAAGCCTGCCCCAAGGATCCCTTCCCCTTAACCCAGATAGACCAAATCATCGACGCCACCGCTGGACACGACTCACTATGCTTCCTCAATGCCTACTCCAGATACTAACAAATCAATATGAAGTCCAACCAAGCCACAACCGCATTCATCACCCCCTACGGGCCATTCTGCTTCAACACGCCCCTTCGGGTTAAAGAACGCATGCGCCACATATCAGCGCATGATTCAAACATGCCTGGTAAACTAAATCGGCAAAACAGTCGAAGCTATGTAGATGACATGGTCATTAAAACCAAACATGTCAGCCAGTTGGTGGACGACCTCCGCCAAACCTTAAAAAATTTGCGGGCTTAAGATATATGGCTCAACACGGACAAATACGTCTTCGGGGTTCTGATACGTCCATTTTGCATCATGCTTTTATATTGATATTTATTGCATTATGGGTTGTTATTACACATTATGGTACAATACTTATGCCTGCCGGCAGCTGGAATTCTGGACCGGAAAGGAGCAAATCTGAGAGACCTATTCTGCACAACTCCAAAAGTCCTGAAAATTTACAGAGAATTATTTTGGAATATGTAAAAAATATTGGGCGAAGAAAATACCAGAGGGGACCCACCAGGAGGCCACAAGCCTGGGGGCGCGCCCCTGTGGCTTGTGGGCCCCCTGTCAGGCCTCTGGTGCCCATATTCTGCTATATGGAGGGTTTTGACCTAGAAAAAAAATAAGGAGAGAGCTTTCGGGATGAAGTGCGGCCGTCTCGAGGCGGAACTTGGTAGAACCAATCTAGGGCTCCGGCGGAGCTGTTCTGCCGGGGAAACTTCCCTCCCGGAGGGGGAAATCGAAGCCATCATCACCACCAACAATCCTCTCATCGAGAGGGGGTCAATCTCCATCAACATCTTCACCAGCAACATCTTCTCTCAAACACTAGTTCATCTCTTGTATCCGATCTTTGTCTCAAAACCTCAGATTGGTACCTGTGGGTTGCTAGCAGTGTTGATTACTCCTTGTAGTTGATGCTAGTTGGTTTATGTTGGATTTCGGGTTCCGACAGACCCTTGAGGTTCGAACTCTGGGGTGCGCGCGGAGATTACGCATCCTACCTACCTGTACCCCTCCGCCTCGCAAGGATCTAAGCTACGAGAAGAACAACACAAGAGACACAGGGTTTATACTGGTTCGGGCCACCGATGTGGTGTAGTACCCTACTCCAGTGTGGTTGTGTGGTGGATTGCCTCTTGGGCTGATGATGATGAACAATACAAGGAAGAACAGCCTCGCGAGGGTCTGTTCTTGGCCGGGGCGATGAACTACTTAGGAGGAGTTTAGTCGCCCTTCTCTCTCTCTCTCTCCCTCTCTCCCTCCTACCCTGGGGGTGGCTAGTTCTATTTATAGGCAAAGGCCCTGGGCCTCTTCCCAAATATTGAGCGGGAAGGGCGCCAACAATTGGCCATTTTGAAGGGGAACATCTGTTACACTTATCCTGACTAAAGTTGGTCCTCGCCTGCCAAAGGCTCTGGTGGTGACGCTGGCTTGGGCTCCACAATGACTTCCTTCATTCCGTTGGACTGGTCTTGGTCTCGTTGCACCGAAACGGGTGCCTTTGCTTGATGCTCTCGCCCGCGCTTGCCCCCTTTGCACCAAAGAGGAAAGGAGGACACTGCGCGGGCTGGCGCCCGCCTAGCGCCCGCCTGGCGCCCTTGGTCGTCATGGCTTGCGTCATGGGCACCTCGTGAGGTACCCCGCCTTGATCTCTCCGCCTCCTCGCGAGCCAGCCTGATGAGGCCGCACCTGAGGAAGCTCCGTGTCGTCCGCCCCACGAGGCTTGGCCCCTCGCGAGGGTCTTGGGTCTGTGTTGATGAAGATGGGCCGTGCTGGGCCCCCTTTGAGCCACGCCGTAGGCCGCAGGCTGGCAAGTCTGGGGACCCCCGTTCCCAGAACGCCGACAGTAGCCCCCGGGCCCAAGGCGCGCCCGGACTTGGCCGTGCAGGGAGGCGAAAGGACAAGGGCGAAGCGCCGCGGGCCCTAACAGCCTGCGGCCTTGGACGCCGCGTGGCGGTTGATTGGACGTGGGCGGCACTGTTCCCCCACGCCCCCTTATTCCGCGCCATGCTAGGTGGACTCGTAGTTGTACACAGCCACTCCCTTTCTTTTGTTCGAGCGCCCTCTGTCCTTCCTCCGCTCGAACTCCAGCTCCTATTTTCAACCCAATCTCGAGCCTTCCCCCTCTTCCCACCACCATGGCTCCGACGAAGAAGGGAAGAGGGAAGAAACCCATGCCTCCGCCTCGCTCACCGCCGTTGGTGGCCCCCGCCGTCGGCAGGTCGATCATAATCAATCGAGAGGTCCTGGGCAAGGTCAGCTCGGCTCTGGCTACTATCTTCAACGAATGCGGGAGGATGACGGCCTGGCCCACGTCTCACCTCCCAACCGATAGGATAATCACCGAGGTCCAGTATTTTGCTGATGCCCTGTGGGTGGGTCTGGTTCCCCCTTTTTCTGATTTCTTCAATGCCGTGCTTTCCCACTACCAGATCCACATGATGCATCTGGGTCCTGAATCCATCACCCTTCTTTCGGTCTTCGCCTTTGTTTGCGAGGCAATGATGGGCATCCCTCCTTCGGTTGCCTTGCTGCGTCACTTCTTCTCTCTGCGCCTTGTCGACCCTACCTAGTGCTCGGCGTGCGGGAGCTTCGTCACCGCATCTAAGACGGCGGCCTCAGGGATAGACTTCGGGCTCCCTTCGCCTTCGGGTGGGTTCCGCGAGCGGTGGCTGTATGTGGATGTTGGGGTGCCCAGCCCCCTGCTGTCGAAGCCAACTTCGCCTGCTGTCCCCAATTCGGGCTGGGGCTAGGAGACGCTCGAGAGCCCGCGGCTCACCTTTGTCTGGCACCACTTCGCGTTCTTAAAGTCGATCGGCGTGACAACGCCCAAGGTGGTGAAGGAGTTCCTGCTACGCTGCATCGCTCCTCTCCAACTCCACTCCCGCCGGATGTGGGCCTTCAGCGGGCGTGGTGATCGTATGAGGCTCCAGGAAGAGGACCTGACGCCTGAAGTGCTGAGGACAGTGCTCTTGATCCTGACTGGTGCCCCCCAACCTGGGCAACATCCAGCGGGGAGGGCCCCTGCTGTACCTCTGCCAGAACAGGGACGATTTTGTGAAGCAGATGCCTATCTTTGATGAATGGGGGCTGCGCCCTGCCGGCCTCCAGGGGCCTCGCGAGAACCCAGTGATGGTGACTGCCCTTCCAGTCGGCCAAGGCGACTCTTTCTCAAGTGGCGGGGCAGGGAGGCATGAGGCGCCAGGGGCCGAGGGGCCTCCCGACGGGGTGACGGCACCGTGCGATGCTCATGAAGGAGCAGCTGCTCGGGCCCGTGCCATCGAGGCTGAGAGCGGCGAGCAGCTGCCCTCAGCGCCTGCGGCTGAGGCCCCTGAGGCTCCGGCTGCTTCTCCTGGTGAGGCGATTGTCAGTGCACATCGGGCAGGCGTCCCTGACGCGGATCGCCTTGATGCTCCATCCTCGTCGCAGGCTGATCCCTGCGCTCAACTCTTGGGCCGCTTCCGCATGGACATCCTCCTGAGGAAAAGGGAGGCCCTGGGCGACGGTTACCCTTGTCGCCTTCTGAAGCGTAGGAAGTACTTCGCCACTTATGAGTAAGCCTTCTCCTTTTCTAGCTCCCGGTCTTTCTGTTGCTCTTGCTGATCCTTGTTCTGCAGGCCCCTTCCAGCCGAGCTCGCGGAGACGGCTGAGGTGCCGTCCCCCTTGTCTTCGCTCCCTCCTCCGTCCTCAAGTGCTCCGAGCAGCACATCCCTTGTAGTGAGGGCGATCGGAGGGGCGAACCGTCCCGAGGTGCATCGAGGCCCTGCGCACCCCGCGGTCTTCCTTCGCGGGCCTTCTCGTGGCATAGCCAGCCTGCCGTGGGCTTCTCACCTGGTCGTGGACTGCGATTGGCTGTGGCGCTCCCTGCGCTCTTCATTTGGGGACGGGCTGGCTCCAGGCCGGGCTTCTGGCGTGGCGTGCCCGACCGTCGCGAGGGTGCCAGCCCCCAGCCCCCTGCCCGGAGGGGGAGTGCCGATTCGTGGCCTCCGGCGCTCGCTTGGGGCAGGTGATGGTGTGGAAGACGTGCGCGAGCGCGCTCGGGAGCGTCGCGCTCTTCGCCAAGGATTCCTTCAAAGGGCGGCTGACGCAGTGGACCTGCTTGGTGAGGAGCTGGCTGATGAAGACGCGCGCCTTGAGGCCGAGGGCCTGCGCCTGGCTGCAGAGAGGCGCTAGCTGGAGGGCGCCGTCGCCCTTGCGCGCCATCAGCGCGATCTTGACGATGAAAAGGCCAAGGCGTCGTTGGCGGCCTCTCGGGAGGCCCAATCTCGGGCCGCTGAGGAGGCCCGGGAAGCTGACCGGCGGCGAGAGGCGGTGGAGGAGCGGGCTCAGGAGCTCCTAGCCCGGTGCCACTCACTGGAAGAGCAAGTGGAGCTGCGCGAGTCTGCCCCTGCGTCGATGAAGGTGGCTTCTGGCGACCCGGCAGGGCTCCAGATGCGTGAGGAGGCGCTGGCGTTGGAAGCCGCCGAACGTACGCGCGAGTACGAGCGTCTGGAGACGAGGGATCGCTTGGTGACGCAGGCGGAGGATGATGTTGCTGCACGGGAAGCCTGTGTCCTGGAGGAGGCCAGGCGTCGGGTGGCAACTGCGCGCCTGAACCTCGAGTGCGAGTTCGAGGGAAAGCTGGAGTTGATCCGGGTCGAGGCTGAAGGTAGGACTGCTGCCTTGAGGGCCAAGCTGGAGGAAGTGACGCGGCGGGCCGATGCTCTTCGGGCCGCCCTTGAGGTGGCGCAAGGGGAGTCAACCACCTCCTAGGCCGAAGTGCTCCTTCTTCGCCATCGGGTGGAGGAGGCTGAAGCCGTCGCGCGCCAGAATGAGGACGAGATACGCCAACGGTGGGTCCTGGAGCATGAGCACGACCCCATGCTCACCACGCTCCGGGAGAGAGAGCCAACACAGCCTTGGGTAACATCTGTGAGGCGGCTGTCGGCGAGCCGCACGCAGTCAACTACGCCGGCAACCTTCAGTTCTTCACCGACGTGGTGACGCAGCTGGAGGCGCGGTCGGTCAGGGCCGACAGGTTGGTGGAGGAGAGGAGCCGCTCCCTGCTCGGGCGCGCCTTTTCTCGCGTCTTCAGCCACCTCAGGAACATGGATCCCCACTTCGATTTCGATGCTGCCATCGCCCCAGTTACCCAGGCCGTCCGAGACGACCTGGCGCACTGGGTGGAAGACAATGTGGATGCTCTGGTCAGGGCCTTCGCTTCAGACAACGACGGCGTGATCGTGGCTGCCGACGAGGGCGGCGTGGTGCACGGCCCTGACGCCGCTGGTGGCAACACAGACAGCGACAACGAGCCCAGCGACGCCAGCAACGGTTCGGGAGGCGCTCGTGAGGACGCATTGGGGGATTTATCCGACTGATTATTCATCGTTCCTGTTTCTGTACCCTACATGAATAGAACTTAGGTTTTGGCCTGATAGCTGTGAGAGCATTTTGGGAGGGGGAGCCCCTCATGTAAAACTTGCAATTATCGTATTAGTAGATGTTACATTGCCCATGCGCCCATGCCAAGCAGTGGGCTAAGCGACGTGCCAGTTGGCTCGTTTACCTTTGTTCTGCACGAGTCCTGAGGTAGCCTGGGAGGCTGTGGTGTCCCGGGTGTTCCCCGATCAAACCCGTAGGATCTGCAGTAAAAAACCCTCCTGAGAGGACGCGTCGGCGGCAGTCTGGGCTGCGCGCAAGCTGGGCCTGACCCGGCTCGCGAGGGGCTCACGAGGGGAGGCAGCTGAGGCGAAGTGGTCATCAAAACACGAGAAATTTCTCGAACGAGACTAAGCACCCCTTCCCCGAACACACGCAAATCTCAAATTCGAATTCAACTTAAATCCAACGGGGGAAAGTGACTATCAAAGGAAAAGGCAATGAAAGCAGATAAAAAGCCGCGCCCGACACCTAATTTAGTCTTGGACGTCTTCTCACCAGCGCGGAGCTAAATGCTGCCACTGGGCGTGGGAGGGAGCCCCAGGGCCTGAGGCCGGCACCCCTGAGACTCCGGGGCGTGTACAGCCCCACTCATTATTACTGAGAGTGTCACGGGGCGGCGAGCTTCACAGGCACTGGGCCTTCTTCACAGGTACCGGCCTTGCTTCATATCGCCAGACAAGGGCCCCGCCTTGCGCCACACTCTAGTGCCATCAACGACGACCAGAAACCAGGACGCCGCCGATGGGGTAGAGCGGTCGCCAGTGGTTCCCCCGATGACCACGGGTCCTCCGCCAGGAGCAGGCCCTGAGGCACCTCCCCAGCGGAGGGCCTACCTCCTGAGAACGCCTTGCTCCGAATGCCGCGGTGGTGATGTCGGATCTCTGCCCCTCTCCTGCAGCCCCCTGCGCCCTCCTCCCGAGGGGTAGGAGACCGCGGGAGCGGGGCAGCTGTTCGCTGTAGCGACCTGCACCTCCTGCGATCCATGACTAGCGTATGCCGGCTCCTGAGGAATTAGAGGTAACCAATACTCGTTGCCTCCAGCGTGGCCAGTGGGACCGTCTCGGGGCTCCTGGAAGAGCTCAGCTTCTGGCGGCTCGTCACCCCAGCTTGGGATGAGGAGCGAGCCTTGTTCGCCCTCGTGAGGGTGCCCTTGGTCCATCATGTGGGGCACGTATTCTTCTGGCGCCGTCATCCCGAAGGCCACGTCGTAGTGCCCCGCGTGCCATGCAGCTCTGCTTGACGCGCCCACCGTGGGGTGGTAGCGCGGCTGCCCGCTGGGGCCGTGGGCCACGTCGAGTCCTTCTTCTTCACGGACCGGAAGCGGGGGCAGCGCCACCGCCGGTCCGGTGCCGACAGCCTCGCTGGCGTTGGAGTGGCCTTGGAGCCCGCGGGCGCGCGGAGCCCCCGCGCGGGCAGCTCTGGGCTTGAGTTGGGAGCTGCATGCAGAAGGGGTGAGCCCCCGAGGCGGCAAAGCCCAGGAGCTCTGCCACCCGCTCCAACAACACGACGCGGCCGCCCTCCAGCAACCTGCACTGCAGCAGCTCTCGGGCCACCGTGAGCGCGGCCCTCGAGTTCGCCTGCTCCCGGCGAGTGTACGGTGTCGTGGTCGCGGCGTGATTGGAGGCCCTTGTTGCCGAACGTGCCTGCCGCGGTGTGAGAGCCGTCGAAGCCTGTCCGCGTCGCCCGCGGCCCGCAGCGCCTTGCGGACCGCGAGCTGCCTGGGGCACGGGGTCGCCCGAGGCGAGCGGCTCTGTGCGGGTGGGCCATGCCGCCCATGGATCTGGGTTGCCCGCCTGGTCGCCGGACATGGTGATGACGACGCGACGGGGCACGAAGCGGTAGAAGGTGGATTCCGGCGCACCCCTACCTGGCGCGCCAAATGTCGGATTTCGGGTTCCGGCAGACCCTTGAGGTTCGAACATCGGGGTGCGCGCTGAGATTACGCCTCCTACCTACCTGTACCCCTCCGCCTCGCAAGGATCTAAGCTACGAGAAGAACAACACAAGAGACACAGGGTTTATACTGGTTCGGGCCAATGATGTGGTGTAATACCCTACTCCAGTGTGGTTGTGTGGTGGATTGCCTCTTGGGCTGATGATGATGAACAATACAAGGAAGAACAGCCTCGCGAGGGTCTGTTCTTGGCCGGGGCGATGAACTACTTAGGAGGAGTTCAGTCGCCCTTCTCTCTCTCTCTCTCTCTCCGGTCTGATTGCCGGTCGATCTCCCTCCTACCCTGGGGGTGGCTAGTTCTATTTATAGGCAAAGGCCCTGGGCCTCTTCCCAAATATTGAGCAGGAAGGGCGCCAACAATTGGCCATTTTGAAGGGGAACATCTGGTACACTTATCCTGACTAAAGTTGGTCCTCGCCTGCCAAAGGCTCTGGTGGTGACGCTGGCTTGGGCTCCACAATGACTTCCTTCCTTCCGTTGGACTGGCCTTGGTCTCGTTGCACCGAAACAGGTGCCTTTGCTTGATGCTCTCGCCTGCGCTTTCCCCCTTT
The DNA here is from genome assembly GCA_032464435.1 of Aegilops umbellulata. Taxonomy (NCBI): domain Eukaryota; kingdom Viridiplantae; phylum Streptophyta; class Magnoliopsida; order Poales; family Poaceae; genus Aegilops; species Aegilops umbellulata. Next base: position 217,259,344 of record CP136060.1, read on the forward strand.
GCACCAAAGAGGAAAGGAGGACACTGCGCGGGCTGGCGCCCGCCTGGCGCCCTTGGTCGTCATGGCTTCGCCATGGGCACCTCGTGAGCTACCCCGCCTTGATCTCTCCGCCTCCTCGCGAGCCAGCCTGATGAGGCCGCGCCTGAGGAAGCTCCATGTCGTTCGCCCCGTGAGGCTTGGTCCCTCGCGAGGTTCTTGGGCCTATGTTGATGAAGATGGGCCATGCTGGGCCCCCTTTGAGCCACGCCGCAGGCCACAGGCAGGCAAGTCTGGGGACCCCCGTTCCCAGAATGCCGACAGTTTATTTGGTGGAAGATCATATGTTCAGATCCTTAATGATATTTATTACCCCTTTGACTATGAACATGAATATGCTTTGTGAGTAGTTACGTTTGTTCCCGAGGACATGGGAGAAGTCTTGCTATAAGTAATCATGTGAATTTGGTATTCGTTCGATATTTTGATAATATGTATGTTGTCTTTCCTCTAGTGGTGTTATGTGAACATCGACTACATGACACTTCATCATGATTTGGGCCTAGTTGAAGGCATTGGGAAGTAATAAGTAGACGATGGGTTGCTAGAGTGGCAGAAGCTTAAACCCTAGTTTATGCGTTGCTTCGTAAGGGGCTGATTTGGATTAATATGTTTCATGCTATGGTTAGATTTATCTTAATTCTTCTTTCGTAGTTGCGGATGCTTGCGATAGTGGTTAATCATAAGTGGGAGGCTTTTCCAAGTAAGGACATCACCCCGGTCCACCCACATATCAAATTATCAAAGTAACAAACACGAATCATATGAGCATGATGAAAACTAGCTTGACTATAATTCTCATGTGTCCTCGGGAGCGCTTTGCTTTATATAAGAGTTCGTCCAGGCTTGTCCTTTGCTAAAAAAAGGATTGGCCCACCTTGCTGCACTTTAGTTACATTTGTTACTTGATACCCGTTACGAATGACCTTATCACAAAACTATCTGTTACCGACAATTTCAGTGCTTGCAGAGAATACCTTGCTGAAAACCGCTTGTCATTTCCTTCCGCTCCTCATTGGGTTCGACACTCTTACTTATCGAAAGGACTACGATAGATCCTCTATACTTGTGGGTCATCAAGACTCTTTTCTGGCGCCGTTTCCGGGGAGTGAAGCGCCTTTGGTAAGTGAAATTTGGTAAGGAAACATTTATATAGTGTGCTGAAATTTACCGTCACTTGTTGCTATGGAAAATAATCCTTTGAGGGGTTTGTTCGGGGTATATTCTCCCCGTTCAGAAGAGCAAATAGTTGCCCCTCGACCTGTTGATCCTACTAGAAATATTTATTATGAAATTCCGTCGGGGGTGATAGAGAAACTGCTAGCTAATCCTTATGTAGGAGATGGAACATTACAACCTAATATGCATCTAATCTATGTGGATGAAGTTGGTGTATTATTTAAGCTTGCAGGTTGGCCTGAGGATGAAGTCAAGAACAAGGTCTTTCCTTTATCTTTGAAGGGAAATGCATTGACATGGTATGGGCTATGCGATGATTTTGGGACTTGGAATTACGATCGATTGAAATTGGAATTTCATCAAGAGTTTTATCCTATGCATCTAGTTCATCGTGATCGGAATTATATTTATAATCTTTGGCCTCGTGAAGAAGAAAGTATCGCTCAAGCTTGGGGGGGGGCTTAAGTCAATGTTATATTCATGCCCCAATCATGAGCTCTCAAGAGAAATTATTATTCAGAATTTGTATGCTTGGCTTTCTCGTAATGATCAATCCATGCTCGATACTTCTTGTACTGGTTCTTTTATGAAGAAGACTATTGAATTAAAATGGGATCTCTTGGGAAGAATTAAATGCAACTCTGAAGATTGGGAACTCGACGAAGGTAAGGAGTCAGGTATAAATCTCAAGTTTGAATGTGTTAAATCTTTTATGGATACCGATGCTTTTCGTGAATTTAGCACTATATGGACTTGACTCTGAGATAGTAGCTTCTTTCTGTGAATTATTTGCTACTCATGTTGATTTCCCTAAGGAGAAGTGGTTTAAATATCATCCTCCCATTAAAGTGAAAGTAGTAGAACCAATTAAAGCCGAAGAAGAAACTATTACTTATAATGTTGATCCTATTGTTCCTATTGCCTATATTGAGAAACCACCTTTCCCTGTTAGAACAAAGGAACATGCTAAAGCTTCAGTTGTGGTTCGTAAGAGTTATACTAGAACACCTACACCCCCTGAACAAATTAAAGTTGAATCTAGTATTGCTATGGTTAAAGATCTCTTGGTCGATAATATTGATGGGCATGTTATTTACTTTTGTGATGAAGCTGCTAGAATTGCTAGACCTAATGATAAAGATAAACATAGACCTGTTGTCGGCATGCCTGTTGTTTCTGTTAAAATAGGAGATCATTGTTATCATGGCTTATGTGATATGGGTGCTAGTGTGAGTGCAATTCCCTTTACTTTATATCAAGAAATTATGAATGATATTGCACCTGCTGAAATTCAAGATATTGGTGTTACTATCAAGCTTGCTAATAGACATACTATATCACCAATTGGGATTGTTAGAGATGTTGAAGTCTTGTGTGGGAAAATAAAATACCCTACTGATTTTCTAGTTCTTGGTTCCCCACAAGATGATTTTTGTCCCATTATATTTGGTAGACCTTTCTTGAACACTGTTAATGCTAAGATAGATTGTGAGAAAGAAACTGTTACTGTAAGTTTTGGGGGTGTGTCTCACGAGTTTAATTTCTCCAAATTTCGTAGACAACCCCATGACAAAGAATTGCCTACTAAAGGTGAAATTATTGGTCTTGCTTCTGTTGCTGTGCCTCCTATTGATCCTTTAGAACAATATTTGCTAGACCATGAAAATGATATGTTCATGAATGAAAGGAAGGAATTAGATGAAATATTCTTTAACCAAATGCCAGTTTTGAAACAAAACTTGCCTATTGAGATTCTTGGGGATCCTCCTCCACCCAAGAGTGATCCCATGTTTGAGCTTAAACAATTACCCGATACTCTGAAATATGCTTGATGAAAAGAAGAGATATCCTGTTATTATTAGTGTTAACCTTTCAGAGCATGAAGAAAAGAAATTATTGAAAACTCTGAGGAAGCACCGTGCCGCTATTGGATATACTCTTGACGATCTTAAGGGCATTAGTCCAAATCTATGCCAGCACAAAATTAATATGGAGCCTGATGATAAACCAGTTGTTGATCACCAACGACGGTTAAATCCTAAGATGAAAGAAGTGGTGAGAAATGAAATACTAAAGCTTCTGGAGGCAGGTATAATTTATCCTATTGCTGATAGTAGATGGGAAAGTCCTGTTCATTGTGTCCCTAAGAAGGGAGGTATTACCGTTGTTCCTAATGATAAGAATGAGTTGATTCCACAAAGAATTGTTACATGTTATAGAATGGTTATTGATTTTAGAAAGTTGAACAAAGCTACTAGGAAAGATCATTATCCTCTACCTTTTATTGATCAAATGCTAGAAAGACTATCAAAACATACACACTTTTGCTTTCTAGATGGTTATTCTGTGTTTCTCAAATACCTGTGTCAAAAGAGGATCAAGAAAGAACTACTTTTACTTGCCCTTTCGGTACCTTTGCTTATAGACATATGCCTTTTGGTTTATCCAATGCTCCTGCTACCTTCCAAAGATGTATGACTGCTATATTCTTTGACTTTTGTGAAAAGACTGTTCAGGTTTTCATGGATGATTTCTCCGTTTATGGAACTTTTTTTGATGATTGCTTAAGCAACCTTGATCGAGTTTTGCAGAGATGTGAAGAAACTAATCTTGTCTTGAACTGGGAGAAGTGCCACTTTGTGGTTAATGAAGGTATTGTCTTGGGGCATAAAATTTCTGAAAGAGGTATTGAAGTTGATAAAGCTAAACTAGATGCTACTGAAAAGATGCCGTGTCCTAAAGATATCAAAGGTATAAGAAGTTTCCTTGGTCATGCTGGTTTCTATAAGAGGTTTATTAAAGACTTCTCTAAAATTTCTAGGCCTCTCACTAATCTCTTGCAAAAAGGTGTTCCATTTGTTTTTGATGATGATTGTGTAGAAGCATTTGAAATCCTTAAGAAAGCCTTGATTTCTGCACCTATTGTTCAACCACCTGATTGGAACCTACCCTTTGAAATTATGGGTGATGCTAGTGATTATGCTGTTGGTGTTGTTCTAGGACAAAAAGTTGATAAGAAATTAAATGTTATTCATTATGCTAGCAAAACTCTAGACATTGCTCAAAGAAATTATGCTACTACTGAAAAAGAAATTCTGGCAGCTGTCTTTGCTTGTGATAAGTTCAGACCTTATATTGTTGATTCCAAAGTAACTGTTTACACCGATCATGCTGCTATTAAATACCTTATGGAAAAGAAAGATGCTAAACCTAGACTTGTTAGATGGTTTCTCTTGCTGCAAGAATTTGATTTGCATATTATTGATGGAAAGGGAGCTGAGAACCCTGTAGCAGACAACTTGTCTAGGTTAGAAAATGTTCTTGATGACCCACTACCTATTGATGATAGTTTTCCTGATGAGCAATTAGCTGTCATAAATGCTTCTCGTAGTGCTCCTTGGTATGCTGATTATGCTAATTACATTGTTGCTAAATTTCTACCACCTAGCTTCACATACTAGCAAAAGAAAAAGGTTTTCGATGATTTAAGACATTACTTTTGTGATGACCGACACCTTTATAAAGAAGGAGTAGATGGTGTTATTAGATGTTGTGTACCTGAGCATGAACAGGAACATATCCGATGCAAGTGTCACTCCGAGGCCTATGGAGGACACCATGCTGGAGATAGAACTGCACACAAGGTATTACAATCTGGTTTTTATTGTCCTACTATCTTCAAAGATGCTCGTAATTATGTCTTGTCTTGTGATGAATACCAGAGAATTGGTAACATTAGTAAAAGTCGGGTAATGCCTATGAATTATTCACTTGTCATTGAACCATTCGACTTTTGGGGCTTTGAATATATGGGACCTTTTCCTTCCTCCAATGTGTATACACATATTTTGGTTGCTGTTGATTATGTTACTAAGTGGGTAGAAGATATTCCAACTAGTAGTGCTGATCATAACACCTCCATTAAAATGCTTAAAAGAAGTTATTTTCCCGAGGTTTGGAGTCCCTAGATATTTAATGACTGATGGCGGTTCACACTTTATTCATGGTGCTTTCCATAAATTGCTTGCTAAGTATGATGTTAACCATAGAATTGCATCTCCTTATCATCCTCAGTCTAGTGGTCAAGTAGAATTGAGTAACCGCGAAATAAAGTTGATCTTGCAAAAGACTGTTAATAGATCTAGAAAGAATTGGTCTAAGAAACTTGATGATGCATTATGGGCTTATAGAACTGCATATAAGAATCCTACGGGTATGTCTCCATATAAAATGGTTTATGGGAAAGCATGTCACTTACCTCTTGAACTAGAACATAAAGCTTATTGGGCAATTAAAGAGCTCAACTATGCTTTCAAACTTGCCGGTGAAAAGAGGTTATTTGACATTAGCTCACTTGATGAATGGAGAACCCAGGCCTATGAAAATGCCAAGTTGTTTAAAGAAAAAGTTAAAAGATGGCATGATAAAAGGATACAAAAGCGTGAATTAAATGTAGGTGACCTTGTCTTGCTATAGAAATCTCGTTTAAGATTTTTTGCAGGAAAGCTTCTCTCAAAATGGAAAGGTCCTTATATTATCGAGCAGGTCTACCATTCCGGTGCTATCAAAATCAACAACGCCGAAGGCACCAACCCGAAGGTGGTAATCGCGAAAAGAATCAAACATTATATCTCAAGTACTCCCATAAACGTTGAGATCAATATTATTAATACCATAACACCGGAGGAGTACATAAGGGAAACCTACCAGAACCTTTCAGACTCCGAAAAGGTAGAGGTATGTGGTACGACAAGTAAACCGACTCCAAAACTTTTCCAATGGCAATTTTACTCCGTTTTGGAATATTTAAAAAATTAGGAAAATTAAAAGTAGTTCGAAAAGTGCACGAGGAGGCAACAAGCCTTGGGGGTGCGCCCTACCCCTTGGGTTCGCCTCCCTGCTTTGTGGCCACCTCGTGTGCCCTCTGGACTCCGTTTTCTTATGGAATACTCCTTTTGGTCGGTAAAAATTCCTTATATAATCTCCCGAAGGTTTTGACCACCGTACCACTGCAATATATCATGTTCTTGTTTCAAGCTATTTCCCCTGACAGATCCAGATCGCCATGACATCTCCAAGCGCCCCAAGGACAAGTTTTCGAGAAGGTCATCAACCCTTACCTCCCGGAGGTGCTGCAACAACCTCAAACCATTTAGATGCGTGAGGGGGTGCTTCACATGCGCGATGTTGAAGGGCCAAAGAGGACCGGAAGCATGGAGACAAGGCTCGAAACAATGGAGTAGCAAGTCTTCAAGTGCCAAGGGATGGTGGAATGTGGACTCAATGCCAATCACTTGATGATCACAGAATTTACCCGTGACCACAAGCTGGACGCCAAGAACATTGGAGAGGCCATCTTCAAGCTTCATGAGAGAATCGAGCATCTCCAAGCCCAGATCTATAACCTGGAAAACAAAACTCTGAGTATGAATACAAATTTAAGAGGATGATTTTGGCTGCAGATTTGAGGATCCCGGAGACTCGTTCATCTTTTTACGGTGGTGAACCTATGCCTTGGAAGATGAAGGATCAGATTCTTTCATCATAAACAACTCCATCATCACCACCTCCGAAGAAAGAGATCTAAATACATGAGTATGGGCACTCCCCTTGGCAACTGCCAAGCTCGGGGGAGGTGCCCCGGTATCGTATCACCATCACATCTTTACCTTTATCATTTTCTTAGTTTGATCCTTTTGGTTATATCTCGGTTTAGTAGAATAAAGATTTAGTATGATCTAGGTTTGAATTTTGCTCTATGTTCCCTCTATGTAATCGAGTACGAGAGTTATATAATAAAGAGTAGTTTTGAGTTGAGGGCTTTGCTTTCTTGCTATGATCATGACAAAAACAAATAAAGAATAAAACAAATAAAAGATTATATAATGATCTTATGGGAAGTGACGACTTCACATATAAGAAGTATGTTGCATGGAACTTGTTGTTAGTTGATAAACATAGTTTTGGTCATTGTTGCAATTAATAGGAAGTGATAAAGAAAGAGAGGTCTCACATATAAATATACTATCTTGGACATCTTTCATGATTGTGAGCACTCATTAAAATATTATATGCTAAAAGGTTGATGTTGGACAAGGAAGACAACGTAATGGGTTATGTTTCTTTATATACGAACATATGTTATATTGTCATGGATCCTCCAACATGTTGAGCTTGCTTCTCACCCCATGCTAGCCAAATCTTTTGCACCAAGTAGAGTTACTACTTGTGCATCCAAACATCCCTTAACCTAGTTTTGCCATGAGAGTCCACCATACCTACCTATGGACTGAGTAAGATCCTTCAAGTAAATTGTCATCGGTGCTCTCTAAATATGTATGATCTATTAGTGTGATGAAAATAAGCTTTATACGAACTTGTGATATAGAAGAAATAAAAGCGACAGACTGCATAATAAAGTTCTTTATCACAAGCGGAAATATAAAGTGATGTTCTTTCACATTAAGGTTTTGTGCATCCAACCATAAAAGCGCATGACAACCTCTGCTTCCCTCTGCGAAGGTCCTATCTGTTATTTACCCTCTACCTTAATACAAGAGTCATGGTGATCACCACCTATTCCCTTTTACCTTTTATTTTTGGCAATCACTTTATGTTGGGGGGGGGGGGAGATCCATATATATATATATATATATATATATATATATATATATATATATATATATATATCCACTCGGATGTAGATATTCATAAGCTATTATTGTTGACATTACCCTTGAGGTAAAAGTGTAGAGATCCAACCTCAGATGGTCAAATCTCTGTGTATAATTAAGTGTCATCCTTGGATCGGTAATGCTGACACACACAATACTTGAAGGATTTATAACAGAGTTCAATCACACATTTATTACCTCGAATGTCTCAAAAGAGAACTTATTACAATAAATATGGCTTAAGGCCATCTAAATAAGATAACAACGGAAGGCTTGGAAGATAGAGTGAGTCCATCAACTCCAACGGCATAGCTGAGTGCACGACAATGACCTAGCGCACCATACTCTTCGTCTGAAAAGTCTACAACATGATATGTTGCAGCCCGAAACGGGTCAGCACATGTAATATGCTTGCAATATAACACAATAGAACAATGAACAGAATAAATGCTATCAGTACATGCATATATGGCTGGTGGAGGCTCTATGGTTATAAGGTTTTGCGAAAAGCCAATTTTCCCTAAAATAAAGGAATATATTTTATTTAACTATCATGGTAGTTGATAAACATTGAGAATGGTACCCCCATCTCAATCCTAATTAAACAGTAATTAATAACCCAACAAATTAATTTAGAGTGATGAGATCAACATGATAATCCAAGAACCAGATACTCAAGATGTCCATAACCGGGGACACGGCTAACCACGATTAGTTTGTACACTCTGCAGAGGTTTGCGCACTTTCCCCCACAAGACTCGACGACCTCCGTTGAATTTTCTCGCACTACATGGTGTTTGAGAAACGGATGACCGAGACACAGTCTTTTAGAAACATTAACTCTTTACTATGGGTGGACAGTTACATCTACTTTCCCCTACATCTGCTAGGCCACCACTGAAAGAGGTCATGCAACATACTCAACTATGCTAGAGCCCATAATAGCTTGTGGCTGCACACGGAAGTTTCTAGCATGAATAATCTTATGATCCCTTTGAGCCTGGGTTGCGAACCAAAGGACAACACTGGTACCCAGGTGCCCGCAACCAATCCACCCAGATGTGTGTTTAAGTAGCCACCTTAAGTTAACCATTAATAATAATCTCACATCTGTCATGGATACACTCAAACCCAATCCACATCTACGAGCATAGCATGGCAATATAAGCATCACGTAGAAGTAACTCCCAGGGGTTTGATTAAAGGGCAATAGGTTCTACCTCAACATCTACTTCCCAATACCCACAAGTTAATTACATCCTAATCATGTAGTGTTTGAGGATTGTAACTAATGCATAAAAACTGGGTGATAAAGGGGTATGATTGTCGGTGTACTAAAGTAGGGGTACTCTAGTATCCCGAACTTGTGCACGGGCAGTCGCAGCACCCCGCGGCAAGGCCCGCCAGGTGATCACCGAGGCTCTCTATGGTTCCTTTGAAGCCATTCGAGAACAAAATATTTAAGTCAAGAAGACAAGTCCCCAGCAAGAGGAGCTTGCCGGGAAGGCCATTCAAGGTACGAGACCCCGGCAAGAGGAGCTTGCCGGGAAGCCCAACAAGAGCATCTCAAAGAACCTGCCGCAGCACGCCACGCGTCCCGGCAGGACCCGGCGAGCGACAAGTTCCCGGGCGCGACAAGACAACGGCCGCGGCAAGGCACTTGCCGCGGCAGGCAGCCACTCTGTACCCGCGCTCCAGCTCACCCACCTACGTGTCGCTCCGGGACCCTTCCCAGCGTACGTGGCGGGAGGCTGTGCAGCCAGGGGTACACTATGGCATGCAGCGCTGACAGGATCGCCATCGTGGCGAGCGATAGCGCCCCTGACGGTCCCTTTTCTGCACCGTCTGGGCGACGTAGATGGGCATTTAATGCCTTTGTCCCCTGCCGTCAGGGTTAGGTATGATACACTGTGTAGGTAGTTGTACCTACCGCAGCATATTTACACTTTTACCCTTACCTACGTTGCCACCTGTTGGAGACCCCTTGGACATATAAAAGGAGGCCCATGCACAACGTAGGGGAGGGATCGATCCTCAGAGAAGCGCTCGGTCTCGTTAGTTGCTCGAGTGTACTGTAGCACTCGGCGCTCCCGAGCAAGAACACAATACAATCCACAAAGCAGCAGTAGGAGTGTTATCTCTCCGGAGAGCTCCGAAGCTGGGTAAAAACCTTCCCCCGCGTGCTTCGCCTCGATCCGCTCTTCGCGCGGCCTCCGCCCCCGCCGAACCGAGAAGGGGCTCCGTCCCCATAGGTGCTCGGGGAGCCCAAGAAAACCCTGGCATCTCTGGCGCGCCAGGTAGGGGGCGTCGAGGTCGTGTGAACCTGATCTGGCGTTCACGCGAGCTGAATCTTCATCGACTTCATCGACATGCCGCCGAAGAAGAAGGCTTCGGAGGCGGCTGCGCCGTCCGCGTCGAATCCACCGCCGCCACAGCAAATGGCCGGCGGGGAGAACGCCGGCGGTGGAACGGGCGCCGACGAGGGAGCCCACGGTGCCAACAAGTCCAAGGACAAGACCGCGCTGCCCGCTGGCGGCGTAGTCGGCTCCCCCGACGACCGGGCGTCCATAGACGCACCGCGCCCATCTCAAGAGGCGCAGGACCGGCAACGTCGTGGTACTCACGGTACCATACGCTCGCTGGACCCAAATCGAGCTAGCGGATCCCGGGACTCTCAAGGCCAACATGCGTGCCGACGTGCTGGCGCGAGTGAGGCACGGTCGCCTGGACGGAATACTGCTCCTTCCGACATCGTTGGGAGCCCGAGCATATCCCGCCCCTCGCACCGTTCGCCACCGCTACCCGCCACCCCAGCAGAAGCTCTAGCGCGAGCTCAACTGCTCCTAGACTTCCCTCCAGCGCCAGAGAAGATCGACGACTGGAGGGCCACCATTCAGAGTCTCATCGGCTTCGCCAATGGCGACACTCCGCGGCCAGCGACCACATCGCAGCCGCGGCAGGCCAGCCAAGTGCGAGCCGATGGCGACAAAACCGGTGGGGGTGCAACCACCGTGCACTCTCCGCCCCGAAGGCCAAGATCGCCGACTCGCCGGGTCCGCCACGACAGCGACTCCACTGCTTCCTTAGATCCGCGAACTCGCCGCGATCAGCGCCACGTTCTTCACGAACGACAGCAAGAAGACGCCCGCACCCGCATCGAGCGCCGGAGAGAAACGCGGCGTCAATCAGACCGACGCGCTGGCCCCACTGTCGATATGCAAGCGCCAGGGGAACCAGGCGACCTTCCGTACGCGGTAGGTTGCCCTGCATTTACCCGTGAGCTGCGGCAAGTCCAGTGGCCCAGCACGAAGAATTTCAAGCCAGACGTACCAGAGAAGTACGACGGCAGGCTGCATCCGTCGGAGTTCCTCAGCATCTACACCATTGCGGTGCAGGCTGCCGGGGGGCGGGACGACAAGATCCTCGCCAATTACTTCCCTCTGGTGCTCAAGCCCAACGTCAGGTCCTGGCTCATGCACTTGCCGGAAAACTCCATATCTTCCTGGGCGGACCTATGCCATCAGTTTGTCGGCGCCTTTACAGGCGGCCACAAACCCCATGGCCAAGAGAGTGATCTTCACCTGCTTGCCCAGAAGGAAGGGGAGCCTCTGCGTAAGTACGTCCAGAGATTCAGCCAAGTGCAACGCAACATCCCAGACGTCCACCCTGCCGCGGTCATCAGCGCGTTCCATCAGAACGTGCGCAACCGCAGGATGCGGGAGGAGATGGCGATGTGCAAGATCAGAGACGTCAGCGAGCTGTATGCCCTAGCCGACAGATGTGCACGTGCTGAGGAAGGGAGGAAACTCCCCGGAGAGAACGTAGGAACCGCAGGATCTGACAGCGACGATGCCGCCCCAGCAAGCAAAAACAGGCGGCGGAACAACAGGAAGAGAAAAGGCAAAGATGTGCTAGTTGTCGAGCAATCCGGCAACGAAGGTGGCGCCAAGACAGCCAAGACTGATGGCTCCGGCAAGGAGGTTGCCGCATGCGCCAGCTGCCAGGCTGTGGCGGCCGCCGACAAGCAGGATGGCACCAACAAGCAGTACTGCAAGATTCACCGCACCAAAGGCCATGACCTCCAGAGCTACAGGAAGGTCGAGCAGCTCGTTGAGCTGCAAAAGGCCGAGTACGAGCGACGCGACAAGGAGAAGGCCCAAGGAGGTGCTGGAGGATCTGGTACGAAGCGCACTAGCCGGGGGGGACGCCGCGGCAACACCAAGCAGCGGCAAGGCGACAGACCTCCCTGCAGCCGCGACAAGGATGAAGATGACGACGACGACGAAGACATGGATGACGCCGAGACCAGCGAGCAGGAGTTCCAGAAAGCCACAGAAGTTTTGTGCGTTGACGGCGGTGCTTCTCTGCATACTTCACACCGCCAACTCAAGCAGTGGGTGCGGGAAGTTAATGCAGCAGAACCACCCGTCGATTCATGCAAGCTTCTGAAATGGTCCAGCACGCCTATCATCTTCGATATTGAGGACCACCTCGATCGCACAACTGCTGTCGGGTGTTTGCCGATGTTGGTCTCACCAACTATCCGCAACCTCAAGGTCACTAAGATGCTAGTTGACGGCGGGGCCGGCTTGAACCTGATCTCCTCCGCTGTACTTCGGAGACTCCAAGTCCCTGATAGGGAGCTCGAAGAGACCGGCACATTTCAAGGAATCAACCCGGGAAGGAGCAAGCCGAAGGGGAAGATCACGCTGCCGGTGACATTTGGCAGTGAGTTGAACTTCAGGACTGAGAGGATCACTTTCGACGTTGCCGATTTCCCATTGCCTTACAATGGGATTCTCGGCCATCCAGCGCTCGCCAAGTTCATGGCGGCCTATCACTATGCGTACAACATGCTGAAGATGCCAGGCCCGATAAGTGTCATCTCTGTACATGGTGACAAGAAAGACGCTCTCATCTGTGCCGACAAGATCTACCGGGAAGCAGCAGCTGCCGTGGATCACGAGACACTTGCCGCTGAAGCTCCCGGGGGGAAGAAGAAGACCAAGTCCGGCAAGAGCTCTGATGCCCACTCCGGCAAGCGCACCTCTTCGGAGTGCTGCGCTACCGTCGAGGACGCACCATCGAGCTCCACCGGCAAGTGTAAGAAGACAATGGCAGCTCCGCCAGCAACCAAGAAGGTGTCCGCCAAGGAGGACGGCACTGGTGGTACCTTCACCATCAGTGCCACTCTCGACCCTAAATAGGAAAGCGCGCCCATTGCTTTCCTACGGGCGAATGTCGACGTGTTTGCGTGGCAACCGTCTGACATCCCTGGTGTTCCCAGGAAAGTAATCGAGCACCACCTTGCTGTCTGTCCTCACGCGCGACCCGTCAAGCATAGAGTCAGGAAACAAGCGATGGAGCGCCAAGAGTTCATCGCTGAAGAGATCAAGAAGTTGGAAGCAGCAGGCCTCGTCAGAGGAGTGCTCCATCCTACGTGGTTGGCCAATCCTGTAGCCGTGCGCAAGGCGAACGGGAAATGGAGACTTTGCATTGACTTCACCGATGTCAACAAAGCTTGTCCCAAAGACCCATTTCCCTTGCCGCGCATTGACCAGATTGTCGACTCCACAGCCGGATGCGACTTGCTTTCGTTTCTTGACGCATACTCAGGATACCATCAGATCTTCATGGCAGAAGAGGATGAGGAGAAAACCGCGTTCATCACTCCATGTGGCACGTACTGTTTTGTACGGATGCCTTTCGGTTTGAAGAATGCTGGTTCAACATTTGCAAGGGTCGTCCATACTGCTTTTGAGCCACAAATACACAGAAATGTGGAAGCCTACATGGATGATATAGTGGTCAAAAGCAGGGACAAGTCAACTCTGATTCAAGATCTAGAAGAAACTTTTGCAAATCTGCGTAAGATCAGCCTCAAGCTCAACCCCGAGAAGTGCGTGTTTGGAGTCCCTTTCGGCAAGCTTCTCGGGTTCTTTGTGTCCCAGCGGGGGATTGAAGCAAATCCCGACAAGATCAAGGCCATTGAGCAGATCGAAGCACCGAAGCGCGTCAAAGATGTACGAAAACTTGCCGGCTGCGTGGCGGCTCTCAGCAGGTTTATCTCTAAGTCTGCTGAACGCGCCCTGCCGTTTTTCAAAATCTTGAAAAAGGCAGGTCCAATGAAATGGACTCCGGAAGCGGAGGCTGCACTGCAGGACTTGAAGAGATACCTGTCCTCCACCCCAATACTTGTCGCACCTAAACCACAAGAGAAGTTGCTGCTATATCTGGCGGCAACCAATCAAGTGGTTAGTGCCGCGTTAGTAGCGGAGAGGGAGGCAGATGATGAGCCAGCAACCGCGGCAAGCGCGTCCAGCGACAAGCAAGGGGCTTCCCCGACGAGCTCTGGTCCCGACGAAGATAGATCTGCGCAGATGTGCGAAGGGATACAGAAGAAAATGGTGCAGCGCCCAGTCTACTTTGTAAGTTCCCTTCTGCAGGGGGGTAGGTCAAGGTACTCTGGTGTGCAGAAGTTGCTTTTCGGCCTTCTTATGGCCTCGAGAAAGCTGCGCCATTACTTCCAAGCACATGAGATCATAGTTGTCACTCGCTTTCCGCTGAAGAGGCTACTGCAGAATCCAGAAGCAACAGGCAGGATTGTTGAGTGGGCATTGGAACTGTCGAGCTTTGGCCTCAAGTTTGAGAGCACTTCAACTATTCAAAGCAGAGCATTGGTAGAATTCATAGCAGAGTGGACGCCAACACCTGACGAAGAAACCCCAGAGACGAGCATCCCCGTCAAGGAAGCAAACAAAGAGTGGCTGATGTACTTTGATGGCGCGTTCTCGCTACAAGGCGCCGGTGCTGGCGTGCTGCTTATCGCACCAACCGGAGAGCACCTCAAGTACGTGGTCCAGATGCACTTTCCCAAGGAGCAAGCAACAAACAATACTGCAGAGTATGAAGGGTTGCTCGCCGGTCTCAGGATCGCGGCAGACCTTGGGATCAAGCAGCTCATTGTCAGGGGGGACTCGCAGCTTGTCGTCCGCCAAGTAAACAAGGATTATCAGAGTCCGTTGATGGAAGCTTACGTTGATGAAGTGAGGAAGCTGGAAGAGCGCTTTGTCGGCCTACAGATGGAACATGTTCCTAGAGCTCAGAACGACATCGCTGACGGCCTGTCAAAGTGCGCGGCATTTAAGTTACCTGTGGAACCAGGAATCTTTGTGCTCAAGCTGACTCAGCCATCCGTGACGCCACCAACTGGACAGAGCAAGAAGAGGAAGTTGATTTCTGGCGACTATCTTCCGGCTGAGCTTCCCGAAGCCGCCGCCAAGAGGGTCCCCAAGAACAACGCCAAGAGTGCTGAGGAGCAGTCTGCTCCGACAAGCCCCAAGGTTTGTTTCGTTGAAGCAGACGCTCCCGACAAGTTTCGCTCCGGCAAATTTGCCAGGGATCATCAAGCTCCAGCTGAGCCACGGGTTCTCGCCGTAGAAGCGGATGTTCCCGCAGGCTCCAGCATGGGCACAGCAGATCGTCCGTTTCCTCCAGTCAGGAGAACTTCCCGAAGAGCCAGAAGAAGCGGAAAGAGTAGCCCGACAGTCTAGTATGTACCAGTTCGTTGACAACGCACTGTACAGAAGAAGGCTCAACGGAGTGAAATTGAAGTGTATTCCCCGGGAAGATGGACAGAAGCTATTGGCAGAGGTGCATGGAGGCATATGTGGTCATCACATTGGCGCCAGAGCACTTGCCGGCAAAGCGTTCCGGCAAGGTTTCTTTTGGCCGACAGCCCTCCAGGATGCAACTACACAAGTAACCAAGTGTGAAGCGTGCCAGTTCCATTCCAAGCAGATACACCAACCAGCTCAAGCTCTCCAGACAATCCCTTTATCCTGGCCATTTTTGGTCTGGGGGCTCGACATCCTCGGCCCTTTCCCCCGAGCTGTCGGGGGCTTTGAGTACTTGTACGTCGCAATCGACAAGTTCACAAAGTGGCCAGAAGTGGAGCTAGTGAGGAAGGTGACAGCACAGTCAGCAGTCAAGTTCTTCAGGTCGATTGTTTGCCGCTTCGGAATCCCTAACAGGATCATCACCGACAATGGTACACAATTCACGAGTCGCAACTTCATGCAGTACGTCCGATACCTTAGCGCCAAGGTCTGCTTCGCTTTTGTTGCTCACCCCAGGAGCAACGGTCAAGCAGAGAGGGCAAATGCTGAAGTGCTGCGTGGACTCAAGACCCGGACTTTCGACAGGCTGCACAAGTGCGGAAGAAACTGGATCGAGAAGCTGCCGGTGGTTCTTTGGTCGATCAGGACGACGCCAAATCGAGCCACTGGCCAGACACCTTTCGCTCTAGTCTATGTAGCAGAGGCAGTTACCCCCACGGAACTCGTATACGGGTCACCTCGAGTGCTCGCTTATGATGAGCTTGAGCAAGAGCAGCTGCGGCAAGATGACGCGCTGCTCCTTGAGGAGGATCGTCTTCAGGCTGCTGTACGAGCTGCTCGATACCAGCAAGCTTTGCGCCGCTACCATAGCCGCAAAAATAAAGCCAGAAGTCTCGAGGAAGGCGACCTTGTTCTTTGGCGCGTTCATTCCGCCAAGAATTCCAACAAGTTGACGCCAAAGTGGGAAGGCCCTTACCGGGTGAAACAAGTCACGAGGCCTGGCGCTGTCTGCCTTGAGACCGAGGATGGCTTTCCGATGAGCAACTCCTGGAACATCGAGCATCTTCGTAAGTTTTACCCGTAAGGCGCGGTTGTCGGACCCTGTTCGGCAACCACCATTTTGTACAAGTCTTGCCGCTATTGCATGTAATCCTTTGTACAAAGCCAGGCGCAGACCCTGTGCATAAATAAAACTCACGTGCTCCGCACACCTTGTCAATTTCATGCCTTTCTGCATGAATTATCTGACACTTTGTGCAGCAAGCACCCTCGTTAAGCAATAACGAGCCATAAGGCTCCATACTATTGTTTTCTCTTTTCTTTTTCTCAAGGAGAGGAAGGATCCTTCGCCCACAAGTTAACCGGAGGGGATGGGAAGATAATGGTATGGACCCGGCGTCGTTCATGAAAAATTTCGCCTTGCCGGGGAGCAAACGACAAAAAAGCTAAGTGCCAAAGTTTGAGCAATCAATTTTTTAAGTTACTTTCCTTGAACGACCATGCTTTGTATGGAAAACCCGTGCGCGAAGGAACCAGCTCGTGGCTAGTTGCGCCCTTACTTTGCTTCGAGTTCGCTCAACAGCTTAAGTGTGCCGCGACTAGAGTCGTGCCCTTACTTTGTTTCGAGTTCACTCAGCAACTTAAGCGAGCTGCGACTAGTCGCTGCAAGGTTTCTTGTCGGTAACGGCACCGCCAGCAGGCTGCTGACGTCCCGCACTCAGCCCTCGCGGCAAAGGTGCCTACGCCGGCAAGTTCCCTAAAAGCGTAGGGCAAAAACATACAAAGGAGGGGGTCGAGTAAAGGGAATAGCATTGCAATCGTGACATGAAACAAAGTTATATTACAAGATAGTTTGTCACGGCTCTAATAGACTGTTTTCATAACATGACCAGCGACGACAAGAAAAGAAGAAAATAGGCGGCCTAGTCCGCGCGGTCGCCCTCAACGCTCTTGATCCCGCTCACCTTGTCCACAATGGGTGCGACGAGGGTCTCGAGCTCATCCAGATCAGCTTCCGGCGGTAGGGACCTGAGGACATTAGTGAGGCGGAGGCCCGGGTTGCGGAAGGCCACCTTCATCAGCACCTTTTTGAGAGCTCCCGCGCAGATCTCGCGCGACTCATCGGCCAGCTGCTTTGGGATCCTCTCCCGGAGTTGCTGGAGGCCTGTCGCCACGCCTTTGAAGAACAAGGTGAGCTTGGCGCTAGATGGGAGGTTCTCGTCAGAGGAATACCCGAGATCCTCCGCCCCCAGCAACGCCAACTCCTTGTCGATGCCTGCGGCAGCGCTCACAAGGCCCTCCGTCCACCGCTCCACAGTTCCCCTGAACTCATTCTGGGTGGCAGCAATGTTCTCCAGCAGCGCCTGGTCGGCCTCGATCTCCTTCTTCAAGGCCGCCTCCTGCTCCTTGGCGCCGTCCAGCGTCTTGATCAAAGTCGCCAGCTTCAACTCAAGGTCAACGTTGGAGTCCTTGGCGGCGTCAAGCTCCTTGACCTTCCCGGCGAGACGACCCTGCAGTTCGCCAAAGGTGTAGGCGTCCTTCTCGCGCTCATGCTTGAGCGCGGCAAGCGCTTCACCGCTCGCCTTGAGATCAGTCTCCAGCTGCGCCATTTTCGCCTCCAGCTCCTTCTTGGCGGCCTCGGCAGCTGCGGCAGCGTCCTTTGCTTCCTTGAGGGCTCCGCTGAGCGCTTGCTCGCGCGCAGCTAGCTCCTCTTCGTGGCTGTCCAGGCTGGCCTTCAGCTGCACCAACTCGCCGTCCCATGCAGATAACTCCTCGGCGGCAAGCCGCTGTTGCTCTGCAACCTCTGCCTTCTCAAGGATGAAAGCCTTCTGCGCCTCATCGAGTTGCACCCGCTCCGCCGCCAGCGACTGGAGAGCTGCCTGGTTGAGGCCTCGGAGCTCTTCCGCGCGCTTCTCCACGTCCACCCCAGCCTTCGCGACAAGCGCTTCACGGGACTCCAGTTTGGCCTGGCGGGCGCGGTAGAGCGACACCAGCTTCCGCAGCAGTCGCTCCTCCTCGGGCTCGTCACTGCTGCTGCTTGGTGCGTCGACCAACGTCAGCCCAGCGGAGGCGAGCACCTCCACGTCGAAGCTTTCTCCTTCGACTGGCACCCTGGACGATGACGCCCAGGGGAGGTTGATGAAGATGCCAGCGCCAGCCTTCAAGTAGATGCCTGGCTGGGGTTCCTCCGAGCCTGACGCCGTGGCAGCGGCGGGAGGATCAGCGGTCGGTGTAGCGCCTGTCGCTCCTGCGGCCCTAGGGTCGTCAGTACGATCGCCGGACCCCTCGTCGGCTGCTGCGGCGGCAGCCTTGGCGGCCTCTTCGCCGGCGGGATCAACGGCGCCGACCATTTCCTCGGTGGCAGTGGCGTCGTCAAAAACGACTTCGGTCTCCATCGACTCCACATTGGATGGATCTAACGGCCGGAAAAAGAAGAAAAGTCAAGCAAATACCCAAAAAGAAGAACACAAGGGGGCTTTAGAAGCAAGGAGTACCTGTACCAGGCTCGGTGGTGGGGATCTCCGCTGCCGGGGGTTCGTTGGTACCGTCCCTTGCCGGAGATTCCTCCCTCGCCGGGGAACTCTCCCTCATCGGGGACTTCTCCCTTGCCGGGGAGCTCTCCCTGGTCGGGGATTTCTCCCTTGGCGGCGTAGTCGAAACAGGTGGCACATCGGGAGTGGCCTCCGGGCACTCCTGGTGGAGCTGCTCTGCTCCTACATAAGCCAACGGTCAGATATCAGTAAGCAAAGAGTATCCGTGCGCGCCTAACAGCTGGAAGTACACCATATACTTACGCTGGGGGCTGCGCTGGGGGCTGCTCTGAAGAACGGCCGTCGGGTCCGACGAGTTTATCTCGGGTGCGCCCCCCGCTCCCACGGAGGGGTCATCCTCGATAATGATCACCGGGACCTTGGCCCTCTTTGCCATTGTCTAGTCCAGCATCCTAAAAAGGGATGAGTTCAGAGTAAGGCAAATGAGATACAATACAAGACAACAAGTATTGAAGACATGCAAATACAACAAGGATCTTACTCTCCTTCTTCCTCGTCGGAGCTGAGCGCGGAGAAGTCAAAGCCTGGCCCACCTCCGGCGCGAGGAGGCAGGGGAGCGGGATCTCTTGGCCGCTTGGTGGCACTGGGGCGGGAAGCCGAGAGGACCCCGCCCCAGTTGCCGCTGCAGCGCGAGGTGTTCCCGCGGCAATAGAACTTGCCGCGATGGAGCGTGTCGTGCTGCGCGGCGGGGGTTGACTCGCCCGCCGCTCCGCTACGTCCCCGGCCTTGCGAAGACGCTTCCTTGGTGGAGCCGGGGGCTCCGCTTGCGGAGCCAGAGGCTCTACTTGCGGCAGGCTGTCCGAAGACGAAGAGGAAGAGGAGCCGATCTCCAGCGAGCCGCTCGTGTCCCCGGCGAGCCCGCTCGGCCCGACGTCATGCTCGGCGGACCTCCTCTCGCCGGCAAGCTCCTCTCGGTCGGCAAGGCTTGCCGCCTCGGCTGCCTCTACTTCCTCCACGGTGAACCCAAACTCGCCCGCAGCGGCGGCTGCCACCGCCTCTTCCATCCTGGTGGCGATTCATTTGAGCTCATCGTCGGTGGTGTCCCGGGTGAGCCCCTTCTTTTCGTCAGCGTCGACCGGCACTTCTATCAAGTTGTCAAAGAACGCCCGCACGACATCATCCGCAGGCTCTATCCAGGCTGGATCAATTCCATGCGAGTCGCACAACGACATTATTGCACGGATGCGGTCAAGCGCGGAGTTGTTGCACAACGGGAGGACGCCCCTCGGCAACCAGAACACTTCGGGATGCTGCGGGTCATGCTTGAACAGCTCTTGGAGCATAGCGTTGAGCTCCAGGACAGTGAAGTTGAAATTGAGGCCCGGCCGCAACCTCATGATATCCGTCGCATTCTGGAACTCCCAGGCGGGTCTCCTCCTCTGCTGCAGGGGGGCAATGCGGCGGCGGAGGAAATATGCACCGACCGCTCCTACAGTAAGCCCGGCAAGCCTGAGGTGCAGCATCCGAGTGACGGCAATCCTCAGCCTGTCGTCTTCCGGGCCAGGCTACTCCAATCGCCGCCGCGCACTACTGGGGTTTCGCGCAGAGCAGTAAACGGCTGGGGGTTCTCTTCGACAATCAAACACCAGTCAGCCCTCCACTCCTCCCACTTGCTGCGGAGCTCTCCCTCCAGATAAGCATCTTTCTTGCCAGCTTTCAAGATCCAGGCGATTCCGCCGGATAAAGGCTCTCCTTTCTCAACTCGAGGCGAAAAGAAATGGCGGAAAAGAGCTACGTTTGGATGGATCCCGACAAAGTTTTCGCAGAGATGTGCGAAAACTGCCATGGTCAGGACAACATTGGGGGTGAAATCAAGAAGGTGGAGCCCGTAGGTGTTCATGACATCGCAAAAGAATTCAGAAAAGGGCGGGCAGAGCCCGCAGTAGAAGAACAAGGCAAAGAAGGGATACCCAGTGGGATACTTATCCTAAGCAGTGGCTGGGAGTACCTTCGTGCGCGGATGCGCTTGCGTCCCGTCGACCAGAAGAGATAGAAATCTTCCTTCATCTCTAATGCCTCGAGCCTCGGAGGGAAGATTGCCCGCTCCTTTCGCAGCGCCGCAAGCCGCTGCGCCTCTGCCGACTTCGCCTTCTCGGCCTTCGGGGCCATGGCGGGAGTGGAGAAGGAGGACGACGGCGTTGGTGGTGCTGGTGGCGATGGGAGAGGGGCTTTGCTCTCCTTCGGCTTTGGGAAGAAGGGGAGTGGCGGAGACTCTCGAGGAAGGAACAACAACGGGCAGATGGGCGAGCTGCCCCTGTTTCCCCTACTTATAAGGAGGGATGGGGGCGGACGTTTCGCCTTTCCGAGTAAAGGAACCACCCACGACCTCCCCCACGATGCCGCATTCGACGCGTGCCGTTCGGGAGGGCGTGGTGGATGCGGAGCAAGGTACAACGCGACCCAGGCCGTGCGTGCCCGTGCCCTGTTTTGGTCTTGGCCCAACAGCGCTCGGCACCGTGTGTGGCCCAGGCCCGGGGGCTCCTGTCGGTGTACTAAAGTAGGGGTACTCTAGTATCCCGAACTTGTGCATGGGCAGTCGCAGCACCCCGCGGCAAGGCCCGCCAGGTGATCACCGAGGCTCTCTATGGTTCCTTTGAAGCCATTCGAGAACAAAATATTTAAGTCAAGAAGACAAGTCCCCGGCAAGAGGAGCTTGCCGGGAAGGCCATTCAAGGTACGAGACCCCGGCAAGAGGAGCTTGCCGGGAAGCCCAACAAGAGCATCTCAAAGAACCTGCCGCAGCACGCCACGCGTCCCGGCAGGACCCGGCGAGCGACAAGTTCCCGGGCGCGACAAGACAACGGCCGCGGCAAGGCACTTGCCGCGGCAGGCAGCCACTCTGTACCCGCGCTCCAGCTCACCCACCTACGTGTCGCTCCGGGACCCTTCCCAGCGTACGTGGCGGGAGGCTGTGCAGCCAGGGGTACACTATGGCATGCAACACTGACAGGATCGCCATCGTGGCGAGCGATAGCGCCCCTAACGGTCCCTTTTCTGCACCGTCTGGGCGACGTAGACGGGCGTTTAATGCCTTTGTCCCCTGCCGTCAGGGTTAGGTATGATATACTGTGTAGGTAGCTGTACCTACCGCAACATATTTACACTTTTACCCTTACCTACGTTGCCACCTGTTGGAGACCCCTTGGACATATAAAAGGAGGCCCATGCACAACGTAGGGGAGGGATCGATCCTCAGAGAAGCGCTCGGTCTCGTTAGCTGCTCGAGTGTACTGTAGCACTCGGCGCTCCCGAGCAAGAACTCAATACAATCCACAAAGCAGCAGTAGGAGTGTTATCTCTCCGGAGAGCTCCGAAGCTGGGTAAAAACCTTCCCCCGCGTGCTTCGCCTCGATCCGCTCTTCGCGCGGCCTCCACCCCCCGCCAAACCGAGAAGGGGCTCCGTCCCCATAGGTGCTCGGGGAGCCCAGGAAAACCCCGGCAATGATCAATGTGTTACTTGCCTTGCTGGCGATCCGCAAACCCTAGAGACTCGTAGTAGCACGCTTCACACTCCGGAAATTCTATCACAAACAAACAATAGCATACATAAGCACTCAAGCATAGATGCACGGGTAAACTCAAATAAAAAGATCCAAATCTGAAAGTTCAACTGAAGAGATTCGATTTGCAAAAAGAATCGGTCAAATCGGAGCTACGAAACTGAAACTACGATCAAAAGAACTTCGAATTCAAATCTACTTGAAACCAAATTGCGAGGGGCTCGAGACGAAGATTCTCGCGTTGGTTCACTAGATTTGGACGAATGGTTAAAAATTTGCGAGGGTTTGAAGATTAGGGGCTAATCTGTGAAAAAATAATCGCGGATAGGTCCCTAGCTGAAAATAAAATAAAGGAAAAAGACTACGACGCGAACGTTCGTTAATAGAGGCAAACGGGCGAAAAGTGTTCGTTAAAATGAACTGACGAACAAACGTTCATTAAATAACCTAAACCGAGGAAACCGGGGAAAAACCGAACCGATCTAAAAAACCAAATCTAGGGTTTAAAAATAAACCGATCAGTTTTACATAAAACAAAAAAATGGCGCGAGATCCGGCGACGGACGACGGGTCAACGGCGGCGGCGAGGTGAGGCGGCGAGGCGTGATACGTCTCCAACGTATCTATAATTTTTGATTGTTCCATGCTATATTACATTCTGTTTTGGACATTATTGGGCTTTATTATACACTTTTATATTATTTTTGGGACTAACCTATTAACCGGAGGCCCAACCCAGAATTGCTGTTTTTTTTGCCTATTTCAGAGTTTTGCAGAAAGGGAATATCAAACGGAGTGCAAACGGAATGAAACCTTCGGGAACGTGATTTTCGGAACGAACGTGATCCAGAGGACTTGGACCCTACATCAAGACATTAACCAGGAGGGCACGAGGTAGGGGGGCGCGCCTACCCCCACAGGCGCGCCCTCCACCCTCGTGGGCCCCCTGTTGCTCCATCGACGTACTTCTTCCTCCTATATATACCAATATACCCTAAAACCTTCGGGAAACAGAATAGATCGGGAGTTCCGCCGCCGCAAGCCTCTGTAGCCACCAAAAACCAATTGGGACCCTGTTCCGGCACCCTGCCGGAGGGGGGGGGGGGAACCCTCACCGGTGGCCATCTTCATCATTCCGGCGCTCTCCATGACGAGGAGGGAGTAGTTCACCCTCGGAGCTGAGGGTATGTACCAGTAGCTATGCGTTTGATCTCTCTCTCTCTCATGTTCTTGAGGTGATACGATCTTGATGCATCGCGAGCTTTGCTATTGTAGATGGATCTTATGATGTTTCTCCCCCTCTACTCTCTTGTAATGGATTGAGTTTTCCCTTTGAAGTTATCTTATCGGATTGAGTCTTTAAGGATTTGAGAACACTTGATGTATGTCTTGCGTGGGATACCCGTGGTGACAATGGGGTATTCTATTGATTTACTTGATGTATGTTTTGGTGATCAACTTGCGGGTTCCGCCAATGAACCTATGCATAGGGGTTGGCACACGTTTTCGTCTTGACTCTCCGGTAGAAACTTTGGGGCACTCTTTGAAGTACTTTGTGTTGGTTGAATAGATGAATCTGAGATTGTGTGATGCATATCGTATAATCATACCCACAGATACTTGAGGTGACAGTGGAGTATCTAGGTGACATTAGGGTTTTGGTTGATTTGTGTCTTAAGGTGTTATTCTAGTACGAACTCTATGATAGATTGAATGGAAAGAATAGCTTCATGTTATTTTACTACGGACTCTTGAATAGATCGATCAGAAAGGATAACTTTGAGGTGGTTTCGTACCCTACCATAATCTCTTTGTTTGTTCTCCGCTATTAGTGTCTTTGGAGTGACTCTTTATTTCATGTTGAGGGATAGTTATATGATCCAATGATGTTATTATTGTTGAGAGAACTTGCACTAGTGAAAGTATGAACCCTAGGCCTTGTTTCCTAGCATTGCAATACCATTTACGCTCACTTTTACCACTTGTTACCTTGCTGTTTTTATATTTTCAGATTACAAAAACCTATATCTACCATCCATATTGCACTTGTATCACCATCTCTTCGCCGAACTAGTGCACCTATACAATTTACCATTGTATTGGGTGTGTTGGGGACACAGAAGACTCTTTGTTATTTGGTTGCAGGGTTGTTTGAGAGAGACCATCTTCATACTACGCCTCCCATGGATTGATAAACCTTAGGTCATCCACTTGAGGGAAATTTGCTACTGTCCTACAAACCTCTGCACTTGGAGGCCCAACAATGACTACAAGAAGAAGGTTGCGTAGTAGACATCAAGGCGACAGCGCGACGCGGGGTGGCGGCGGCAGCGGGTCAGCAGCTCCGTGGGGCGGCTGGCTGTGGCTGCTGCGCGACGTAGGCGGCGTCGTGGTGGAGCGGGGCGGTGCGGGGTCGAGGAGCGGCGGCTGCTCGGGCTTTAAAGGCCGAGGGGGTTGGCTTGGGGCAGGGGCGCCGGGGGCGGTGATACATCTCCAACGTATCTATAATTTTGGATTGTTCCATGCTATTATATATTCTGTTTTGGATGTTTAATGGGCTTATTTATACACTTTTATATTATTTTTGGGACTAACCTATTAACCGGAGGCCCAACCCAAATTGCTGTTTTCTTGCCTATTTTAGTGTTTCGCAGAAAAGGAATATCAAATAGATTCCAAACGGAATGAAACATTCGGGAACGTGATTTTTGGAACAAACGTGATCCAGAGGACTTGGAGTGGACGTCAAGAAATCATCAAGGAGGCCACAAGTAGGGGGGCGCGCCCTCCACCCTCGTGGCTCCACCAACCTACTTCTTCCTCATATATATACCTCCGTACCCCCAAACCATCACAGACATCCACGAAAACCTAATTCCACCGCCGCAACCTTCTATACCCGTGAGATCCCATATTGGGGCCTTTTCCGGCATCCTGCCGGAATGGGCATTGATCACGGAGGGCTTCTACATCAACACCATAGCCTCTCCGATGATGTGTGAGTAGTTTACCTCAGACTTTCAGGTCCATAGTTATTAGCTAGATGGCTTCTTCTCTCTCTTTGGATCTCAATACAAAGTTCTCCTCGATTTTCTTGGAGATCTATTTGATATAATTTTCTTTTGCGGTGTGTTTGTCGAGACCGATGAATTTTGGGTTTATGATCAAGATTATCTATGAACTATATTTGAATCTTCTCTGAATTCTTTTATGTATGATTGATTATCTTTGCAAGTCTCTTCGAATTATCAGTTTGGTTTGGCGTACTAGATTGATCTTTCTTGCAATGGGAGAAGTGCTTAGCTTTGGGTTCAATCTTGTGTTGTCCTTTCCCAGTGACAGTAGGGGCAGCAAGGCACGTATTGTATTGTTGCCATCAAGGATAACAAGATGGGGTTTATATCATATTGCACGAGTTTATCCCTGTACATCATGTTATCTTGCTTAAAGCATTACTCTATTCTTTTTAACTTAATATTCTAGATGCATGCTGGATAGCGGTCGATGTGTGGAGTAATAGTAGTAGATTCAGAATCGTTTCGGTCTACTTGTCGCGGACGTGATGCCTATATACATGATCATACCTAGATATTCTCATAACTATGCCCAATTCTATCAATTGCTCGACAGTAATTTGTTCACCCACCGTAATACTTATGCTATCTTGAGAGAAGCCACTAGTGAAACCTATGGCCCCCGGGTCTATTTTCCATCATATTAATCTCCCGTCAACAAGCTATTTCTGGCGCCGTTTATTTTGTTTCCTTTACTTTGAGTCTTTATCATAAAAATACCAAAAATATGATCTTATCATATCTATCAGATCTCACTCTTGTAAGTGTCCATGAAGGGATTGACAACCCCTTTATCGCGTTGGTTGCGAGGTTCTTATTTGTTTGTTTAGGCGCGCGGGACTCGAGCGTGGTATCCTACTAGATTGATACCTTGGTTCTAAAAAACTGAGGGAAATACTTACGCTACTTTACTGCATCACCCTTTCCTCTTCAAGGGAAAACCAACACAGTGCTCAAGAGGTAGCAGGCGGCTCGAAGCCGGACTCCGAGAGGAGTCCACCGCGGGCAGGGCGGCGCTCGGCGGGGAAGGCGGCGGCGCGAGCGGGCCGGCTGGGTTGCGGCCCAGTTCGGTCCGGGAGTTAAAAAAACAATTCCACCGAAAAGGAAAAAAATCCTAAATAAACATAAAAAAATTCTTAAAATGCCAAAACAATTTTCGCCATCTACATAAAATATTTAGAACAGAGTGAAGATTTTCTTGGCCTACAAATGCAATTTTGAAAAATGCATTTTTTTTCTAATTCTAATAAAATAACAAATAAAATCCAAATAAAACAATTATTTGATTTATATATTTTTCCTCCAATATTTCTTTTATTTTTTGGAGAAGTCATATTATCTCCTCTCTTTTATTTTTAGTATTGGAAACATTTTCGGAGAGAAAAATAATTAAAACCGAATTGATCCTCTTCTCAATATTTGAGAAAAATTCAAATATGAAAATAAATGGAATCCCCAACTCTCTCTCTCCGTGGGTCCTTGAGTTGCTTAGAATTTCTAGGATCAAAACCAAAATTCAAAAAAAATATGATATGCAAATGATGACCTATGTATAACATTTCAAATTGAAAATTTGGGATGTTACAAACCTATCCCGCTTAAGATGAACCTTGCCCTGGAGATTCGGGTTGGGTAGAAAATAGGTGTGGGTGGTATTTCCATAGATCTTCCTCTCGTTCCCAGGTGGCTTCATCCTCGGTATGGTGGCTCCACTGAACTTTGCAAAACTTGATAACCTTGTTGTGTGTAACTCGGCTGGCAAACTCGAGAATCTTGACTGGTCTCTCCTCGTAGGTCAGATCACTATCCAACTGAATTGACTCCAGGGGCACTGTATCTATCAGAGGAATATCGGCCATCTCAGCATGACACTTCTTGAACTGGGAAATGCGAAACACACCATGAACTCCTTACAGTCCTTCAGGTAACTCCAACTTGTAGGCCACTTCTCCCATACGTTCCAAAACTCGGTATGGTCCTACAAATCTCGGGGCTAACTTTCCCTTAACTCCAAAATGTTTAACTCCTCGCAGAGGTGACACACGAAGATATGCTGTGTCTCCGATTTCATAGATTACCTCCTTGCATTTTGTATCAGCATAACTCTTCTGCCGGGACTAAGCTACCTTTAATCTGTCACGAATCAACTTAACCTTCTCTTCAGATTCCTTGATCAAATCCGGTCCAAACAAATGGAACTTCATCCCACATCAACGATGTCCTGCACCCCCTTCCATACAAAGCTTCAAAAGGGCCATCTTCAAACTGGCCTGGTAGCTATTGTTGTATGAGAACTCTACGTAAGGCAAATTATTATCCCAACTAGATCCATAATCTAGCGCACAAGCTCTCAACATGTCCTCCAGAATCTGATTGACTCTCTCTGTCTGTCCATCTATCTGCGGATGAAAAGCTGTACCGAACTCTAGCCTGGTACCCAAAGTCTGGTGCAGCTGGTGCCAAAACTTTGAAATAAACCGGGTTCCTCTATCTGATACGATGGTCCTCGGAACTCCATGCAGACATATGATCCTGGTCATATATATATTGGCCAACTTCGCACTCATATAGGTGGTTTTCACTGGGATAAAGTGAGCCACTTTGGTCAAACGATCAACTACTACCCAGATAGAATCATATCCCGATCGGGTCCTGGGTAAACTGGTGATGAAATCCATGCCAAGCTTATCCCACTTCCATTCGGGTATCGACATAGGCTGCAGTAATCTTGCTGGCTTCTGATGTTCTTCCTTCACTCTCTGACATACATCACATACAGCTACATACTCGGCAATATCTTTCTTCATACCAGTCCACCAGAAACGCTCCTTCAAATCCAAATACGTCTTGGTGTTTCCAGGGTGTATTGAGTATGGCGAGTCATGAGCTTCCTGAAGTATTAACTTCCTGATCTCTACATTATTGGGTAAATAAACACGGTCCTCAAACCACAAGGTGTCGTGCTCATCTTCACGAAAACCTTTGGCTTTTCCTTTGCTCATCCTCTCCTTTATCTCAGCAATTTCCTTATCATCCCTCTGAGCTTCTGGAATCTTTGCCAATAATGTTGACTGACTTCCAATGCTGCAACAAAACCTCTAGGGACTATCTCCAAACATAGCTCCCTGAGATCTTCCGCAAACTCCTTTGGTAATCCTCCGCTTATGAGGGTATTGGCGTAAGTCTTCCGGCTCAAAGCGTCTGCTAGGACATTGGCCTTGCCTGGATGATAGTGCAACTTCATATCATAATCCTTTATAAGCTCCAACCATCTCCTTTGCCTGAGATTCAGCTCCTTCTATGTGAAAATGTACTTCAAACTCTTATGATTTGTGTACACATCACAACGATTTCCAATAAGAAAATGTCTCCAAGTCTTGAGTGCATGCACTACAGCTGCTAACTCCAAATCATGCATGGCATAATTCAACTCATGCGGTCGAAGCTGACGTGAGGCGTATGAAACAACTCTTCCATCCTGCATAAGTACACCTCCAAGTCCTAAGCGAGAAGCGTCGCAATACACTTGGAAATCTTTGCGTACATCTGGCAGAATCAGCACTGGGGTTGTAACCAAATGTTTCTTCAACTCCTGAAAACTTGCCTCACATTCTTCTGTCCATTTAAACTTAGTGTCTTTATTCAGCAACTCCGTCATAGGCTTCGCAATCTTAGATAAGTTCTCAATGAATCTCTGATAGTATCCCGCGAGTCCAAGAAAACTGCGGATCTCTCCAACTGAGGTGGGTGATAGCCAGTCAGTAACTGACTTAACCTTGGTAGGATCCATGGCTATACCTTATCCTAATATAACATGTCTAAGAAATCCTACTTCCTTCAACCAAAACTCGCATTTGCTGAACTTGGCATATAACTGATGTTCCCTGAGCTTCTCGAGAACTAAACGCAAATGCTCCTTGTGTTCCTCTTCATTCTTCGAGTATACCAAGATATCATCAATGAACACCACGAAAAACTTATCCAAGAACTCCATGAACACCCTATTCATCATACTCATGAAATAGGCAGGGGCATTAGTCAATCCAAATGCACTACAAAAAAAATACACTTCCGTGATGATACGTGTTTGTCACAGTAGGTCGCGTTTTCTGTCATGCATGTACATCCATGACAAATTTATGACAGAATCAAGATAGTCATACCTGTGCTGTCATAGAAGTGTTCCATGACATTGCCAAAATTATCATCACGGAAGTGTCCACTTCCATGACGATAAATCGCGCGTCACAGAAGTGCTTTCGTCAAGGGTGATTGACACGGGGCATCCACCGTAGCGGAACACCGTTAAGCTATCGGGTCAGTTTTTGGATCCGATAACCCGTTAACATCCACGACCAATGCCAATTTTCCACGTGTAAAATTCTCATTGGCTGACGGATCCACGCGTCAGCTCCGCGTTGGCATAGGTGTCACTCATCCAACGGTCGAGACGGGCCTATGATATGAAGACACGTGGACCGACCCAAAAGTGGCCCATAAAGATTAAATGGGCCGGTCCAACCGAAGGCCCATAAGATTTAGCAGACCATAATGGGCCGGCCCAACTAAAGGCCCACAAAATTTACCGGACCATAATGGGCTGGCCCAGCTAAAGGCCCACGCGATTTTGCAGACCATAATGGGCCGGCCTAGCTAAAGGCCCACAAGATTTTGCGGACCACAATGGGCCGGCCCAACTAAAGGCCCACAAGATTCTGCCGACCATAATGGGCCGACCCAGCTAAAGGCCCAATATTCTCTATCAAATCGGCCGTCAATGGCCTGTCCTAAACTTGCCATCAACGCGGCCCATGGTCACTTCTGGCCCGTTAACAGTCCACTAAGTAATTGGGCCGAATTACGGCCCGATGTATTTCTGGCCTGTTAAAGGTCCGGCTTCATTTAGGCCCATTTACAGGCCATCAAAACTTTCAGCCCATAAACGACCGTGAAGGATTTGGGTCATATTCGGCCATGTCAGAGATTCGGCCTGTTAGAGGCCCACTATAGCTTTGGGCCACTTTCGACCTGTTGTCATTTTCAGCCTGTTAACGCCGGACGTAAACCATGGGCCATATGTGGCCCAACGTCATATCGGGCCCATTAACGGCCCATATAAAAATGACGATAATCTAGCCCGACCGAAGTTCCGGCCTGTTAAAGGCCCATGTATTAGGTCGGCGCATTTACGGCCCGTCCGAATTTCAGCTTGTTAAAGTCCAGTGGGTTATTTGGCACAATAAGGGCCCAATCTCAGTTTCGGTCTATTAAAGGCCCATGTATTTTATGGGCTCGAGATATTTACACCTGTAAACGGCCTATTTTTACTGAGGGCCCAAATTATGTTTAGGCCTGTTAAAGGCCCACTATGGGCACAACCCTACCAGAAAAATATGAAAGCTTATGCTGATTTAGGCCCAGATATTTTTAGTGGGCTACATGCCAATTTCGGCCCGTAATCGTTTTTAGCCCAATTGGAATGGGCCCGATGAATGTTGGCATGTTGGGCTCCTACAAAGCTTTTGGCCGAATACATTACTAAGATAAACCTACACTACAAAAATAGCGTCATAATTACTGCAGCCTGAGGTAGCATCATAAATGTTGTATCACAACAAAATAAATTCCAACCATACAACAAAAGGCCTGTTGGCATAAATTTTACAGTCCTTCCAGATATAAGCACCATCAGATGTATAGAAGCACAAATCATTTGACCTGAGTGCTAATGTTTCAGGCTGTAGAATCTGATGGAGCAGCACGATCTCCACCTTTTTTCCGCCATTGCTCTTGAACAACGAAGCGGATGTGTGATAGTCTGGTTTCAAAACCATTCATATCTTGACGACATTTCTCAACCACTATTCTTGTTTCCGAAACAACGTCCATTAGGGATTGGACTTGTGTCTGGAGCACAGATATATCACTCTGTCTAGCAGGAAGATTTTGTTCAGTAGGCGATTTGGACGAGGTTACCTTGACAACCAACCCAGAATTATGCAGGAAGGTGCTTTTTGCACTATTAGTGGAGAGATACTGACGCACTGCAGCAAGAGCTGACATTGTGCCTGTAGTAGCCTCGTCACCTTCAGGTGGTTGTGGCTGTTCAATCATTTGTTCCATAGCTTCCCGAAAGTTTGAACTTGTAGATTAGTGTACCAGATAAGTTACTAATGAGACAAAATCAAACAAAGTAGGTTAAACGTTTATACATAACTTATTTTGGTGAACTACTGTAATACATTAGCATGTATTGTAGTGCCAACTACATAATAAAATCACTTTCGGAACATATGTCCATGTAGCATGCCTATTGTATTGTCTATTTCCTCACATTCGTTGACATCTAAGGATAAAGAGACATGGTTTAAAGTAGGATGAGCATAGTATGACATCATTCATATCATGGGCAAACATATATAAAACAAACAAGCTATTTTATTATTGTGTGCACACGTGAACATAACAACTAGACTACTGATCAAGACCAAAAGAATATCCTTCTTCTCTTTTAAACCATGTAAGGTGAAATGATACGTTAAGACAACTGTGAACAAAAGTGAACAGAATAACTGACATTGGCTACAAACCAAGTAGTTAAATGAACACATCACAGTACCAATCAGTTCAAGGCAGGAGGAGTAAGGACTTACAACAACGGCTTGAACTGGTGTGCTCATGCCCTTCATCTAGCTGGTGTGGCAATCCTTGAAGATTTGCACTGCATTCGGTTCAGGTTCTTTTTGGTCCGCACGGCATTTCCTCTGTATTTGGAACAAGTCAATATAGATACGATAATATGGCAAAAAAAAGAAGAAGGAAGTAGCAGCTATTTACAAGAGCCTCGCAGTGTGCAATATAGCTACGAGATCCTGTTGTCTGTTGGAATTTCACTTTAGAACGGTTGGTTTTGTTCTTCAAACAGTTAGCCTAGAAGAAGATACACTTGTAAGGCACATACATAAATACAAGTTCAATATGTGGTTTGATCAAATACATATAGCCTACCTGATACTTTGGATCAGACCTGTGTTTAACGAGGGCTGTCCAGTCTTCATCTGTAATATATTCCATTGGAGATGTTTGGGCGATTTCATTGTTAGCCTTGCCTTCAAAGTGAGATTTTCTAAGGTGGTACCGATACTGTCACAGAGCAGACTGAAAAAACATGAGTGCATGCTCGTCTAGTTGCATCATCTTTCGGATCCAACTTGAACCTCATCTGTTGAAAAAAGAATGTGAGTCTTATTAGGAGGAAGCTAGAAAGTATGGGACAGAGCAAGACAATATTACTAATTGCGATGAATAACATTACTTACGGATAAATGGTCAAGGAAGGTGTTAAACTGGGTATTGTCTTTCTCATTCCTGTACTGGATCCACGTTGGGAGGATACGTGCATGACACCTAACGGCAACGGCTACCTCTGATACTAACTTGGCTGACTCTGTAGCATCACGTGGCCTTTTTAAACCTGCCTCAAAATGTATCTCCATTCTTCCTCCTTTAGATTTTGTTAATCTGTCAAGCATTATCCCTGATGTCTGTTTCCGCTTGCACCGTGGTGCTAGTTCAACAACGAATATGGAAAGTGTTAGTGTACATCCAACTGTGAGAGTACATATAAAGGAGCATGCAACTTCAACTTGACTCGGTCAGGTATGATGCTCATGAGGTTCATCTGATCTTGCCAAGTCCTGTTGTGTCAGCAGTGCTTTGGAAGTAGTGTTAGGTGTGAAGGCAGCTTGGGAACTGGCCAGTTCCGGAGCAAAAGAACGAGCAACTGGTTGAGATGCTGGTACAGTTGAAGCGGATGCAGCAGCTGGTGGAGCAGGTGATACTGTGTTTGTAGATTTAGCCGGTGGACTTGGACCTTCTACTGCACTATAAGTACCAACAGAATCTCGACGGCAGAACCTTTTCCGTTTCACCCGACGAGTAACAACTCTCCCTACTATATTATTTTCCTTGATCTTTTTTGACTTTGCCATGTCAAGTTGTACCCACAACACAAAAGAATAAAATCACTCTTCAGAACTCATTGATGCATGATACAGACAAGCAATACTTTGATGTAAGACAACCATATGAGGATGGAATATGTAAGAAAAATAGGATGGCATGACATATTCACAACTAAGATGTGCAAACTAAGCAGAAGGATTTTCAAGAAAATAGAAGTAATGCAAGCTAGACACCATATGAAAGATGCAACCAATATTACTCTGCCAAGTTAAAAGTGTCTTGTCATAAGTGGCAATTCTAAAAATTAGAAGTAGTACAACATAGAAATCAATGCAAGATGCAACCACTATCAAACTGCCATGTTAAAAGCGTCCAATCATGAGTGACTGATGCGGGATACACAACAATAGTACTTTGATGTAAGAACATGGTATGATAGATAGATGCAGTGTATTCTAGACACAGAAAGCCATGTCATATGCACATGTATAACGTATAAACTCAGCAGGTGCAATTTAATCAAAATAGAAGAAATACAGGCTAGACAACATATGCAACATGAAACCAATTATCACACTGTCAACTTAGAGCAAGCACCTGCGATGGTGGAGTACGTGAGATGAACTCATCATGTAGACTTGGGACTTCAACTTCATTAGCAGTAGCAGTGGCAAATCTAGAGAGTCTTTGTTTGCGTCGGTGCGGAGGACCACCAACATCCCCTAACTTACTCTTTTCCTTCCTATTTTCTGATATTGCCTTATGAAGTCAAAACCACAAGAAGATGAATAAAATTAGCTCTGCATAACTGGTTGATGCATGATACAGACGAACACTACTTTGATGTAAGGCAAGCGCAGGATAGGAGGATGGAATATATACAAAAAAAGACAGCGTTTCATATTCACACGTACGATAGCGTTTCTTATGGGTAAGTGATTGTTGCAGGTATAAGTTGTAAGCTACGCAGATGCAATTCAACATAATCAGAAGCAATACAAACTAGACATCATACGGAAAACGCAACCACGTATAACAGTTCCAAGTAAGAGCAAGCACCTGTGATGGTGGAGTAGGGGAGATGTGCTCATCATGTACATGTATGTTCTAGAAACAGGAACACGTGTCATATTCACAGGCATTATGTCTAAAGTAAGCAGATGCAATTCAAGTTAGAAGCAATACAAGCTAGACATCATATGCAACATGCAACCACATATAATAGTGTCAAGTTAGAGCAAGCACCTGTGATGGTGGAGTAGGGGAGATGTGGTCATCATCTACACAACTACGTTGACTGTCGAGCCTTGTGTTGTCTTGCGAATCTTGTTGGGAGGATGGCGGAGTAGAATCTGTAGAGACCCCCCTGTTTGAGTTGCTCCGAAGGACCACCATCATCCACTGCCGGACTAATTTCCTTCAGCTGTAATGATTTTGCATTGTGAAATCAAACCGATAAGAAAAAGGAATTAGAAACACTGCAAGACACCATATGGAAGGTGCAATCAATATCACTCTGCCAAGTTAAAACTGTCTCGTCATAGGTGGCGTTCATCAAACTAGAAGCAATACATGCTAGAAATCATATTCAAGACGCAAACCAATATCACACTGCCAACTTAAAGGTGTCCCATCATAAGTGACTGATGCAGGATACACAAGAAGAGTAGTTTCATGTAAGAACATGGTGTGATAGACAGATATAGTATGTACCAAAAATAGGAAAGCGTGTCATATTCACATGTATCATGTGTAAGCTAAGCAGATGCAGTTTACACTAATTAGGAGCAATACGAGGTAGAAACCATATGCAACATGCAACCAGATATCACACTGCCATGTTAGAGCAAGCACCTTGGATGGTGGAGTAGGGGAGCGGAGACTTGGACCTTGTAATGCACTATCAGTACAAGGAGAATCGGTACAGATGCTCCATTTACATTGCTGCAGAGGACCACCATCATCACCTTCCTTACTCTTTTCCTTCCTCTTTCTTGATTTTGCCTTGTCAAGTCAAACCCACAAGAAAAAGGAATAAAATTTTCTCTTCAGAACTCATTGATGCATGATACTGACGAACACTACTTTCATGTAAGGCAGCCGCATGATAGGAGGATGGAATATGTATGAAAAACAGGACGGCGTGACATATTGACATGTATGATGTATAAAGTGTAAACTAAGCACAAGGTGCTTGAACTTGTTAGAATCGATGCAAGCTAGAAACCATATGAAAGATGAAACCAATATCACTCTGCCAAATTAAAAGGGTGCCCTAACAAATGTATTTGACCAAATTAGAAGCAATACATGGCAACAGGCTATAAATAATATGCAATATGCAACGAATAAAGGTGACTCATCGTAAGTGATTGATGCAGGATACAGAAGAGAGGTAGTTTCATGTAAGAACAAGGTTAACACATATATGTAGTGTGTACCAAAAATAGGAAGGCATGTCATATTCACAGGTATAGTGTGTAAACTAAGAAGATGCAATTTACCCTAATTAGAAGCATTACAAGCTAGAGACCGTATGCAACATGCAACCACATATCACACTCCGAAGTTAGAGCAAGCACCTGTGATGGTGGTGTAGGGGAAGTGCGGTCTTCAGGTACAGAGCTACGTTCAATATCTTCATTTAGGCTTGCTGTTTCTTGAGAATCATGTGGAGAGGATGAAATTGCATTCTTTATAAGAGTATTCGTCTCATATTAACCAACGCGCGTGACTGTCTCATCATAAGCGATAAACGCAGGATACACAAGAGCAGTAGTTTGATGGAAGAACATGGTGTGATAGGCAGACGTAGTATGTACCAAAAACAGGAAGGCGTGTCATATTCACATGTATAATGTGTAAGCTAAGGAGATGCGATTTAATAAATTAGGAGCATTG
Source organism: Aegilops umbellulata (assembly GCA_032464435.1). Classification (NCBI taxonomy): domain Eukaryota; kingdom Viridiplantae; phylum Streptophyta; class Magnoliopsida; order Poales; family Poaceae; genus Aegilops; species Aegilops umbellulata. Next base: position 217,295,843 of record CP136060.1, read on the forward strand.
ATGAGGGATACACAAGAAAAGTAGTTTGATGTAAGAACATGGTTAATAGAAAGACGTAGTATGTACCGAAAACAGGAAGGCATGTCATATTCACAGGTATATTGTGTTAACTAAGCAGATGCAATTTACCCTAATTAGAAGCATTACAAGGTAGACACCATATGCAACATGCAGCCACATATCACACTGCCAAGTAAGAGCAAGCACCTACGATGGTGGTGTGGGGGAATTGCGGTGATCAACTAGAGAGCTACGTTGACTATCTTCATTTAGCCTTGCTGTTTCTTGAGAATTCGTGTGGGGAGGATGACACTGCACTCTTTAAACGAGTATGGCGTCTCACAGTAACCCACCCGGCTGATTGTCTCATCATAAGTGATTGACGAGGGATACAAAAGATCATTAGTTTGATGTACGAACATGGTTAATAGACATATGTAGTATGTATCGAAAACAGGAAGGCATGTCATTATCAAAGGTATAATGTGTAAAGTAAGCAGATGCAATTTAACCAAATTGGAAGCAATACAAGCTAGACACCATATGCAACATGAAACCACATTTGACAACGCGAAGTTAAAGCAAGCACCTGGGATGGTTGACTGTCTCATCATAATTGATTGACGAGGGATACAAAAGAGCATTAGTTTGATGTACGAACATGGTTAATAGACATATGTAGTATGTATCGAAAACAGGAAGCCATGTCATTATCAAAGGTATAATGTGTAAAGTAAGCAGATGCAATTTAACCAAATTGGAAGCAATACAAGCTAGACACCATATGCAACATGCAACCACATTTGACAACGCGAAGTTAAAGCAAGCACCTGGGATGGTTGTGTGTGGCAATTGAGATCATCAACTGCAGAGCTACGTTTACCGTCTCCAACTGCTGACACTGCACCCGTTAGAGCGCTGGAACGCTTAGTGCTTATCTTCGAATTACACTGGAGCGACTTCTGTCTTTTCTTTTCTGCATTCATCAACACTGCGTCAGAGTCTGAAATACCCATGCATAAAAAAACAATGTGAGTATGGGTGAAGTGTGTGCACAATTAGTACAGTGTAAAGGTAGCAGATAGCAGGTCGGTGAGAAATAAATGACGGGAGACATATAATAGCTCTACAACATGCATGGCACACTAAATTACTACAGGATTCTATGAAAATAACAGTCGTCTGAAAGCAAATAGGTCAGTCAATTTTTTCTGCACCGTCCGATGTACAAAGAACGGGCAAATCGCCTTCATCTACCTCCAGCGAGTCAGTGTTGACGATCTTCCTCGAAACACCAGCGACCACTGGCCCAATATTCCTCCCCTGCCTGCGCCCTCCCCTCGACCTCACCGCACCGCCGTGCTTGGCACCGCCCCCGGCCATCCATTCAAGCCCCGCCGACCTCCAAATCTGGCGCAAGCAGCTCCTGCGCCCCACACCCCGCTTCCCCGGGGAACAAGCGGACTAGGTGCTCCGCGCACCTAAGCGTGTGCTGCTCCTTTTAATTGCGGTTCGACTGACATTGAATTGAAATCCAGGCGGGCTACTGACTTCTAGCAAAGGTGAAATAGTAAAAGGGAGGAAACCTTGTGCATTTAGTATCACGAAGAAGATGCAGTAACAAGCGCTCAACTAGTTTCTTTCGTTGGATGAATACGGTGTGAGCGGAGATGTACGATTTGCACGAATAAGGGAAGAGGAGTACCTCTTTCTGCTGGCAGTGCTGTGTCCTCCTTCTGTTTTTCGGACGATCTTCTTGTTGTTCGCCGGAAACCAGAAGTTGTGGAGGACGGTGCAGCCTTGGACAAACCCATGGACAAGTTGTTGAGTGTGGTGCGGTGTCCGTCTGTCGGCGACGGGGAAGCATATCTGAGGCGGCAAACGACGGCATAGCGGGAACAGCTCCGGTGCGGTGGACGGTTGCGACAGTGGAGCCGCAACAGTGAGGCGTAGGACAGTGTGGTCGGAGTGGTTCTGGTACGGCGCACGTCGGTGTCGGCATCGTGGAGGCAGCTCTGCCTCGGCTTCAGCTGCTAAGTCCTTGAGGGCATTGCGGTTGCGGTTGCGTTGGAAGACGACGTCGGGGTACCGGCTCCGGCGTGATGGAGGAGGGCGGCGGTGGCTTGGCCGCTATGGGGTGGAGGACGAAGGAGGCTGGGGTTTCGCGGCTGGTGGAGAGGGCGTTTTCGCGCCCATGGAGTATGAATGGGGAAATGGAGGGAGGAGGGGAACTAAGGGGGAACAATGTTTCGGTTTGAGACGCGCTTGTTTGAAATTTGGGGAAAGTTACAAACTTCCCCCCATCTAAAATTTCGGACATATTGCGGGTTGGGGGTAGGACAGTCATGTCAGGTGTCCCAAATGTGGGCAGGATAGATTTCGGCCGAGCGCATGGGTAGGCGCCCACGGCGTATGAATGCTTATCTAGCGTCTTGGTGAAGTTACAAACCTACCCCGGTTTAGACCTTTGGACATCGGGCCGATAGGCTACACGGTCCAGAGTCAGGACAGTAATTTCCTACCACCAAAACATTAGTCTCGCGCAATTTTGGGTGACCAAAGGCCTATTTGGCTCTTCGTTCAATATTTGGGAGCAGAAGCATTAACGTTTTCGGTTCTCTTGAATTGAACTTTCAGGATTTGTCAAACTTCACAAATCTTTACTCTCGAAAATCCTAAATCTACGATTATTTTGGAATGGAGGGGGTACATTTGAATATACATTGTACACAAGTATATATTAAAAAATATGCAACTTACCTAAGTTCATGCATGGTTCCAGATATAATCTCCTTGGTTGCAAAAAAAGTTAGATATGCGTATGAATATATATAGCATGTTCAAACTCACAACAAAGATTGATGCCCCCTTTTACATTTGATTTACAAATGCCATTATCTCGGGTTCAAATAGATGAATGCACTTCCTATGAATTCGAATCTTCGAAACCCCCTTTATGTTGAATTCGACATGTATTCTATTTCATAGCTAGCAATTTGGAATGTATTCATGCAAGTGAAAAATGTATAAAGTGCTTCACACTAACAACATGGAGTGCACTAATTAATGTTTATATATGAATTGCAAAAGCATCCATTGCCTGTATTTCAAACCGCTCTCACTTTATGGATCGATAATATGAAATAAACACATGCACATGCTAGAATTCAATTGTAGTTGAAGAAAGAGCCTACTCCTGGTACTGTATATTAGTGATAGGGGTGTGTACAAAGTACACGTGAATACCAGGCATTGTGCGTGTGTGTATACTATCGACGAACTAGCCCCCAAGCTTGTATAACATACTAAGGGCCTAGGGTTACAAATCATATATAGTCGGCTTGTCACCAGCGGGGATAGAGTCCTCCGCGACTCTGGTAGCTTCGTGTTGTACGCCGAGTCCTCCACATGGGTCTTCGTATAACACGTCTCGGTCCAACCTATATGTGGCACAGGATGGAACCGACCCATGAGTCTTCATGTTGACCCACCACAACTAGAAATGACGTGCCCACCACACCACACACGCAATCGGCCACTAAGAAAATAAGCATATACTACAATATTACAACGGTATCTAGCTCATGATACGTCTCCATATTTTGTTGATGACACTGACGGACTTTGCATTTGATGCGTGCTCCATATTTTGTTGACGACACTTACGGTCATTGTATTTGAAGCGAAAGCACGATATGGTCACTGGACTTCAGAATAAGCTCATCACGGTCACCAGATACATTTTGTCGTGCTAACCAACATGTGGTTCGATGGTTAGAGGACAGTGGTTTCTCGAGCCCACCAAGGTTAAAGTCCTGGTGCTCGCATTTATCTTGTGTTAATTTCAGTATTTTCCGGCGACGTACGTTCAGTGGGAGGAGACGTTCCACTCGACTACGAGGCACCTATGGTGACTTCGTAAAATCTCAAGATCATATATGCTGGCCCACTTTCTCGAAGGTGCTCATAGGGGTAGGGTTCGCGTGTGTGCGCTTATAGCGGTGAGTGCTTGCGCGTATATATGAGCCCTTGCGTCTGTAAAACTCCGTATTTTGTTGATGACACAACTAATTGACCAGTCAAACGTTCCACGCGGCGCAACTAGTGTTGCACCATCGGGGCGCGTAATCGTGGGGCCCACCTGTCAGCCCGTATATGAAAGAAAGAAATGGTAGTTTGAGTCTGCACTGTGTTAATAAAATAGGAGTACATTTTAGGGTGATCATACGGTCACTTGCTCACCATACAGCTCCGTAATTTGTTGATTACACGATCAATTGACCAGTCAAACGGTCCACATTCAGCAGTGCACATTACCATAGGGCCCACCCGTCAGCGCGTATATGAAGGACAGAAATGGTAATAAATTGGTGGTCGGTGGGTATTCGAAGTCGTGAGACCTCTGGTTGGCATTCACCGGCGGTTGGGGGGCGTTCATTGGGCGGTGGGGTGGGGATCCCCGGAGAAAAAGCTCGGAGGGGGGGGGGGCTAGAGGGATGGCCGGTGCGGCGGCGGACCGGCGGTGGGGAGTGGTTTCGGGGAGGGCCAGCCGGCCGCGGGCAGCGGGGGCTGGCGGTTCGGCCGGTGGTGGCTGGCGGCTCAGGGGGGGGTGGAGTTTGATGATAAACTGGAGGACCTTGATTTCGTATCCAACGGCTGGAAAATCTAATGACCAGAGATGAAAAAGTCAGTCGACTGACGTGTAGCCTCACCCCGCATGTACAGATGCACGCACGCAAGACACGCACGTATGTAGGCGTGCAACACTGACACATACACACGCACGCATGCTGGCGTGCAACACTGACACGTACACATGCACTCATGAACACACACACGTACGCACCCATGCATGCAACACTGAAACGTACCCTTGCACGCACGCAACACTCGCACGCCTGCATGCACACATCACACGACGCAAGACACACGTTCAACCTATACGTGCATGCACCCTTTGTTAAGGACATGGATTGTTACGGGTATTAATCAATCTTATCTGTGATAAGCAGAACATTGATGTTTGCAGCGGTCTTTATGAATCACAACGTATCAAACATGCTATCAACATAGTAGGCTTAGAGCAGGTACAATAGTACACAGTCAGCAGGCTATTAGCAGTTCCACATCATCAAATTCATAGCTGGAAGAGAGAGAATGAAGAGAAAAGGAGGGAGCGGGCGCTTGAGCTATCGCCGGCTCGAGCGCAAGAAACAAGAAATGGAGCCTGCATGCAGCCCGCATGCAGCCGTGTGAGCCTGCGCGCGTCTCCTGTCCACCAATGAGCATGTGCCTTCTTTTCTTCTTTCACATGCAAGCATTAAATACCAGTAGCTAGTTTACAACCCATCTATTATATTAGCTGGCTATTATAAAGGCTCCAAGTGACATGGCATTGGTATATAGCCAGCAGCTGGCTTTCTTATTAACCATGCCCTTATCTACATGAAAAAGATGATGTCACACTCAATGAACAATCATGGGTTTATGAAATGCCCGCTTCTGACCGCCCTGGCCCACGAAAGGTTCCTCTGCTGTGCGCTGCCTGCGTTGGGTCACTGACATGCATGCCATGCACCCAAAGAGCCCACATGTCAGTGAAGAACAGCACGGTGTCCTAGGTCAGAGTCAAGGGCGCCACTCGCGGCACGCCCGGCTGAACACGCCTCCGTGCCGCATTCAAACGCCTCCATGAAACCCGCCCGTTTGGAAGCCGAGAAACCCACTCTAGACACACGTCCGTTCATGACCGGGCCGGCGTTAAACACAACGCCGGCTGAGCTCCTCCCGTCCGGCATCTATTTAATCTCGTATTTAAACGAGGCCAAACGCTGGCCAAGAATCGCACACCTCCGTCGCTCCCCTATCTCCTCCACCATTTTGTCCACTTTTACAATGGCTTACGAAGAGTAGTTATTCCGCATCCAAGCCGGCTGGGCCGGATACGAGCTATGCAGCTCGCTGATCCACCGCCCTCCCCTCGCCCGACGGAGCCAGTTGCCGCCCCAAGCCGGCGCGTGGTTCAACAACTCATCGCTCCAGGCCAGCTCGACGAGGAGCGGCGCACGGGCGTTGTTGCTGCCGTCCACGCCGCCGCCTCATACTGCGTCTCCTGTTTCTGTGTCCGAGACTCCCATGCCGGCAGCCGTGCCATGCAAGCAACGACAGAAGCCGGGTGCGTGGAGAGCGACGAGTCGGTGGCCAGCGCCTCCGCGTCCGCCGCCATCATCGAGGAGAAGTAGAACACGGGAGGCCGCCGCCGCTTGGGTCCCATGAAGGTCACCCCGGAGGCGACGCCGGCGTACACAGTAGGTGTCTTGCCGGATCCTTTTGTTGCGAGGACCTTTGTCGACCCCGCACGGGCTCCATAGAAGAGGGCAATGTTAGGATGAACTCGAGTCGGTGCCGGCCATGGCGAAGTAGTCACCAATATTTTGGCTACCCCGGGCAAGATCCAAACAGCCCCTCCCAACAGATTCAAATCCCTCGTTCACCGTGGAATTTTGCCATGTGTTGTTTTCATGGACTAGCAAGATGCCCGTGCATTGCACGGAACATCAAGATGCATTTTTTTACAAACTCCGGCATGCATGCAAGGGATAATTAATGTCCTCCTTTGCTAGTACCACGAGGCAAACACCATTAATATTGCATCGATTAGTGTTAGTGGCCTTGTATATCTGCAAATTGTAATTTTGAGTGGCCCCTTGTATATAAAAATGGAGGGAGAAAGATGAGAGATAAGGTGAGGAGGAGTGGGGCGTGGTGGTGACTGGTGGTCGGACTGGGCGGAGGCATGCAGATGGACGGCGCATTATGTCTAGGTTTGTATCTCTCTCACACACGCCCACGTAGGTGGGGGACATGTATGAAGAGAAGAGGTGCACGCACGGTGCACGTACTCCCGTCTCTTTTCCAACCACACCCACGCGGGTACACGGTGGAGCTCATTTCTGTCCGAAAAAGGCAGCCCACGTGGTAAATTGGCACGTGTACTGGTTGTCCACTTGGTGGAGGGAGGATCGTCTACCACGGGTGAATAAACAAGTTGCGACTTGACGCGTTATGTTAAATTAAAAAAAGAGGCAAACCATGTGGGGCCTACCTTAGAGGCAAGGCTCTATACACTGGAGTACTTTTGATGTGTCCCGTCAACTCGCAGAACGAGGAGAAGCTTGCTTAGTACGCCGTCTCCCCCGCCCACGGGCGCGGTGGCTCGCAGGATGAGGTGAAGCTTGCTTACTACGCCTTACGCCCGCTCCCTCGCCCACGAGCGCGGTGGCTCGCAGCACGAGGAGAAAATTTTACTACTCCCTCCGTTTACTCCTCGTCCCTACTAGTTCGTACTTTGGTTAGTACTCCCTCCATTTACTTATACAAGGCCACTATAAAAAAATACATTTTGCTTCTATACAAGGCCACAAATAGTAATCGAGACAGAAGTTACTACTCCCTTCTTTCCAGTTTATGGCTCAATTTCAAAATCTCTCCAACCAAGGTAGACGGTGAGTGGTCGAATTAATTTTGTAGTTTGCACAAGTAATTAGTACGCTAGTTTTTCTCAAGAAGTTATGTTTACCGAGGCATTAATTAGAACGAATGCATGAATGAACACTAAGTTTCCATGAACTTGTACATGCATTGGTTAGTTTCCTCTTGACACTGCTTGCGTCGGGTGATCTAACGCACCTCAAAATCCAACATGTAATGGTACTACTACTAGTATAGTAAGAACTGAGACTTATCAAATGGAAAAACAGATGTTTTTTGGATGAGCCCTATAAACCCTAGTGGGTACGTACTCCGCAAAAAAAGATTTTTCCAAAACTAAGTCGCTCCCTTTCATGAATTCTGTAGTATACTCCTCCGTCGACGCTCCCTTTCATGAATTCTGTACTTCCTGTCGCCGACATGTGGGACATATAGCAACTGGGTCGACGTGTCAAGCACCAAATAACAGTGCAGAACAGCAGGGGGGATGCACCCCACTCGTACCGGCCCAGTAGTAGTAATGAGAAATGAGACATCAAATCACAATGCCGCACTTTCCCAGATGGAAGAAGGAACCATTATTTCACACTTCGGTTCGCCATCATCTCAAACCACGTACTAGTATTGCTTCTGCCTCAAGAGGGACACACGCATCGCCTTGGTACATCATGACATGTGGGACCGCATGACAGGCCATGCTCCCTGTCGGTGTGGAACGACACCTATGGGATCACAAGAATCCCTACTACGGTTGCGGGGCGCGGGGTCGTGAGAAGAGCGGATCTAACAGTTAGCACACGGTTCCTTTACCCAGGTTCGGGCCGCAAGGATGCGTAAAACCCTACCCCTGCTTTGGTGGATTGTATATCTGTGTTCTTGAGCTAGCTATGGGGCGTGAGGAGCTCCAAAAAGCCGAATCCTCTTCCTGGTCGCCTTGGGCCTCCTTTTATAGGGAAAAGGGGTTGCCACAGTGGCACACAAGAGGTGGAAAGGATACAGTGATGCGAGGTTATCCCTCGCATTACATGACAAGGCGCATTTAATGCGTCTCGCTTAGGTGTCTTTGCTTTATCGGGGACGAGGAGAGCCCTGTCTCGTCCGTCGCCGCTCCCTCTCGCGTCGACACGCGCCCTGGCCAGCGGTGCCCGCGGTGCCATGTAGGCAGGCAGGCAGCTGAGGTGGCGCAGTGATGGGTCTCCACGAAGATCTGCTTGCCGCCACACAGGTGCCTGCCCAGCTGGTTGGGTTGGCAGCTGCATGCGAACGGCGGTGGAGGCTTGATTGGCGTGGGCCTGATGGTGGCCCTACGGGGGTTCATGGCAAGGGCCTTGCCGCGGCCCCGGCAAGGGCCTTGCCGCGGCCCCGACAAGGGTCTTGCCACGGCCCCGGCAAGGGTCTTGCTGTGGTGCCTGCTGTCATCCCCGGCAAGGCTCTTGCCTGGGGCCTTGTGGTCCTCCTTGGCTGGGATCCCGCCAAGGATCATCATCTTCCAAAGGTGTGTATCTGATCTTGAGTGTCTTCACAAAGATCTGCATGCCACCACGGGGATGTCTCCCGAATCCTTGCCCCATGGGGGCAGTGGACTCAAGGGTGACTCGCTCCGTAGGTGTGGGGCGAGCTGCCACGACAAGGGTCTTGCCGGGTTTGCTAGAACTGCCCCCCGACAAGGATCTTGCCGGGGGAGTCCGCTTCGTCCCCTTTGCTCTTTGTGCTCTTGGTCTTGGCGTCGTTCTGCTTCTCTTGAGCTCTCGCCTTACCTTGGCTTACCTCCCTTGCCGTGCTTGGTGCGGCGGTGCCCGTGGCTCAGACTGCCCGTGCACGGTTATAGGGGTACAAAAAGTGTACCCCCCTTTTTGTACACCGACAGGAGCCCCCGGGCCTGGGCCACACATAAGCGCAACGCGTTGTTGGGCTAGGCCCAAAAACGGTGCGCGGGTTGGCGGGGCGGTTTTTACCGCAGTAAGTTCCTTCGCGCGATGTGCTTCCCACGCGTCCTGCGCGTGGCGCGGCTTGGGGAGGCGCGCGTGACGTGGGTGGCATGCGTGGGGCTGAGCTCTGCACGCATGCGTCACGTCGTAGTAAAGGGGGCGGTTCGCGCCTTCCCCATAAACGGAGGGGGGCGTGGAAGCGCGGCCCATTTACTGAACAGGGCCGAGGCGTGGTCTTCAAGGCATCCACTCCCTGCGATCACGGGGTGGGGAGAGGTCGCCTCACCCGTCGCCTCGATCCTGCACGCCTGCCACGTGGCTCCCATGCGCTTGGGGTGGCGATCGGTGGAGGCGGGAAACCGGGCCGTCGCGGGCTGGGGCAGCGGGTCGGTCCCAGTTCCCTGCGCCTTCCGCGTCTTGATTGGCGGAGCGGGGCGGCCGAGCCCCGACCCCGTTCCTTTATAAAGAGCGGGAGGGGGGATGGCGTCCCGCATTCCTTCGTCTCCTCCTTCCTTCAGCTTTTGCTCCCCCTTCCATCCGCCATGGATAGAGGGAACCCTGGTCCTTCAACGGTGGCAGCGCGGGTTGCCGCTCGACAACGCGTCATTCCTTCTCCTGCACCTGCGGTGGCGGAGCCAGCCGCAAGGGGAAGGGGGAGGGGGCGAGGCCGTGGGCGAGTCCGAGGCGCTCGGGGAAGAGGAGGACGGGGCGGCGTGCCGGCCTCGCCTCCGCCAGCAGTTCCTCCCCCATAGAGAGCCACGTTGGGGATGACCCTTGCGAGTTCTTTGTCAGGCTGCGCCGGCCGCCTCGCCGTTGCCTTCGTCTCCCGACTCCATTCATGCGGGAGATGGAGCTGGATCCGCCGGAGTCATTGCGGCTGCACATGAGGGGCTATGGGATCAGCAGTATGCGGGTTCGCGTCGACATCCCAGCCCCTCACGTGATGTATCTTCGTCAGGGATGGAAGACGTTCGCTCATATCCACCTCTTGACGGAGGGGCTCACTCTCCATTTCAAACTGATGGAGGGCGGCCTCCTCTCCGTCAAGGTCTTCGGGCTCTTTGGGACCCGGGCAAGGTGCTGCGTGGAGAGCTCTTCTGATAGCGAAGACTCCTCCTCGGGCGGGAGTGACGAGGAGGACAGCGGCAACAACGATGAGGGTAGCAGGCGGCAGGATGACGGGTCCGACTAGGTGTCGGGCGCCGCCCCGTGCGGCACCGACGACTCCATCATCCGTGTATCCGGCTCCCTGAACTTCTCGGGGTCGTCTCTTTGGGCGGCTGGCGTTGGGAGGCTGCAGAAGAGGAAGAGGGTGGGCGGCAAGGCCGTCAACTCGGAGTACGCGGGCACCGACGCCTTCGACGCGTGCTGACGTCCTGCCGCCTTGTCTTCGAGCTCTGCTTCCGGCGCCGCCATCACCATCCAGCCTCCGGATGGCCACCGAGATGTTCTCTTGGTGTCTTCTGCCACCTGTAGCTCGCCTAGGCGCCCCTTTTGCCCTTTTCGCCTCCTTGACCTGCCTCCTGAGGGGAGAGACAAGAAAGGGATTACAAGCACCTTATCTCTTTTTAGTTTGTAAGCCTTCGGGCCTTAGCTGAATTTAAAACTTGTAATCCCATCATTCATGTTTTTCATTTCCTATGGACTGTACCCGAGTGGAATATTTTTAATGAAAAAGGGATGCTTGCCGGGTCATTTGTTTGCGGGTAGAACCCACGTCAAGGAGTAAATCCTTGATATCTCTAAGATAAACATTTCCTTGCCCGGCAGCAGGCCTTGCCGTCTTCCCACGTCGCTCGACCTTTCTCACGCTTTTGGCGGAGGCCGGGATGAGGTGGGTTCAGGCTCCTTGTTTCATCCATTCGCTGCCGCGACTGCGACCAAACCTGGCCCCCGGAACGAGCCCTAGGGCCTAGAGTCTAGGGGAGCACGGTAGCTTTAGGAAGGAACGAAGTTTCACATACCTCAGTCCATAAGGGAATGCATGATAAGGGATGAAGAACTTATCTGAAGCTGTAGCCCCCGGCAACTCTGGTTTGCCGTGGGTGAACCTTTGTACTTGCAGCCCCCGGCAATACTGGCTTGCCGGGGTCTAGATGCTGGTCTGCCCCTCTTCTCTTTTTCGTCCTCAAGTGATCCGACAAGGATATCTGTTGAGTCCTGCGAACCAAAGAAGACAAAAGAACGACAAAGACATGCACACTCGACCTCTAAGCTAGGGGTTAGTCGTCGCCAGGCACTATCAACCCTAACCAAGGACGAGACTCGACCTAGCATGCATGCTATAACTTAGGGCGCCAGCGCTTCATTTATTTATGCTTAGGGTCTGCGCCTGGCTTTGTATGAAGGGTTACATGCATCATCGGGAATGCTTGTACAAAAGGTGGCTTGCCGGGGGGGGGGGGGGGCAAGCCGCGCCTCACGGGTAAAACTTGCGAAGATGCTCAATGTTCTAGGAGTTACTCACCGGAACGACATCTTCGGTCTCCAGGCGGACTGCGCCGGGCCTGGTGACTCGTATTACCCGATAAGGGCCTTCCCACTTTGGAGTCAACTTGTTGGAATTCTTGGCCGATTGAACGCGCCGAAGGACAAGGTCGCCTTCCTCAAGGCTTCGGGCATGAACCTTGCGGCTATGGTAGCGGCGCAAGGCTTGGTGGTAGCATGCTGCTCTCACAGCCGCCCGAAGACGATCTTCCTCAAGGAGCAGTGCGTCATCTTGCCGCAGTTGCTCTTGCTCAAGCTCATCATAAGCGAGCACTCAAGGTGACCCGTATATGAGTTCAGTGGGGATAACTACTTCTGCCCTGTATACCAGGGCAAAGGGTGTCTGGCCGGTGGCTTGATTTGGCGTAGTCCTGATCGACCAAAGAACCGTCGGCAACTCATCAATCTAGCGCCTTCCGCTCTTGTGCGGCCTGTCAAAGGTCTTGGTCCTTAAGCCTTGCAGCACTTCAGCATTTGCCCTCTCAGCTTGACCATTGCTTCGCGGGTGAGCAACGGAAGCGAAACAGACTTTGCTGCCGAGGTCTTGGGTATACTGCATGAAGGTGCGGCTTGTGAACTGTGTGCCGTTGTCGGTGATGACCCTGTTGGGTACACCAAAGCGGCACACTAGTCCCTTGAAGAACTTGACGACTGACTGAGCTGTGACCTTCCTCACTGCCTCCACCTCCGGCCACTTTGTGAACTTGTCGACCGCAACGTACAAGTACTCAAAGCCCCCGACAGCGCGGGGGAAAGGGCCCAGTATGTTGAGCCCCCAGACCGAGAAGGGCCAGGAGAGAGGAATGGTTTGAAGGGCTTGAGCTGGCTGATGAAGCTTCTTTGAATGGAACTGACACGCTCCACATCTGGTGACTAGTGTCGTCGCATCCTGGAGGGCGGTGGGCCAGAAGAAACCTTGCCGGAATGCCTTGCCGGCAAGGGCCCTTGACCCGATGTGGGATCCACATATGCCTTCGTGTATCTCCGCCAACAGCTCCAGTCCTTCCTCTCGAGGGATACACTTCAATTTCACACCGTTCGGCCTCTTCCTGTACAGGACGTCATCGACGAACTGGTACATGGTAGAGCGACGGGCTACTTTTTCCGCTTCTTCCTGCTCCTCAGGAAGTTCCCCTGTCTGGAGGAATCAGACGGTATGTTGAGCCCACGCCGGAGCCTGAGGCTCGACGACGAGGACTAAAGGCATTTCCTCCATTATAGGAGTGGCTGTCTCGACGGCAAGAGCTTGACGCTCCGCCGGAGCTAGCCTCCCGTGGCGGGCTCAGTGTCCCCGGCAACATCCTTGCCGGCGGCTCCGGGGAGCTCGGCGGGAAAGTACTTGCCGGGCCCTGATTTCCACTTCTTGTTCTGCTCTGTTGATGGATCAACGGATGGCTGATTTAGCTAAAGCACAAAGGTACCTGGTTCCATAGGTAGCTTGAGGGCAGCGCGTTTTGACAGGTAGTCGGCGATATCGTTCTCCGCTCGGGGAACGTATTCAGCCTGTATACCGTCGAAACGCTCTTCCAGCTTTCTCACTTCATCGACGTACGCCTTCATCAACATGCTCTGGTAATCCTTGTTGACTTGTTTGACGACAAGCTGTGAGTCTCCCCTGACGATGAGTTTCTTGATTCCGAGGTCCGCCGCGATCCTGAGACCGGCAAGCAGCCCTTCATACTCAGTCGTATTGTTGGTCGACGCCTCCCTGGGGAAGTGCATCTGGATCACGTACTTGAGGTGCTCTCTGGTGGGCGTGACAAGCAGCACGCCACTCCCGGTGCTCTGTAAGGAGAAAGCTCCATGAAAGTACATGATCCAATCGCAACTTGCCTCCTTGCCGGGGAGGGCAGTCTCTTGGGCTTCTTCGTCAGGCGTTGCGGTCCATTCTGCAATGAACTCCGCCAGGACTCGGCTCTGAATCATCGAAGTACTTTCAAACTTGAGGCCAAAGCTGGAAAGCTCCAGTGCCCATTCCACAATTCTTCCCGTCGCATCTGGATTGTGCAGTATCCGTTGCAGAGGGAGGCGAGTGACGACAGTGATCTCGTGTGCCTGGAAGTAGTGACACAGCTTCCTCGAGGCCATAAGAAGGCCGAAGAGCAATTTCTGCACGCCGGAGTACCTTGATCTAGCCCCCTGCAGGAGGGAACTAACAAAGTAGACCGGGTGCTGCATCATTTTCTTCTTCGGCGGCGTCTCAACTGGCTGTGTTGTCTCTGCATTGGTGGTGTCAGGCTCTGTCACTGCCATTACCTCGTCGCCAACCTCCCTCTGGGCCACTAGTGCGAAGCTGACCACCTGGTTCGTTGACGCTAGGTATAGCAGCAACGACTCCTGTGGCCTAGGCGCAACTAGTACCGGCGCGGAGGAGAGGTACTTCTTCAAATCTTGCAATGCTTCCTCGGCTTCTGGCGTCCACTCCATCGGGCCCGCCTTTTTCAGGATCTTGAAAAAGGGAAGGGCGCACTCGACAGACTTGGAAATGAACCTGCCCATGGCGGCGACGCAACCAGCAAGCCGAGGCACATCCTTGATTCTCTTGGGTGCTTCAATCTGCTCTATAGCTTTGATCTTGTCCGGATTGGCCTCTATCCCACGCTGTGACACAAAGAACCCGAGATGCTTGCCGGACGGGACGCCAAAGACGCACTTCTCAGGGTTTAGCTTGAGATTGATCTTGCGCAGGTTTGCAAATGTTTCTTGCAAATCTTGTATGAGGGTTGCCCTGTCCTTGGTTTTGACCACTATGTCATCCATATAAGCTTCCATATTTCTATGGAGCTGGGGTTCAAAACTAATCTGGACCTCCCTTGCAAACGTTGAACCAATACTCTTCAACCCGAAAGGCATCCGCATGAAACAATACGTACCACATGGGGTGATGAATGCTGTTTTCTCTTCGTCTTCTCTTGTCATGAAGATCTGGTTGTAGCCGGAGTAGGCGTCGAGGAATGACAACAGATCATACCCAGCCGTGGAGTCAACAATCTGGTCGATGCGCGGCAACGGGAAGGGGTCTTTAGGACAAGCCTTATTGATATCTGTGTAATCAATACACAACCTCCACTTGCCATTTGCCTTGCGCACTACGACCGAATTGACCAACCACGTTGGATGGAGCACTCCTCTTACCAAACCCGCTGCTTCCAGTTTCCGGATCTCTTCTGTGATGAACTCATGTCGTTCCAAAGCTTGCTTTCTGACCTTCTGCTTGACGGACCGCGCATGAGGACAGGCAACAAGGTGGTGCTCAATCACCTCCCTGGGAACGCCGGGGATGTCGGAAGCATGCCATGCAAACACATCGACATTCGCCCACAGGAAGGTGACGAGCGCGTCTTCCTATTTGTCGTCAAGGGTGGAGCTTATGGTGAAAGCTCCTCCCGTGCCGTCCCCATTGACATAAACCTTCTTGGTTCCCGGCGGTATGGCCCTGGGCTTCTTGTTTCCGCCGGCGGAGCTCTCTGGCATGTCCTCGACGGCAGCACTACACTCCGAAGAGGTGCGCTTGCCGGAGTGGGTGTCCGAGGTCTCATCGGTCTTCTTCTTCTTCTTCCCTCTTGGGGTCCCAGTGGCAGGAGCAAGTGCCTTAGTGGCGGCAACTGCTGCAACTGCTTGTTGGTATAGTTGGTCAGCGCAAATCAGCGCATCTTTCTTGTCGGAGGGGATGGTGATGATCATCACAGGCCCTCGCATCTTCAGGGTGCTGTATGCGTAGTGTGACGCCGCCATGAACTTGGCCAGCGCTGGGCGGCCAAGGATCCCGCTGTAGGGAAAGGGGATCTTGGCAACATCAAACACGATCCTCTCTGTCCTGTAGTTCAGGTCGCTTCCAAAAGTCATGGGCAGCATGACCTTTCCCTTGGGTTGGCTTCTTCCCGGGTTGACCCCTTGAAACGTGCCCGTCTCTTCGAGGTCTCCGTCAGGAATCTGCAGTTTCTCGACCACGGCAGGCGAGATTAAGTTTAGACCGGCCCCGCCATCGAATAGCATTTTTGTCACCTTGAGGTTGTGTATTGTTGGTGAAACCAACAATGGCAAGCACCCGACCGCAGTAGTGTGATCAGGCTGATCCTCAGTGTCAAAGATGATAGGTGTGCTGGACCACTTCAGCGGCCTTTGGGCATCAAACGACGGCTCTGCCGCTGTAATCTCTCGCGCCCACTGTTTAAGCCGGCGGTGAGAAGTATGCAGCGAAGCGCCGTCGTCGACGCACATGGCCTCTGTAGCTTTCTGAAACTCTTGGTCGCCGGATTCGTCGTCCTCTTCGTGATCGTCATCTTCTGGCTTTCTGTCACGGCCCCGGGCAGGCCTCTCCTGTTGCTTATCCTTGTCGCGACGGCCCGCCTGGCCCTCACGCTTGTTGCCGGACCCTCAGCTCCGTCTTGGCCCTTCTCCTTGTCCCACCTCTCATACTCAGCCCTCTGCTTCTCAGCGAGGAGCTCAACCTATCGGCAGTCTTGGAGAGCATGGCCTTTGGTGCGATGGATCTTGCAGTATCGCTTGTCGGAGTTTCCTGGCTTCTCGGCAGCCGCCAAGGCCCAGCAGGCGACACATCCGGCAATTTCCTTGCCGGGGTCATCTGCCTTGGTTTTCTTGGCGGAGCCGGTGTCATCAGATCCCTCGACGGCAAGCACAACTTTACCTTTGCGCTTCCTGTTGCGGTGCCGGCCCTTCTTCGCCGGGGCGGCAGTATCCTCATCTGAGGAGTCGGTTTCCACGCCGGCATCTTCGCCGGGGTACTTCCTTCCCTCTTCAGCTCGGGCACATCTGTCAGCAAGAACATAAAGTTCTGCCACATCTTTCACCTTGTTCATTGCCAGCTCTTCGCGCATCTTGCGGTTACGCACGTTCTGATGGAACGCGCTGATGATGGCAGCAGGGTGAACATCGGGGATATTGTACTGTATCCGGCTGAACCTCTATATATACTTGCGGAGACTCTCGCCTCCCTTCTAGGGAATGACATGCAGGTCGCTTGCTTGGCCATGGGCTTGGTGGCATCCAGTAAAGGCGCCTACGAACTCATGGCACAAATCCGACCAAGAGGAAATAGAGTCCGCCGGCAAGTGCATCAACCATGACATGGCGTTGGGTTTAAGAGCCAACGGAAAGTAATTCGCAAGCACCTTATCGTCACGGGCTCTGGCAGCTTGCATCGCGATGGTGTAGATGCTAAGGAACTCGGACGGATGGGTCTTGCCGCTGTACTTTTCGCCCATGTTAGATTTGAAGGTGCGGTGAGTGGGCCACTGGAACTGCCGCAGCTCACGGGTAAAAGCCGGACAACCTACCTCGTAAGGTAGGCCTCCAGGGCTCTCCGGTGCCGGGTGGTTCGCAGCAGGCCCTGCTCGCCTATCTAACTGGTGGCGCGCTCCGCACCGGCGCTCGATAGTGGTTCGAGCGTCTTCATGTTCTTGTTCCCGAAGAACTTGGCGTTGGTCACAGTGGGTCCGCGGGTCGGACGACGCTATGGAGATTTCATCACCCGTAATGTCGCGACGGGCTGGCGTTCGCGGCACCGGGCGAGGAGGAGGCGAGTGCACCGTGGTCGCGGCGCCGCCAGCTTTCCTGCCACTGGTATGTGGGACTCCGTCGGAGTGTCGACCCGTGTCGGCGTTCTGGGAACGGGGGTCCCCAGACTTACCTGCCTACGGCCCGCGGCGTGGCTCAAAATGGGGCCCAGCATGACCCATCTTCATCAACACAGACCCAAGACCCTCGTGAGGGGACATACCTCGCGGGGTGGACGACACGGAGCTTCCTTAGGCACGGCCTCATCAGGCTGGCTCGTGAGGAGGCGGAGAGATCAAGGCGGGGTACCTCACGAGGTGCCCGTGACGCAAGCCATGACGACCGAGGGCGCCACGCGGGCGCCAGCCCGCGCAGTGTCCTCCTTTCCTCTTTAGTGCAAAGGGAGCAAGCGCAGGCGAGAGCATCAAGCAAAGGCACCCGTTTCGGTGCAACGAGACCAAGACCAGCCCAACGGCAGGGAGGAAGTCATTGTGGAGCCCAAGCCAGCATCACCACCAGAGCCTTTGGCAGGCGAAGACAAACTTTAGTCAGGATAAGTGTACCAGATGTTCCCCTTCGAAATGGCCAATTGTTGGCGCCCTTCCCGCTCAATATTTGGGAAGAGGCCCAGGGCCTTTGCCTATAAATAGGACTAGCCACCCCCAGGGTAGAAGAGAGGAATCGATCGGCAAGCAAGAGGGCGGCAATCAGATCAGAATCAAAGAGAGAGAGAGAGAGAGAGAGAGAGAGAGAGAGAGAGAGAGAGAGAGAGAGAAGGGTGACTGAACTCCTCCTAGCAGTTCATGGCCCCAGCCAAGAACTGACCCTCGCGAGGCTGTTCTTCCTTGTATTGTTCATCATCATCAGCCCAAGAGGCAATCCACCACGCCACAAACTGGAGTAGGGTATTACACCACAATGGTGGCCCGAACCAGTATAAACCCTGTGTATCTTGTGCTGTTCTTTCCATAGCTTAGATCTTAGCGAGGCGGTGGGGTACAGGTAGGTAGGAGGCGAAATCTCCGCGCGCACCCCAGTGTTCGAACCTCAAGGGTCTGCCGGAACCCGAAATCTGACATTTGGCGCACCAGGTAGGGGTGCACCGGAGTTTTCCCTTCCGCCACCGCCACGACTTGCCTCGCGATGAGTAGCGCGTCGCCCGCCCCGGCCGCCGGCGCCAGCATGGGGGCCAGGGGGCTCCGAGCCCTGGCCCCAGCCCTACAACGGGTACGGTGGCCGGACAAGTTCAAGCCAACGACGCCGCCGCGCTACAGCAGCGCGACTGATCCGCTGGCCTTCTTGCTGGCGTATGAGGAGGCCATCCTCGAAGATGGAGGTGATGATAGGGTCATGGCCAACTGGCTTCCCATGGCCCTCGCCGGCGGTCCGCGCGCATGGCTGCTCCACCTGCCGGCAGCCTCCGTGGCCTCTTGGGAAGAGCTCCGCGGCCTCTTCCTCGCCCACCACGCTACACCAACACCCCCAGTCGTCGCGGCCCTCCTGGGCGGCTCGCAGGCGCCGCCTACAAGTCACCACGTCAAGCCGTTCATCCACCGGGTCAGCGTCGCTGCCACGCGGCAGGGAGCTCTCCTGGACTGGGCGGCGCCAAAGGCCGGCCTGACCTTCAGCTCGGAGGACTACCCCACCAACTCGGCCTGCTCGGGCGCGCTCCCCATGCTGTGCACCCCCACCATCTTCCAGGTGGCCGTCACCAGGACTCTCGTCGATGGCGGCGCGGGCCTCAGCGTGCTCTCGGTTGAGGCCTTCAACCTCCTCTGCATACCCCTGGAACGGCTGCAACCCAGCCGGCCCTTCTCAGGCGTTGGGGGCGGGTCATCCAACTCCTTGGGACAGATCCGGCTCCTAGTAACCTTCGGCACCTACGACAACTTCCGCACGGAGCTGGTCAACTTCGACATCGCCCCCATCGGCCTCCCCTACAACGCCATCCTCGGCTATCCAGCGCTGGCCCAGTTCATGGCCGCGACACACCCGGCGTACAACCTCATGAAGATGCCCGGGAGCAGCGGTGTCCTCACCGTGCACGGGGACACCGGAGACGCGCTGCGAGTGCTCAAGCTCGCCTTCAAGACGGCGGCGTCGGCACAGCCCGCCGACTCGGAGACCCCCGAGCCCAAGAGGGCTGCACCCGCCAAGAAGAAACAGTTGTTCACCCAAGATAAGGCAGAAACCAAGCAGATACCCGTCGATGAGGACAGGTCCACCAACGCCACTTTCATCATAGGCGCCAACCTCGAGCCCGAGCAGGAGGAGGCCTTGGTCAAGTTCCTGCGCGGGAACAAGAAGGTATTCGCTTGGGAGCCTGGCCAGTTGGCGGGGATCCCCAGGAGCGTAATCGAGCATCACCTCGACGTGTGCCCCAACGTGCGCCCTGTGAAGCAGAAGGCAAGGCGGCAGTCCACAGAAAGCAGGCCTTCATCATCCAAGAGACCCGCAAACTAGAGGCCGCTGGGGTCATTCGCGAGGTCCAATACCCGGATTGGTTGGCCAACCCCGTCGTGGTGCCAAAGAAGGGAGGGGAGGAGCGCATGTGTGTCGACTTCACCAACCTCAACAAGGCATGCCCGCAAGATCTGTTCCCTCTCCCCCGCATCGACCAGATCGTCGATTCCACCGTAGAATGCGACCTGCTATGCTTCTTGGATGCCTTCTCTGGGTATCACCAGATCAAGATGGCGGTAGAAGACGTCGAAAAGACAGCCTTCCTAACCCCGTGTGGGGTGTACTGCTACACATGCATGCCATTTGGGTTGCGTAATGCAGGGGCGACCTTTCAGCGGCTGATGCACATCATCTTGGGTCCGCAGCTCGGGAAGAATGTTGAGGCTTACGTCGATGCCATTGTGGTGAAGTCTCGGGAGGCCAGGACCCTGATACAAGACCTGGAGGAAACCTTCGTGAGCCTCAACGCAGTGAACCTGCGGCTCAACCCAGAGAAGTGTGTGTTCGGAGTCCCCTTGGGCAAGCTCTTGGGTTTCCTCGTGTCCCACCGAGGCATCGAGACTAACCCAGAAAAGGTCAAGGCGGTCGAGGACATGAGCCCGCCAAAGATCCTCAGAGAAATGCAGAAGCTCACTGGGCGCGTGACCGCGCTAGGGCGCTTCATCTCCAAGTTGGGGGAGCGAGCGCTGCCCTTCTTCCAGCTAATGAAGAAAAAGGGGCCCTTTGAGTGGACTGAAGAGGCCTACAAGGCGTTCCAAGATCTCCAGAGGTACCTGACGAGCCCTCCGGTCATGGTGGCTCTGCGCCCTCAAGAGCCCCTGGTGCTTTACCTCGCCGCCACTCCCTACTCCGCCAGCGCAGCCCTGGTGGCAGTTAGGGAGGAGCGTCGAGTCAAAACCACGGCAGCAGCCCAGGGCAAGGCAAAACAGGAACAAGGAAGGCCCACAGAAACCGCCACCGCGGCTGAGGAGGGTCAGCCGCCGCAGAGGAGTGCACCGGAGGCGGAAGAGGCCGCTCTCCCAGATGGCCAGCCTCCGGAGGCCTCATCGCCTAAGGAGGCGCCATGGTCTTCGGAGGGCGCCACCAGCACTGACACACCCAACCTTGTTGAGCACCCAGTGTACTTCGTCAGCACGGTGTTACGGGATGCAAGGGCACGATACCCCATGCCTCGGAAGCTCCTCCTCGCCCTACTGGTGGCCTCGCGCAAGCTGCAGCACTATTTTCAGGGTCACCCCATCAAGGTCGTCTCGTCATACCCCTTGAAGAGAGTACTCAGGAGCCCTTACTCAGCCGGAAGGGTCGCTGAGTGGAACATAGAACTGCAAGCGTTTCAGCTCGAATTCAGCACGACCAGAGTCATCAAGGGAGCAGCATTAGCGGATTTTGTGGCAGAATGGACGGAGGCACCAGGCCTCAAGGCCGATGAGGATCGATCCCTCTCCCCGGGAAGCGAGGCACCAGAAGGCTGGGTCATGTACTTCGATGGGGCGTTCTCCAGGCATGGCGCTAGGGCTGGGGCGGTGCTTATATCGCCCACTCAAGACAAGCTCTACTACGCTATACAACTCTGTTTCCAGCAAGGTGAAAAGGTCTCCAACAACATAGCAGAGTATGAAGGTCTAATAGCGGGCTTGAAGGCCGCAGCTGCCCTGGGGGTGAAACGCCTCACCATCAAGGGCGATTCGCAGCTCCTTGTCAATTTCTCCAACAAGGTGTACGAGCCTAAAGATGAACACATGGAAGCCTACCTTGCGGAGGTCTGCAGGATGGAGAAGCAGTTCTGGGGATTGGAGTTGCAGCATGTGCCCCGTGGCACCAA
Source organism: Aegilops umbellulata (assembly GCA_032464435.1). NCBI lineage: Eukaryota > Viridiplantae > Streptophyta > Magnoliopsida > Poales > Poaceae > Aegilops > Aegilops umbellulata. The sequence goes on from CP136060.1 coordinate 217,317,551, forward strand.
TCAGGAGGCCGACAACATCGCCAGACGGGCGTCCAGGCGGTTACCTCAGGAGCCTGGCATCTTCGAGGAGCGGCTCTTCAAGCCCTCAGCCCTGCCGTCATTGTCAAACACGGCTCAGCCTCGGGAGGAGCTCCCCCAGCCACCTGCCTCAGGAGCCCCGGTTTGTGGCCCGGCCTCAGGAGCACGCCTGCTCCTGACGATGGAGCCTCAGGAAAGGTCCTGGATCACGGAGCTCCGGAGTTACTTAACACAAGGGACCCTGCCAGAGAAGGAGTAGGAAGCGGAGCGTGTGGCACGGCAGGCCACGGCATACTGCATCAAGGATGGAGAGCTCTACCGGAAGCGACCAAACGATGTATCCCTGCGCTGCATCTCCAGGGAGCAAGGAAAGGAACTACTGGAAGATATACACGGCGGAGACTATGGACATCATTCATCATCATGGACCCTCATCGGCAAGGCGTTCCGCAGTGGGTTTTATTGGCCCACCGCACTAAATGACGCCGCCGAACTGGTGAAGGCTTGTGAGGCATGCCAGTTCCATGCCAAGCAGATCCATCAGCCGGCAGGAGGCCTGCAGACTATACCCCTTTCGTGGCCATTCGCAGTCTGGGGGCTGGACATCCTGGGCCCGTTTCCTCGGGCGCCAGGGGGCTACTGCTACCTCTACGTTACCGTGGACAAGTTCACCAAGTGGGCTGAAGTAGAGGTCGTCCGCACCATCCCTGCGGGTTCCGCGGTCAAGTTCATCAGGGGCATCGTGAGCCGGTTCGGGGTGCCAAACCGCATCATCACAGACAACGGTTCGCAGTTCACCAGTAACCTCTTCAAAACATACTGTGCTAACCTTGGAACGCAGATATGCTACGCTTCGGTGGCGCACCCCCGAAGCAACGACCAGGCCGAGCGAGCCAACGCAGAGGTCCTGAGGGGCCTCAAGACCAGGACGTTCAAGAAGAAGCTGGAGGCCTGCGGCATAGGTTGGTACGATGAGCTTCAGTCTGTGTTGTGGTCCATCCGCACAACCGCGACCAAGCCGACTGGAGAGACCCCGTTCTTCCTGGTCTACGGAGCCGAAGCGGTCCTCCCTCACGAGGTCAGACATCGCTCCGCACGGGTCCTGGCGTTCGACGAGGCGCAGCAGGACACCATGCGGGGATGGACCTCGTGCTGGGGGAGGAACGTCGCCGAGAAGCCGCGCTGCGAGCGGCGAGGTACCAACAAGCACTACGACGATATCACTGCCGCAACATCCGCCCCTGAACTCTCGAGGTAGGAGAGCTCGTGCTCAGGCGGGTTCTCTCCAGGGAGGGACTGCACAAGCTCTCTCCCATGTGGGAGGGCCCGTTCAAGGTTGTTCATGTTTCCAGGCCTGGAGACTCAGGAGGGAGTGCTGGTCCAGAATGCCTGGAACATCCAGCACCTCCGGAGGTTCTACCCTAAAAAGGCCCAGAGCCTGTGAAGAAGGCGAATGCCTGTGAAGATTATCCTTTTTGGAAAAGGCCCAGAGCCTGTGAAGAAGGCGAATGCCTGTGAAGATTATCCTTTTTGGAACCAGAGCCTGTGAAGAAGGCGAATGCCTGTGAAGATTATCCTTTTTGGGAAAGGCCCAGAGCCTGTGAAGATTATCCTTTTTGGAGAAGGCCCAGAGCCTGTGAAGAAGGCGAATGCCTGTGAAGGTTATCCTTTTTGGAAAAGGCCCAGAGCCTGTGAAGAAGGTGAATGCCTGTGAAGCTATCGCGTTTTGGAAAAGGCCAGAGCCTGTGAAGAGGGAAAATGCCCGTGAAGCTTGCTTCCCCCAAGAAAGGACCGGGGCCTGTGAAGAACGCCAACGCCTGTGAAGCTCACCGCCCGTGACACTCTCACGTAATAATGAGTTGGGGCTGTACATGCCCCGAAGGCTCTGGAGCGCCGGCCTCAGGCCCTGGGGCTCCCTCCCACGCCCAGTGGCAGCACTTAGCTCCGCGCTGGTGAGAAGACGTCGAAAACTAGATTAGGTGCCGAACGCGGCTTTTTCATTTGCTTTCCGCAGTTGGCTTGTTCATTCTCATTCGAAGTTTTGTTGAAGCTGTTACCGTCTTTGACTCGTGGTTCTTCACCTTTTCACTCTCCTCGATTTCTCTTATGCAAGGCCTCACGAGGAGGGGAGCCGAGCGCCCTCGTGAGTGTTTCTGTCCTAGTCGTTCAAAGGTTCCGCGACCTGGGTCCATTACAGGAGCACCCCTCCAGTCCGTGCCCCACGGGCACCGCGACACGAACACAGGGCGTGGGTCGGTTGCTCCCCCACGGCTGGGGCCGAGAACTATCCACGCGCGGGCACGTAGCCGGAAGGGACGATAACGAAAGCAAAGCGATGACTAACAGCAATTACCCAAACACGCCCCCGTGGGGCTCCACGCTACTGTATTTTTACGCAGGAAAAAGGAAAAGAAAGAGCAAATCAAGCGCAGCTCGCCTCACACCGGCCTGCAGGGAAGGCTCGAGCCACCTCCGGGGCTCAAGCAGACTCCCTCTCGCGCTTCACCGAGGCGTGACGGCAGGCAGACGCGCCACCACCTTCCAAGCGGGTACGACGGCGTGGAGGCTGACCGCGGCCACTACTAGAAGAGTCGCCGCCTGAAGAAGAACCGGTGAAGCTTGGGGAACCCTGAGCGCCGCCAATCACGCGAGCGCTGTCCTCTCCGTCATCGCCGGGGCTGGGTCCCCGGCCGTGGTCGTCGTCCTCATGCCAGCACCCTGCGCGGCGACCATCTTCCCCAAACACCCTCACGTAGAGGGTGGCATCGCCGTCAAACTTGAAGTGCAGGGTGCACCGACGGCCCAGGCCACGCGCGCGGGCAAACGTCTGCCAACCGCGGGTCAAGGCCAGGCTCCCGGCTGCGGAGACCTCCAGTGAAGCCCATGAGGCCCGGCTGCAGCAGCCGTCTGCCTGAAGCCAGAGGCCGCCCGGGGCGCCGGCCGGGTGCTGGCCGAGGAGGAAGCGAGGAAGTTGAAGCCGGGCGCTGGTCGGCTCCGCCAACCACACAACGAACTCCGGCAGCACCTCCGTAGCGCGAGAGTGTGGCCTAGGGGGACGCGCGACCGAGGCGCGCCCCCCGGCCGCAGCTGTCTGCCCGTCGCCGTGCTGGAAACCATCTCCACGGCCGCGGGGAGCTACCATGGCGGCCACATGATGTTTGCGAGGGCGCCCACGGCCGCGCTTGGGTGGGGGAGAGGCAGGCTCAACCTGGCGAGCCTTCCCCTTCTCTGCGGCCGAGAACCTCCTCGACGGAGCCATCGCAGCCAGACGGAGCAAGGACCAGGTAGAAGGAGAAGCAAGAAGAGATGGACTGGAAGGGCGCGTGCCGTTCCGTATTTATGGCCGGCGAAGGCCAACCGCCGACCTCCACGATCGCAGGTAATCATGACCCGATTTTCGTGCAGGGACTTGTCCAATCCGCGCAGTTGCCGAGGCGTCGTGGGGAAGCGGAGACGCCCACATCCAATCAACCGCCACGCGGCGCCCAAGGCCGCAGGCTGTTAGGGACCGCGGCGCTTCGCCCTTGCCCTTTCGCCTCCCTGCATGGCCAAGTCCGGGCGCGCCTTGGGCCCGGGGGCTACTGTCGGCGTTCTGGGAACGGGGGTCCCCAGACTTGCCTGCCTGCGGCCCGCGGCGTGGCTCCAAAGGGGGCCCAGCACGGCCCATCTTCATCAACACATACCCAAGACCCTCGCGAGGGGACAAGCCTTGCGGGGCGGACGACACGGAGCTTCCTCGGGCACGGCCTCATCAGGCTGGCTTGCGAGGAGGCGGAGAGATCAAGGCGGGGTACCTCACGAGGTGCCCGTGACGCAAGCCATGACGACCGAGGGCGCCAGGCAGGCGCCAGCCCGCGCAGTGTCCTCCTTTCCTCTTTAGTGCAAAGGGAGCAAGCGCAGGCGAGAGCATCAAAGGCACCCGTTTCGGTGCAACGAGACCAAGACCAGCCCAACGGCAGGGAGGAAGTCATTGTGGAGCCCAAGCTAGCATCACCACCAGAGCCTCTGGCAGGCGAAGACCAACTCTAGTCAGGATAAGTGTACCAGATGTTCCCGTTCAAAATGGCCAATTGTTGGCGCCCTTCCCGCTCAATATTTGGGAAGAGGCCCAGGGCCTTTGCCTATAAATAGGACTAGCCACCCCCAGGGTAGAAGAGAGGAATCGATCGGCAAGCAAGAGGGCGGCAATCAGATCAGAATCAGAGAGAGAGATAGAGAGAAGGGTGACTGAACTCCTCCTAGCAATTCATGGCCCCAGCCAAGAACAGACCCTCGCGAGGCTGTTCTTCCTTGTATTGTTCATCATCATCAGCCCAAGAGGCAATCCACCACGCCACAACGTGGAGTAGGGTATTACACCACAATGGTGGCCCGAACCAGTATAAACCCTGTGTCTCTTGTGCTGTTTTTCCATAGCTTAGATCTTAGTGAGGTGGTGGGGTACAGGTAGGTAGGAGGCGAAATCTCCACGCGCACCCCAGTGTGCGAACCTCAAGGGTCTGCCGGAACCCGAAATCCGACAACCCGGGGGCTCCACCGGACTTGGTTCATCTTTGTTGGCCACCGCAACAAGGCTTCGGATAGTGGCTCTCCATTCGTCGAGTTTCCCTGTAGTGGGAGGAAAATCGAGGAGAAACTGCGCACGCCAGGGCTTCTGCTGGCGTTGGTGGCAGCGAAACCTGCACGGATCACGACGCGCTTTAACTTCTGACCATGTCAGAAGGAGCTCTATCACGACCCCGCGGTCGTATGCCATCTTCACCAGCGCCTCGGCGAGCGGGCAGGTCTTCTACATCCCGGGAGTGTCGCTCGGGGCTCTTCCCGCGGCGATGCCTGGGGTCTTTGGCATGGTTACGCCGTTCGTCGCGCGCCGCTTGAGAGGAGCGCGCCGTCGGCGCCGGCGTGGGAGTCTCGGAAGCCCTCGCGTCGCCTTCGGGCGGGGTGGCAGCGATCTTGGAAGGCCCCGCGCCACCCGCGGAGGGCTTGGCTCCGTCTTTGGATTTGGCGGCGTGCGGCCCGTTACCAGGCGCACGAACATCGCCGCCTCCCAAACTCCGGCTACTGGGACGGTGTTGGTGTTCGCGAACGATGCCCCGGGTCCTTTCTGCGACCGGTTCGCTGCTCGCCTGCGTCGGGATGGGATGTCCGGCCTCCGACGGGGCAACCGACACCTTCTTCTTCTTCTTGGGTGCCATGACGAAGAAGAAGCGTCGAACTAACTGCTAAAGCCGATTCTCTCAACTGCGCCCCCTACCTGGCGCGCCAAAGATGTCGGTGTGGAACGACACCTATGGGATCACAAGAATCCCTACTACGGTTGCGGGGCACGGGGTCGTGAGAAGAGTGGATCTAACAGTTAGCACACGGTTCCTTTACCCAGGTTCGGGCCGCAAGGATGCGTAAAACCCTACTCCTGCTTTGGTGGATTGTATATCTGTGTTCTTGAGCTAGCTATGGGGCATGAGGAGCTCCAAAAAGCCGAATCCTCTTCCTGGTCGCCTTGGCCCTCCTTTTATAGGGAAAATGGGTTGCCACAGTGGCACACAGGAGGTGGAAAGGATACAGTGATGCGAGGTTATCCCTCGCATTACATGACAAGGCGCATTTAATGCGTCTCGCTTAGGTATCTTTGCTTTATCAGGGACGGGGGAGAGCCCTGTCTCGTCCGTCGCCGCTCCCTCTCGCGTCGACACGTGCCCTGGCTAGCGGTGCCCGCGGTGCCATGTAGGCAGGCAGGCAGCTGAGGTGGCGCAGTGATGGGTCTCCATGAAGATCTGCTTGCCGCCACACAGGTGCCTGCCCAGCTGGTTGGGTCGGTAGCTGCATGCGAACGTTGGTGGAGGCTTGATTGGCGTGGGCCTGATGGTGGCCCTACGGGGGTTCATGGCAAGGGCCTTGCCGCGGCCCCGGCAAGGGTCTTGCCGCGGCCCCGGCAAGGGTCTTGCCGCGGCCTTTCCGGGGCCCCGACAAGGGTCTTGCCGCGGCCTCGACAAGGGTCTTGCCGTGGCGCCTGCTGTCATCCCCGGCAAGGCTCTTGCCAAGGGCCTTGTGGTCCTCCTTGGCTGGGATCCCGCTGTAACACCCTCGACGCGGCTATATCTCCCACGTGTCGAAGCACGACTTAGAGGCATAACCGCATTGAAAGCAATGTCGCAAGTGAGGTAATCTTCACACAACCCATGTAATACATAAGGGAAAGAGATACATAGTTGGCTTACAATCGCCACTTCACGCAATACATGAGTAAAGCATTACATCATACAGATACAATCAAGGTCCGACTATGGAACCAAAATAAAAGAAGACTACCCCAAATGCTACACAGATCCCCGATCGTCCCAACTGGGCTCCACTACTGATCAACTGAAACGAAACAACACAATGAACAAGGTCTTCATCGAGCTCCTCCTTGAGCTCGGGTGCGTCACCTGCACGGTTTCATCGGCATCTGCAAACTGGTTTTGGAAGTATCTGTGAGTCACGGGGACTCAGCAATCTCACACCCACGAGATCAAGACTATTTAAGCTTAAAGGTAGGACAGGGTAGTGAGGTGGAGCTGCAGCAAGCGACTAGCATATCTAGTGGCTACCATACGCAAAAGAGAGCGAGAAGAGGAGGCAAAAGCACGGTCGAACAACTATGATCAAGAAGTGATCCTAGAACAACCTACGTCAAGCATAACTCCAACACCGTGTTCACTTCCCGGACTCCGCCGAGAAGAGACCATCACGGTTACACACGCGGATGATGTATTTTAATTAAGATCAACTTCGGGTTTTCTACAACCGGACATTAACAAATTCCCATCTGCCTCATAACCGCGGGCACGGCTTTCGAAAGATAATACCCTGCAGGGGTGTCCCAACTTAGCCCATGATAAGTTCTCACGATCAACGAAGGATATTCCTTCTCCCCGGGAAGACCCGGTCGGTCTCGGAATCCCGGCTACAAGACATTTCGACAGTAATAAAACAAGACCAGCAAAGCCGCCCGATGTGCCGACAAATCCCGATAGGAGTCGCACGTACCTCGTTCTTAGGGCACACCGGATAAGTCAAGCTACGAGTAAAACCAGGCCTCGAGTTTCCCCGTGGTGGCCCCGCAGGCTGCTCGGTTCGGACCAACACTCAGAGGAGCACTAGCCCGGGGGGGGGGGGCTAAAATAAAGATGACCCTTGAGTCTGCAGAACCCAAGGGAAGGGGTATATGGTGGTAGGTAGGCAAATGGTAAAACCAAGGTTGGGCCTTGCTGGAGGAGTTTTATTCAAAGCGAACTGTCAAGGGGGTCCCATAAAGCACCCAACCGCGTTGGGGACGCAAAATCCGGGAACATAATATCGATATGACGGAAACTAGGGCGTCAAGAGTGGAACAAAACACCAGGCATAAGGCCGAGCCTTCCACCCTTTACCAAGTATATAGATGCATTAATAATATAAGAGATATTGTGATATCCCAACAAGTAAACATGTTCCAACGAGGAACAACATCTCCATGTTCCAACAAGGAACAAACTTCATCTTCACCTGCAACTAACAACGCTATAAGAGGGGATGAGCAAAGCGGTAACATAGCCAAACAACGGTTTGCTAGGGAGGATGGTTAGAGGCTTGACATGGCAATATGGGAGGCATGATAAGCAAGTGGTAGGCATCGTAGCATAGGCATAGCAAAAGAGCGAGCAATCTAGCAAGCAAAGATAGAAGTGATTTCGAGGGTATGGTCATCTTGCTTGAAATCCCGCAAGGAAGAAGAATGAGTCCATGAAGACAAACGGACGTAGTCGAACGAATCCTCACAACTCCGGAACAAAAACCGAAGCTAACAAGAGAAGCAACCCGGAAACAAACAAACAACATAGTAAACAACCATCACATAAACATGGCATGATGCACAAACAAGAATGATGCATGTCCGTTTTAAAGACTCATGGCATGGCAGAGTGCAACAGACAATTCTACAAATTAAGTGGAGTCCAATATGCAACTCCGTTGCATATTGACGAAACACCACGTGACTTATTTAGTTCTCTCTCGTTTAGGTACTCAACAAAATTAAATGTTGGTTAGCATGGCAAGAGGTGAAGCACAACAAAACTACCTACCTAGGCAAGTTTAAATGAGGCTGGAAACAACGAACAACAAGTCCGAAGAAATCCTCATATGCATATTATGAATTTGGTACTGTTCTGCCCTAAACACAAATTTTAATGTTGTTAAACAGCAAAATAAAGTGCACCATGTTAAACTAGGCATATTTCCACCCCATTTACATATAAAGTTTATTTAAAATGGAGCTACGATTATTTAGTTATGAATTAAATCATTTTAGCATGGCATATGAGCAAATTTTATCAAACAACATTTTAAACATTTTAAGCATGCATGAAAGCAGCATATTATGAAACTAGATGAAATTCTAAGCATTTTACATATTTAAAACATTGTAATCCGATGCATGGTTTGTGAATTATTAATGCATGAACATGGAGGGTTTTTCTGTAAAACTACAGTAAAACACTGGATAATCAGTTAACGTCCCGAACGGGAAAAAAAGATGGAGGCCGAATCTGGTGTACTGCTGGGCGCTGGATCTGAGGGGGGGCTCACCATGGGCCCTCAGGCCGGCTGGTGGAGAGGCTGGGCCGCAGCGCCTTGTTGGACCTTGGCGAGGCCCACGCGATGCGAGCGAGAGGGAGGATCGTGCGGCCGCCCGGGGCAGCGGTCAACGCACGCACGCACAGGCAAGATGAAGCAGGGGAGGTCGACACGGTCCTGCGCGGCTGCTGCAGGGGCTCCGACGGCGCTGGAGGTGGCCGGAGGAAGCGGATCCGGGCAGCGAGGTCCTCGAGACCCACCGGATCGAGTCGGAGGGCAGGCAGAGGTCGCGGGCGAGGCGGAGCTCCTGTGGTTGCCGGAGATGGTGGGGAAAACAGACGAGGGCGGCGACTAAAGGCCGGGTCTGGGCGGGCGACGTGTGCAACGAGGAGATCGGGGACGGGGCCGGAGATGCGATCCAGGGCGGCGGAACTTGGGGCTCCATGGCCACGGCGAGGAGTTCCATGGGCGGCGGCGCTGTTCGATTCCTGCAGGGAGGCGAGGTGAGAGATGAGACGAGAGGGAGAAGGGAAGAAGAAAGGAGAGATAGGGAAGGAGAGGGTGGCCCTGCTGGTGCTCGTCTTGGCAGGTTCGGGCGGCGGACGGAGCAGCTCCGGCGGCTTGCGTGCTCGGGGACGGGAGGACACAGGAGGCGGGGAAGCTGCTGCAGTAGGTCGGGGGTGGGTCCTGAGCTGGGACAAGGTGGCGGCGGGATGGATCTGAGGTGGAGAGGCTGATGATTGGTGCGATGGGGAAAACAAGGAGAAGGCAGGTGGGTGGCGGCGGCGGTTGGGAGGATGGGACAGGTCCCCTAGAAATTAGGGTTGGGGCAGATTTGGATAGGGTGCCCTCTGCTATAAATAGCATATGGATTAGAGGGGGATTTGGAGCAAGTTTGATCATCGGATCGCGATCGGATGATCGAAAATAAAAGGTTAGGGGAGTCCAATTGAGAAACACAGATATTTTACTGATGCTTGGGGAAGATACGGATCCAACGGTAATGACAATCCGGATCGTGTTCGGGTAAGTTTCGGACGCACGAGGGGTCGTGGTTGTGGAGAAAGATAAAGCGGCTAGACGAGAGGGACTAAAAAAAAACCTGGTTGGTCTACAACGGTCAACGACTAACGAATGCAAGTTTTGAAAAAATGACAGCAACGAAGTGCCGATGCAATGCGGATGATGCGGTGATGAATGCAACAAACGAACGAAACACATGACAACAACGGAAAACATGGAAGCCGTCTGGAGCATCGGTCTTGGGGCGTTACACCCGCCAAGGATCATCATCTTCCAAAGGTGTGTATCTGATCTTGAGTGTCTTCACAAAGATCTGCATGCCACCACGGGGATGTCTCCCGAATCCTTGCCTCATGGGGGCAGTGGACTCAAGGGTGACTCGCTCCGTAGGTGTGGGGCGAGCTGCCATGGCAAGGGTCTTGCCGGGTTTGCTAGAACTGCCCCCCGGCAAGGATCTTGCTGGGGGAGTCTGCTTCGTCCCCTTTGCTCTTTGTGCTCTTGGTCTTGGCGTCGTTTTGCTTCTCTTGAGCTCCGGCCTTACCTTGGCTTACCTCCCTTGCCGTGCTTGGTGCGGCGGCGCCCGTGGCTCAGACTGCGCGTGCACATTTATAGGTGTATAAAAAGTGTACCCCCCTTTTTGTACACCGACACTCCCCCGCCGATCGCTTTGTAAAATCACCTAATTTTTACTATACTTCCTCCGTATCGGTTTACTACATGGCATGCACGTCATTCTAGGTTGAGAATTTAACTGGCTATATATGTGATGAACAGTATTCTAGCCTTTTAAAAAATGTATACTTTTGTACAGTAGTACTATCGATGGATTGCGCCATGGAGAAAAAAATGAAATTTGAAAAAAGGTGGTACATATAGAGAGCGCTCGTCACCAAATTATGCATATAGTACTATTAAAAAAGCTAGTACGTGCTTAATTGGGGTGCTAAATTCTATTAAAGAAATACTAGTAGTATGTACATACTGAAGAGTTAAAGTAACGAGAAGAAACATAAGATAGTTCTGCTGGGGGCTCAGCACAACACACCCCTCAAATTAAACTAAGCACACCTGAAATTAAACTATGCAACTAATCCGGTAGACACTGCATTAGAAGTTTAGAACCACCATGAGCAACAACACTGCCACCTTACTCGGAGTCCTCGCCCACGTCCTCGACTTCGTCCTTGTCCCTATTCCTCTTGGCCGATACTTCTTTGCTTGAACCGCACACTTGGCTGTTGCTCTTCATCCAACCCTTGTAGATATTGAAACAAAGGTAGCCATCCATTGGAGCGTAGTGGATGTGGTCTATATTTAGTACATTCCGCTGCCATGCATGACGATGAAACGTGTATGGAGGTTTCACCAGTTTACCGTACGAAGGATGAACCATGGCTCCCGCCAGGGTCAGCATTGAAGGCTGACGAGGGGGCACCAGCCGATTCTTCTGGAGGCCGAAGGGGTTACCTACAACGAGGCCTATCCCACCAAGGATTTCTTCGTCGTTCGTAAAGTCTACAGTAACGAATTTGACTAGGTTGCTCCCGAGGAAGTCCTTAAAATCCTGGCACTCAACATCGACATGGCATATGTGGTAGACCAAGCATAAGTCATGCACGCAAACCTAGATCACGGCGGGCTTCTTCCTCTCTTCGTCCTTTAGATCCTTCTCTCGTCCCAGGACTGTGGTGTACTCAACATCTAGCCCGGCGACCCACTCATCATCTGAGTTGTCGAACATGCGTCTGAAGCGAGAAAGGCATCCTTTCACTGTCGCGGAAGAATGGGTGTAGATGACGTCGAACTCATCGCCGGTGATGGTTCTAACCTTGTACTCACCGCCGATCATGGAGATTTGGGACGCCATGGATTTGGGAGGAGGGTTAGGATTAGTGGAACTGCCATAATGTGAATGGACGGGACGACTAGGAGCGAACCGCCATAGTATTGAAGGACGTGCGGGGATGAGTAGGAGCGAACTGCCAGCGTGCGAACGGCAGGGTAGTGGCTTTCCATTCTCCCATGATACGGGCTTCCGAGAGCCCTTGGATCTGAGATCGAACGGTTGCATGGCGTGATTCTAGACCTATGGGTGAATATCCTATCCTGGAGGGTTATTCTGTAAATTTTCAGCAACTTAGCATGTGACCGTTTGATCTCAGATCCAAGGGCTGCCAGCAGCCCGTATCATGGTCGCGCCTACCACGACCGTCGCGTCGCTCGCGCGGTCGCGCCCTTGGAGATTTAACATAGTGCGTTAGGCTATCTGATGTTTGCATGTCATACATAGTCATCACTTTGTCACTCATACTACAACAAGGTTGGCTATAAGTGTATGTTTTTTACTCCTCTCTATCTGTTTCTTCGTACTCAAGGAAGAAACGATGCTAGTGAGCGCGTGTATTTATTGCATTTGCCAAGGAGTGACCTCTTCCAATGAAATGGTGTTTCTAAGTTTGCTTCATTTAATTAGCTATAGACTCAAAATTGTCTTTTCACCTAGGTACACGCGCTTAGCACCGTTTCTTCCTTGGGTCAACAAACTAGTCTCTCTCTTCTTGATTAACTTGCCACATCAGACTTTATGCCTATGTGGCAAGCATAAGCACCTGTAGGAGCAAGTAAAAGTAAGTACAATAGTGCGCTTTACATGGCATTTTTGCATATGTGGAGGAAAGAGAGGTAAGGAAAAAGTGGAGAAGTGGGCTCTCATGCAAGAGCCAGCCTCTACTACATGGTGGAGCATTGGGAGAGGCACCTATATGGAGGTGGTCAGGAATCTGGGAGACTCACGCCGGTCGTAGCGCCGCAGTTAAAATGATAATGGCAAGTCAAATCACGGGGCCCCACCTGTCCAGCAGTAACTCGTTGTCAAATCACACATCCCTACGTTTGTAGCAGCCTACTCCCTCGTCTTCTCGCGTCTCTGTCGAACCGACTAGGCGGAACTGCCCCGCCGCCTACCGCACAGGAAAAGCCCCGCCCTCGACTTTTAAATACAACTACATCCACTTAAGAATCCAATGATATACTTTTTGTGACATAGTAACTCATATTTAGTTAGTCAAATGGATGACCTAGAACTACGTGCAGGCCCTATAAACCGAGGCACCTAAAAGTAAAAAAACCGAGACGGAGAGGGTAGTTCAGCACATATCTTTTTAGATCAATATATAGTCGGGATTCACCAAGGAGCAAAACCAAGTGGTAGGCTGCTCCTGTCATGTTGGCGTAGCAACTCAAGCAGGGTCAGTCCACACACGAAATGGCGACACACTTAACAGGACCCCTTTGGCCGACATGTGGCTCATCCACCGTCTTGTTCCACGTGCGATGCACCAAATTACAGTTCGGAGCAGCGGTTGGAATTGGAGGCACCCCGGTCGTAGCGCCGCAGTAGTAGAAAATGAGCAACGAGGGGTCAAATCACAAAGCCCCACCTTTCCCGCATTATGCTGGACGGACGAAGCAACCATCATTTCACTCTAGGGCGCAAGAGCATAAAGAAGAGAGAAAACAATGATGCGTGCGGCAGCTACCTTAGGCACCCTAGGGTAGGGGTCTCCACTACAGATACTTTTTTTGTAAGCGCCTCCCCTACAAATCGGCTTCTCCCTCATCCTCTTGAAGAAAACCGATGATGAGTGCGGCGGTAGGGTTTGTAGGAGTACTAAGGCATGCGTGGCCACATCGTAGTAAACGGGTTCGAGCCGAAGCCTTAAATATGTGTGGGCCGCTTGGTTTTATGGGAAAGAGGCAGCATTTTGGGTTCGAGGACCAGTGGAGATATAGTACGTACAAAAAATTGTGGACGTAGGTTCGACCGAAAGGCAATGATGCATGGGCCCTGCATTTTGATATACCCGGGGCCGCGTGAAATTTGCTACTCTACTCAAAACTAGTAAGGTACACATGTATTGAACGCATGAGATTTTGAAACCAAATTATGAATAAATACACACTATAGCATGTAAAGCTTTGAGTCATATATGCATGATGTAGATGTTCGTTTAGTTCTTATAGTTCATCTCATTCAAAATCAATAAGTTTTATAAAAATGTTAAGATTCATGGGGTTGTGCATTGTACTCCCTCCGTTCCAAAATAGATGACCCAACTTTGCACTAACTTTGTGCAAAGTTGGTTCATCTATTTTGGAATGGAGGGAATAAATCATAAAGTAAAAAACAAATAATGGCAATTCATTTAGAAGAAAATAATCAATTATGATACAGAAGATTCTAGAAAAAAAGGAGAAGTGCTTGTGTTTTGAGGTTTGTGCATTATGCTTAAGTTCAACCATGGAGTCTTCTAAATTGTACATGTGACAGATCTGGTGGAATGTTGATGATATCCAACGACCAGTAGTGCTCGGATTTGCCTATCTCTGCACTGTCGGGTTAGCTTCATCCAGCGACCATCTTTCAAAGTTATTGGCACACTATATAGTTCTTGTGCCATAGTTGCATGTTTTGGAAAAAATCTACTAGTGGGTTGTACTCTCTATTTAGGAATAGAAGATGTAGACATGGAAGTTGTAGGGAAAGAGATACATGGAGCATCTCAATTCCTATGAGTAGGGATTGGAAAAGAGATGTCATTTGGTTCACATCATAGGAACTTTTCTATTGAATCTAGAGATGACATGTATCTCAATTCCTATGAGGAGGGATTAGAAAAGAGATGTAATTTGGTTCATATCATAGGAACTTTTCTATTGAATATATGCTAATGTTTATTTTCCTTTGAAATTAAGGGAGTATAGGAATCCATTCATATGAATCAAGTGGCTCTAAAGCTATAGAAATGATATCATGTTTATTTCCTTTGAAATGTGGAGTATATGAATCTATTCCTATGAACCAATTGTCTCTAAAGGAAAAAATCATATAAAAATCATATCATATAGAGTTCCTATGATATTCCTTGACACTAAAGATGCTTGAAATTGTTGCGGGTGATACGATGGTCTTTCTTTGTAGACTCCTCACCCACCTTTATAGTTACCTCTCGAAGATGAATGAAATGATATATACATGGTATTCTACATGTGCAATTTGGTACACGAAAACTCGGTAAAAGTTTGCGAGGTTCGAATTTTCAATAAACCTATATGCACTGCATTTCGGAACGGAGGGAGCATACGACAGTTGCTAACACTCACATGGAAAATTTATGTGTAGGAGGAGTGGCTGTTCTGTTAAATGACATGGCAAAACTGACACTGTCGGATGCCGATCTAACGATTCTTACGGCGTTCGTCAGGAAAAGGCTTGTGGCGAACGTACGTCGGATAATGATTTACGGACACATGCATTGCATTGATACGTGCCCCCCTCTCTCTCACGCACATGCACCCTCACGAGTCACGACTCTCCCGAGTCCTCTCGCAGACTCGCACGTCACACCCACCGTCTATCTGCAGGTAGACGTCACGCACATATGTGCTCTTCACACCCTACCCTCAGAACATCTAACAAAAAAAAGACGGCGCGCACATTTTATTTTAGCTCACACGTCACACACTTGTACTATTACTCTTGCGACGAACGTTCTTTGGGCATAGTATATTGTACTCTCACGAAGAGAAGCGGTGCACGCACGCACTAGTTCTCTCACATCCACTCGCGGGTACACGTAGGAGCGCATTTTTTTGAAGCTGGTACAACAAAATCACTCCACTATATATAAAAGCAGGAGCCTTAGCGCTTGCTTTACTAGGGTTCCTCTCGTTCACTCTCTCATGCTCTCCAGATCAAAGCAACACATAGGTGGCCACACTCTCTATCAGCTCACGGCTGGTCACAAATCTAGCCGGACAACCTCGACCGTGGCACGGGTGTAGGTGCATCGTTCAAGCTATCGTCGGCGGCGAGGGAGGAGACCTATGGCTGCCTGCGCGTCTCGATCGGCGGCCGTGCCGTTCTCTCCGAGAGAGCGTTGGCTCGGGAGGGCCTCTGACCCCTTCTTCCTCCCTGCGGTATTGTGTCCAAGATGCGGCCCCCCGACGCTGTCTTTGCGACATGCCGACGACCCTCTGGTATATATTCCTTCGAAGCCTGCCTTGCTCTACTGCCCCAGCTCCCTTCGTGTGGATCCTTTTGTACTTCCGTTCGCTATTCCAAAGCCACCTAGACTTCTACTATTATTACAAGTAAAGCTATTTCATACAGTCGACTCGAAGCATTTGTTCAAATAGGGAAGAAAGTGGGAAAGCGTAGCATGAATCTAGGACTTGGTTCTAAGAGGAAACGGGGGAAAGTAGTAATATCTGTCACTGTTTAAATAACCGTATTTCTTATTTGCACAAACAGGGATGTCTGTCTCCATATCGTTTCGGGATGTCTATCACCGTATCGTTTCTATCTGCGCAATCAAAAGCACACACCTCAGTTTTAGTACAACTGCGCAAAATGAGATGGCTATCCCTCGCTGCTGTCGTCTAACCTCCCGTCTTCAAGGTATCCCTACATTGGTAGTAACTAAGGTAGAATGACCAACACAATCTAAAAGAAGCTGATTCGTACATTTTACTTCCTGATTGCAGTGCAGGGACGAGCGAAAACAACTGCATCCTAGTCCGGAATGCACTTTCTACTAGTTCATCCATGGACCAAGGACTAGCTGGCATGGCTGCACGGTGTTTTTTTGGACAGGTGCGGACAAGAGGCATTGTGCTCTGCTTATTTCTGCAAATAGCGGTGCTTAAATTTAGTGGAATGCACAAGACTTTCAGCTGGTCAGTACACTGCATGGTTCAGTTCAGCATTCCAGCTGAGACCACAATTATAATTGGTTATTCTGGAATGAGAGAACCTAACCCTGAATGGTGGCAACAAGGAAAAACCAGAGTGAACTCCAGGAAATTTAAGCCTGCCGGGGGCCCTTTGCTCAAAGAGAAGCCTTGATTGTTTTTTCCTGATTTGTAAACCTTCTCACAACTTTGTCTTTTGCTGTGAACTAGTATAAGTTTGTTATGTTCTATGAATCATTGAGATGTATAAAATTGCTTAACTTATGCTTTTCAAGTTTTTTATGAAGACGAGTTTAATGTGAGTGTTCCACATGAGCGCTGGACTAGCGTGTGGACATTTGGAATTTATTACATTGTGGCCTCAATGAACTGCATGAAGCACTGTAACAAGATACATAGTTGCTTATATGTCAGACAACAAGTTGTTGATTGTTAGCTGGTCGATAGCCTAGTGTTGAAGCGAGCTGAGCCAATGTGCCGTGTTTTGCACAACTGCTTACAAGTGGGGTAGCACCAACAGTGTTTACAAGTAGTTATGTATACGTCGGCGCACGGTTCTCGAACGAGTGCTCTATTTCATCAAAACACACGCTGCTCGTATGATAATCCGTGACAACTTATGTCTTACCATGCCATATTCATGAAAAACTAGTGAGGACGCATCTGTTTCGGCAACAATTACGATGGTTCTCACATGATTCACGGGCACACAAAAGTAGCAGCAGTTCCCATAGACAGATTCAAACAGAGTACTAGCCACAGAGGGGTCGATAACAGGCAAGGTTCGGATAATTAGACACAATCCAAACTACTATTAAACACTAGCTGGGGCAATTATTTCATGCCTCGATCTAATTTGGTCTGGACACAAGACAAACCTTGCCATGAACATCATCGAGGACGTCCCGCAACAGCTCAATCCCGTGAACCTTCATGAAGACAACCTTGTGGCCTTGCCACTGATAAACTTGTTTGTGGAGGCATGCCACGTCATCTTCTTCCGTAAGCTTGACAAGAACAATATTCCTCACAAACAAAGGAGTAGCTTTGAACTTCTTGTGCTTCAGTACACCCTGGACAACACGCCTAACAACAGTGAGGCTGGAATACAACTCTTCATTGGTATAACCGCAAATGGCTTCCAAGATTCAACAGCCTAAGAACTCTGTTTTCCCAGTGCGTATATTCAGGTCGTCCGCCTCATAGCGAGTGACGTGTACAACCACACAATCCTTGTCTGCATCAGGGCTCTAATTGAAACATAAACAAATTCTGAATTACTTTTCAGTATAAGGAACACAAGTTATTTAAACCACTACGTATACCATGGCATCGAAGCTAATAAATTTTTGCATTATTAATCACCACATACTTCCTTTTCTAAAAAAGTCACCACATACGTAGATGAAAAACCACAATCGAGATCGGCAAAGAAGGAAATCACCTTGGGCAGCTCAGCGGGGGGGGGGGGGGGGGGGACACATCCTCGAAGGGGGAAAACTGCTCCTGCAGTGCCACGGGGGCTGTAACCTCAAACGAGGCGTTGACCATCTCAGTATCTGGGGTCGCCTCGGTGGTTTCCTCCATCTTCTTGGAGCTCTCTATCTCGTGGGGATCAGCCTCCCACGTCTGCTCCAATATCGGTAGATCTTTGCCTGGTTCTCCTTGGTCCATCATGAAACTGACGAATACTAGGAGACCACTGAAAGGAAAACACAATCGCAATGACAATGAAACAAAAATGAGAGTGAGGATCGATTACTGCTTTGCAAAAGTTCTTTTTTTTCCTCTGAACAAAAATATACCAACATCACGGATCCGCTTACCTTCCCTTCGTTCGGAGAGAAGAATAGTGGTAGATGCAAGTGTTGCCTTTCTTGAAGACGGTGAGGGAGAAGGGGATTCAGCGAAGAGTGAAATGATGGTTGCTTCGTCCGTCGAACTTAGACTGCGGGGAGGTGGGGTTTGTGATACGATGGCTCGTTACTGCCGCGCTACGACCGGGGTGACTCCCCGCCTGCATGCTGCCTTCTGTTTTGGTGGATGGCATTTGGGCCCGCGCGCTGCATGGCCCGCATGTCGATGAACAAAAGTATAACGGCATTCAGTAGCGGGAGACGTTTCAATGACCTAGGAGGAGCTAGAAGCGGTAGAGTGTCTCCACTGTACTAGTAGTAATTGTTTTTCTGGATAGCTGTAGAGTGTCTCCACTATACTAGTAGTAATTGTTTCTCGGGTCCCAAGACAAAATAGCCCATCCACACTAGTAAATGGTTTTTCTTCCTCCTCGCTCCCACCCACCTCACGTCAGCTCGCTCCACTCGTACCCCCAAATTCCTCACCTCACTCCTATAGAAAACCCAAGCCCCCCTTCTTCCTCACTCATACAGAAAACCCCCAGCTCCCCTTCTTCTTCGCTCGCACTACAACTAGGCTCGTCATTCGTTACTCTGCTCAAATCCATGAGCACGACGCGACACGCTCGAGGAAAATGGAGTCGGCTGACCCCAGTGCCAAGAAGATGAGGCTCCCGCCAGCGGCGACGCTTGTTGTAGATCCCGCACCCGACAGCGCATGGAGAAGCGGCGACCCCGCCCCCAACGGATCCCAGGAACCCGTAGAATCTCGGGTGGATTGCATCAGCGATCTCCCAGATGCCATCCTTGGGGAGATCATCTCGCTTCTCCCCACCAAGGATTGCTGCCGCACCCAAGTCCTCTCAATTCGGTGGCGCCCTCTATGGCGCGCCGTTCCCCTTAATCTCGACTGTCGTCAGCTATCTCTCTTCAATGATTTTGAAATCCCCAGAGCAATCATCTCCTCCCACCAGAGCTCCGTTCAAAGCCTCTACATCCCGTCATGCTACCTGAGCAAGCATACCATGCCCTACACGGTGGACGTCTGGCTGGAATCCCCTGAATTTACAGAACTACAACTGCTTGAGTTCTACTATTCCCCTGGAAATCACATACAACATACCGAACGCCATGAACTTGTGCCCTCAGCACCGATGTCCATCTCGGGGTTTTCGTCCTCTCTCCACACCGCCACCTTTGCGCAGTGCTACCTACCAGACAATCTGGTACTAAACCTTCGACTCCCATTTCTCAAGAAACTTTCACTTGTGCGGGTTTGTATATCGGAGGCCTCATTGCACAGCATCATCTACTCCAGTTGCCCTGCACTGGAGTGCTTGGTGCTTGTTTTCATAGTTAGAATCGGTTGTCTCCAAATAAAGTCGCCTAACCTTGTAAGAATTGGAATTTCTTTTGACGGAAGGCAGCTCATCATCCAAGATGCCCCTTCACTTCAAAGGTTGATCCTTGATTCTAGTTATTCACAGTTGCAAATAACCGTCCTCTCTGCGCCTAAACTGGAGACCTTGGGTGTAATACATGATCTCTGTGCTCATTTCAATATGGTGTTTGGCTCCACAGTTCTTCAAGTACTTTATATTATCATCTACAGTTGTAACCATAAGCTGCATTTTAAATTACTGCGCATAATTTTTATATCATCTTGGAGTACACATTTTGTACTAATATTATGTTCTATGCTCAACGAGGAGTTTCTCCATGGATGGCCTATCAATGGTGCTAGATTCTGTCAAGATCTTATATATCCAAATAAATAGTTTTTATCTGAACAAGATTATTGGCTTGCTGCAATGCTTTCCATGTCTGGAGAAGTTGTATATAAAGGTGATAATTTCACGCACATTGGAAGCCCGCATATAGTGTACTAGAATTAACCGTTCAGCTGTTGCTCTTTCGACACTCTTCTTTTAGACCTTAACTGTTTTCACTCTTCATGTCTATTTAGGCAACAGGACGGGGTAAGAAAGTTATAAGCAATCGGTGCATTCGTAAGCATCGGGATTTTCTCACTTCTCATGAGATTTGATTGAAGACAATAATGCTAGAACGATATGTCGCCAACCGTGCAAACAAAAGATTTGTCACATTCTTCCTACTGAAAGCGAGGTTACTATTGTCCATCAGGCTTAAGTTTATCAGCAGCATGGTTTTGACAGATGGGTATGTCGAAGAGCAAAAAAAGGAGTTTCAGGTGGGCAAAAGAGCTTCTAAACGTGCCGGGCTTCTATTTACAACATATTGTGGTCATAATCCAGTAAATTTTACGACCCAGGATGTTCATTCTATGGACCTGACCGATCCATTTGACTCTGACTGCCGAAAACAGTGCTGGAGTTAGATGTTGTTGCCCTTATGAATCCGGTTTTTTGTAAACCTGATGAACAATTAACCCTCATGCTTTTGTACAGTTTGTAAGCAAGAGTTAGATGTTCCTGCCCTTTTCAACTCGGCTGTGACTGTCATATTTTCTCTGAAACAAGGCAAATGGCTTGCCATTCGTTTAATTTAGAGTGAAATATTGTAACAAATCCAAACCAAGGGAAATAACATCACTCTCGCCGGCTGCTTGAGCTCACTGTGCATTACAGAAGCCAAGTGATTAGCCCCCACCAGCACCCACAGAATTATTTCGAACTAGCACATCAAATGGGCTGTAAATTTTCATAGGAAAGGCTGGACATCTGGGGCTCACGCCATTGTCAACGTAGTCAATAAACGAGAGAATTACACTACGAGCGGCTGACACCAGGGACCCAGCAAGTCGCGCAGTTTTTTTGAGGAACAAGCAGTTGTTATTTACTCTAGTTTTAGCGATGGATCACGGCAACAACGTGGCTGTGCGGGGGCTGTGGCCCGTCTAGCCAGGGTTTTATTTATGTTTACCACATCATGAGCCCGGTTGTGTTTTTTTCTTGCTGAAAATGGCTAGCCCAGTTCTATTTTCTTCAAGAAATACCCAAACAAGGCCTACTTGCTTTATCGGCCCTGCTGGGCTGCAAATCTTTCAAGACGAGGAGAGTTTCATTCAGTTTGCCCAGAAATGGGTTGTATATTTTTAAAAAACATCAAACCGGGAATTAGTTTCAATTTTTTCATTACAAGATCTTAAATTCCATTGAGTTTTATGCGTGGACAATTATTTGGATTTTAAATTTATATAAATTATTTTTCAAAATAGTTTGAATGTGAATCGATATTTTTGGATTAAAAACAGTTTACCGCACCGAAACATGCAAAATTTCGTATACTTTTTAACCATGGTCACAATATGCGGTGTGATGCTAACAAAAAGAAGATGGGCTCCAAAAAAATTCTTAAGAATTAGCAAATGGGCTGTACATTATTAGAAATAATGGCAGATGGGCTGTATGCTGTTTTCCACAGATTTGAGGCTGACTTGTGTGCCTACTACAGGTTGGCGCGTATGCTTTCATAAAAAAGGTTGACGCACACGCAACGCCCTGTCAACTTAACACACGAGAGCAGTGACTGTTGGATGTCCATCCAACGGCTGTCGTGCTTCTTCAATCTCTGCTCTTCATGCTCAAGCCGCTCAAACAAGCGCCGGCGGGACTGCCTGCTCCCTCCTCCCGCGACCGGCTATGCTGCCGCGCAGGCCTCACGGCCCCACCGTACTCCCATCGCTGGCCTAGTTATCCCTCTACTCACCCACACATGCTACTATTCTCCGACGACGGCAGACGAACCAGTAAACCCTCGTACTCCTCCGTGTGGGAAACAACTACCGAGTATTCCTCGGCTCCGTGTCATTCCCTTCCTAGGCCTCGCCGTCGTCCACCGCCCTGGTGCTCTCGGCGCAGCCTGGTCAACATGGTCAATGAACGACATCCATCGGAAGTGGACTGTACGTGGAGAGGATGACAGCTGGGTCCACGGCCGCACGCAAGGAAATGCCTCCTTATTACGCGCAAAATAATGATTCCTCCACCTGACAGCTAGGACCCACAGGAAGGGCCTCTGTATTTCGCAAAAAAAATGTTCCCCCCACTAACAGGTCGGACCCACCAGCTATATCTTCGCACGCAAGGAAGTGCCTCCTTATTACGCCCAAAAAATGAATACCCACTGCTAGCTGGGACCCACCATATTGTTGGGCTGACTTGTGGTCCTACTAAGTTGACAGGGATGGAGAGCTTTGTCAACTTAGTCAATACTCTAGTGACCGTATGATGTCCATCCAACGGCCATAGTGCCTCTTCAACCTCTGGTCTTCTTGCTCCAACCGCCCAAAGCAGCGCCGATCGTGCCGCTTGCTCCTGGCTCCCGTGGCCGACTGTGCTACCGCAGAGGCCTCACCACCCCCATACTAGTCCCACCATTGGCCAGGCCATCCCTCCACTCACCCACACCCCCTGTTATTCTGCGGCGACGGCAGCCTCACACCGCAGCCGAACCAGTGAACACTCGTACTCCTCTCCGCATGGGCATCCACTGCCGCATCTTGCACGGCTCCGCGTCATCCCCTTCCTAGGCCTCGCCGTTGTCCACCGCCGTGGTGCTCTCGGCGCGGCGTGGTCAATATGGTCAACGACCGACTTCCATCGGAAGAGTACTGTACGTGGAGAGGCTGACAGCTGGGTCCACGGCAGCCGCAAGGAAGTGCCTCCTTATTACGCGGAAAATAATTATTCCTCCACCTGAGAGCGGGGACCCACCGGACGGGCCACCAGTATTTTGCGAAAAAAATCATTTCTACCTGAATGCTGGGACCCACCGGACGGGCCACCATATTTCACGAAAAAATGTTCCCCCTGCTATCAGCTCGGACCCACGGAAGTGCCTCCTTATTACGCACAAAAAAAATGAATACTCCCCCGGCTAGCTGGGACCCACCTTGCTGGGAGGTTGACCTGTGGGCCTATTAAGTTGACGGGGACGAAGGGCTTTGTCAACTTAGTCAATATGAACGATTCTAGCTCCAGTGACCGTACGATGTCCATCCAACGGTCGTAGTGCTTCTTCAACCTCTGGTCTTCTTGCTCCAGCCGCCCAAAGCAGCGCTGGTCGTGCCGCATGCTCCTGCCTCCCGTGGCCGGCTGTCCTACCACAGAGGCCTCACCGCCCCCTACTATTCCCACCGCTGGCCAGGCCCTGCGGTGACGATAGCCTCACACCGCAGCCGAACCAGTGAACCCTCGTAGTCCTCTCCGCGCGGGCTTCCACTGCTGCGTCGTCCCCTTCCTAGGCCTCGCCGTCATCCACCGCCGTGGTGCTCTTCGCGCGGCGTGGTCAATGTGGTCAAGGAACGACTTCCATCGGAAGAGTACTGTACGTGGAGAGGCTGACAACTGGGTCCACGGCCACATCCCAGTTTTTTTGTGATTTGCCAAGTAAGTCGCTTTGTCAGGCCTGTTGGGCTGCAAATCTTTCAAGACGAGGAGAGCTTCATTCGACTGGCCGAGAAAATGGCCCATCAGTAATGAGAAATGGGCTGTACATTTTTAAACACATCAAACTGGGAATTAGTTTAAAATATTTTTTTCATTTCAAGATTTTAAATTACATTAATTTTTATGCATGGACAATTTGTTGGATTTTATATTGATATACATTTATTTTTAAAATCAGTTTGAATGCGAGTTGAAATTTCGGGATTAAAAACAGTTCGGACCGCACCGAAATATGCAAAATTTCGTTAATTTTTTAACCGTGGCCACAATATGGGCTGTAAGGCTAACAAAAAGAATATGGGCTAAAAAAACCTTAATAATTAGAAAATGTGCTGTAAATTATTAGAAATAATGGCAGATGGGCTGTATGCTGTTTTCCACAGATTTGAGGCTTTCCTAAAAAAAGGATGACGCACAAGCAGTGACTGTTGGATGTCCATCGAATGACCGTCGTGCTTCTTCAATCTCTGCTCTTCCTGCTCTAGCCGCACAAACAAGCGCCGGCTGGACTGCCTGCTCCCTCCTCCCCGCGGCCGGTTGTGCTGCCGCGCAAGCCTCACCGCCCAACCGTACTCCCATCGCTGGCCTAGCCATCCCTCTACTCACCCACACCAGCTGTTATTCTCCGATGACGGCAGACGAACCAGTAAACCCTCGTACAGTCGTACTCCCCTTCGCGGGGGAAACAACTGCCGAGTCTTCCCTGCCTTAGTGTCGTTCCCTTCCTAGGCCTCGCCGTTGTCCATCGCCCTGGTGCTCTCGGCGCGGCCTGGTCAACATGGTCAACAACCGACATGCATCTGAAGTGGACTGTAGGTGGAGAGGCTGACAGCTAGGCCCACGGCCGCACGCAAGGAAATGCCTCCTTATTACGCGCAAAATAATGATTCCTCCACCTGACATCATGGACCCACCGAAAGGGCCTCTATATTTCACGAAAAAACGTTAGCGCCGCTGACAGCTCGGACCCACCAGCTATATCTTCGCACGCAAGGAAGTGCCTCCTTATTACGCACAAAAAATGAATACTCCCCCTATTAGCTGGGACCCAGTATAGTGGCAGGCTGACTTGTGGGCCTACTAAGTTGACGGGGACGGAGGGCTTTCTCAACTTAGTCAATATGCATGATTCTAGCTGCAGTGACCGTATAATGTCCATCCAACGGCCGTAGTGCTTCTTCAACCTCTGGTATTCTTGCTCCAGCCGCCCAAACCAGCGCCGGTCGTGCCTCGTGCTCCTGCCTCCTGTGGCCGGCTGCGATGCGGCGGAGACCTCACCGCCCGTAGTACTCCCACCGCTGGCCAGGCCATCCCTCTACTAACCCACACCCCCTGTTATTCTGCGGCGACGACAGCCTCACACCGCAGCGAACCAGTGAACCCGCCTACTCCTCTACGCGTGGGAATCCACTGCCGCGTCTTCCTCGGCTCCGCGTCATCCCCTTCCTAGGCCTCGTCGTTGTCCACTGCCCTGGTGCGCATGGCGCGGCGTGGTCAAGGAACGGCTTCCATCGTACGTGGACTGTACGTGGAGGGGCTGACAGCTGGTATCACGTTCGCAGCAAGGAAGTGCCTCCTTATTACATGCAAAATAATTATTCCTCCACGTGACAGCGGGGACCCACCCTACGGGCCACCGTATTTCGCAAAAAAAAGTTTGCCCCTAACTGCTGGGACCCACCAGGTACATCTGCGCACGCAAGGAAGTGCCTGACAGTCGGGACCCACCTGGTCGAAGCGTACATAGCGTTGTCATTCTGGTCGTGAACGTGTACATACATATATACTGGTCGATGTAGAGGCGCGCACGTGTCGTAGTAGAGGCGTGCACATAGCATGTACACGTACGTACAACGGCCAAGGTGCAAGAAACAAAATACGGCCACGTATGTGTAAATACGGGCGGTGTCTCGAACGCCTACTCGTGCATACGTACGGCGAGGGCTCGTTGACATGGCTGGGTCGGAACGGAGAAACAGCGTCGCCGTCGTGTTCATGGGGAGTTAACAAAATGTGTCGTGTTCATGGGGAGGCAACGGAATGCGTCGTGTTCATCGGGAGGGCTTGGACGGAACAGACGATGGAAACGAGGCCTGGCGTACCGCAGAACGGAGGAAACAGCCTTGTGTTCGACCGGCCACGTTTGAAACGGGATCCTGTTCATCAGGAGGGGTCTGGCGTACCGCACAACGGAGGAAACGGACCTCCTACGGTCTAAATGGGGGTCCTGTTGATCGGGAGGGGTGTGGCTTACCGCAAAACGTAGGAAACGGACCTCCTACGGTCGAAATGGGGTCCTGTTGATCTGGAGGGGTGTGGCGTACCGCAAAACGGAGGAAACGGACTTGTGTTGGAGTGCTACGGTTGAAACGGGGGTCCTGTTCATCGGGAGGGGTGTGGCGTACCATAAAACGGGACTCCAAGGGATACTGTTCATCTCCACCGTCGACCCCCTCCAGCCTCCACGAGCTACTGTTCATCCACCGTCGACCTCCTCCAGCCTGCACGGGCTCCTGTTCATCTAGCCTCCACCACGCGCTACTCCACCGGCTACTGTTCAACCACCCCTCCACCATCTACTATTGATCCAGCCCTCCACACCCCGGGATCCTGTTCAACCACCCCTCCACGGGCACCCCTCCATTGTCCACTGTTCATCCAGCCCTCCAGGGGGTGGTCCTGTTCATCCAGCCCTCCACGGGGTCCTGTTCATCTAGCCACAACCGGCTTGATCGATCGGGGTCCTGTTCATCCAGAGGCAACACTATGGGGTCCTGTTCATCCACCCCACCGGGAACTGTTCATCCAAACCCCCCCCCCCGCAACGCTCACTGTTCATCCAGAGGCAGCACCGATCGGCTTCAGTTAGCAGCAGTAGCGAAGGAATCGCTCGATCGGGTTCAGTTAACAGCCATCGATTGATCCCTCGGGTTCAGTAACGCGTACCCTGCAGTGCAATCGCTCGGGTTCATTTAGAGCCCAACGCCTCGCTCGGGTTCAGTTAGAGCCAACGACTCGCACACACGCGCGTACGTGTACGAGAGAAACGCGCATCGCTCGGCCCCCGACCTCCCACCGTAACCGGGAACTCCCCCAAATTTTCCTCCCCCTCGCTTCTACCATAGTTTTTCCCATCATGGACGGCCCAAAGAATGTCATGCAGCTGCGTCTCTGGCCCGTCCAGGAGGAAAAGCCCATTTTCTGTCATGACTTTTTGTCATAGAAGTAGGAGCCCACCACATCTATGATGATACCGGGTTTTGTCACAATTATCATCATAGAAGTGTCATATGTATGACAGGAAAAAAATTCGTTCGGCCCAAAATGTCATGGATGTGTCTTTTTTTTGTAGTGATGACATAACCGTGTACTCGTATAACCCATACCTTGTGGTGAAGGCTGTCTTAGGTATATCCTGTTCTTGGATCTTCAACTGGTGGTATCCTGATCGCAGGTCGATCTTGGAGAATACTTTAGCTCCTTGCAGCTGGTCAAACAAGTCATTGATCATCGGCAGCGGGTACTTGTTCTTGATTGTTACTTCATTCAATGCACAATAATCAACAACCATTCTCAGTGATCCATCCTTCTTCTCAACCAAGAGCACTTGGGCTCCCCACGGTGACGAACTTTGTCGAATGTAACTCTTCTCCAATAGCTCCTTGATCAGCTTCTTAATCTCATCCAAATCATTTGCAGGCATCCGGTATGGTCTCTTCAATATCGGTCCGGTGCCTGGCAACAACTCTATCAAAAACTCAATGTCTCGATCCGGCGGCATGCCTGGTGAGGGAGTCCTGGATTAGGGGGTGTTTGGATAGCCGGACTATACCTTCAGCCAGACTCCAGGACTATGAAGATACAAGATTGAAGACTTCGTCCCGTGTCCGGAAGGATCTTTTCTTGGCGTGGAAGGCAAGCTAGGCGTGCGGATATTTGAGATCTCCTACCATTGTAACCAACTCTGTGTAACCCTAACCCTATCTGGTGTCTATATAAACCGGAGGGTTGTAGTCCGTAGGACAACCATCATCATACACAATCATACCCTAGGCTAGCTTCTAGGGTTTAGCCTCCTTGATCTCGTGGTAGATCCACTCTTGTACTACCCATATCATCAATATTAATCTAGCAGGAGTAGGGTTTTACCTCCATTGAGAGGGCCCGAACCTGCGTAAAATAAAGTGTCCCTTGTCTCCTGTTACCATCCGACCTTGACGCACAGTTCGGGACCCCCTACCCGAGATCCGCCGGTTTTGACACCGACATTGGTGCTTTCATTGAGAGTTCCTCTGTGTCGTCGCTTTTAGGCCCGATGGCTCCTTCGATCGTCAACAACGATGAGGTCCAGGGTGAGACTTTCCTCCCCAGACAAATCTTCGTCTTATGCGGCTTCGCTCTGCGGGCCAATTCGCTTGGTCATCTGGAGCAGATCGAAAGCTACGCCCCTGGCCATCAAGTCAGGTTTGGAAGCTTAAACTACACGGCTGATATCCGCGGAGACTTGATCTTCGACGGGTTCGAGCCACAGCCAAGCGCGCCACACTATTTCGAGGGGCATGATATAGCTCTGCCTCCGAATAGTACCCTGGAGGCCGCGCACGCTCCGGCCCCGATCCTTGACTCGGGGCCCGCTGCGTTCTCCGAGGATGAACGGTTGGACGCCAACCTGGGGGCTGCGATCTCAAAGGTGATCGAGCCGAACGCCAGCCCCGTACTCCGCATGGCCCAGGACTCCAAGGAGCCGGACTCTTCTCCGTACTCCGGGCCTTTCGTGCCCCCGCTGATCGAATCTGATTGGGCGCCTGTAATGGAGTTCACCGCCGCGGACATCTTTGAGTGCTCACCTTTCGGTGATATCCTGAACTCTCTCAAGTCTCTCTCTTTATCAGGAGAGCCCAGACCGGACTATGGTCTGCGAGGTTGGGATTCGGACAACGAAGAAATTCAAAGCCCACCCACCACCCATTTAATAGCCACTGTCGACGATTTAACCGACATGCTTGAGTTCGGATCCGAAGACTTCGACAGTATGGACGACGAAGACGGAGACGAACTAGGACCGGCACCTATAGGGCACTGGACCTCCACCCCACCAAACGATTTATGCATGGTGGATACCCCTACAGAAAACGACAACGAGGAAAAAGGGGGCGGAAAAAGGGGTAAACCCTCCGAAAAGCAGTCAAAGCGGCGACGTAGACGCCAAGCCAAGCCCTGCCTCGATCAAGACCCAGCCGTAGAGCAGGATGAGCCGATAGACGACGAGCATGCCTCAGAGCAGCTGTCCGAACAGGGCAACACGGATGGAGAGGACAGACAGCCCTCCCCCGGCCATAACAGAACTCCGGACGATCTCACGCCGGATAAAACCACGGAGCGGAAGAATCTCCACGAAAGGCTCGTTGCCGCAGCACGCAACCTGAAAAAGCAGAAGCGGAAGCTAAAGACGGCAGAAGATGCACTCAGAACAAGATGGAACAAGGTAATCAAGACCGCGGATAAATATAGCGGCAGTATCCGCGGCAGCCGCCGCACTAAAAGTTATCCGAAGAGAAAACTACTTCCCGAATTCGACCAAGAGGCCCTAGAGCCCCCACACTTAAAAAATAAAAAGGCCACACGGTCGGATAGACGACCCCACGGCTACCATAAAACGGCAAGCGGCGCCGCACTCAAGGCGGCATGCGACCCAATTAAAGACTCGCATCACGGCCCAGCCAGGTCCATTTACGGGCCAAGGAAGCAAGCTCTCACAAGCAATGCAAAAAATCCATCATCGGAATCCGGCACACCCAAATACAGGGGCGCCGCACACCCCCTATGTTTTACCGATGAGGTCTTGGAATATGAATTTCCAGAGGGATTTAAACCCGTTAACATAGAGGCGTACGATGGAACAACAGACCCTGGAGTCTGGATCGAGGATTACATCCTCCACATACACATGGCTAGAGGAGATGATCTCCACGCCATAAAATATTTACCTCTTAAGCTTAAAGGGCCAGCCCGGCACTGGCTTAAAAGCCTTCCCGAAAACACAATTGGAAGTTGGGAAGAGCTCGAGGATGCTTTCCGAGCAAACTTTCAAGGGACCTATGTCCACCCCCCCGGACGCAGACGATCTCAGTCACATAACTCAACAGCCCGGAGAATCAGCTCGGCAGTTCTGGAACATATTCCTCACTAAAAAGAATCAGATAATGGATTGTCCGGACGCCGAAGCCCTAGCAGCTTTTAGGCATAATGTCCGAGACGAATGGCTCGCCAGACACCTCGGACAGGAAAAGCCAAGAACAATGGCCGCACTCACAAGCCTCATGACCCGCTTTTGCGCAGGAGAGGACAGCTGGTTGACACGATGCAGCCGCAGCGACCCAAATACATCCGAAATCAGGGATGGAAATGGAAAACCGCGAAGAAATAAGGATCGTCGCAGAATCAAAGGAAAAGGTCCGAAGAGCACGACAGTCAATGCCGGATTCGAAAGCTCGCGGCAAAACAAAACAAAACCACCCCCTCAGGATAATAGGGATGATCCGTCCAGCTTAAATAGAATCCTGGGCAGAATATGTCAGATACACAGTACTCCTGGGAAGCCTGCCAATCACACCCATAGAGATTGCTAGGTTTTCAAACAATCCGGACAACTTAATGCCGAACACAAGGGGCTCGATACACCAAGCGAAGAAGAGGACGAACCCCAAAGGCAGAATACCAGGAAACAAAAGAACTTCCCGCAAGAAGTCAAAACAGTGAACTTACTTCACGTAACAAAATGTATGGCACCCATAAAGGTACGCACAATTAAACTCTCCCCTCAGGAGTCAGGAGTCCCGCCACTGGTCACTAAAGCCAATCATTTTTGATCAGCTAGATTATTCTAGAAATATCAAAAACGCAGGCCGGACTACCCTGATACTGGATCCAATTATCAATGGATTCCAGTTTACCAACGTCCTTATGGACGGCGGTAGTGGACTAAACCTGATATATCAGGATACAATCCACCGCATGGGCATAAACCCAGCAAGAATCCACCATAGCAAAACCTCCTTTCAAGGGGTAGCACCAGGCCCGGACACCCATTGTATGGGTTTTCTCCGGCTTGTGGTCATATTTGGCTCTCCCAATATCTTTCATCGCGAAAAGCTGACCTTCCATGTAGTCCCGTTTTCAAGTCGCTATCAAGCACTAATGGGACGCGGAGCTTTCGCTCGCTTTAACGCAATACCACATTACGCATCTCTCACGCTTAAGATGCCCGGTCCTCGAGGCATCATCTCTTTAAAGGGAGCGCACTAAAATACGCCTCCTCCAAACAGAGGATTGCGCGGCCGCTTAAACAGCCGCACAATAAAGTGGCCTCGCAAGCCAAAAGACTTTTTTACAAGTCATCAAAGGCCACGGACCCGGACTCAACGAGTTCGGCACAAGTCCATCATCAATGCAGGCTTAGTACGCCATATACCCCCATACCAGGGGCTGTACGCAGAGACAATAAAACTCAACCTTATATATTCTTTACTTTATATCTTGTTTATTATTCCTTTTTGTTCCGCACGACCCATTTTTCAAATTAGTTCTTCTCTTTTACAGATGAACGTCGTGCAGCGCCCGTCTAGGACACGGCACAGCGGAGACACAGGCGCAGACGTGCAGTAGGGACCCGTCCTAAAGGATTCTTTTTAGATTAAGACCCTGCATAAACCTTTTTTACTGTCTCTTGCTGCTATACATCCCCTGGTTTTTTCTTTTCTGATATAACCAAGGAGGAGGCTGGCGTTTTGGCATGTGGCCAT
Organism: Aegilops umbellulata; assembly: GCA_032464435.1. Taxonomy (NCBI): domain Eukaryota; kingdom Viridiplantae; phylum Streptophyta; class Magnoliopsida; order Poales; family Poaceae; genus Aegilops; species Aegilops umbellulata. Next base: position 217,349,033 of record CP136060.1, read on the forward strand.
GCCAGAATTCTTGCTCGTACCTAGACACTAAGGGCCTTTTCTCTTTTGTTTAAGAGTGTTGTTTCACATGCACTCACAAAGACCGAACACCTTAGGGAGTGTTCAGCGTCGCGAGTTTTGGCACTATATGCATTAGCTCCGAATCATGATTTTGGTCATATGTTGGGTTGCCCGGCTCCTGAGTTCGGCTACCTTACGTTACGCTCTATCGGCTAAGGTAGCACCAGGAGAACTACTGCGATTGTGCCCCGGTTCGGCCGGGTGAGCACCTCAGTAGAGAAAGCCGAAAACCGACTGTCATGATGTAGCGCGAGACTGGTCGCCACTTGATGACTCATAGGAATTTATCGAATTCCTCCGCTTTGACGAAGGGCTATTTCCCGGTCAGGCACGTACGTGCTCCGAACTCGGGCAAAGCGCAGTCGCCACTAAAGGGCTACCTAAAGAGTCCCACTGTCAAGCTCCTATGGCTAAGTGAAAGTGTTAAAGCATTATAGTCCGGTTGCCTAGCCCGCTGCGCTATCACCTCCTTTATAGGACCAAGACGTTGGGTTAAGTGTGAAAATGCGTCTTCTGCGCGCACCCCCACACTATGTGCGTGGGGACTGAAGCCAACGACTGCAATCTTTCAGAATTTATATATTTAAACGGCCGCACATGAGGTGTTCCTAATACTTGAAGGCACAAGTCTAAAAATATGCCCCTACAATTTATCAAAATACTGTTTAATGATTACACATGCTATCATAACATAGCATCCTTCGAGCACTGCGTCTCTATTATGCGAGCGCCTTCGAGGACTTCCTCAAAATATTGCTCAGAAGGTATTTGGCTTTTATCCGAATCCTGTGACGCAACAACGGTGGGCTCCATATCTGCCCAATATGTCTTGACACGGGCAAGAGCCAACCGAGCTCCCTCCGTGCACGCTGACCTCTTCATAGCACCGATACGTGGCACCACGTCGAGAAATTGCTGCACCAAGACGAAATAACTCTTCGGCTTTGATCTCCCCGGACACAGATGATCCGTGACGTACTTCATGGCGAGTCCGGACAACCTATTCAGTTCGGCCCATTGGGCCAGGCGATCGTCCATTGCAAGTGGACGCTCTGGATTGATGAACCGCGACCAGAAGAGCTTCTCCATTTCATGACCCTTCTTATCTTGAAAGTGTTTGGTCGCATCAGCAGCACTAGCCGCCAAATCCAGATAGGTGTCCTCTACACTCCACGCTCGGTCCAACGGGGCAAATCTCGGGTCGCAAAATTTTCTCTGCAGCAAGAAGGGCTTTCCATCTGCAATTAGTCCGGCTTGACGTAGTTCCTCCTTTGCCGCTCTCATTACAGAGCGGGCGTCCTTGGCATCGGTAACAGCTTCCTCTAAGCTCGTTTGCCTCGCCCGATCTACTTCTTCAAGAAGCTTGCAACGGTCAGTAGCACTTTTTAACATTTTGGCCATATCAGCCAACTCCTCCTTGCTTCGGCAATGGGCAGCCTGTTCGGCTTTCAGCTCCTCAAGGGCTTTCACGGCAGCCGCATCACTTTTTCTGGCTTGTTCCTTCGCTCGGGCGAGTTCGGCCCTAAGACCTTCCACGGCGGCCGCACCATCTGCGTCAAGCACACAAACGGTAAGATATTGACATAAAGCTCCTTTTACTCACAATCGCCTAATGATTTCAATACCTTGAGCACCATCAAGCCGCTTGTTAACAAGCACGATGTCGGCTTCTGCCTCATCCAGTTGTCGCTTTAGTTCGCCATATTCACGAGTCCGACTCGACTCCGGACAATTAGCCACCTACGTATAAAGGTGCCACTTAAAGGACCTGGGATTAAGATCCTCTGCGCGCCATACATCTTTACGACGCATGGAGTCTCAGGGGCTACTATCTACACAGGGCGCACTTTATTTATGCGCAATTAATACAAATATACGTTATTTAAAACATACCTCAAGGCCTGCCACTAAACTCTTGACGGCCTCGTGCAGTCCGCTTTCTGCGGATGAAATCTTTTCAATCACCGTGCTCATTAACGCACGATGCTCCTCTAAGACAGAGGCTCGCCCCAGCAGAATCTTTAGCTCCTCCGACCGAACAACAGATGGTGTCGGACTCGTCCCATGGTCTTCCTCAGAGGCCTGACACGGAGAATCTCGGGGGGCTGCACCATCCACCCCTAGCGGATCCGGAGAAATCCCCCGTGACAACACTTCAGCGTTGCCCGCCTTGCTAGGCGATACAGAAGGAGGAGGCGTTCCGCTCTCCATCATCTCCGGAAGAAGATCCCCCGAAGACGAGTTCTGCTTAGAAGGGCTGAGGTCCGAACTACAAAGTAAAGTTTCGGTTAAAACTTCTCAGATATAAATCAAGGATTTCTCTTAAAAGAATAACTCTTCTTCTACTCACGGCTCGCTGGAGAGCTGTTCCCTTTGAGGGTTTAGTTCGGTCGAGGGGCTCCCTGGCGTCAGGCCCTCTAACAAGGATTCTTTCCCCCGCTTTGAAGCTATGGTTTCCGGGTGGTCAGAGGCGGCCCTTTTCTTTCCCTTAGGAGGAGAATTGTCGATTCCCCCCTCTGGAATGGTCTCTTTCGAAGAGGCCACGGTCTCCTTGTCTGCTCCCATATTTCCCTCCAAAGGCACCACCTCTAGCATCCTGACTAGCACAGGATCCAGCCTGGTTTCAGGAAGGGGAGCCGGACACCGGATCAGCTTCACCTTCGCTATCCACTCCTGCTTAAAAGGAAGAGAGCCGTTAAAAAGCAAGTTAATTATGCGGAGAGAAGGTCTGGTCGCAAGGTCACCTACTTGAGTATCCGGGCGATTGTGGCTTAAACCAACATCCTCGGTCAAATCCGGACTCACTTCTTGTGATCCGAAGAACAGTTTATACATCTCCACAGGCGTCATGCCCATAAAATTCTGGAGAGCTCTTGGTCCCTCCGGATTGAATTCCCACAAGCGAAGGGGACGACGTTGGCCGGGCAATGTCCGGCGAATCAGCATGACTTGTGTCACCTTGACCAGGTTGAGGTCTCCCTTCAAGAGATCCTTAATGCAGCCCTGCAGCAGAGGAGCGTCTTTGGGCAAGCCCCGATCTAACCCTGTGTTAATCCACGATGCTAACTGTGGCGGGGGACCCGAGCGAAAGGCCGGAGGCGCCACCCATGCGGTGCCTCGAGGAGCGGTGATGTAGAACCACTCCTGTTGCCATAAGCCAAGCTCCTCTTGAAAAGCGCCCTCGGGCCATGGAGCGTTGGCATTTCTTTTTATAGCAGCGCCTCCGCACTCTGCGTGGCGCCCTTCGATTGTCTTCGGTTCTACATTGAAGGTCTTGAGCCACAATCCGAAGTGAGGGGTAACACGGAGGAACGCTTCGCACACAACTATGAACGAGGAGATATGGAGGTTGGACTCCGGAGCTAAGTCGTGGAATTCCAGCCCATAATAAAACATCAGCCCCCTTACAAAGGGATCCACGGGGAAGCCTAATCCCCGAAGGAAGTGGGATATGAATACCACACTCTCGCCGGGCTGAGGACTAGGGATCACCTGTCCTTGAATATGCAGCCTGTGCGGAATCTCCCTGGTCAGGAATCTAGCTTCCCTCAATCTTGATACGTCCTCCTCCGTAACATAGGAGGGCATCCATCGGCCTTAGAGGTCGGAGCCGGACATTATCGAGATCCGGTGCGCTCGGAATCTGGAAGCCTAGGGTGTTGGAACTCGAGGCGACGGGCGAGCTCGTTTTGAGAATAGAAGCAGGGAACAGGGCCTTGGTCTCTTTATAAGAGGCAGAATATCAAGCGCCCTCCCCGTAACCGTCTTGGACTAGCCTTTAATTAAGGCAAACGTGCTAACGGGCATGATTGGGTTACCCACGTCCGTATTAACGAGAATCCCGTTAGAAGGGGCGCACGATCTCTGCTTTGACAAGACGTGCCAAGGAAACCGCCTCGCTAAACGCGCGGAGGTAGAACAACGGAAGCAATTTATATAGAAGGCTTGGTCGTGGTGTTATGACGCACTGCGGAATACGTCAGCAGATTTGATTTATGTTAATATTATTCTCTATATGGCAATATGTGGAAACTTATTTTGTAGAGCCGGACACTATTTCTGGTGTTTATAATATTCTTGAAGAACTTGGAGGAGGAACCCGCCTTGCAATGCCGAAGACAATCTGCGCGCCGGACTCGTCGTCATTGAAGCCTGGTTCAGGGGCTACTGAGGGAGTCCTGTATTAGGGGGTGTTCGGATAGCCAGACTATACCTTCAGCCGGACTCCAGGACTATGAAGATACAAGATTGAAGACTTCGTCCCGTGTCCGGAAGGATCTTTTCTTGGCGCGGAAGGCAAGCTAGGCGTGCGGATATTCGAGATCTCCTACCATTGTAACCAACTCTGTGTAACCCTAACCCTATCCGGTGTGTATATAAACCGGAGGGTTGTAGTCCGTAGGACAACCATCATCATACACAATCATACCATAGGCTAGCTTCTAGGGTTTAGCCTCCTTGATCTCGTGGTAGATCCACTCTTGTACTACCCATATCATCAATATTAATCTAGCAGGAGTAGGGTTTTACCTCCATCGAGAGGGCCCAAACCTGGGTAAAATAAAGTGTCCCTTGTCTCCTGTTACCATCCGACCTTGACGCACAGTTCGGGACCCCCTACCCGATATCCGCCGGTTTTTACACCGACACCTGTTAACTCCTCTGGAAATACATCTGGATAATCCTTCACTACAGCCACTTCCTCCTGAACAACTCCTGAGAGGGAATTTACTTGGGTCCTCCTTGCCGTATGTCTGGATACATACTTAATCCTTTTTCCCTCCAGGGTAGTGAGAAAAATTGACTTACTGGTGCAATCGATGTTTCCTCCATACATCGATAGCCAATCCATTCCTAGTATCACATCCAACCCTTGTGACTCCAAAATTATTAAGTCTGAGGGGAAAACATGCCTACCTATGGTCAATGGCATTTGAAAACATCCTTGGCTTGCCATATACTCAGCTCCTGGCGAGCTTACTAACAACATAGGTGTCCTAAGAACTTTGGTGGGCAACTTATAGTTATCCACAAATCCCCTTGAAATGTATGAATGCGATGCACCAGTATCAAAAAGAACGATTGCAGTAAATGACTTAACCAAAAAATTACCTATGACTGCATCTGGCTGCTCTTCAACCTCCTCCACGTTAATGTGGTTCACTTGTCCGCTATTGAAAGCGTTGGGCTTCTTCCCAGAGCTTCCATTGCCATTTCCATTCTTTGCTTCAGGACACTCATTGGCATAGTGTCCAGTCTTCCCGCACTTGAAACAAGTAATGTGACTTTGGTCCTTCTTGGCGGGTGTGGCTGGGTTAGAGCGGTTCTGGTTGCTGCCTGCTCCATTTGCATTTCCATTCTTGGGTCCACTGTTGTTATGCGAACTTCCTCCATTGTGGGTATGGCCTCCATGGTTATGGGTATATCCTCCCGAGTTCGGGGTAAAACGAGGCTTCTACTGAGCTCCTGAATTGTACTTCCCTTGTCCATACTTCCTTTTGCGGCTCTCAATCTGCTGCTGCTTCCCTTCAATCATTAGAGCCTTGTCTACCAACTCCTGGTAGTTGTTAAATGTTGCCACCATTAACTGCATACTCATCTCATCATTCAGCCCTTCCATAAACTTCTCCTACTTAGCGGCATCTGTGGCCACATCATCTGGGGCGTAGCGTACTAACTTACTAAACTCATCCACGTACTGCCCCACAGTACGGTTTCCCTGACGTAAGTTGCGAAACTCACGCTTCTTCATGCTCATAGCTCCAGTTGAGACATGAGCAGTGCAGAAAGCTTGCTGAAACTGCTCCCAAGTGACATTAGCTATAGGGAAAGTGGCTGTGTAATTCTCCCACCATGAGGCTGCAGGTCCATCCAATTGATGTGCAGCAAAATGCACCTTCTTAGCATCTGTGCAACCTGCGGTTGTCAACTCCCTTCTAATCCATCGTAGCCAGTCATCAGCAACTATTGGCTCAGTGCTACTGGAAAACACCGGCAACACCGGCAGCTGCAACCTTAGAAAACGGGCTAAGTTGTTGTTGTTGTTGTTGTTGTTGTTGTTGTTGTTGTTGTTGTTGTTGTTGTTGTTGTTGTTGTTGTTGTTGTTGTTGTTGTTGTTGTTGTTGTTGTTGTTGTTGTTGTTAGACAAATCTGGGGTCACGTCTCGGAGGCATCTGATGGGTTTAGAGGGGAGAGATTAGAATAGAAAAGAGGTCTAGTGAGAAAGCACTACCCATATGCAGATGAGACAAACACATTCATATCACACCAAATCAATTCAAGCATGGGCATACAATCGATCTAACTATCGTTCCAGTGCTCGGACTACTACTATATACATGGGGGAAATACTACTAATAATATGGTGGTCGACTAGAAATTTTGATCGGTGGAAGACTCCTTGATATCCGCTCTAGCTTCGTCTTTATAATCATCATCACTACTGTCGGGGTCGGAGTCGGTGTTGTCGATGATGATGTAGTCCTCGGGATGGTCATCATCTCCTCCTGGCGCGGGGTCTCCCATGAATACTCCTAGCTTCCTTGTCAGGTCGTCATTCTTCTCCACTAATATTGCAATTTCCTCGTATCCATCGCGTGTAGACTTGAGTTCCTCTTCAAGATCCATGTTCCTGGTCATCACCTTATTCAGATCTATCATGCTTGCGCACATTTGGTTCTCCTGGTGACGAATGTGCTGGTTTAACTCCTGGATGAAGGCTGCAATGGACCTGCCCCTCCTGATACTGATCATCTCCCATTGCTCATCTCGGCGCCCACATATCTGTTAGATGTTGTCCTTAAGATCCTTGTGGTAAACTTCGCTGATGTGTCCCATGGCGATGTGGGTTTGCCATGCTCTTTCCTAGACTCCAGGTTGGTGCATCAATGGAAAACTCTATGGGTTCAGTAACTGACATGAATGTCCTTCCTAGAACTTGAACTCGAATCATCCAACGCTCCTCTTCTGGTAAAGTGGCGGTGTAGGTCCCGATGAAGCTCGGTATTCCTATGTTCAGGTACCTAGTGACTTCCTTCAAGTGTTTCCCAAAAGGTGTATCTTCATCCGGTTGTGCAAACTTGTTCCTTGAGTCCGCCATCCTATAGAGTAGAAAATGGAGAGGAGTCAGAAATGAGTAGACAAGAGTGACCTATGGCTCATCTTAGTGGTCGTGTCCTACAATCAGCATGTGCTCTGACACTATCTTGTAGCGATTCGACCTCAGACGGTCAAATATCTGTATATAAGTGTCATCCCTGGATCGGTAATGCTGACACACACAGTACTTTAAGGATTTATAACAGAGTTCAATCACACACTTATTACCTCGAATGTCTCAAAAGAGAACTTATTGCAATAAATATGGCTTAAGGCCATCTAAATAAGATAACAGCGGAAGGCTTGGAAGATAAAGTGAGTCCATCAACTCCAACGGCATAGCTGAGTGCACGACAACAACCTAGCACACCTTACTATTTGTCTAAAAAGTCTGCAACATGATATGTTGCAGCCCGAAATGGGTCAGCACATGGAATATGCTGGCAATATAACACAATAGAACAATGAACAGAATAAATGCTATCACTACATGCATATATGGCTGGTGGAGGCTCTATGGTTATAAGGTTTTGCAAAAAGCCAATTTTTTCCTACAACAAAGGAATATATTTTATTTAACTATTATGGTAGTTGATAAACATTGAGAATGGTACCCCCATCTCAATCCCAAATAGTAATTAATAACACAAAAAATTAATTTAGAGTGATGAGATCAACAAGATAATCTAAGAACCAGATACTCAAGATGTCCATAACCGGGGACACGACTAACCATGATTAGTTTGTACACTCTACAGAGGTTTGCACACTTTTCCCCACAAGACTCGATCTCCTCCGTTGGATTTTGCCGCACTACATGGTGTTTGAGAAACGGATGACCGAGACACAGTCTTTCCGAAACATTAACTCTTTACTCTGGGTGGACAGTTACACCTACTTTCCCCTACATCTGCTAGCCCACCACTGAAAGAGGTCATGCAACATACAGAACTATGCTAGAGCCCGTAATAGCTTGTGGATACACACGGAAGTTTCTAGCATGAATAATCTTATGACCTTTTGAGCCTAGGTGGCGAACCAAAGGACAACACTGGTATATCCCCAGGTGCTCGCAACCAATCCACCCAGATGTGTGTTTAAGTAGCCACCTTAAGTTAACCATTAATAATAATCTCACATCTGTCATGGATACACTCAAACCCAATCCACGTCTATGAGCATAGCATGACAATATAAGCATCATGTAGAAGTAACTCCCAATGGTATGATAATAAAAGGGAAATAGGTTCTACCTCAACATATACTTCCCAATACCCACAAGTTAATTACATCCTAATCATGCAGTGTTTGAGGATTCTAACTAATGCATAAAAACTGGGTGATAAATGGGTATGATTAATGTGTTACTTGCCTTGCTGACGATCCGCAAACCCTAGAGACTCGTAGTAGCACGCTTTGCATTCCGGAAATTCTATCGCAAACAAACTATAACATACATAAGCACTCAAGCATAGATGCAAGGGTAAACTCAAATAAAAAGATCAAAATCTGAAAGTTCAACTGAACAGATTCAGTTTGCAAAAATAATCGGTCAAATCGTAGCTACGGAACTGAAACTATGATCAAAAGAACTTCGAATTCAAATCTGGTTGAAACCAAATTTTAAATTGGCAAAATCATGTTCAAGTTGTTGAACCAGCAAGAGGGCCTCGAGACGAAGATTTTGGCGTTGGTTTCACTAGATTTGGACGAACGGTTAAAAAGTTGCGAGGGTTTGTAGATTAGGGGCTAATCCGCGATAAAATAATTACTGATTGGTCCCTGGCTGAAAATAAAATAAAAGAAAAAGACTTCGGCGCGAACGTTCGCTAATAGAGGCAAACAGGCGAAAAGTGTTCGTTGAAACGAACTAACGAACGAACGTTCGTTAAATAACCTAAACCAAGAAAATCGGGGAAAAACCAAACCGATCTAAAAAAACAAGTCTAGGGTTTAAAAATAAACCGATCGGTTTTACCTAAAAAGCAAAAAAACGGCGAGAGATCCGGCGGCGGACGACGGGGGCGGTGGCAGCGTCGGCGCGGGGCAGCGGCTCGGCGAGGCGGCGACGGCGTCGGCGCGGGGCAGCGGGGTAGCAGCTGCGCGGGGCGGTGGGCTGCGGCGGCGGCGCGGCGCAGGCGACGTGGTGGTGGAGCGAGGCGGTGCAGGTTTGAGGGGCGGCGGCGGCTCAGGCTTTAAAGGTCCAGGGGGGCGTGGCTTGGGGCAGGGCGACAGGGCGGCTCAGAGCCGGACTCCGAGAGGAGTCCGCCGCGGGCACGACGTCGCTCGGTGGGGAAGGCGGCGGCGCGAGCGGGCCGGCTAGGCTGCGGCCCAGTTTGGTCCGGGATTTTTTTTAAACAATTCCGCCGAAAAGGAAAATTCTAAATAAATATAAAAATAAATTCTAAAAATGCCAAAAACAATTTTTCCCGTCTAAATAAAATATTTAGAACACAGTGAACATTTTCTTGGCCTAAAAATGCAATTTTGAAAAATTCATATTTTTTCTATTTCAAATGAAATAACAAATAAAATCCAAATAAAATAATTATTTGATTTCAATATTTTTCCTCCAATATTTATTTTATTTTTTGAGAAGTCGTATTATCTCCTCTCTTTTATTTTTAGTATTGGAAATTTTTTCAGAGAGAAAAATAATTAAAACCAAATTGATCCTCTTCTCAATATTTGAGAAAAAATCAAATATGAAAATAAATGGAATCCCCAACTCTCTCTCCGTGGGTCCTTGAGTTGCTTAGAATTTCTAGGATCAAAACCAAAATGCAAACAAAATATGATATGCAAATGATGACCTTTGTATAACATTCCAAATTGAAAATTTGGGATGTTACAAAAAGGCTGGGAGGCGAAACCATAAGCCCCTATATTTCTCTGTGTCCGATTGAAACTTTGATCTCATAAGTATCGTGTGAGTGTTAGCAATTGTGAAAGACTAAATGATAGTTGAGTATGTGAACTTGCTGAAAAGCTCTTATATTGACTCTTTCCTACGTTATGATACATTTCAATTGTTTCAATGACCGAGATCATAGTTTGTTAGTTTCCAATAAAGTTCTTATTTCATACTTTACCTTTTGAATGAATTGTTACTTTAGCATCAGAAATTATATGACAGTATATGTTGTTGTTCTAAAGATGATCATGATGCCTTCATGTCTGAATTTTATTTTATCGACACCTCTATCTCTAAACATGTGTGCACGGTTATCGATCTCGGCTTTCGCTTGAGGACAAGCGAGGTCTAAGCTTGGGGGAGTTGATACGTCCATTTTGCATCATGCTTTTATATTGATATTTATTGCATTATGGGCTGTTATTACACATTATGGTACAATACTTATGCCTTTCTCTCTTATTTTACAAGGTTTACACAAAGAGGGAGAATGCCGACAACTGGAATTCTGGATCGGAAAGGAGCAAATCTGAGAGACCTATTCTGCACAACTTCAAAAGTCCTAAAAATTTACGGAGAATTATTTTGGAATATATCAAAAATATTGGGCGAATAAAATACCAGAGGGGACCCACCAGGAGGCCACAAGCCTGGGGCGTACCCTACCCCTTGGGCGCATCCCTGTGGCTTGTGGGCCCCCTGTCAAGTGCCCATCTTTTGCTATATGGAGGGTTTTGACCTGAAAAAAAAATCAGGAGAGAGCTTTCAGGATGAAGCGCTGCCGTCTCAAAGCAGAACTTGGGCAGAACTAATCTAGGGCTCCGGTGGAGCTGTTCTTCCGGGGAAACTTCCCTCCCGGAGGAGGAAATCCAAGCCATCATCATCACCAACGATCCTCTCATCGAGAGGGGGTCAATCTCCATCATCATCTTCACATGCACCATCTCCTCTCAAACCATAGTTCATCTCTTGTATCCGATCTTTGTCTCTAAACCTCAGATTGGTACCTGTGGTTGCTAGTAGTGTTGATTACTCCTTGTAGTTGATGCTAGTTGGTTTATTTGGTGGAAGATCATATGTTGAGATCCTTAATGATATTTATTACCTGTAAGTGCATCTAGTGCCCCTTAGTGATTTTGTGTATTGAAGACTTATAGGTTAAGCATCTGATGTGTTTATGAGTGTACACAGGTCTATAGGTCTATGAGGAGTTTGATATTTACAGTAAAATTCGAACCCTAAAAATGAAGTTCTTCGACTGAAGACTTTGATATTCTGAAGACTTTCTGAAGACTTTGAAAGTGAAGAAATTGGTGTGACCTTGAAGACATGGTGTTCGTTCGAGGAACGTGAAGACTTTGTTTTCGTAGTTTCATTTTTCTCTTTCTTGAGTCATAGGAAACACCGTACTGTTAAAGGGGGTCGAGGAAATACTAAGGAGAAAATTTCCATGTGATGCTCAACTCAAATCCTACACCTACCAATCCCTTCGAGTGAAGCCATTGGAAATCTCATACAGTTCAGTCAATTTCTTCAGTGACAGAGACGCAGTTCTTCTGGTCACTGATGACTTTGCTCTGACTGAGGAGTTAGGAATTCGCCAGTGCGAATTGCCTACACAGTGAGGAACATGATAGCCCTGAGGAATTTGTACTCCAAATTTCCGACCGTTGCTGTGCCATGCGCCAGCTGTCCTAAAATATCTTGTCCACCTAACGGTCATATCATTGAAGGGCATTTATGTCTTATCATGTCGGGCTGCTCCCTAGGCTATAAATAGCCGCCCCCTACAACCACTAGCTGGTTGGCTGCTCCACGTGAACTTGACACTTGTCATTTGAGAGCAACCCATCCTCCGAGGACTTTGAGCGAAAATCATCAAGTGAGGAAAATCCAAACCCAAACCCAAAACACCTACAAACCCAAAGTGATTGAGCATCACTAAAGAAATTGATCCTGCGTGGATCCGACGCTTGTTACCTTTGAAGACTGTGCTTCTTCCAGACGGTTAGGCGTCCAGGTCTAGAGCATCCAAGAGGAATTGTGGGTCGCCGAGTGACCAAGTCTGTGAAGGTTTGGAAGTCACCTGAAGACTTACCACGAGTGATTGGACGAGGACTGTGTGTCCTTAGTTCAAGGAGAATACGGTGAGGACTTGGTGTCCCGAGCTGCGTGCTCAGGACTGGGTGTCCGGGACTGTGTGTCCTCGAGTTTAAATACTCAGCCGCTCCAACCAGACGTACAACTGAGAGAGCAGTTGGAACTGGTCTACCAAATCATTGTCTTCACCAAGCTTACTGGTTCCATTTCCTCAACACCTTCATTTCCTCATTACTGTGTTGTCTGTTTGTTCATATCTGTGTTTGAAGACTTTGACTGAAGACTTTCACAAATTCCTCAGTTCAATTTCTTCAGTCTGTTTGTCTTCATCTAGAGTTATCCTGTGCCTACGCTTTCTGTACTCTGTGTTTGTCTTCATTTCATCATGATGACCATGCATGTAATCTGTTATGTTTACTTCTGAGTACTTATTCCGCTGCTAGTATTTCTTCGCTAAGGAATTTCCTCACGAGCAAATTCCTCAGTGAAGAATTTCATAAAAATCGCCTATTCACCCCCCTCTAGTCGATATAACGCACTTTCAATTGGTATCAGAGCAAGGTACTCCCTTGTTCTGTGTTATTTTGGTTTAACCGCCTGGAGTTTTAGTTATGTCGACCGCAGGTATGATCAAGGTCTCTGCTGGGTGTCCTACCTTTGATGGGATGGACTACCCCTACTGGAAGAACAAGATGCGCATGCATCTTGAGGCAATTGATAACGATATCTGGTATGTTGTGGAAAATGGTGTTCCCTCCGTCTCACCCTCACTGAACGCTACCGATGTGAAGAGATTCAAGCAACTTGATTCCCAAGCGAAGAATATCATATGTGGCCATCTGAGCAAAGGACAGTATGGTAGAGTGAGTGCTTTGGAAACTGCTAAGCTTATCTGGGATAGGCTGTCCAAAGTCAATGAAGGAGTTTCAACTCAGCGTGATTCTCGAGTTGATGTTCTTCGCAATCTCTTCAACCGCTTCAAAAGACTCGACAATGAAAATGTTCAGCAAACCTTCGATCGCCTCACTGACATCTCAAATGAGCTTCAAGCACTTGGTGCCACTGACATCACCGACCATGAGGTGGTGAAGAAATTGCTGAGATCGCTTGATTCCTCATTTGACACTCTGGCACTGATGATTCAAGAGCGTGCTGATTACAAGTCACTTGACCCCGCTGATATCCTCGAGAGGCTAGACACTCATGAGTTCCAGCTTGCTGAGAAGAGAGATCTCTACGGTTCGAGCTATGGCAGATCACGTGCACTCAAGGCCAAGGTAGTATCTGAGTCCGAAGATGAAGACTCTGATAGCAGCCTTGGTGATCCTGAAGAACTAAGTCATGATCTGGCGCTGCTTGTGAAGAAATTCCAGAAGTTCTCAAGACGTGGTCGTTTTGGAAAATCCTCAAGGAGCAACGATTCCTCAACCAGTGACTATAAGAAGAGGATTTTCACAAGTGCAAGAAACCAGGACATTACATTCAAGATTGTCCTCAGTGGGAAAAGGAATCAAAGAAGAAGAAATACAAGGATTACAGTTCTGATGATGCGAAGAAAAAGAAGAAATCCTCAAAATCTTCATCATCAAAATCCTCAAAGTCCTCGTCTCACAAGAAGAGCAGCTCCAAGAAGGCTCGGTTGGCAAGGAAATGGACTCTGAGGCTGAATCTGAAGAAAATGAGGAAAAGGAACAATCTGAAGACTCTGAGTCTGGTGTGGCGAGCCTAGCCCTCGCTACTGCATTCGTCAGCAAATCCATCTTCAACGCTGAAGAAAGTGATCTCACCAACAAGGCTGACGAAGGCAGTGATGACTATGCTCCCACCTATTGCTTCATGGCAAAGGGTGCCAAGGTACTCAAATACGCCTCCTCTGAATCTAGTGATGACGAATCTGATGAAAATCTTAAGCCTAGCTACTCTAAACTTGCTAAGATTGCTGTGCAACAACAAAAGGATTTTGAAAAGGTTCAAAACATGCTAGACAAAAGTGATGATATGTTGGGTGAAGAAATGGATCGCACTAAGGCCTTGACTGAAAATCTTCAGAGACTTCAGACTAGGATTGACAACCTTCAAAATCATCATAACACTCTCTTATCTGATCATGAGAAGCTTTCTTACGAATATCTTCAAAAGAAGCAAGATCTTGAGAAGCGAAGAGTGAGTTATGAAGATCTTCAGAAGGAGCGCAATTCATTACTTGCTCAACAAATCAGCGCTGCTCAGGAAGAATTTATTCCTCCATGTTTAAAATGCATTGAACGAGAATCTGCTAATTCTTCACCTGAATGTTCAAATGCTTCAAATGTTACAAATTCTTCACCTGTCTCTGCTATCACTAATTCCTCATCTGAGGACATTGCTAGTATCACTGACGATGCAGGGCTGAAGGAATTGTACATGACAGGCATGTACAAAAGCCTCAAAGGGCATCAGGCTCTTTGTGATGTGCTTAAAAAGCAGATCCTCAACAGGAACCCTAGGAAAGAGGGTATTGCCTTTGAGAGGAAACTCAATGCGGATGGTACTTATTGGAAGCCTGAGTAGTACCCAAAACCTCATGGGTTGCTGCAAAGGGACCTCCAGTTGATCCATCTGATTTATCTGGCTACACATGTGAATCTTCTCATTCTTCTGATGAGTCATTTGACTCCAACTATAAACTGTTCAAAAATCAGAATGGTGAAGTATTTGCTAGATATGTTGGCACTAACTGCAGGAACGGTTCCCCTATGAAGAAAATCTGGGTTCCCAAAAGCTGCCTTGAAAGTCTTCAGGTGAATGTCCTCATGACACCACCTGTGAAGAAAAGGAACCCCAGATCTAATTCTTCATATGGACCAAATTCTTCATTTGGATCCAAGTCCTCATACAGACCAAATTCCTCAAGAGGATCAAATTCCTCACATGGATCAAAGTCCTCATATGAACATCATCATGCTAACAACTCTGTTTCGCAGGGAAGAGCCAAGGGCTATGAATATGAGCATTATTCTTCAAATTATTATGTTCATAAGTCCTCGAAGAATTTCTCTGCTTATTCATATGCTTACCCTAACCCCTCTTATGTGAAACGAAATGGTTTGGCTGCTTTGCCACCATTCTCATATGGAGCTCGCAGAGTGATGAACTCTTTGCCACCCCTTCAGATGTGGGTGGTGAAGAAAAAGAACTAATCTCTTCTACAGGGTCAGGTCTCCAGACGTGCTGTAACGTCTGAAGAATTTGCTGGGGACCTGACAAAAATGCCTGAAAGGACGCAGGCTAACCATGATGAAATGAACTTTCATTTCACACGTCCTCCCTCTGTTTTATCGGTTCTACTGCTTAATGAAATTGATCTGATGAATTGTGATATCATATTCTTCACTACTGAAGTATATGAGGTTCGTAAGTTGCACTAATTCATCTGCAGGATGATCAACCCAAAGCCACTGAATGGGTACTTGATAGTGGATGTACAAATCACATGACCGGTGACAAGAATCTGTTGATGGATGCTCCCTTATCAGCATCACACATGAAGCATATCATCTTCGCTGATAAAAGCAAAAGTCAGGTATTGGGTCTAGGTAAGGTTGCTATCACAAAGGATCAACACATGGACAAAGTCATGCTTGTTGAGTCCTTAGGATACAATCTTATGTCTGTCTCAATGCTTTGTGATCTTGATATGGTTGTTGTCTTCGGCAAGTATCGTTGTGTTGTGATTATGGAATCTGACAAATCCAAAGTCTTCGAAGGCTTTAGGAGAGGAGACTTGTATATTGTTGATTTCTCTGCAGATTCACAACCTGCCGTGTGCCTACTTGCAAAAACTTCAGAAGGATGGCTATGGCATCGACGACTTGGTCATGCAGGCATGAGGAATCTGCACACGCTTGCGAAGAAGAAGCATGTCATTGGCATTGAGAATGTCAAATTCCTCAAGGATCACTTATGCGGTGGCTGTGAAGCTGGAAAGATGACCAAAGCCAAGCATCCAGCGAAGACTATCATGACCACTACTCGTCCATTCGAATTGCTTCACATGGATCTCTTCGGTCCTAACCATTATTCCTCTATCTCTTATGAAGCATCTCAATATGGTTTTGTTATTGTTGATGATTACTCTCGTTACACATGGGTGCACCTTGTCTCTTACAAAACTGAAGTGCAGGAAGTCTTCAAACGATTTTCCTCGAGGGCTTCAACTAACTTTGGTGTGAAGATCAAACACATCAGAAGTGACAATGGCACTGAGTTCAAGAATTCGGGTCTCAATGACTATCTTGATGAACTTGGTATTACTCATGAATTATCTGCTCCTTATACTCCTCAACAGAATGGCGTCGTGGAGCGCAAAAACAGGACTCTTGCTGAGATGGCTCGCACTATGCTCGATGAGTACAAAACCCCTCGTCGTTTCTGGGTTGATGCAATTGATACTGCGTGCCATATCATCAACAGAGTATATCTTCACAAATTCTTCAAGAAGACTGCCTATGAACTCCTCACTGACAAGAAACCCAATGTGAGTTATTTCAAAGTCTTCGGTGCTAAATGCTGGATTAGAGATCCTCATCACAACTCTAAATTTGCACCGAA
This sequence comes from Aegilops umbellulata, assembly GCA_032464435.1. Taxonomy (NCBI): domain Eukaryota; kingdom Viridiplantae; phylum Streptophyta; class Magnoliopsida; order Poales; family Poaceae; genus Aegilops; species Aegilops umbellulata. Next base: position 217,365,795 of record CP136060.1, read on the forward strand.
AGCACATGAAGGTTTCATGCTTGGTTACGGAAAGGACTCGCACACCTACAGAGTCTTCAACAATGTTCTTCACAAGATTGTTGAAACTGTAGATGTGCGGTTCGATGAAACTAATGGCTCACAAATAGAGCACCTACCTTCTGTGTTAGATGAACCAGCACCTGAGGAATCGATCAAGCACCTACCTACTGAAGATATCATTCCTACTGAAGAATCTGCTGAAGAATTCGTTCCAGAACGTGAAGAACGTCGAACTGATGCACCTGAAGAAAATGCTGAGGAAATTGATGCTGAAGAAAATGCTGATCAAATTTCTCAACGGCAACCAACTCACCCTCGCATTGCAAAAGAAGTGCAAGTGGAGAAGATCATCGATGACATTAGAGCACCAGGTCCTCTCACACGCTCAAAAGCTTCACATCTATCTAACTTTTGTGGGCACTTTGCTTTTGTCTCTATCACAGAGCCCACTAAGGTAGATGAAGCATTTCTGGAGCCTGAGTGGATTCAGGCCATGCAAGAAGAATTACATCAGTTCAAGCTCAACAACGTATGGGAACTGGTCAATCGTCCCGATCCTCGCAAGCATAACATCATTGGTACAAAGTGGATCTACCGCAACAAGCAAGATGAAAATGGTGTTGTGGTGAGGAATAAGGCACGACTAGTAGCTCAAGGCTACACACAGGTTGAAGGAATTGATTTCGATGAAACTTTTGCACCTGTTGCTAGACTTGAAGCTATTCGCATATTACTTGCTTATGCTAACCATCATGATATCATCTTATACCAAATGGATGTGAAAAGTGCATTCCTCAATGGTAAGATTGAGGAAGAAGTATATGTTGCTCAACCACCAGGTTTTGAAGATCCAAAACATCCTGACAAAGTCTTCAGACTTAACAAGGCCCTCTATGGCCTCAAGCAGGCCCCACGGGCGTGGTATGACACATAGAAGGAATTCTTCATGAAGAAAGGCTTCACACCCGGTTCACTCGATCCCACTCTTTTTACTAAATCATATGATGGTGAACTGTTTGTGTGCCAAATATATGTTGATGATATCATCTTTGGCTGTACTGACCAACGTTATAGTGATGAATTTGCCTATATGATGAGTGAAGAATATCAAATGTCTATGATGGGAGAATTGAAATTCTTCTTAGGTCTACAAATTCATCAACAGCACAATGGGATATTCATATCTCAGGAGAAATACCTCAAGGATGTCCTGAAGAAATTCGGCATGCAAGATTGCAAAGGTCTCAAAATTCCTATGCCCACAAATGGTCATCTATGCACTGATGAAAATGGTACTGACTTCGATCACAAGGTATACCTCTCCATGATTGGCTCTTTATTGTACTTATGTGCATCTAGGCCAGATATAATGCTTAGTGTTTGCATGTGTGCACGATTTCAAGCTGCACCGAAGGAATCACACCATACGGCTGTGAAGCATATTCTTCGATATCTAGCTCACACACCAACACTAGGATTATGGTACCCCAAGGGCTCAGACTTTGACCTCATTGGATATTCTGATTCTAACTATGCTGGTGACCGTGTGGATCGCAAGTCAACATCTGGTACTTGTCATTTCCTCGGACGATCCTTGGTCTGTTGGTCCTCGAAGAAACAGAACTGCGTATCACTGTCTACTGCTGAAGCTGAGTACATTGCTGCTGGTTCTTGCTGTGCTCAACTACTATGGATGAAGCAAACACTCAAGGACTATGGAGTCAACGTGAAGAATGTGCCTCTCCTCTGTGACAATGAGAGTGCCATCAAGATTGCTCACAACCCAGTTCAGCACTCGAAGACAAAGCACATTCAGATTCGTCATCATTTTCTTCGTGATCATGTGTTGAAGGGCGACATTTCTATTGAGCATGTGAAGACTGAAGAACAGGTAGCCGATATCTTCACTAAGCCCTTGGATGAGAAGAGATTTAGCAAGTTGCGGTGTGAGCTAAATATCTTAGAATCTTCGAATGTACTTTGAAAATGCACTCATCCTAACACTTATGCATAATTGATGACTTAGATGTGCAACACATGAAGAAACGTTTTTCTTCAATCAATGAAGAATAACACTCTAAGTGTGAAGAAATTAATGAAGAATTTGATTCTCAAAACCCTACGACAATTGTACGCGGTGTTTGAAATCATCATTCTTACACGGTGGGTCACGCCACCACAAAAGTTGAAAATCTTCAATTTGAGTTTTTCCTCATCTTTTGAAACTCTTCAGTTTTTCAAATTCTTCAAACTTTACAAAGTCTTCACTTGTGCCGTCGTTTTTCTTCATTTGCTATATATATATATATATGAGTTTATGTCCTCTACAGCATTCACTTATAGCTATTTCTTCAAGTTGGAACTTTTTTTCTGCTAAGTGAATGTGATCGGACCCTTCCCCTCTATGCTATACTCAATCCAGTCTATTCACAAATTCTTCATGTGCGTTCTATTTGAAACTCGTTCAAATTCTTCACTGTGTCCTTGTCAGCTGAAGAAATTGCGAATGGAACGTTAAAACTAATCTTATCCAAACCTTCGGTTTTGCCGCGCAATCCGTTCCACTTCCCACGATGGATTATTTTACTCACCCACGATCTTACACGATCTCCACTACACAATACATGGGTGACACATGTCAAGTGAAGGAGAACGGCCAGGGGCATGTTAGTCCTAAATCTTCAGACGAGCAGTTTTTCACTGCGGCTATAAATACCCCTCCGTTGCCATCCTCACTTCCTTTACCCCGCTCGATCTCACTCCCTCGCTCGAGCTCTCCAAACCCTAGCGCCGTCGCTACTCCATCGTCGCCGGTGAGGAAAAGCTTCACTGCCTCGACCTCATCGCCGACGTACTCACGCCGACAACGGAAATCTTCACCTCCGCCGCCGCCGTAGACGTCTTCCTCCGCCAAGTTAGGGCGTGGAAGATCTGCATTGACGAACTTCACTGTTCCAACTCACAGTTCGTCGTGTTCTTCATTCAGGGTAATTAAAAGCCATTTTTACTGCCCTCTTTGATTCGAAGTTTTTCTACAAAATCTTCAAAGGTGTTTTTATTCTTCAAATCCTCACACACAAAACACCTCACTTATTCTCTGTTCTTGATTCATTTCCCTAAGTCTAAATTTCTTCAAGATTCCTCAATTGTGTGGATTCTCAATCTATACAACTCTAGAACCTAAGATATATATGGAGCTTAGTGAAATTCCTCAAGACGAATCTGGTCAAATTCCTCAAAACTTGTTCTTTATGAAAAACCCTCTGAGAACGCATATGACCTCTTCAAATTCCTCGCAACTATACTCTGTTCACAGGTACACATGTCCGCTGCTGAATCCTTAGGTTCTCATCAACTTAACTCATTTGCAGCGTTCCTCGAAGAAAAGTTGCATACTTCTTCAAGAGAATTCCATTGTTCAAATTCCTCATCTGAAGAAAATGGCTGAAGGTAAAAGGCCGCAGAAAGGAGGAAAGAGACCAGAGGTCATGACTGCATTTGAAATCCCTGAGGACATTTATGCTGGGTACTGCACACCTCCTGAAGAAGATAGAAATCAGCGCAAGGTGCGCATATAGAAGATTGAAAGGAGATGGGCAAGAGAATGGAGGGAGTACAAATATGTTACTCCTAAGTACATGAAGAAATTCGCCGTAAACCCTCCATGTCAACGCCCTCCATTGGCACCTGGCCAAGTGGCTGATCCCTCTAGCATCAGAAGAGGTGAGGAATTTCCTCAAGAATGGGCCAAGCGCCAGCGTAAACTGCAAAAGCAAGCAAAAGAAGCAGTGAGCAAATTCAATGAAGAATCTGCTGCTGCTGCTGCCACTGAGGCTTCTGCCAAGCCGAGGAAATCAATGATGAAGAAGCCTGCTCGTAAGCCAAGTGCTTCACCTTCAATGCCCTCACGGCCAAGTTCCTCAGTTGCGCCCTCACGGCCAGAATCTTCAAAATCTTCAAAGCAAATTCCTCATGCTGCTCCTGCTCCCACAAAGTCCTCAGCTCCTGTGCATCTGGCCTCATGCCAAAGGACAACTGGCATCTCTATTGCCTCTGGTGTCTCAGCTAGTTCCTCAGCTGCACCAAAATCCTCAGCTGGACCCTCATTACTGAAGAAAAAGGCTACCGCTGGACGCGGCACTCACCCAAGTCCAAAGAAGCAAGTGGTCTTCACTGTGCCATCTGATGATGATGAAGCTGATGAAGAACTCGCTGAAATCATCAGAGACCGCCAAGAAAGGGCTGCTAAAGCCAAAGGCACACCTGTGCCCCTGCTTTTGGATCCAAGGGTGATCCTAGACTATATTGATCTCTGGCACAAGGATCCCAACACTCCTATGCCTGATTTCAAGCTGACACCTGGCCAAAGTCACATGCTGACTCACTTCATCCAAGAGGAGAAGTGGAAATATGATAGGGCCAGAGAGATCAAGAAATCCCAGTACCGCAAAGAGAAGCTGCTGAAGAAAAATGTTCTCAAAATGAAGCCTGAGGAACTTGTCAAGATGCAGGCTGAGATCAAAGCCCTCAGCGACAACTTTGACTCGTACTATGCTGATTGGCAAGGAGCCAAGGTCAGATTTGTGAGGCTGACTGATACCTTCACCAAGGGTACTGCCTCAAAGCAACAAATTCCTCAAGCTGAAGCATCTGTTCAGCAAACTGAAGAACATGCCAGCACCGCTGATGAAGTTCAGGCTGCTGAAGAAAATGCTAGTTCCAAGGCTGATGACTCTGCTCCAGCCATTGATGAAATTGCCAGGGCATCCACTAGTGGTGCGCCTGAAGAAAATGAAGAGACCAGGGCAACTGCATCAGTTGTGCCTGAAGAAAATGAACCAGATTCCTCAGCTCCACCTGCACCAACTCCAACTCCAATTCTTCCCTCTGCTTTAGATGTGAAGAAAACCAAGGCTGCAGAGCAAGCTGCAGTGAAGAAAAGGAAAGCATCAAGTGCTTCAGAATCTTCAGTCCCAAAGAAGATGAAGCCCATGACCAGCTCATTTGCCAATCCAATTGATGATGTTCCTATCTCCTCCATGCCATCAAAGGACCTTGTTCCTTTTGGTGAAGATTATGAGATCCCAAGTGGATCAGATGAAGAAACTCAGCCTGCTGCTTCCTCAGAGCAGATTGATGAAGAAATTGAAGTGGATACAATCCCTTCAACCCCAATAGTCTCATCACCAATGACTCAGTTTGATGCTGAAGAGGCTGGTGTTGAAGAAATTGATGATGAAGATGTGGATATTGGAAGCACAACTCCAGTAATGAATGCCGACTTTTGGGAAAGTCAGCATCCCAATTCCCCACTCTTCACTCCCCTGCAGCAAATTCCTCACTCTCCTTTACCAACCGTAAAATTGGGCTCTGATGCAACTCATCCCACTGCTTCTGTGAATGAAGAAATTCCAGCCACTAGTGCTGAAGAAACTGCTGCCGAAACAGACAAGGTGACTGCACCTCAGGAAAATCCTGAAATTCCTCAGCCTGAAGAACCTGAGCTTGTGATTCCTAAGGTCGTGATGCAACTCACTGACACTCCTCTGCCAAGGCCAAAGGATCCATTCTCACGCAAACAGAAATTCAAGGCTGAAGACTTCTATGGCGAGCACGTATTCTTCAATGAATACAATCCTTATGACTCTGCTCGCATAAGGAAGAGGCGTTTCTGGACTGCCAGCCAAGCAAATTTCTATTCCTCAGTGCTTTACAACAAAGACAAAGTCTTCGACCTTGCACATATTCCTCACGTGGATATGGAATCTATGACGTGCTTTACGCCAGTCCTCAGTGTTCTTCACGACGCTGGGCTACTCAACTTCTGCACAGATATATGCGATTGGAATGAAGAACTTATTCTTCAGTTCTATGCTACACTGCACATCACTGGCAACTCTGAAGATGTCAATTCATGGGTTCTGGACTAGATGACTGAAAATACACATTACAAGGCCCCAGCAACTGAATTGCTTCGCTGCCTTTCTCTTAGTCCACCCACTGAAGATGCGCGTTGCGTGTATGATGAACCTGAACTGTCAAACCACTATATGCAAGTGCCCATGAAGCCTCTGAAGCCAGGGCAATCACCTCGTACCAAATTCCTCGTCAAGGAATTGATGTATGTGCCTAGGACTGTCTATCGCATTCTGACGAAGACAATATGTCCCATCAAAGGACACGATTCTTCCGATGAAGAAATTGTTGGCATCATGAAGAATATGCTTTTCAATATCATACATGGCGTTCCCATAAACTTCCATGATTTCTTCATGAGGACTCTGGCCAACATTTCTATGTCACCATTTGAGCTGAAGCCTTATGCACCTTGGATTATGAGATTCATCAGGACAAGGTCTTCACTCAACTACAAGGCTGAAACTCTCAACCACTGCAACTACTTGCCTCCTATTGAAGTCCTCAAAAGGAAATTTTCCTCAGCTGATGAAAAGGGCAAGGCCACTGCTGTGATAGATGAAGGCATTCGTCCATTGGATGGTCAATTTCGCAAGGCTGCTTCTTATTCCACCAATGATGACTCTGCCACACATGACTGCTGCTAATACTGCCAAGACAAATCCTCAAGCCACAGCACCCAGGGTGATGACCGATCGTGAGTTACTCCTCAGTATTCATCAAAAGGTTGATCGCAATTACAAATGGGTCAAGCGTCAGTTTGGTTCAATTCTTCACAACATGACTGCCACACACAATGCAGTGAAGAAAAACCATTACTATCTTCATGAAACCCTCAACCGCACCTGGGCTGTTCTGTCTCAAGTATATAGTGCTGAAGATTTGGAGAACATGGGCCTCAAAGAAGAATTTGCCTGGTCGGCACCTCCACCGAAGAAATTCAAGAAGGTCAAGGTTCCTTCTCTGGTGGCCAGTTCATATTCTTCATCGCGCGACACTGATGAAAATGAAGACTTGGACGACACTATATGATTCACGCTCGACCTTTCGGTCTCTGTGTTCCGAGGCCATATCTGTATATGCTAGGCTCGTCAAGTTAAACCTGAGTATTCCGCGTGTGCAACTGTTTTGCACCCGTTGTATTTGAACGTAGAGCCTATCACACCCGATCATCACGTGGTGTCTCAGCACGAAGAACTTTCGCAACGGTGCATACTCAGGGAGAACACTTCTTGATAATTTAGTGAGAGATCATCTTATAATGCTACCGTCAATCAAAGCAAGATAAGATGCATAAAAAGGATAAACATCACATGCAATCAATATAAGTGATATGATATGGCCATCATCATCTTGTGCTTGTGATCTCCATCTTCGAAGCACCGTCATGATCACCATCGTCACCGGCGCGACACCTTGATCTTCATCGCAGCATCGTTGTCGTCTCGCTAATCTTATGCTTCTACGACTATCACTACCGTTTAGCAATAAAGTAAAGCGTTACATCGCGATTGCATTGCATACAATAAAGCGACAACCATATGGCTCCTGCCAGTTGCCGATAACTCGGTTACAAAACATGATCATCTCATACAATAAAATTTAGCATCACGTCTTGACCATATCACATCACAACATGCCCTGCAAAAACAAGTTAGACGTTCTCTACTTTGTTGTTGCAAGTTTTACGTGGCTGCTACGGGCTTTAAGCAAGAACTCATCTTACCTACGCATCAAAACCACAACGATAGTTTGTCAAATAGACTCCGTTTTAACCTTCTCAAGGACTGGGCGTAGCCACACTCGGTTCAACTAAAGTTGGAGAGACAGTCTTCCGCAAGCCATCTCTGTGCAAAGCACGTCGAGGGAACCGGTCTCGCGTAAGCGTACGCGTAAGGTTGGTCCGGATCGTCTCATCCAACAATACCGCTGAACCAAAGTATGACATGCTGGTAGGCAGTATGACTTGTATCGTCCACAACTCACTTGTGTTCTACTCGTGCAAATAACATCATACCATAAAAACCTAGGCTCGGATGCCACTGTTGGGGAACGCAGTAAATTCAAAAATTTTCCTACGCACACGCAAGATCATGGTGATGCATAGCAACGAGAGGGGAGAGTGTTTGTCTACGTACCCTCGTAGACCGAAGCGGAAGCGTTGACACAACGTAGAGGAAGTAGTCGTACGTAGAGGAAGTAGTCGTACGTTCTCCTCGCGATCCAACCGATCTAAGCACCGAACGTACGGCACCTCCGAGTTCTGCACACGTTCAGCTCGATGACGATCCCCGGGCTCCGATCCAGCAAAGCGTCGGGGAAGAGTTCCGTCAGCACGACGGCGTGGTGACGATCTTGATGTGTTACCAGCGCAGGGCTTCGCCTAAGCACTGCAACAATATGATCGAGGTGGAATTTGGTGGAAGGGGGCACCGCACACGGCTAAGGAACGATCCGTAGATCAACTTATGTATCTTTGGGGTGCCCCCTGCCCCCGTATATAAAGGATCCAAGGGGGAGGGGCTGGCCGGCCAGGTTTGGTGCGCCAGGAGAGTCCTACTCCCTCTGGGAGTAGGATTCCCCCCCCCCCAATCCTAGTTGGACTAGGATTGCTCCAAGGGGGAGAGAAAGAGAGAGAGGGGGCGCCCACCTCTCCTAGTCCTAATAGGACTAGGGAAGGGGGGGAGGCGCGCAGCCCCTAGGGCTGCCCTCTCACCTTTCCTCCAAGGCCCATGTTGTCCCATTATGCTTCCGGGGGGTTCCGGTAACCCTCCCGGTATTCCGGTAAAATCCTGATTTCACCCGGAATGCATCCGATGTCCAAACATAGGCTTCCAATATATAATTCTTTATGTCTCGACCATTTCGAGACTCCTCGTCACGTCCCCGATCTCATCCGGGACTCCGAACTCCTTCGGTACATCAAAACTCATAAACTCATAATATAACTGTCATCGAAACCTTAAGCGTGCGGACCCTACGGGTTCGAGAACAATGTAGACATGACCGAGACATGTCTCCAGTCAATAACCAATAGCGGGACCTGGATACCCATATTGGCTCCTACATATTCTACGAAGATCTTTATCGGTCAGACCGCATAACAACATACGTTTGTTCCCTTTGTCATCGGTATGTTACTTGCCCGAGATTCGATCGTCGGTATCCAATACCTAGTTCAATCTCGTTACCGGCAAGTCTCTTTTCTCGTTCCGTAATACATCATCTCGCAACTAACTCATTGGTTGCAATGCTTGCAAGGCTTATGTGATGTGTATTACCGAGAAGGCCCTGAGATACCTCTCCGACAATTGGAGTGACAAATCCTAATCTCGAAATACGCCAACCCAACATGTACCTTCGGAGACACCTGTAGAGCACCTTTATAATCACCCAGTTATGTTGTGACGTTTGGTAGCACACAAAGTGTTCCTACGGTAAACGGGAGTTGCATAATCTCATAGTTAAAGGAACATGTATAAGTCATGGATAAAAGCAATAGCAACATACTAAACGATCGGGTGCTATGCTAATGGAATGGGTCATGTCAATCAGATCATTCAACTAATTATGTGATCTCGTTAATCAAATAACAACTCTTTGTTCATGGCCAGGAAACATAACCATCTTTGATTAATGAGCTAGTCAAGTAGAGGCATACTAGTGACACTCTGTTTGTCTATGTATTCACACATGTATTATGTTTCCAGTTAATACAATTCTAGCATGAATAATAAACATTTATCATGATATAAGGAAATAAATAATAACTTTATTATTGCCTCTAGGGCATATTTCCTTCAGTCTCCCACTTGCACTAGAGTCAATAATCTAGATCACATCACCATGTGATTAACATCAATAGTTCACATCATCATGTGATTAACACCCATAGTTCACATCGATATGTGACCAACACCCAAAAGGGTTTACTAGATTCAGTAATCTAGTTCACATCGCTATGTGATTAACACCCAAAGAGTACTACGGTGTGATCATGTTTTGCTTGTGAGAGAAATTTAGTCAACGGGTCTGCTACATTCAGATCCGCATGTATTTTGCAATTTTCTATGTCTACAATGCTCTGCACGGAGCTACTTTAGCTAATTGCTCCCACTTTCAATATGTATCTAGATTGAGACTTAGAGTCATCTAGATTAGTGTCAAAACTTGCATCGACGTAACCTTTTACGACGAACCTTTTTGTCACATCCATAATCGAGAAACATATCCTTATTTTACTAAGGATAATTTTGACCGATGTCCAGTGATCTACTTCCTAGATCACTATTGTACTCCCTTGCTTAACACAGTGTAGGGTATACAATAGATCTGGTACATAGCATGGCATCCTTTATAGAATCTATGGCTGAGGCATAGGAAATGACTTTCATTCTCTTTCTATCATCTGCCGTGGTCGGGCTTTGAGTCTTACTCAAGTTCACACCTTGTAATACAGGCAAGAACTCTTTCTTTGACTGTTCCATTTTAAACTACTTCAAAATCTTTTCAAGGTATGTACTTATTGAAAAACTTATCAAGCGTCTTGATCTATCTCTATAGATCTTGATGCTTAATATGTAAGCAGCTTCACCGAGGTCCTTCTTCGAAAAACTCCTTTCAAATACTCTTTTATGCTTCACAGAATAATTCTACATTATTTCCGATCAATAATATGTCATTTACATATACTTATCAGAAATGTTGTAGTGCTCCCACTCACTTTCTTGTAAATACAGGCTTCACCGCAAGTCTGTATAAAACTATATGCTTTGATCAACTTATCAAAGTGTATATTCCAACTCCGAGATTCTTGCACCAGTCCATAGATGGATCGCTGGAGCTTGCATATTTTGTTAACACCTTCAGGATCGACAAAACTTTCTAGTTGCATCGTATACAACTCTTCTTTAATAAATCCATTAAGGAATGTAGTTTTGTTTATCCATTTGCCGGATTTCATAAAATGCGGCAATTGCTAACATGATTCGGACAGACTTAAGCATAGATACGAGTGAGAAACTCTCATCGTAGTCAACACCTTGAACTTGTCAAAAACCTTTTGCGACAATTCTAGCTTTGTAGATAGTAACACTACTATCAGTGTCCGTCTTCCTCTTGAAGATCCATTTATTTTCTATGGCTTGCCGATCATCGGGCAAATCCATCAAAGTCCATACTTTGTTCTCATACATGGATCATATCTCAGATTTCATGGCCTCAAACCATTTCGCGGAATCTGGGCTCACCATCGCTTCCTCATAGTTCGCAAGTTCATCATGGTCTAGTAACATGACTTCCAGAACAGGATTACCGTACCACTCTGGTGCGGATCTCACTCTGGTTTACTTACGAGATTCGGTAGTAACTTGATCTGAAGTTACATGATCATCATCATTAGCTTCCTCACTAATTGATGTAGTAGTCACAGGAACAGATTTCTGTGATGAACTACTTTCCAATAAGGGAGAAGGTACAATTACCTTATCAAGTTCTACTTTCCTCCCACTCACTTCTTTCGAAAGAAACTCTTTCTCTAGAAAGTTTCCGAACTTAGCAACAAAAGTCTTGCCTTCGGATCTGTGATAGAAGGTGTATCCAACAGTTTCCTTTGGATATCCTATGAAGACACATTTCTCCGATTTGGGTTCGAGCTTATTAGGTTGAAGCTTTTTCACATAAGCATCGCAGACCCAAACTTTAAGAAACGACAGCTTAGGTTTATTGCTAAACCATAGTTCATACGGTGTCGTCTCAACGGATTTAGATGGTGCCCCTTTTAACGTGAATGCAGCTGTCTCTAATGCATGATCCCAAAATGATATTGGTAAATCGGTAAGAAACATCATAGATTGTACTATATCCAATAAAGTACGGTTATGACGTTCGGACACACCATTATGCGGTGGTGTTCCAGGTGGCATGAATTTGTGAAACTATTCCACACGGTTTTTAACTGAAGGCCAAAACTCGTAACTCAAATATTTTACCTCTGCGATCATATCGTAGAAACTTTTTATTTTCTTGTTACGATGATTATCCACTTCACTCTGAAATTCTTTGAATTTTTCAAACGTTTCAGACTTATGTTTCATTAAGTAGATATACCCATATCTGCTTAAATCATCTGTGAAGTTCTGAAAATAATGATACTTGTCGCGAGCCTTAATATTCATCGGACCACATACATCAGTATGTATGATTTCCAACAAATCTGCTGCTTGCTCCATTGTTCCGGAGAACGGCGTTTTAGTCATCTTGCCCAAGAGGCATGGTTCGCAAGCATCAAGTGATTCATAATCAAGTGATTCCAAAATCCCATCAGCATGGAGTTTCTTCATGCGCTTTACACCAATATGACCTAAACGGCAGTGCCACAAATAGGTTGCACTATCATTATTAACTTCGCATCTTTTTGGTTTCAATATTATGAATATGTGTATCACTACGATCGAGATCCAATGAACTATTTTCATTGGTGTGTATGACCATAGAAGGTTTTATTCATGTAAACAGAACAACAATTGTTCTCTAACTTAAATGAATAACTGTATTGCAATTAACATGATCAAATCATATTCATGCTCAACGCAAACACCAAATAACACTTATTTAGTTTCAACACTAATCCCGAAAGTATAGGGAGTGTGTAATGATGATCATATCAATCTTGGAACCACTTCCAACACACATTGTCACCTTGCCCTTTAACTAGTCTTTGTTCATTCTGCAACTCCCGTTTCGAGTTACTAATCTTAGCAACTTGAACCAGTACCAAATACTGAGGGGTTGCTATGAACACTAGTAAAGTACACATCATTAACATGTATATCAAATATACTTATGTTCACTTTGCCATCCTTCTTATCCGCCAATCACTTGGGGTAGTCCTGCTTCCAGTGACCAGTCCCTTTGCAGTAGAAGCACTTAGTCTCAGGCTTAGGACCAGACTTGGTTTTTTTCACTTGAGCAGCAACTTGCTTGCCGTTCTTCTTGAAGTTCCCCTTCTTTCCTTTTGCCCTTTTCTTGAAACTAGTGATCTTGTCAACCATCAACACTTGATGTTTTTCTTTGATTTCTACCTTCGCCGATTTTAGCATCGCGAAGAGCTTGGGAATATTTTCCGTTATCCCTTGCATATTATAGTTCATCACGAAGTTCTACTAACTTGGTGATGGTGACTAGAGAATTCTGTCAATCACTTATTTTATCTGGAATATTAACTCCCACTTGATTCAAGCGATTGTAGTACCCAGACAATCTGAGCACATGCTCACTAGTTGAGCGATTCTCCTCCATCTTTTAGCTATAGAACTTGTTGGAGACTTCATATCTCTCAACTCGGGTATTTGCTTGAAATATTAACTTCAATTCCTGGAACATCTCATATGGTCCATGACGTTCAAAACGTCTTTGAAGTCCCGATTCTAAGCCGTTTAAGCATGGTGCACTAAACTATTAAGTAGTCATCATATTGAGCTAGCATAACGTTCATAACGTCTGCATCTGCTCCTGCAATAGGTCCGTCACCTAGCGGTGCATCAAGGACATAATTCTTCTGTGCAGCAATGAGGATAAACCTCAGATCACGGATCCAATCCGCATCATTGCTACTAACATTTTTCAACACAATTTTCTCTAGGAACATATCAAAATAAACACAGGGAAGCAACAATGCGAGCTATTGATCTACAACATAGATATGCTAATACTACCAGGACTAAGTTCATGATAAATTAAAGTTCAATTAATCATATTACTTAAGAACTCCCACTTAGATAGACATCCCTCTAATCCTCTAAGTGATCACGTGATCCAAATCAACTAAACCATGTCCGATCATCACGTGAGATGGAGTAGTTTCAATGGTGAACATCACTATGTTGATCATATCTACTATATGATTCACGCTCGACCTTTCGGTCTCCGTGTTCCGAGGCCATATCTGTATATGCTAGGCTCGTCAAGTTAAACCTGAGTATTCCGCGTGTGCAACTGTTTTGCACCCGTTGTATTTGAACGTAGAGCCTATCACACCCGATCATCACGTGGTGTCTCAGCACGAAGAACTTTCGCAACGGTGCATACTCAGGGAGAACACTTCTTGATAATTTAGTGAGAGATCATCTTATAATGCTACCGTCAATCAAAGCAAGATAAGATGCATAAAAAAGGATAAACATCACATGCAATCAATATAAGTGATATGATATGGCCATCATCATCTTGTGCTTGTGATCTCCATCTTCGAAGCACCGTCATGATCACCATCGTCACCGGCGCGACACCTTGATCTTCATCGCAGCATCGTTGTCGTCTCGCTAATCTTATGCTTCTACGACTATCTCTACCGTTTAGCAATAAAGTAAAGCATTACATCGCGATTGCATTGCATACAATAAAGCGACAACCATATGGCTCCTGCCAGTTGCTGATAACTCGGTTACAAAACATGATCATCTCATACAATAAAATTTAGCATCACGTCTTGACCATATCACATCACAACATGCCCTGCAAAAACAAGTTAGACGTTCTCTACTTTGTTGTTGCAAGTTTTACGTGGCTGCTACGGGCTTTAAGCAAGAACTCATCTTACCTACGCATCAAAACCACAACGATAGTTTGTCAAATAGACTCCGTTTTAACCTTCTCAAGGACCGGGCGTAGCCACACTCGGTTCAACTAAAGTTGGAGAGACAGTCTTCCGCAAGCCATCTCTGTGCAAAGCACGTCGAGGGAACCGGTCTCGCGTAAGCGTACGCGTAAGGTTGGTCCGGATCGTCTCATCCAACAATACCGCTGAACCAAAGTATGACATGCTGGTAGGCAGTATGACTTGTATCGTCCACAACTCACTTGTGTTCTACTCGTGCAAATAACATCAACCATAAAACCTAGGCTCGGATACCACTGTTGGGGAACGCAGTAAATTCAAAAAATTTCCTACGCACACGCAAGATCATGGTGATGCATAGCAACGAGAGGGGAGAGTGTTTGTCTACGTACCCTCGTAGACCGAAGCGGAAGCGTTGACACAACGTAGAGGAAGTAGTCGTACGTAGAGGAAGTAGTCGTACGTTCTCCTCGCGATCCAACCGATCTAAGCACCGAACGTACGGCACCTCCGAGTTCTGCACACGTTCAGCTCGATGACGATCCCCGGGCTCCGATCCAGCAAAGCGTCGGGGAAGAGTTCCGTCAGCACGACGGCGTGGTGACGATCTTGATGTGTTACCGGCGCAGGGCTTCGCCTAAGCACTGCAACAATATGATCGAGGTGGAATTTGGTGGAAGGGGGCACCGCACACGGCTAAGGAACGATCCGTAGATCAACTTGTGTGTCTTTGGGGTGCCCCCTGCCCCCGTATATAAAGGATCCAAGGCGGAGGGGCTGGCCGGCCAGGTTTGGTGCGCCAGGAGAGTCCTACTCCCTCTGGGAGTAGGATTCCCCCCCCCCCAATCCTAGTTGGACTAGGATTGCTCCAAGGGGGAGAGAAAGAGAGAGAGGGGGCGCCCACCTATCCTAGTCCTAATAGGACTAGGGAAGGGGGGGAGGCGCGCAGCCCCTAGGGCTGCCCTCTCACCTTTCCTCCAAGGCCCATGTTGGCCCATTATGCTTCCGGGGGGTTCCGGTAACCCTCCCGGTATTCCGGCAAAATCCTGATTTCACCCGGAATGCATCCGATGTCCAAACATAGGCTTCCAATATATAATTCTTTATGTCTCGACCATTTCGAGACTCCTCGTCACGTCCCCGATCTCATCCGGGACTCCGAACTCCTTCGGTACATCAAAACTCATAAACTCATAATATAACTGTCATCGAAACCTTAAGCGTGCGGACCCTACGGGTTCGAGAACAATGTAGACATGACCGAGACATGTCTCCAGTCAATAACCAATAGCGGGACCTGGATGCCCATATTGGCTCCTACATATTCTACGAAGATCTTTATCGGTCAGACCGCATAACAACATACGTTTGTTCCCTTTGTCATCGGTGTGTTACTTGCCCGAGATTCGATCGTCGGTATCCAATACCTAGTTCAATCTCGTTACCGGCAAGTCTCTTTTCTCGTTCCGTAATACATCATCTCGCAACTAACTCATTGGTTGCAATGCTTGCAAGGCTTATGTGATGTGTATTACCGAGAAGGCCCTGAGATACCTCTCCGACAATTGGAGTGACAAATCCTAATCTCGAAATACGCCAACCCAACATGTACCTTCGGAGACACCTGTAGAGCACCTTTATAATCACCCAGTTACGTTGTGACGTTTGGTAGCACACAAAGTGTTCCTACGGTAAACGGGAGTTGCATAATCTCATAGTTAAAGGAACATGTATAAGTCATGGATAAAAGCAATAGCAACATACTAAACGATCGGGTGCTATGCTAATGGAATGGGTCATGTCAATCAGATCATTCAACTAATGATGTGATCTCGTTAATCAAATAACAACTCTTTGTTCATGGCCAGGAAACATAACCATCTTTGATTAATGAGCTAGTCAAGTAGAGGCATACTAGTGACACTCTGTTTGTCTATGTATTCACACATGTATTATGTTTCCAGTTAATACAATTCTAGCATGAATAATAAACATTTATCATGATATAAGGAAATAAATAATAACTTTATTATTGCCTCTAGGGCATATTTCCTTCAGAATTGTGGGTCGCCGAGTGACCAAGTCTGTGAAGGTTTGGAAGTCACCTGAAGACTTACCACGAGTGATTGGACGAGGACTGTGTGTCCTTAGTTCAAGGAGAATACGGTGAGGACTTGGTGTCCCGAGCTGCGTGCTCAGGACTGGGTGTCCGGGACTGTGTGTCCTCGAGTTTAAATACTCAGCCGCTCCAACCAGACGTACAACTGAGAGAGCAGTTGGAACTGGTCTACCAAATCATTGTCTTCACCAAGCTTACTGGTTCCATTTCCTCAACACCTTCATTTCCTCATTACTGTGTTGTCTGTTTGTTCATATCTGTGTTTGAAGACTTTGACTGAAGACTTTCACAAATTCCTCAGTTCAATTTCTTCAGTCTGTTTGTCTTCATCTAGAGTTATCCTGTGCCTACGCTTTCTGTACTCTGTGTTTGTCTTCATTTCATCATGATGACCATGCATGTAATCTGTTATGTTTACTTCTGAGTACTTATTCCGCTGCTAGTATTTCTTCGCTAAGGAATTTCCTCACGAGCAAATTCCTCAGTGAAGAATTTCATAAAAATCGCCTATTCACCCCCCTCTAGTCGATATAACGCACTTTCAATTGGTATCAGAGCAAGGTACTCCCTTGTTCTGTGTTATTTTGGTTTAACCGCCTGGAGTTTTAGTTATGTCGACCGCAGGTATGATCAAGGTCTCTGCTGGGTGTCCTACCTTTGATGGGATGGACTACCCCTACTGGAAGAACAAGATGCGCATGCATCTTGAGGCAATTGATAACGATATCTGGTATGTTGTGGAAAATGGTGTTCCCTCCGTCTCACCCTCACTGAACGCTACCGATGTGAAGAGATTCAAGCAACTTGATTCCCAAGCGAAGAATATCATATGTGGCCATCTGAGCAAAGGACAGTATGGTAGAGTGAGTGCTTTGGAAACTGCTAAGCTTATCTGGGATAGGCTGTCCAAAGTCAATGAAGGAGTTTCAACTCAGCGTGATTCTCGAGTTGATGTTCTTCGCAATCTCTTCAACCGCTTCAAAAGACTCGACAATGAAAATGTTCAGCAAACCTTCGATCGCCTCACTGACATCTCAAATGAGCTTCAAGCACTTGGTGCCACTGACATCACCGACCATGAGGTGGTGAAGAAATTGCTGAGATCGCTTGATTCCTCATTTGACACTCTGGCACTGATGATTCAAGAGCGTGCTGATTACAAGTCACTTGACCCCGCTGATATCCTCGAGAGGCTAGACACTCATGAGTTCCAGCTTGCTGAGAAGAGAGATCTCTACGGTTCGAGCTATGGCAGATCACGTGCACTCAAGGCCAAGGTAGTATCTGAGTCCGAAGATGAAGACTCTGATAGCAGCCTTGGTGATCCTGAAGAACTAAGTCATGATCTGGCGCTGCTTGTGAAGAAATTCCAGAAGTTCTCAAGACGTGGTCGTTTTGGAAAATCCTCAAGGAGCAACGATTCCTCAACCAGTGACTATAAGAAGAGGATTTGTCACAAGTGCAAGAAACCAGGACATTACATTCAAGATTGTCCTCAGTGGGAAAAGGAATCAAAGAAGAAGAAATACAAGGATTACAGTTCTGATGATGCGAAGAAAAAGAAGAAATCCTCAAAATCTTCATCATCAAAATCCTCAAAGTCCTCGTCTCACAAGAAGAGCAGCTCCAAGAAGGCTCGGTTGGCAAGGAAATGGACTCTGAGGCTGAATCTGAAGAAAATGAGGAAAAGGAACAATCTGAAGACTCTGAGTCTGGTGTGGCGAGCCTAGCCCTCGCTACTGCATTCGTCAGCAAATCCATCTTCAACGCTGAAGAAAGTGATCTCACCAACAAGGCTGACGAAGGCAGTGATGACTATGCTCCCACCTATTGCTTCATGGCAAAGGGTGCCAAGGTACTCAAATACGCCTCCTCTGAATCTAGTGATGACGAATCTGATGAAAATCTTAAGCCTAGCTACTCTAAACTTGCTAAGATTGCTGTGCAACAACAAAAGGATTTTGAAAAGGTTCAAAACATGCTAGACAAAAGTGATGATATGTTGGGTGAAGAAATGGATCGCACTAAGGCCTTGACTGAAAATCTTCAGAGACTTCAGACTAGGCTTGACAACCTTCAAAATCATCATAACACTCTCTTATCTGATCATGAGAAGCTTTCTTACGAATATCTTCAAAAGAAGCAAGATCTTGAGAAGCGAAGAGTGAGTTATGAAGATCTTCAGAAGGAGCGCAATTCATTACTTGCTCAACAAATCAGCGCTGCTCAGGAAGAATTTATTCCTCCATGTTTAAAATGCATTGAACGAGAATCTGCTAATTCTTCACCTGAATGTTCAAATGCTTCAAATGTTACAAATTCTTCACCTGTCTCTGCTATCACTAATTCCTCATCTGAGGACATTGCTAGTATCACTGACGATGCAGGGCTGAAGGAATTGTACATGACAGGCATGTACAAAAGCCTCAAAGGGCATCAGGCTCTTTGTGATGTGCTTAAAAAGTAGATCCTCAACAGGAACCCTAGGAAAGAGGGTATTGCCTTTGAGAGGAAACTCAATGCGGATGGTACTTATTGGAAGCCTGAGTAGTACCCAAAACCTCATGGGTTGCTGCAAAGGGACCTCCAGTTGATCCATCTGATTTATCTGGCTATACATGTGAATCTTCTCATTCTTCTGATGAGTCATTTGACTCCAACTATAAACTGTTCAAAAATCAGAATGGTGAAGTATTTGCTAGATATGTTGGCACTAACTGCAGGAACGGTTCCCCTATGAAGAAAATCTGGGTTCCCAAAAGCTGCCTTGAAAGTCTTCAGGTGAATGTCCTCATGACACCACCTGTGAAGAAAAGGAACCCCAGATCTAATTCTTCATATGGACCAAATTCTTCATTTGGATCCAAGTCCTCATACAGACCAAATTCCTCAAGAGGATCAAATTCCTCACATGGATCAAAGTCCTCATATGAACATCATCATGCTAACAACTCTGTTTCGCAGGGAAGAGCCAAGGGCTATGAATATGAGCATTATTCTTCAAATTATTATGTTCATAAGTCCTCGAAGAATTTCTCTGCTTATTCATATGCTTACCCTAACCCCTCTTATGTGAAACGAAATGGTTTGGCTGCTTTGCCACCATTCTCATATGGAGCTCGCAGAGTGATGAACTCTTTGCCACCCCTTCAGATGTGGGTGGTGAAGAAAAAGAACTAATCTCTTCTACAGGGTCAGGTCTCCAGACGTGCTGTAACGTCTGAAGAATTTGCTGGGGACCTGACAAAAATGCCTGAAAGGACGCAGGCTAACCATGATGAAATGAACTTTCATTTCACACGTCCTCCCTCTGTTTTATCGGTTCTACTGCTTAATGAAATTGATCTGATGAATTGTGATATCATATTCTTCACTACTGAAGTATATGAGGTTCGTAAGTTGCACTAATTCATCTGCAGGATGATCAACCCAAAGCCACTGAATGGGTACTTGATAGTGGATGTACAAATCACATGACCGGTGACAAGAATCTGTTGATGGATGCTCCCTTATCAGCATCACACATGAAGCATATCATCTTCGCTGATAAAAGCAAAAGTCAGGTATTGGGTCTAGGTAAGGTTGCTATCACAAAGGATCAACACATGGACAAAGTCATGCTTGTTGAGTCCTTAGGATACAATCTTATGTCTGTCTCAATGCTTTGTGATCTTGATATGGTTGTTGTCTTCGGCAAGTATCGTTGTGTTGTGATTATGGAATCTGACAAATCCAAAGTCTTCGAAGGCTTTAGGAGAGGAGACTTGTATATTGTTGATTTCTCTGCAGATTCACAACCTGCCGTGTGCCTACTTGCAAAAACTTCAAAAGGATGGCTATGGCATCGACGACTTGGTCATGCAGGCATGAGGAATCTGCACACGCTTGCGAAGAAGAAGCATGTCATTGGCATTGAGAATGTCAAATTCCTCAAGGATCACTTATGCGGTGGCTGTGAAGCTGGAAAGATGACCAAAGCCAAGCATCCAGCGAAGACTATCATGACCACTACTCGTCCATTCGAATTGCTTCACATGGATCTCTTCGGTCCTAACCATTATTCCTCTATCTCTTATGAAGCATCTCAATATGGTTTTGTTATTGTTGATGATTACTCTCGTTACACATGGGTGCACCTTGTCTCTTACAAAACTGAAGTGCAGGAAGTCTTCAAACGATTTTCCTCGAGGGCTTCAACTAACTTTGGTGTGAAGATCAAACACATCAGAAGTGACAATGGCACTGAGTTCAAGAATTCGGGTCTCAATGACTATCTTGATGAACTTGGTATTACTCATGAATTATCTGCTCCTTATACTCCTCAACAGAATGGCGTCGTGGAGCGCAAAAACAGGACTCTTGCTGAGATGGCTCGCACTATGCTCGATGAGTACAAAACCCCTCGTCGTTTCTGGGTTGATGCAATTGATACTGCGTGCCATATCATCAACAGAGTATATCTTCACAAATTCTTCAAGAAGACTGCCTATGAACTCCTCACTGACAAGAAACCCAATGTGAGTTATTTCAAAGTCTTCGGTGCTAAATGCTGGATTAGAGATCCTCATCACAACTCTAAATTTGCACCGAAAGCACATGAAGGTTTCATGCTTGGTTACGGAAAGGACTCGCACACCTACAGAGTCTTCAACAATGTTCTTCACAAGATTGTTGAAACTGTAGATGTGCGGTTCGATGAAACTAATGGCTCACAAATAGAGCACCTACCTTCTGTGTTAGATGAACCAGCACCTGAGGAATCGATCAAGCACCTACCTACTGAAGATATCATTCCTACTGAAGAATCTGCTGAAGAATTCGTTCCAGAACGTGAAGAACGTCGAACTGATGCACCTGAAGAAAATGCTGAGGAAATTGATGCTGAAGAAAATGCTGATCAAATTTCTCAACGGCAACCAACTCACCCTCGCATTGCAAAAGAAGTGCAAGTGGAGAAGATCATCGATGACATTAGAGCACCAGGTCCTCTCACACGCTCAAAAGCTTCACATCTATCTAACTTTTGTGGGCACTTTGCTTTTGTCTCTATCACAGAGCCCACTAAGGTAGATGAAGCATTTCTGGAGCCTGAGTGGATTCAGGCCATGCAAGAAGAATTACATCAGTTCAAGCTCAACAACGTATGGGAACTGGTCAATCGTCCCGATCCTCGCAAGCATAACATCATTGGTACAAAGTGGATCTACCGCAACAAGCAAGATGAAAATGGTGTTGTGGTGAGGAATAAGGCACGACTAGTAGCTCAAGGCTACACACAGGTTGAAGGAATTGATTTCGATGAAACTTTTGCACCTGTTGCTAGACTTGAAGCTATTCGCATATTACTTGCTTATGCTAACCATCATGATATCATCTTATACCAAATGGATGTGAAAAGTGCATTCCTCAATGGTAAGATTGAGGAAGAAGTATATGTTGCTCAACCACCAGGTTTTGAAGATCCAAAACATCCTGACAAAGTCTTCAGACTTAACAAGGCCCTCTATGGCCTCAAGCAGGCCCCACGGGCGTGGTATGACACATAGAAGGAATTCTTCATGAAGAAAGGCTTCACACCCGGTTCACTCGATCCCACTCTTTTTACTAAATCATATGATGGTGAACTGTTTGTGTGCCAAATATATGTTGATGATATCATCTTTGGCTGTACTGACCAACGTTATAGTGATGAATTTGCCTATATGATGAGTGAAGAATATCAAATGTCTATGATGGGAGAATTGAAATTCTTCTTAGGTCTACAAATTCATCAACAGCACAATGGGATATTCATATCTCAGGAGAAATACCTCAAGGATGTCCTGAAGAAATTCGGCATGCAAGATTGCAAAGGTCTCAAAATTCCTATGCCCACAAATGGTCATCTATGCACTGATGAAAATGGTACTGACTTCGATCACAAGGTATACCTCTCCATGATTGGCTCTTTATTGTACTTATGTGCATCTAGGCCAGATATAATGCTTAGTGTTTGCATGTGTGCACGATTTCAAGCTGCACCGAAGGAATCACACCATACGGCTGTGAAGCATATTCTTCGATATCTAGCTCACACACCAACACTAGGATTATGGTACCCCAAGGGCTCAGACTTTGACCTCATTGGATATTCTGATTCTAACTATGCTGGTGACCGTGTGGATCGCAAGTCAACATCTGGTACTTGTCATTTCCTCGGACGATCCTTGGTCTGTTGGTCCTTGAAGAAACAGAACTGCGTATCACTGTCTACTGCTGAAGCTGAGTACATTGCTGCTGGTTCTTGCTGTGCTCAACTACTATGGATGAAGCAAACACTCAAGGACTATGGAGTCAACGTGAAGAATGTGCCTCTCCTCTGTGACAATGAGAGTGCCATCAAGATTGCTCACAACCCAGTTCAGCACTCGAAGACAAAGCACATTCAGATTCGTCATCATTTTCTTCGTGATCATGTGTTGAAGGGCGACATTTCTATTGAGCATGTGAAGACTGAAGAACAGGTAGCCGATATCTTCACTAAGCCCTTGGATGAGAAGAGATTTAGCAAGTTGCGGTGTGAGCTAAATATCTTAGAATCTTCGAATGTACTTTGAAAATGCACTCATCCTAACACTTATGCATAATTGATGACTTAGATGTGCAACACATGAAGAAACGTTTTTCTTCAATCAATGAAGAATAACACTCTAAGTGTGAAGAAATTAATGAAGAATTTGATTCTCAAAACCCTACGACAATTGTACGCGGTGTTTGAAATCATCATTCTTACACGGTGGGTCACGCCACCACAAAAGTTGAAAATCTTCAATTTGAGTTTTTCCTCATCTTTTGAAACTCTTCAGTTTTTCAAATTCTTCAAACTTTACAAAGTCTTCACTTGTGCCGTCGTTTTTCTTCATTTGCTATATATATATATATATGAGTTTATGTCCTCTACAGCATTCACTTATAGCTATTTCTTCAAGTTGGAACTTTTTTTCTGCTAAGTGAATGTGATCGGACCCTTCCCCTCTATGCTATACTCAATCCAGTCTATTCACAAATTCTTCATGTGCGTTCTATTTGAAACTCGTTCAAATTCTTCACTGTGTCCTTGTCAGCTGAAGAAATTGCGAATGGAACGTTAAAACTAATCTTATCCAAACCTTCGGTTTTGCCGCGCAATCCGTTCCACTTCCCACGATGGATTATTTTACTCACCCACGATCTTACACGATCTCCACTACACAATACATGGGTGACACATGTCAAGTGAAGGAGAACGGCCAGGGGCATGTTAGTCCTAAATCTTCAGACGAGCAGTTTTTCACTGCGGCTATAAATACCCCTCCGTTGCCATCCTCACTTCCTTTACCCCGCTCGATCTCACTCCCTCGCTCGAGCTCTCCAAACCCTAGCGCCGTCGCTACTCCATCGTCGCCGGTGAGGAAAAGCTTCACTGCCTCGACCTCATCGCCGACGTACTCACGCCGACAACGGAAATCTTCACCTCCGCCGCCGCCGTAGACGTCTTCCTCCGCCAAGTTAGGGCGTGGAAGATCTGCATTGACGAACTTCACTGTTCCAACTCACAGTTCGTCGTGTTCTTCATTCAGGGTAATTAAAAGCCATTTTTACTGCCCTCTTTGATTCGAAGTTTTTCTACAAAATCTTCAAAGGTGTTTTTATTCTTCAAATCCTCACACACAAAACACCTCACTTATTCTCTGTTCTTGATTCATTTCCCTAAGTCTAAATTTCTTCAAGATTCCTCAATTGTGTGGATTCTCAATCTATACAACTCTGGAACCTAAGATATATATGGAGCTTAGTGAAATTCCTCAAGACGAATCTGGTCAAATTCCTCAAAACTTGTTCTTTATGAAAAACCCTCTGAGAACGCATATGACCTCTTCAAATTCCTCGCAACTATACTCTGTTCACAGGTACACATGTCCGCTGCTGAATCCTTAGGTTCTCATCAACTTAACTCATTTGCAGCGTTCCTCGAAGAAAAGTTGCATACTTCTTCAAGAGAATTCCATTGTTCAAATTCCTCATCTGAAGAAAATGGCTGAAGGTAAAAGGCCGCAGAAAGGAGGAAAGAGACCAGAGGTCATGACTGCATTTGAAATCCCTGAGGACATTTATGCTGGGTACTGCACACCTCCTGAAGAAGATAGAAATCAGCGCAAGGTGCGCATATAGAAGATTGAAAGGAGATGGGCAAGAGAATGGAGGGAGTACAAATATGTTACTCCTAAGTACATGAAGAAATTCGCCGTAAACCCTCCATGTCAACGCCCTCCATTGGCACCTGGCCAAGTGGCTGATCCCTCTAGCATCAGAAGAGGTGAGGAATTTCCTCAAGAATGGGCCAAGCGCCAGCGTAAACTGCAAAAGCAAGCAAAAGAAGCAGTGAGCAAATTCAATGAAGAATCTGCTGCTGCTGCTGCCACTGAGGCTTCTGCCAAGCCGAGGAAATCAATGATGAAGAAGCCTGCTCGTAAGCCAAGTGCTTCACCTTCAATGCCCTCACGGCCAAGTTCCTCAGTTGCGCCCTCACGGCCAGAATCTTCAAAATCTTCAAAGCAAATTCCTCATGCTGCTCCTGCTCCCACAAAGTCCTCAGCTCCTGTGCATCTGGCCTCATGCCAAAGGACAACTGGCATCTCTATTGCCTCTGGTGTCTCAGCTAGTTCCTCAGCTGCACCAAAATCCTCAGCTGGACCCTCATTACTGAAGAAAAAGGCTACCGCTGGACGCGGCACTCACCCAAGTCCAAAGAAGCAAGTGGTCTTCACTGTGCCATCTGATGATGATGAAGCTGATGAAGAACTCGCTGAAATCATCAGAGACCGCCAAGAAAGGGCTGCTAAAGCCAAAGGCACACCTGTGCCCCTGCTTTTGGATCCAAGGGCGATCCTAGACTATATTGATCTCTGGCACAAGGATCCCAACACTCCTATGCCTGATTTAAAGCTGACACCTGGCCAAAGTCACATGCTGACTCACTTCATCCAAGAGGAGAAGTGGAAATATGATAGGGCCAGAGAGATCAAGAAATCCCAGTACCGCAAAGAGAAGCTGCTGAAGAAAAATGTTCTCAAAATGAAGCCTGAGGAACTTGTCAAGATGCAGGCTGAGATCAAAGCCCTCAGCGACAACTTTGACTCGTACTATGCTGATTGGCAAGGAGCCAAGGTCAGATTTGTGAGGCTGACTGATACCTTCACCAAGGGTACTGCCTCAAAGCAACAAATTCCTCAAGCTGAAGCATCTGTTCAGCAAACTGAAGAACATGCCAGCACCGCTGATGAAGTTCAGGCTGCTGAAGAAAATGCTAGTTCCAAGGCTGATGACTCTGCTCCAGCCATTGATGAAATTGCCAGGGCATCCACTAGTGGTGCGCCTGAAGAAAATGAAGAGACCAGGGCAACTGCATCAGTTGTGCCTGAAGAAAATGAACCAGATTCCTCAGCTCCACCTGCACCAACTCCAACTCCAATTCTTCCCTCTGCTTTAGATGTGAAGAAAACCAAGGCTGCAGAGCAAGCTGCAGTGAAGAAAAGGAAAGCATCAAGTGCTTCAGAATCTTCAGTCCCAAAGAAGATGAAGCCCATGACCAGCTCATTTGCCAATCCAATTGATGATGTTCCTATCTCCTCCATGCCATCAAAGGGCCTTGTTCCTTTTGGTGAAGATTATGAGATCCCAAGTGGATCAGATGAAGAAACTCAGTCTGCTGCTTCCTCAGAGCAGATTGATGAAGAAATTGAAGTGGATACAATCCCTTCAACCCCAATAGTCTCATCACCAATGACTCAGTTTGATGCTGAAGAGGCTGGTGTTGAAGAAATTGATGATGAAGATGTGGATATTGGAAGCACAACTCCAGTAATGAATGCCGACTTTTGGGAAAGTCAGCATCCCAATTCCCCACTCTTCACTCCCCTGCAGCAAATTCCTCACTCTCCTTCACCAACCGTAAAATTGGGCTCTGATGCAACTCATCCCACTGCTTCTGTGAATGAAGAAATTCCAGCCACTAGTGCTGAAGAAACTGCTGCCGAAACAGACAAGGTGACTGCACCTCAGGAAAATCCTGAAATTCCTCAGCCTGAAGAACCTGAGCTTGTGATTCCTAAGGTCGTGATGCAACTCACTGACACTCCTCTGCCAAGGCCAAAGGATCCATTCTCACGCAAACAGAAATTCAAGGCTGAAGACTTCTATGGCGAGCACGTATTCTTCAATGAATACAATCCTTATGACTCTGCTCGCATAAGGAAGAGGCGTTTCTGGACTGCCAGCCAAGCAAATTTCTATTCCTCAGTGCTTTACAACAAAGACAAAGTCTTCGACCTTGCACATATTCCTCACGTGGATATGGAATCTATGACGTGCTTTACGCCAGTCCTCAGTGTTCTTCACGACGCTGGGCTACTCAACTTCTGCACAGATATATGCGATTGGAATGAAGAACTTATTCTTCAGTTCTATGCTACACTGCACATCACTGGCAACTCTGAAGATGTCAATTCATGGGTTCTGGACTAGATGACTGAAAATACACATTACAAGGCCCCAGCAACTGAATTGCTTCGCTGCCTTTCTCTTAGTCCACCCACTGAAGATGCGCGTTGCGTGTATGATGAACCTGAACTGTCAAACCACTATATGCAAGTGCTCATGAAGCCTCTGAAGCCAGGGCAATCACCTCGTACCAAATTCCTCGTCAAGGAATTGATGTATGTGCCTAGGACTGTCTATCGCATTCTGACGAAGACAATATGTCCCATCAAAGGACACGATTCTTCCGATGAAGAAATTGTTGGCATCATGAAGAATATGCTTTTCAATATCATACATGGCGTTCCCATAAACTTCCATGATTTCTTCATGAGGACTCTGGCCAACATTGCTATGTCACCATTTGAGCTGAAGCCTTATGCACCTTGGATTATGAGATTCATCAGGACAAGGTCTTCACTCAACTACAAGGCTGAAACTCTCAACCACTGCAACTACTTGCCTCCTATTGAAGTCCTCAAAAGGAAATTTTCCTCAGCTGATGAAAAGGGCAAGGCCACTGCTGTGATAGATGAAGGCATTCGTCCATTGGATGGTCAATTTCGCAAGGCTGCTTCTTATTCCACCAATGATGACTCTGCCACACATGACTGCTGCTAATACTGCCAAGACAAATCCTCAAGCCACAGCACCCAGGGTGATGACCGATCATGAGTTACTCCTCAGTATTCATCAAAAGGTTGATCGCAATTACAAATGGGTCAAGCGTCAGTTTGGTTCAATTCTTCACAACATGACTGCCACACACAATGCAGTGAAGAAAAACCATTACTATCTTCATGAAACCCTCAACCGCACCTGGGCTGTTCTGTCTCAAGTATATAGTGCTGAAGATTTGGAGAACATGGGCCTCAAAGAAGAATTTGCCTGGTCGGCACCTCCGCCGAAGAAATTCAAGAAGGTCAAGGTTCCTTCTCTGGTGGCCAGTTCATATTCTTCATCGCGCGACACTGATGAAAATGAAGACTTGGACGAC
Organism: Aegilops umbellulata; assembly: GCA_032464435.1. Lineage (NCBI taxonomy): Eukaryota > Viridiplantae > Streptophyta > Magnoliopsida > Poales > Poaceae > Aegilops > Aegilops umbellulata. The sequence continues at coordinate 217,394,019 of CP136060.1, forward strand.
ACTTCAGCAGGCCCTACTTCAACAACCGACCCCAACAACACTGGCGCTCCTCCATCAACTTGAATATCTTCAGGGGCGTTAATCCTCAGTTTCGATCCTTTTGGTCATTGATGACAAAGGGGGAGAAATCTGAGTTAGTCTTCAAGCGGGTCTATAATAAGGGCATATTTTTTTTAAGTTGCAACTCTCGTTCTTCCGAAACTTTTATTGGATCGAGTTGTAATCTTAAACCCTATGGTGCTCGGTGCTCTGATACTTCGATACATGCTTGAGCTCTGATACTTTTGATGCGCTATTCTGCATGCTTATTCCTCATTAATGTTATCACACACATGCTGAATTGCATCAGGCACCATATTTCATCATGCATTTCAAATTCTTCAAATCATATATCAAATGCGTATATGAATTACAAGATATAGGGGGAGATCTCCATGATTTAACTCTTCAAGTGTGCATTGCCTCAAAAGCAAATTCCTCACTATGCACAACTTCAGGGGGAGTTCTTCTATATCTTGCAATCAAATTCCTCAATATCAGTTTCTACACTTCATATATTTATCCCCGTTGAAAACTTAACCTATGTTGTCATCAATCACCAAAAAGGGGGAGATTGTAAGTGCATCTAGTGCCCATTAGTGATTTTGGTGTATTGAAGACTTATAGGTTAAGCATCTGATGTGTTTATGAGTGTACACAGGTCTATAGGTCTATGAGGAGTTTGATATTTACAGTAAAAGTCGACCCCTAAAAATGAAGTTCTTCGACTGAAGACTTTGATATTCTGAAGACTTTCTGAAGACTTTGAAAGTGAAGAAATTGGTGTGACCTTGAAGACATGGTATTCGTTCGAGGAACGTGAAGCGTGAAGACTTTGTTTTCGTAGTCTCATTTTTCTCTTTCTTGAGTCATAGGAAACACCATACTGTTAAAGGGGGTCGAGGAAATACTAAGGAGAAAATTTCCATGTGATGCTCAACTCAAATCCTACACCTACCAATCCCTTCGAGTGAAGCCATTGGAAATCTCATACAGTTCAGTCAATTTCTTCAGTGACAGAGACGCGGTTCTTCTGGTCACTGAGGAATTTTCTCTGACTGAGGAGTTAGGAATTCGCCAGTGCGAATTGCCTACACAGTGAGGAACATGATAGCCCTGAGGAATTTGTACTCCAAATTTCCGACCGTTGCTGTGCCACGCGCCAGCTGTCCTAAAATATCTTGTCCACCTAACGGTCATATCATTGAAGGGCATTTATGTCTTATCATGTCGGGCTGCTCCCTAGGCTATAAATAGCCGCCCCCTACAACCACTAGCTGGTTGGCTGCTCCGCGTGAACTTGACACTTGTCATTTGAGAGCAACCCATCCTCCGAGGACTTTGAGCGAAAATCATCAAGTGAGGAAAATCCAAACCCAAACCCAAAACACCTACAAACCCAAAGTGATTGAGCATCACTGAAGAAATTGATCCTGCGTGGATCTGACGCTTGTTACCTTTGAAGACTGTGCTTCTTCCAGACGGTTAGGCGTCAAGGTCTAGAGCATCCAAGAGGAATTGTGGATCGCCGAGTGACCAAGTCTATGAAGGTTTAGAAGTCACCTGAAGACTTACCACGAGTGATTGGACGAGGACTGTGTGTCCTTAGTTCAAGGAGAATACGGTGATGACTTGGTGTCCCGAGCTGCGTGCTCAGGACTGGGTGTCCGGGACTGTGTGTCCTCGAGTTTAAATACTCAGCCGCTCCAACCAGACGTACAACTGAGACAGCAGTTGGAACTGGTCTACCAAATCATTGTCTTCACCAAGCTTACTGGTTCCATTTCCTCAACACCTTCATTTCCTCATTACTGTGTTGTCTGTTTGTTCATATCTGTGTTTGAAGACTTTGACTGAAGACTTACACAAATTCCTCAGTTCAATTTCTTCAGTCTGTTTGTCTTCATCTAGAGTTATCCTGTGCCTACGCTTTCTGTACTCTGTGTTTGTCTTCATTTCATCATGATGACCATGCATGTAATCTGTTATGTTTAGTTCTGAGTACATATTCCGCTGCTAGTATTTCTTCGCTAAGGAATTTCCTCACGAGCAAATTCCTCAGTGAAGAATTTCATAAAAATCGCCTATTCACCCCCCCTCTAGTCGATATAACGCACTTTCATTACCCCTTTGTTTATGAACATGAATATTCTTTGTGAGTAGTTACGTTTGTTCCTGAGGACATGGGAGAAGTCTTGCTATAAGTAATCATGTGAATTTGGTATTCGTTCGATATTTTGATGAGATGTATGTTGTCTTTCCTCTACTGGTGTTATGTGAATGTCGACTACATGACACTTCACCATGATTTTGGCCTAGGGGAAGGCATTGGGAAGTAATAAGTAGATGATGGGTTGCTAGAGTGACAGAAGCTTAAACCCTAGTTTATGCGTTGCTTCATAAGGGCTAGTTTGGATCCATATGTTTCATGCTATGGTTAGATTTATCTTAATTCTTCTTTCATAGTTGCGGATGCTTGCGAGAGTGGTTAATCATAAGTGGGAGGATTTTCCAAGTAAGGACAACACCCAAACACCGATCCACCCACATATCAAATTATCAAAGAAACAAACATGAATCATATGAGCATGATGAAAACTAGCTTAACAATAATTCCCATGTGTCCTCGGGAGTGCTTTGCTTTATATAAGAGTTTGCCCAGGCTTGTCCTTTGCTACAAAAAGGTTTGGGCCACCTTGCTGCACTTTAGTTACATTTGTTACTTGTTACCCGTTATGAATTACCTTATCACAAAACTATCTGTTACCGACAATTTCAGTGCTTGCAGAGAATACCTTGCTGAAAACCACTTGTCATTTCCTTCTGCTCCTCGTTGGGTTTGACACTCTTACTTATCGAAAGGACTACGATAGATCCCCTATACTTGTGGGTCATCAGGTTCCCATCGGAAAACTGCTCGGATTTATTGCTTACCACAGGGGGGTAGAGGCCAATCCCGCTAAAATCCGAGCTTTATCCCTGCTAGCAATAGCCAGAGAGCTTACACATGTCCAAAACTTGGTAGGCTGCATGGCAGCCCTGAGCCGCTTCGTCTCCCGCTTTGGTGAAAAGGCACTGCCACTCTATAGACTGCTCAAAAAGACCAAAAACTTTGACTGGATCGATGAAGCAAGCGCTGCACTGGAGGAAATAAAAACAATACTAGCAGGAAACCCCATACTCGTAGCACCCGACATTGGTGAACCCATGTTATTATACATCTCAGCCACAAATAAAGTGGTGAGCGCAGTACTCATGGTAGAGCGAGAAGCGGAGGGCCACAAGTTCCGGAGCAGAAGCCAGTCTACTATATATCAGAAGTGCTTATCCCATGCAAATCTCGGTATCCACATTATCACAAGTTATCCTATACATCTTTTATGGCATCCCAAAAGCTCCGGCACTACTTTCAAGAGTGTGCGGTAACAGTGGTATCCAAGGTACCCTTGAATGACATCATTAACAATAGGGACGCCACAGGCCGCATTGTCAAATGGGCCATAGAGCTCCTTCCCTTTGAAATTGTGTACAAACCATGTCGAGCTATTAAATTTCAGGTGTTGCCTGATTTCCTGGCCGAATGGACAAAAGCCGAGCTCCCCCGGGAATATAGTACATATTCACATTAGACAATGTACTTTGATGTCTCCAAGATGTTAGCCCGACTCACTACTAGGAAAAGGGCTATAGATGAAATGGATACTAATGGCGCACCTGACATGTGGTGCGCCATTAGTGTGGAAGACACTAATGGCGCACCAGACACATGGTGCGCCACTAGTAACAATTTTTTTTCATTTTTCCAAACATACTAATGGCGCATCCAGGCACAGTGCGCCATTACTAGTTCTAACTAGTAATGGCGCACCAGCCACACAGTGCGCCACTAGTGTATTTTTTTGTTCTTTTTTGCAAAACTACTAATGGCGCACCGTGGCATAGTGCGCCATTACTAGTTCAAACTAGTAATGGCGCACTATGCCACGGTGCGCCATTAGTATATTTTTTTATTGTTTTGCAAAACTACTAATGGCGCACCACCAGCAGGTGCGCCATTAGTAACCAGGGTTACTAATGGCGCATTTTCAGGTGGTGCACCATTAGTAACCTGGGACCAACAAGATATTTTGGACAACCACACCTACCCACTCACTTTTCCCACTTCATTCTCTCCACCTCCTCCTCCAAGCTTGTCTCGGCTGCCTCCTCCTCCTCACCTCATTTGCACCATAGATTCATCAAAATTAAGTGGTTAAATTACCTTTTTTTGATAGGTAAGTAAGGGGGGAAGTTATCTTTATGTTGTCCTCCCTCAAACAACGTGCACATGCACTTTTTGTGGCCTAGCTAGATCTAGGTAGGTTTGTGGTGTTGCATATGTTTGTGGTGTTGCATATATGTTTGTGTTTGCATGTACCGGTATTTGAAATGCGATAGTTGCCAATATTTTGCCGGAATGTTGATACATTTCCGTTTTGGCAAGAATTTTGGCACTATGCATTCTTTTGTCAGGACCCCGATTCCAAGTCACATCGACCCAGCCGGTAACACCTCATATCACTTTGCGGCCTCACGCACGGCAATCCCACAGGTGTCGCCTTACCATGGCCCGGGACCGTTTGCGCCTTTTGGCTCACGTATATGATAGTGTCGCTAGCATCCATATGATAGAGAACCCGGGCCGACATGGCTAGTCGTGAACCCAAAGCGGCACTAACCCATGGGGACAGGCATACATGAATCACATCGAGCATGTCGGTCATCAACGTGTGAATCCGGGTTGTAGCACTGGGCTAACAGGACTCTGGTAACCTAGGCTGTAGCAGGCGAGGGAGGACTCCGGATGTCACCGCGTGACATTTCCCCAAAGGGACAAACACAGGAACGAAGTGAAACACATGCTGGCCAGTCAAGTGTGTAGAGCAGTAGTGCTGGGCTAGCAGGACTCCGGTGAACCGGGCTGTAGCGGACTACTATCGCACAGGAAGCACTAGACTACATTTCCCCATATGAGAGGCTGCCAAGGATAAACAACTAGATTGTCGGATCCCACTCATACCAAGCATTTCAAGCATACGCACATTATGCCCGATATGAGTACATACAACATGGCATCATAATAAAACTCTACAACTCAAAGTACTTTATTTAAAAGGCTTCGAGGAGCCATACATAACATGTTCATACAGATAGGGGTCACATGACCCGACACTCAAGTCATACAATCATACAAGCACATGCGGAAGCAACTTAGTATGAGTACAGACACTAGGAAGAAAGAAGGCTTGACGAAGCTTGTCTATCTACATCGACCCTTCACAAGTCTTGGATCACCACCTGGGTGGCTAGTCACTCGTCAACGTTGAGGTCTACATAGAACCCATCGAAGGGGGCGGTGAGATTGTTGTCTGAAAACATTAATTAGAGCAACATGAGTACGGAGGTACTCAGCAAGTCTTACAACAGAATCCTACTATACATGCACATTCTCAAGAAGGTAGTGGGGTTATTGTAGCAAGCCAGCTTTGACTCATGGCTAAGCTATCCTACGATAGACACAACTTGTAAAGCATTTGTCGCACACGAGTCCACTAATCACCAACACAATACTCCACCGTGGATCCTCTCTCGTCAACCTACGAGAGGGCCATCCGAGTTACTCACACTTATCTTGAGGCTTTTAGTAGTATCCATTTACTTGTCTATGAACTGCATAGGTGACCAAGTAGTCCTTTACCGCGGACGTGGCTATTCGAATAGTTTTATACCCTGCAGGGGTGTACTTCTTCACACACGCTCTCACCACTTATCGCCGCTACATGGCGTGTACTCGTCAACCTTCAAGCGGAAGCCCAGCGAGGGTGTCGGCCACGACCTGACTAAACACACGAGTCCCTAGTCTAGGTTTATCGCCTATTCAGGTTCCATTCGCAGGGAGTCCGACCGAGGTTTCCACTAACGGCCCCGAACGATGTGTACAGGGTTCCCGAGACACCAAACGGGCGAATCGGTACACCGTGCCACGTGCCTACCGCAACACAACCCACCCCTAAGGTCAGCGCAGCGTGCGGCCCCAGGCATGCTACAAACACCATAAACTACTTGCAACTCCCGGACAGAGGACAAGAGTGGTTAATAAGTCGAGAGGGTCAATTAAGGATCCCAATGTGTGGTAGTAGCTGAATCTTAAATCACACACACAGATCTCAGTTCTTAGGGACGACCTCAATGAAACAACCCACCATGTACTCCTACATGGCCTCTCATCGATTCCTTTACCAAATCATATTCAACACTTCACTCTCATTACCGACACAACCTTTCACTCTAGTTCATCATCCCGATGAGCCAGACCTGACATAACTCTAAGCATAGAAAGCATAGCATGGTAGTAAACACAAATATGGCTCAATCAACTCCTACACATGCTAGTGGGTTTCATCTAGTTACTGTGGCAATGACAGGTCATGCAAAGGAAGTGGGTTCAACTACCGCAACACACAGCAGTTTGAATCGCGTTGTCTTAATGCAGTAAACAAGAGCAAAGCGAGAACATGGGTTTGTATCGAAATGATCAATGGGTTGCTTGCCTGATGTAGTGGTAGTAGGGTACTGACCTTCAGTCGGATATTCGGGGTTATCCTCGGAGGCAGAACCTACCACGAAAGACACACCGAACATAATCAACACATGACAATATGCAACAATATGATGCATGCAATGACATGGCAATATGAATGTGTCTTGGCCTAATGCAAGCTAAAATAGAAAGGAATGAACCCATTTGTATCAAAGATTCAAATGTTAGCTCATTTAACAAAGCCATATTAGTGCATTATCTTATTTTGCTGAAACAACAAGGTTAACTTGTTCTGTCATGCATGAAACCATTACCAATGGATAGATTGAATTTTTCTGATCAAAATTCATATATAAATCTTTTCATTTGGAGTTACAGATTAATTTCTATTAATTTTTGAAGTTTGTAACAATTTCTAGAATTTCCTATATAAAAATAAATCCAGAAATTAGTTATTGCGTCAGCAGTGCGTCAGGGTGACGTCGGTGGTCAAAGGGGGCGTCCAGGTCAACCTGACCAGTTGGTTCCAGCGGTCACGTAGGAACGGACGGTGTGGTCGGGGACGAGCTGATGCGGTGGCGACGACGAAGGGGATCTCCGGTGATGGCGGGGTCGGGCGAGGTTGTTGCAGAGGCTATGGGGCAAGAGAGCGCTCGGGGCTCGGCTTGCTCGAAGAAGAGGAGGGCGGCGGTGCTTCTGGACACGGTGGCTCAGCGCGGGGACGACGGAGGGCGCGACTACAACGGCGGTGCGCCAGTAGGTGCGTCGGCCATGGTGCGGGAGAGCGAGGGAGAGCAGCAGGGGGCGAGTGAGGTGTCCACGGGGTCGGGGAGGCGACATGGAGCCTGCCCAGGGTCCAGGCGCGCGAAGCGGCAAGCTGCTGGCGCCGTGGCGAGCTCGCGCTCGCCGGCGTCAGCTCTCTGCCTGCCTGGTGGGGACGAAGCAGCTGGCTGGCATGAGCTAGCACAGCGCTGGGCCGCCAAGTGGCCCGCTGATGGGCTACGGCCAGGTAAGTTCTCTCCCTCTCTTTTAATTTCTGTTTTCTATTTTTCTGTAGTTTTGTGGCTTTATTAAAAATAGCTAGGCACTTCTAAAAATCCTGAAAATAATCAGAGGCTCTGTTCAGAATATTTCCAACAGCCCAGACTTATCTTCAGAATTATTTGAGCATTAAAATATTTACTAGCATTAAAATGCCCAAATGCAAATTACATATGATTTAATTCAATGACCTTCTGTTGACCTAGAAAATTGTGCACCAATTTTGCCAGAGGTTCTAACCCAAGACAAAGAGGGTGAACTTTTTAGAAGCACTACAGGAATCAGCTACTTTGCCGTCTGCCATGGCGGACGGCAAAGGCGTGAACGGCGGACGGCAAAGGCCTTTGCCGTCAGCCGCGGACGGCAAAAGGCTCCGGCAACGTAGGCTACGGTAAACAGCTACTTTGCCGTCTGCCACTGATGGCAAAGTCTTTGCCGTCCGCCGCAGACGGCAAAGAGAGCGTGGCAGACGGCAAAGAGAGCGGACGGCAATAATTGCGCTGTCAGTCCGTTAAGTGGCTAACGGCAGGCCTTTGCCGTCCGCCACTGTCTTTGTCGTCCGCCGTATGATGTCATCTACATGTCACTGCATGGCAGGTTCTTTGCCGTCTGCCACTGATGGCAAAGTCTTTGCCGTCTGCCACTGATGGCAAAGTCTTTGCCGTCTGCCACTGTAGGCAAACTGGCCAAATGGGTCAGCTCCCAGGAAGCACAACTGGATGCCACGTGTCTTCTTTGCCGTCCGCGGAGGACGGCAAAGAGCCCTTTGCCGTCGGTGGCAGATGGCAAAGAGCCCTTTGCCGTCGGTGGCAGACGGCAAAGAGCCTGCATATTGGCTTTTTTATCTGTTTTTTATTAAATCCAACAATTTTCATCACAAATATATATGACATATATAGATATATTTCAGAAGGCCATTATAGAGCAAACATATAAGATATCCAACACATAACTTTATCATCCAACCATATATATTACATGCATAGTTACATCATACATAACAACTTCAACATAGAGGCATCCAACCATATATATTACAATAGTTTCATCCAACGATACATGCATATAGTTCAACGATACAAAAGAAACAGAGAAAGGGATAAGGAGCACTCCATCTATGCAAGCTTTCGTCAAGTGAATGAAATCTGCAAAACGAAAAATAAGAAAGTTAGAACAAGAAGAGTAGAACAAGAAGAAGAGTAGAACAAGAAGAAGACTAGAACAAGAAGAGTAGAACAAGAAGAAGACTAGAACAAGAAGAGTATGTCATTTATGAGCTAACTTACGTGAAATGGATCATATATGAGCTAACTAAGTTGAAATGGGTCGTTTATGAGCTAGCTAAGGTGAAATGGATCATTTATGAGCTAACTTAGTTGAAATGGGTCGTTTATGAGCTAACTAAGGTCAAATGGATCGTTTTTCAGGTAACTAAGGTGAAATGGATTGTTTTTTAGCTAACTTAGGTGAAATGGATCGTTTTTTAGGTAACCTAGGTGAAATGGATCGTTTTTTAGGTAACCTAGGTGAAATGGATCGTTTATGAGCTAAATTAGTTGAAATGGATCGTTTATGAGATAACCTAGGTAAGATTGGTCATTTTGGAGTTAACCTAGGTGAAATGGGTCATTTTAAAGCTAACATAGGTAAAATGGATCATTTAGGAGCTAATCTAGGTAAAATGGGTCATTTTTGAGCTAACTTGGATGAACTGGATCATTTATGAGCTAACCTAGGTAAAATGGGTCATTTTAGAGCTAACTTAGGTAAAATGGATCGTCTATGAGCTAACTAAGCTAATTATGCAATTTTTTTACATAAGTAAGCTAAGTACAGATCGTTTTAGAGCTAACTTAGGTAAAATGGATGGTTTTGGAGGTCAGTAAGCTTATTAAGTCATTTTGGAGGAGAAGAAGCTAAGTCTAGGTCATTATGGTAAGCATTGGAGGAAATAAAACTAAATCTAGGTCTTTATGCATGTGTTAAGCAAAACACTAGATAAACTTACCAAGATCCAGGAGGTGTAGGAGCGGGGTGGCTCGTGTTGGTAGCTGGAGAAGGATCGTGCGATGCTTGTCTGGAGTTACGCTGCACCAAAGATCATTTCCAATGTCTCGTTAGCATGATGACACTCAAATGTTAAGACTAGCAAGTAATGTCCATTCAAATAAAACTCACCGTGGTCCCAGGAGCAATCACTGGCATCGGCGGAGCGGTCTGACCTGTCTTCTCACACACAGACTGCACATTTGGTTTTGACGACTCAGTCATACTAGTTAGTAATGAGACAAACACTACATGAATGTTTTGGCTAATCTGCAGAAGAAACTTACCACAAGGAGGTCGTACATGGCCCTTGCATGCATGTCATTCCGTGCCCTCTCCTCCTCCATCATCTTTGCCGTCCTCTCCTCCAACTCCCGCTGCCTCTCCGCCGCCTCTGCCAGAAGTTTCTCTGTTCTATCTCTCTCACTCTGTATAGCAGCCTGCAACACCACTCACATGACCATTTGTAATCATTGATGGAAGCGCACACAATGTAATGGAGAAAGATAACTAAGTACGTATCACTAACCTTGATGGCGAGTTGCACTGGCCGTTCACGAGGCCTTATCTCAGGAGCGGAGCTCGACTGACGCGCCTTGATCTCCGGGAGAGTGCTAGGACAACGGATAAGTCCATCTCCAATGGCTATGGAGCCATGGGACTTCCCGCCACCAGATATCATCAACAGCTCTGGATCAATGGGACCCTAGCTCGGGTTAAAGTCCTCCCCTTTCCTTGCCTTCCCCTCATCTCTATATCTCACGAGCTTGTTGTGGGAGGAGATGTTGGTGAAGTTGTTTGCATCATCGAGGTCAGACTGAGAGAAAGCCTTGACTTTCTTGAAAGAGGCAGCGTGGGCCATGGCATACAGGTCGTACACCTCTGGCACCTTATTCGCCTTATTGTAGCGTGCCTGAAAGAGAGAAACAATGAAAATTAGTAATTAAAGGGCTCAAACTAGCCTGATGAATGAATTGCATGAATCATGAAGCAAACCACATACCCAGTTGCGCCCGAACTGATATAAGTTGGAGCTGCCTTGATGGTGTGGCACACCTTCCATTTGGGCACGTTTGTCCTTGGCCTCCTTGTGGAGGGCTAGCCATCGTTGTGAGCACCACTCATCGACCAACACCTCCCAACAATCCATCCGATCCGCACACCATCTCGGAGGCGCCTAAGTTAGCAAATAGAAACTTGAGCGCTACGGCTAAGAATTACTAAATGAAGGAACTTAAGTAGAGAAGGCCTTAATAATTACCTTCATGTACTGCTCCTTACTCAGGAACTTATCGCGGCACGCCGGCTTGGTCTTCTTGATACCACGCAAGGCGTAGTAGTCTCGAACAGCCTGCACCCGAGCCTCGTGCCGTAAGTTCTGGAGTAGGCGCTTGCAGACGTTCTCGATAACATGTGCCGCGTCCTCCTCGTATCCCGCCTCACACCTGTAGAATGTCTGCAATCAAATGAGACAATATTGATTAGTACAATTAATAACTAGCTAGTTGAAGATTTTTAAATGTGTAAAGGAGAAATTACCCAGAACTTTCTGATCACCATGTCTGCCCTCGTGTCGCACACGACACCATCGATAATCTCATCCGGCGGGGCCGGGGCAGCCACGTAGTGCTCCCAGCTCAATCCGAGCTCTGGAAGCCGACCCTCACCAGGCAACGTGACAAACCCCGGGAAGTTTTGCCGGCAAAGAACTCCAAGGACGGAGTTGGGCCGGCGGACACTATGATGGTGGTCCCAACCCCTGCAGCATGACAAGGCCAACACATTAGTTAATTGAAAAAACGTGAATGCACAAGGTACAAAAATATTAAATGCACTTATGTACCTCTCCCCATTAGGGAAAATCAACCACCTCTGCTCGCGGGTCACCGGCACGGACGGGAGCCGTGTAGCACCACACTGGTAGACGATGCCCCCCTCCTCCTCAAGATCAGTCGGCTCCCCGCCATCATCAGCATGGCCACTCGGCTCCTCGGGCTGATCCGGCCAGGTACCCCATCCGGACGTGTGCTCCTCCGGGGTCACGTGGGCCGAACTCTCGGGGGCCGAAGGCCAGTCGACCTGAGGCTCGTGGGCCCAAGACCCGTGGACCGGAGGCTCGTGGACCGGAGTCCGTGTAGCCTCCTCCTCGGACGAGTCCACCCTAGCAGTCACGTGCTCGGGTGAAACGGCTGGGGGTGGCGGCGAGGAAGGCGCCGTAGCAGTCACCCTACCTCCTCTCCCACGACCACGTGCCCCACCTCCTCTCTTCCTACCTCGTCCCCTGCTGGGCACCGCGGTCGACGAAGAAGGGCCCGGCGGTGTGGGCATACTGTCCAGCAACGCTCGGCGGAGAGGTGTGTCTGGAATGGAAGACCTCAGACCACGCTCCCGACTAGCGCCCACCATCTTTCAACACCTGCCATGACAAACAGTAAACGAAATTAGTACAACATAAAAAAAGACCGACATGAATAATAATATGTGTATCACTTAAGTGTATCATCATCAAGTACAACATAAAAAAAATGTAATACCTGACACTACTAATAATCTCGATCAGTATCATCAATAAATGCATAATCATCATCATCACTATAATCAATGACGGGCTCATAGGGTTCATTGGCATCAACATGTGCAAGGCCACCTTGACGTAATCGGTCAAGCATTGACAGGTCATCCGCAGCAGTAACCTCTTCTTGTTCCGGCTCTTCTTGTTCCTCCTCTGGGGTGATGTCGGATTCATTGTCGCTGTCTACTTCAATGTTTTGGGGTGAAGTATAGCGGTTCTTGAAACGCTTTTTGGAAAGACGTGTCTCTTGGAAGAATTCTCCTTCATATGTGTCTGGGTTAATGTGAGGTTCATAATCTTCTTCCTTTGGGGGAGAAAGTCTAGCACGTGGCGGCACTTCACAAACGACATCCCAACCTTTCAGATTTGGATTAGTTGGGCAGGCCCACGGTAGATAGAATACTTGGGTCGCCTGTTGAGCCATAATATAGACATCAGGAACATCTAAATGAGTGCTTTGGTTGATTTCAACTAGCCCTACATGTTCATGAGTCCTTCTAGTCTCCTTCGGCTGAAACCAATAACATTTGAAGACTACGACATTCGGTGGATTTTCACCATAGAACAGAAGTTCATAAATTGCTTCAACTCTCCCATAATACTCGGTACCTCCTTCGCCGATAGCAGATACACAATAATTTGTTGACTTTCGGTCGGCCATAGATAGCTCTTTGCCATAGGTACGAAAGCGATACCCATTGATGTCGTACTTGTCAAATGAACGGACCCCTGATGGTGCAGAGTTTTTGACAACTCTACCCCTGATGAAGTTCTTCTTGTCTTTCCTGAACTTATGGCGAGGATCCAGGAACTGTCTATGCATGTCGAAGCAAGAAAACTTGCGACCGGCCTGAAGCCAACGAAACTCAAGAGCTCCCTTGCATGTGGGGCACGGGAACCTTCCATGCACACACCAGCCAACGTATAGCGCATACGCCGGCAAGTCATGCGTCGAGTACATGTACCAGACACGCATTATGAAGTTCCGTTTGCTAAAGGCGTCGTATGTCTTGAACCCATTATCCCAGGCTTCTTGCAATTCGTCCTTAAGCGGCTGCATGTACACATTCATATTTTTGCCCGGATAGTTGGGTCCTGGAATTATCAACGTCAGGAAAATGTTCTTTCTTTGCATAATCTGTCCGGGGGGGAGATTGAGTGGAAAGACAAATATGGGCCAACAACTGTATTGGGCTGCCGTCATACCAAACACACTGAACCTATCCGTGCTGGTGCCGACTCGAGGATGCCTCGGATCTGCCACTTTGTCAGCATGTAATTCATCAAACTTTTTCCACGCAACACCATCCGATGTGTGTACCATCATCAGATTCCCATCTGCATCTAGTTCGATTCTTTTGCCTGTTTTGTGCCATGTCATCTGTCTGGCCGTCTCTTCGACCATGAAAAGACGTTGAAGTCTTGGTACGATTGGCATATACCGAAGAACACTAACGGGTATTTTGGTCTGTGTCTTCTCACCCACACCGTTGTCTACCACAATATACCTGGAAGAGTTGCAAATGGGACAATAGTTCAAGTCCGCATAGCCAAGCCTAAATAAGGCACATCCTTTCTCGTAGGCATGTATCTTCTCATAGGGCATCTTCAGTGCACGGAGGATTTTATCCGTCTGGTACAGGTTTGTAGGCATTACATGGCCTTTGGGTAGAAAGCGTCCAAATACTATCATAATTGCGTCATAGCATTCTCTGCCCAAGTTGAACTGAGCCTTCAGAGCCATTACTTGTGAGATGGCATCCAACTGACAAAGCTCAGTGTGCTCGTGTAGCGGACGTTTTGAAGACTCCAACATTTCATTAAAGGCCTTTGCAGATTCCTCCATCTCCTCGTCCGAATCCCGAGCATCATCATAGCCTTGCACCATGTTTTCCATCCCGGTACCATGCTCGTCCGTGCGACGACGATCCACCTTAGCTCGGTCACGTTGGGCAGACTCCCCATGAAATGTCCACACCGTATAATCGGGCGTAAAACCACTCTTCTGTAGGTGTTTGCCCATTTCAGCCTCTGTCTTCTTTTCCCAATTGCCGCACTGGAAACAGGGGCACCAGGTTTTCTTTTGGCCATTTGCAAATGCGGCTTGCACAAACCCCTTAGTTTTTGTGAACCATTCAGCGCTCCATTTTTTCTGACCAGTGTGACCGGTATACATCCAAGCACGGTCACTCATCTTGACTTTCAGAGCTACTGGACACACAACAATTATATATGTAATTCACCATGTATATATTCATCAGTTGATCTACTTTGTCAATTTTATTACGTCCATGCTACCTACACTCTAATAGGTAATGATAGGTCCTAATCCCACCCATGTATGTGTAGATTGGGTTCATTTTCCCATGCTATGCTCCGGATCCGACGCAAAATTTCGGCAGCACCTCCTCGCTATTCTCCTGATACACGTCTCTGCAATAAACAGAGAGGAAGTGTACCCGGAGAACAACAGGGGAGGCACTGACGAAATTTATGCGTCGGATCCGGAGCAAAGCATATGGGAAAACGAACCCAATCTACACATACTCGGGCTGTCCATGGATAGCGTTGGACAATTCGAAAGAATCAAGGTTATAAATATGCAAATGCATGCATATTTATAACTATGACGCTTTCGAACAGGAGACACATATTGGTTACGCATACTGATGATTCAAGACACATATATAGCTAGCTATCAAGTTTCATAGGAATAGATCAAATAATTAATGGGGGAGGAGGACTTGTCATTTGTGCTCACCCACGAACGAAGGGGCAGAGCTCGTCAAACGCACGGCGAGGTCGTCGAACACCAAACCTCGCAGCGATGAAACAACTGCACATTTAAAACTACACGATCAACACAATTATATATGATGTTTTTCATACCAAAATCGAAAAATATATGACCTAACTAATAATTCACAAATATATGAGGTCGGGGTCGGGGTGTCGAGGTCGGGGTCTCGGGGTCGGGGTCGGGGTCTCGGGGCCGGGGTGTCGTGTCGGGGTGCCGGGTCGGGGTTTGGGTACCGTGTCGGGTCGGGGTCGGGGTGTCGGGGTCGGGGTCGGGGTGTCGGGTCAGGCTTGGGGGGTCGGGGTGTCGGTGTCGGGGTCGGGGTATCGGGGTCGGGGTGTCGGGATCGGGGTCGGAGTCGGGGTGTCGGGGTCGGAGTCGGGGTGTCGGGGTCGGGGTCTCGGGGTCGGGGTCGGGGTCTCGGGGTCGGGGTCGGGGTCTCGGGGTCGGGGTCTCGGGGTCGGGGTGTCGTGTCGGGGTGCCGGGTCGGGGTCAGGGTACCGTGTCGGGTCGGTTTTTTTTCCTTTTCTTCTTCTTCTTCTTCTTCTTCTTCTTCTTCTTCTTCTTCTTCTTCTTCTTCTTCTTCTTCTTCTTCTTCTTCTTCTTCTTCTTCTTCTTCTTCTTCTTCTTCTTCTTCTTCTTCTTCTGCTTCTTCTTCTTCTTCTTCTTCTTCTTCTGCTTCTTCTGCTTCTTCTGCTTCTTCTTCTTCTTCTTCTTCTTCTTCTTCTTCTTCTTCTTCTTCTTCTTCTTCTTCTTCTTCTTCTTCTTCTTCTTCTTCTTCTTCTTCTTCTTCTTCTTCTTCTTCTTCTTCTTCTTCTTCTTCTTCTTCTTCTTCTTCTTCTTCTTCTTCTTCTTCTTCTTCTTCTTCTTCTTCTTCTTCTTCTTCTTCTTCTTCTTCTTCTTCTTCTTCTTCTTCTTCTTCTTCTTCTTCTTCTTCTTCTTCTTCTTCTTCTTCTTCTTCTTCTTCTTCTTCTTCTTCTTCTTCTTCTTCTTCTTCTTCTTCTTCTTCTTCTTCTTCTTCTTCTTCTTCTTCTTCTTCTTCTTCTTTCTTCTTCTTCTTCTTCTTCTTCTTCTTCTTCTTCTTCTTCTTCTTCTTCTTCTTCTTCTTCTTCTTCTTCTTCTTCTTCTTCTTCTTCTTCTTCTTCTTCTTCTTCTTCTTCTTCTTCTTCTTCTTCTTCTTCTTCTTCTTCTTCTTCTTCTTCTTCTTCTCTTCTTCTTCCTCCTTTCCTTTTTCCTCTTCTTCTTCTCCTCCTCTCCTCTTTTTTCTTCTTCTTCTTCCTCCTTTCCTTTTTCCTCTTCTTCTTCTCCTCCTCTCCTCTTTTTTCTTCTTCTTCTTCCTCCTCTTCTTTTTTCTTCTCCTCCTCCTCTTCTTCTTCTTCTCCTAATCTCCTCTTTTTCTCTTTTTCTTCTTTCCTAAACCTAAACTAAACCTAAACCTAAAACTAAAAAAACAGAAAAAGAAAAAAACTAAATCTAAACCTAAAACTAAACTAAAACTAAACCTATAAACCTAAAACTAATCCTAAAACTAAACTAAATCTAAACTAAACATAAACCTAAAACAAAAAAAAAAGAAAAAAGGGAAAAAAAGGAAGAAGCTCACCTGGGGTGGTGCGGCCTGGGCGGCGGAGGAGGGGGGCAGTGCGGTCTGGGGCGGCGGAGGAGGGGGGCGGCGGCGCCGGGCCCGGCCGGGGCGGCGGGGGCGCGGAGGTGGGCGCTGGGGCGGCGGCGGGGCGTGGTGCGACGGGGGGCGCTGGGGCGGCGGCGGGGGGCGCTGGGTCGGCGGCAGGGGGCGCTGGGGCGGCGGCGGGGCGTGGTGCGACGGGGCGGCGACGGGACGTGGTGCGACGGGGAGAGAAAGAGAGAGAGAGCCCGGTGTGTGGGGCGCGTCCCCATTAACGTTACGTGGGGCCTCCCTCTTTGTCGTCCGCGGCACTTTGCCGTCCGCCTTCTTGCTCTTTTCCGTCCGCTAGCGGACGGCAGAGAGGGAGCCCGTTAGGTTTTTTTTTGCAGTTCGTCAGTGCGGCCCCTCCTTCTTTGCCGTCAGCTAGCCGACGGCAAAGAATCTTTGCCGTCCGCTAGCGGACGGCAAAGAACTGGCAGATGGCAAACTTGGTCTTTGCCATCAGCCATTTCTTTGCCGTCTGCTTTTCGCAAGCTGATGGCAAAGAGCTTCTTTGCCGTCCGCTAGCGGACGACATAGAACTGGCAGATGGCAAACTAGCTGATTCCAGTAATGAAGGGCATTTTAGGTTCATTGAAAATATTTTTAGTAAACCTTAGTTGATTCCAGGGATTTCTGTCTTCCCTGATTCAAGTTTCTGATGAAAGATAGACATGATGCAACACTCTAATGCATGACTAGCTAGGATGTGACAACTCACCCCCACTCAAAAGAATCTCGTCCCGAGATTTAGGATCCGTCGGGAAGAAGGTGGGGTACTCAAGCCGAAGACGATCCTCCCTTTCCCAAGTAGCTTCTTGCTCAGAATGGTGTGACCATTGAATCTTGAGAAACTTGATATTCTGGCGTAGAGTGGTACGCTCGGCTTGATCAAGGATACAAACGAGATATTCTCGATATGTGAGATTATCTTGGAGATCAAGTGTTTCGTGGTCCACTCCACAGATAGGATCCAAGAAGCAACGCGTGAGTTGAGAAACGTGGAAGACATCATGAACTCTGGAAAGATGCGGAGGTAGTTCCAACTGGTAGGCAACTTATCCTTGTTTGGCAAGAATGTGAAAGGGTCCAATGTAACGAGGATTCAATTTGCCTTTGATACCTAATCGATGGGTTCCCTTCAACGGTGTAACCCAAAGGTATGCCTTCTCGCCAACTTCATAAGACATAGGCTTATGCTTGCGGACATATTGGCTCTTTTGACGAGATTGGGCTGTTTTCAATTTCTCACGAATAATGCGAACCTGCTCTTCTGCTTCCTGAATCGTGTCCGGGCCAAAGAGTTGTCTTTCCCCGGTTTCTGACCAGTTAAGAGGCGTTCGACATTTTCGTCCATAGAGAACTTCGAAAGGAGCTTTGCCCAAGCTAGCTTGATAACTATTGTTATAAGTGAACTCGGCGAATAGAAGGCACTTCTCCCAATTCATACCAAAAGCTATGACAGAAGCTCGAAGCATATCCTCCAGAATTTGATTGACTCGTTCTACTTGACCACTTGATTGAGGATGGAGGCGGTGCTAAAGGAGAGACGAGTTCCCATAGCATTTTGGAAACTTTCCCAAAATCGAGAGGTGAAGAGACTCCCACGGTCTGAGTTAATATCCAATGGAACACCATGAAGAGACACTATTCGGGAGATGTACAATTCAGCTAGCTGGCTAGCGGTTATACTCTCACGAACGGGTAGGAGGTGGGCTACTTTGGAAAGACGATCGACAACAACGAAGATAGCATTATTCCCTCTCTTGGTCCTGGGAAACCCGGTAATGAAATCCATACCGATTTTATCCCATTTCCATTCAGCAATTGCCAAAGGTTGAAGGGTGCCAGCAGGCCGTTGATGTTCTGCTTTAACACGACGACAGACATCGCAATTAGCAATGTATTGAGCGATTTCTCTCTTCATCCTAGTCCACCAAAACCTCTGGCGTAGGTCTTGATACATTTTAGTACTACCGGGATGAATGGTGAGAGGGGAATCATGAGCTTCCTTAAGGATCAATTGTCGTAGTTGTTGTTTCTTGGGAACCACCAAGCGGTTCTCGAAGAAGACCACACCTCGCTCATCTATGGAGAAACACTTAGCAGCTCCGCTAGCAATGTTCTCCTTGATTCGAGATATTCCTCTATCATACCGCTGAGCGGTTATGATTTGATCCGTAAGGTTGGGTTTCGCCACCAGGGTGGAAAGGAATCCTCGAGGAACAATGTGAAGGTTAAGCTTACGAAATTCCTCGTGGAGAAGTGGTTGACTTTGTTGTAACATCAGGTTATTACAATAAGATTTACGACTTAGTGCATCAGCCATGACATTGACTTTGCCTAGGATGTAAGTTATTCCTAAGTCGTAATCCGTAATCAACTCGACCCAACATCTTTGCCTGAGATTCAAATCCGGTTGGGTGAAGATGTATTTCAGACTTTGGTGATCGATGTAAATTTCGCAACGATTACCAAGAAGGTAATCTCGCCATGTTTTGAGTGCATGGACCACTGCTGCAAGCTCTAGATCACGTGTGGGATAGTTATCCTCATGTGGACGCAACTGTCGAGAAGCGTAGGCAATCACATGACGATCTTGCATGAGTATGCAACCTAGTCCTTGTCGCGAGGTGTCGCAATAGATAACAAAGTCTTTAGAAAAATCTGGTGGTACAAGTACGGGAGCAGATGTCAGGTGTCTTTTCAGTTCCTAAAAGTTGAAATCGCACTGTGGGGTCCACTCGAACTTTTTATCTTTCTTGAGGAGTTCAGTTAGAGGCTTAGCAACCTTGGAGAAATTCTCGACAAAGCGGCGGCAATAGCTCGCTAAACCAAGGAAACTCCGAACTTGCTTGACCGTTTCAGGTGGAGTCCAGAAGGACGGCTTGAACTCGCTCGGGATTGACAACAATGCCCTTACCAGAGATTACATGGCCTAGATAGGTCACTTCTGGCAACCAAAATTCGCACTTAGAGAATTTGGCATAAAGGCGATGCTCTCGAAGTTTCATCACTACTAGCCTTAGATGTTCGGCATGTTCCTCCTCATTCTTGGAGTAGATGAGTATATCATTGAGGTAAACCACGACGAATTTATCCAAATACTCCATGAAGATCGAGTTCATTAACTGAGAGAATGTGGCTGGAGCATTGGTTAGACTGAAGGACATGACGGTGTACTCATATTGGCCATAACGAGTAACAAAGGCTGTTTTAGGAATGTCCCCATTCTTGATTTTGATTTGATGGTAGCCCAACCTCAAATCCATTTTGGAGAAGACTGAGGATCCGGCGAGCTGGTCATACAGATCGTTGATCCTGGGAGCGGATACTTGTTCTTGATGGTGACCAAGTTGACAGGTCGGTAATCTACAACCATCCGATCCGTTCCATCCTTCTTCTTGACGAAGAGGACGGGGTAAGCCCATGGAGAAGAACTAGGATGTATGAAACTCTTTTGCAAGGACTCATCGAGTTGTTTCTTAAACTCGGCTAGTTCTAGGGGTGCCATCTTATAAGGTCTCCTAGAGATTGGGACGGTTCCTGGAACAAGGTCTATCACGAACTCGACATCTCTATCAGGTGGAACACTTGGCAGTTCCTCTGGAAAGACATCCGGGAAGTCACGGACTACCGGAATATCTTCAAGGTCTGGAAGGGGGTTGGCATTTAAGGAGTAAAGCTGACGCTCAGACACTCGGGTCAAAACATTGACTGTCTTGCCCGATGGGTGGGTGAGTTGAACAGTTCTAGTAGAGCAATCAATCTTAGCGTAATGGGCTGACATCCAGTCCATACCGAAGATGATGTTTATGTCCGAGGACTTGAGAGCTATTAGTGATGCAAGGAAGACCAATCTATCGACAAGAATTTCATTTCCATGGCTGATTCTAGAGGTTTGCCACTTAGAACCAGGGGTTTGAATTACCATGGAGGTGGGCATGTTAGAAATAAATGAATGAGATGCTCCAGTATCAAAGAAAACAGTTGCTGGATGGCAATTAACAAGGAGTGTACCGAGAACAACGTTGGGATCCTCATGAGTTTCTTCAGCTGAGACGTAGTTGACATGGCCACGAGCAGTGGTGGCTGGCTTGGCGTAGAGCACCTTTCCTGCTGGCTTGCCACGACCAACAGACTTTTTGAACTGGTTGGGGTTGCTCTGGGGACACTCGCGGATATAGTGACCCGTCTCCCCACACTTGAAACAAGTTATCACATTGGGGCGTGCAGCAGCATTAGCAACGGGGCCACCATAGGCCTATGGCGGTGCATACTGCTGGTTGGGGCGAGGCGCCTCAAAGGATGGCCTCGGAGTGAACCTGGGTGGCAGAGCGGTGTTTGGAATCCAGATCCGGCGCTTCTGAGATCCAGAGCCGGATGAAGATCCAAAGTCACGGGAGTGCTTGCGTGAAGCCTCAAAGTCAGTCTAACCTGTCTCGGCACTGATGGCCTTGTTGACTAACTTATGAAAGGAGGTGCACTCGTGCAGACGAAGATCATGGCGAAGCTCGGGGCTAAGTCCCTTGCGTAACCTTGCCTGCTTCTTGGCGTCGGTGGATACCTCTTCAGGAGCATAACGTGCTAGATTTCCAAACTCACGACTGTATGCATCCACAGTTAGTCTACCCTGGGTGAAATTGCAGAACTCTTCCCTCTTATGGCCATGAGACCTTCCGGGATGTGATGCTCACGGAAAGCCGCACTGAATTCAGCCCAAGTAGTGAGTTGGCCGACCGGGCGCATAGCCTCAAAGTTTTCTCACCAAAGGCTAGCAGGGCCTTCGAGGTGATAGACAGCAAAGGTAACCTTATCAGCTTCGGCTACGTTGGCAGAATGTAGCTTGTGGGTGATGCTGCGAAGCCAGTCATCCGCATAGAGAGGCTCGACAGAATGATTAAACTTCGGTGGATACAACTTGACAAAGTCATTGATTGACACCAGATCGTTCCTCGGCTAGCGTGCAGTATTCTGCTCAATCTGCTCCAGCAAGCGGTTAGTCTCACGCTTGTTTCGTTCTGCCTCCAGCATAACTTCGGCCAGCGAAGGCGGTTGAGGCAGATTTTCATTCCTAGCTGCACTGGATTCACCCTGCTCCGGGGCAGCAGGGTTGTTGCGGGTGTTGACCATCCTAGGAAAACAAGACAACGGTTTAGACAAGGATGGCAAAATCTTGGCAAGGAAGTGCGGAATGTAATGGAAAACACGGAATGCAGCGATGTTCATCCATATGACATGGTAATATAGAACTGCCATATATATACCAATGGTCATACACTGTCACACCCTGATTTTCATGCCACAACACTTAAGCTAATAAATCATGATAAAATGTGGTTTGACAAAAACTTTTGAGTGTTTTGGACCTTGCCTTGTTTGGATTTTGTCTGTTGTTTGCAAGTGCTCTAAAAATCAAATAAACCCTCCAATTCTTATACTCCTTCTCCTTGATCCAAAACCTCTTCCCAATGATCATGCCATGTGTATAGTACAATATAGTATTTTCTTACAAAAATAATTTGGCCAAAAAGTATTTTTAAAAATTAGTTTTCCAAAAACCCCTGAGTTGAGGTTTGCACTGCAAGTACTTAACTAAGGGCAGTAAAAATCTTTACAGAAATATGTTTGACTCCTATTAGATATAGGATCCCCAGAAACCACAAAAATATAATTTTAAAAGTTATGTACCTATTTTATTTAAAGGCTTTTTCTTAAGGCCAGAAATAGTCTTAAATAGGTTAAAATTATTTTAAAGCTTTAAAAATATTTGAGAAAAATTAGGGAGACTCAATGGACATATATTTTCCATATATATGAGTTTCAACATATGGTCATGATCAAAATATTGGACAAGACCTCCCAAAACCATTTCTGCCCATCTCAAGGATTTGAAATATTTCTACAGGAAATATCTTCATAAAAATCCAAGAAAATTCTAACATTTCACATATGACATTTTTGATGATCTTGCCAAATACCATGTCATGGAGAATAGTATAACCCCATCAAACCCTCTCAAATCCACTTCTGTCCTTTTTCAAGTTTGAACATGTTTGCACTAGCAAACATGTCCAAATGATCTCAAACTTGGTGCACATTCTCAAATGGTGTAATAATGCATCTAGACCAAATGGAACAAGTTGGAGAGAATGTTGTCTTGATCAAAGTGCCCCAAAACCCTCTCTGGCCCGAATCAAGTTTGAACAAGTTTGTACTGCCAACTTTTTCTCCTTGACCCCAACTTTTGTGAGCATGTTCACATGACCAAATGAGGCCACTACACCAAGTGGTGCATCAAGGAGAATTGATTTGAATGACTAAATCTTGGTAAAGCCATTTCTGCTAATTTCTAGGGTTTACCAAAGTTACATGGGCAACTTTTCCCAAATGAGCTCAAATTTGGTGGCACACCCTATTTCTAAGTGTTATTCCATCCTGTTAAGTATCATAGCAATTGGAGTTCATTTTCTTGCCCAAACCAACAACAAACACCTTCTGCAAAATTTCCAAAACCACCTTTTTGACCACTTCCACTAATCTCCATGACCCTATCTTTTTACCACAGCCCCTCCTAGACCTCCTCTACCTCCAGTAACAATGGCTGCATTACAACTCAATTATTTGGGGGTGAAACCCCCCTCTTTCTCTCTTTGGTCAGCCCACTTCTCCCTGTTCCTCACCTCCCTCCTCATTCCAGTGGCCCTCCATGGCATCCAAGGCATTTGCCACTTTGTTTACTCACCCCACAAGGCCCCAGACACTAGTGGACACGCCCCTTCCCTTTAAACAATGCCATGGCAGCCAAAGGCATGCTCTGGAGCGCGCTACAGTGCGCTCCCGCACTGTAGCCGCCCCCTGCCAAGCACCCCCGACAACCTCGGGCCTCCCCAGCGCGCCCGACGAGGTGCCTCGACGTCCGCAGCACGCCACGCCCCTGGCCCCCTCCTCCTTCTCTCTCCCCTGCCCCTGCTCGCATGCGCACCATGGCCGCCCGAGAGCTCCAACGAGCGAGCTCACATGCGCGCGTCTCTGACCTCTCCCCGCTCCCTCTCTTCTTTCCCCTGGGCGTAGTCGACCCCCACAAGCACCCTAGACACAGCGCAACACCCTCCCGAGGCCCGTAGCGACGAGCACGAGCCCGCCGACGCATGAGCCCACGATGGACCGCTGTTCGCCTATTTAAGGGCCTCCCCGAGCCCTTCTCTCCTTGCCACTCGCCCTCTGCACCACCAAACCCTTCCCCTGCACCCCCAGTTCCTCTCCAGGGCCGCCCGAGCTCGAGATCGAGCTCGAGCTCCGCCGCTTCGGCTCGCCAGAGTTCGCGAGGTATAGGCCTCCCCCGCTCCTCCTCTGCCTTGATCTGGAACCCCCGAGCGCCCCAGATCATTTCCCCCTTCTTCCTCGCTTCTTTTGCAGCCGGAAACGGCCGGAACCTTCGAGGCCGAAGCTCCTCCGCCGCGGCTCCTCATCGCCAGCGAACCAGGCACCCCCGCCGGCCAAGTCCAACACCCCCCGACGTGCGGCAGTCCCCTGAAGCCATCCCCACACTCGCCGGAGCTCGTCGTGGCCTGCATCGTCGCCGGTGAGCACCGCGTCCCCCCTGTCCACGGGTTAGTGATGACACACGGGCCCCTCCTGTCATCCTCTCCCTCGTTCCCGCGCCCCTCTCTCTCTGACCTGCGGGCCCCGCCTGTCAGGTTTGAAATGGGTGGACGGCGCGCGCGCGCTGTGCGCTGGCTCGCCTGGGCCGGCCCGCTGGCTGGGCCTGCTGCCCTGCGGCTGTTCTGGCCCAGTGGCATAGTGCCACTTTTCTTTTTCCTTTTTCTTTCTGTCTTATAAAAATTCCACAGTATAAAATATTTGTCCAAATGGAATAATTCCAACTCCTAAAATCTTAGAAAAATCCCACCTATTTAATGGTGTAACTTTCATATATGTCCATCAAACTTTTCTGCATTGTTCAAATTTAAATTCAAATTTGAGCATTTAAATTCCCCTCTAAAAATCCATCTCTCCTATTCTATAACTCCAAATCCAAAACTAGGAATTTTCCCCTTCTTAGTTTTCAACCTAGTATTTTACAAAAATGAGTTGACATTTTTCTTAGCACTTTGGTTTTTCTGTTTTATTATTGCCTTATTTTCTCGTTATTATTTTGCGACGATAGATTGCGTTGCTGACGAAGGAGTTGGACCAGAAGACTTTGAAGACCCAGAAGACTTTGCTGAGCCAGGCAAGCAGCCCTTTGACCATGTCTAAGAAACCCTTTTTGTGCATGTCATATAGCACTTTATTAGTGTTGTTTCGTAATCATGATGAGATGGTAACCACTTTGGTGTGTCGCCTCCGTTACTTCCTCGTTGATACCTGCATTATGCATGACCCTACCTTCTTATGAGGGTTATGCCGGTGGGAGTAGATAGGATGCTAAAGTAGTGCTACGCAAAAACGGACGGGAATATGCATAGTGATGGAGGCAAAGTATCTTCAAAGGACTTTTTCGAAAACCCCATCGGGTGCCACTTATGCCTGAGGGAGATGATGAGTTGGGTAACCACTTGATGACGAAGTGGTGTACCGAGGCAAGTGTGGGTGTTGTTTTTCAAAACGGATTGGTTTAAGTTGCGACCGTTATTCCAACCTTACATGCGCAACCACTCTACCCTTATATGGGAAAGGGCATTATTGATTACCTAGGCTGATACTAGCTTGGAGCACGCATTACTAGTGAAGGGGGAGAGTTGGTGCTCTCTCTCGGGACGGGGTCGTGCCAGGTAGGGCGACCATGACTGTCTTTACAGGGCACCGGATACACCGTTGTGTCCCCTCTCGGATGTTACGATCTGGAGCGAGTCTCGTATGATGTACATCGTGAGGATACGGAACAACGAGTGGACTCCTTGTTAGTGTTGTCTAGGGAAAGATAGTGATCGGGTGCTTTCCCCGGGTACTTGAGGTACCGCGGGTCGTGGATGACACGGAAGTTCCCCGGATCTTGTGGGTAAAGTGTGCAACCTCTGCAGAGTGTAAAACTATTCGAATAGCCGTGTCCATGGTCAAGGACAGTTGGGTAACCGCTCTTGGGCTACGTCCACTTGTTTACAACCCAGTGTGTGTGGGAAGAATTACTTGGGTCAAGTCAAGGACTTGACATGATTGAGTTGGGTTGGTGCCCACTCTAATTATGTTGATATATGTAACCTGTCGTCATGGTTACTTGAATTCTCCTGATGCATGTCTTACAAGTTGTTGAACATGTCATTGCACTCAAAACTAGCTTTCCGCAAAAATTTACCTATATCATGCATTGTTGTATCTTGAGCCAAAACATGGGTTGCTTGCGAGTACATTCAAAGTACTCATTGGCTTGCCACTGGTTATTTTATTGGCCAGGCATAAAAGAACGGGATATGATGAAGAATACTTTGGTGACGAACATGCGAGCTAGGACGCTTCCCAGTCAGAATGCCTGTAGGGTTAAGGAAGATGGCATGGGTCCAAGTTATCAACGAAGATTTCCGCTGCAATGTTATACTCAAGACTTGACCATAATGGTCCTACTTGTGTAATACGCTATCTATGGATGTAAGACTCTTGTTATTGAGCTTCTGTGTGTTCAGTGAGCATTGGTCTCTGGGATCACTGTACACGTGCATCCGGTGATCACGACTTATGAGTCGGGGTCCCCACAGAGCTGGTTTCAGAGCCATCCTGACTGTAGGAAGCCTTAGTTAGCATGGTCGTTAGTTAGGGTAAAACTATTTCCAAAACTACTACTAGTTTTCAAAACTATCTATATTTCTCTTCTCTTCAGTTTTTCGAAAACTAAGGCATACTTTCCTTATTTGATCTCTTCCCCTTCAAAACCTCTGGTCGCTAAAACCCTTATGCCCCTGACCACTGGATTCCTTGTAATCCTCGTGGATAATCTAGACGGAAGATGCCTTGCCAGACATTCACCCACATCTCCTAAACACAAGATTGGCGACATCACAACAAGACGATACCAACAGAAGATACATCCTCGAGGGATGAGAACCTGAAGGCCTAGGAGATGGTGACACCCTTGACACTGCCCCAAGATGATGCAACCTTAGCCTACGATGATCAGGGCATAGGATATGCAAGATCATGATATACATCGCTAATAGGGTAACCCTGTCACTTCTGTTGTTGTATCGGCAACCACCGGTGGATGAGAACCTAGCCATTTGGTCCGCCTCACTATAGTGAGCAGGAAAAACGGTTCTCTTCACCCCCCCGCTCTTGGTGTCGATGTTTTCATCAATATAACCGACATGTTGGACCTCTACTATGCCTTGTTAATATCATTGCATAAAGGATTACCTACCTGGTACCATCGACGGCTTAGAAGACAAAACGGGATCGTCATGATTAAGAAGACAATAGAAGACCGAGTCAATGCCAGCTACGAGGAGCCACCTTCACCCTATCACTTCAATAGGCGAGAAGTTGTTGAAGAATCTTCAGGCTCAACCTGGATCGTTTCATCGAACAACTACAAGAGACATAGCAACACCTGAGGAAAACTCAGAAGACTGCACGAGGCTCAAGGCACGATTACTGGATCCGAGAACCCCTAGGGTAGGATGAGTCGTGTACCTCCTATGCACAATCGGGTCCGTAGGATGGTTCGAATAGAACCATGATTGTGTGTTGCTTGTTTTTATTCCTTTGTGTTTTAAGATAGGTCACAACTTTTGCCCTAGGCAACAAGTACGTGACTATATCACCTACCTTATTTTGTTGTTTGTGTTTGGCCCCTTTTTGGTACTTGTTTGTTTGCACTTGCACTATAGAACCCCCTTTTAGGCATTCCCCTCCTCTATGCTACTTCTCCCTCTCATCTCTCTCGTCAACTGAAGGCTAGCAAGACAAGATGCACCAAGAATTCCACCTCGGCAGCCAACTAGCACTGAAGACTTTTTGTTGCAGCCTCCTCGACCAAGTGAAACCCCGTAGAGTTATGTTTAACCCTCCAGACTAGAAACCCATTCCTAGACCCTTCGAGACTTCATGAGATACCCCATCTCGAATCCTTAACCATGTGCTTAACCCACATACTTGCAAGAGAACCAGTTAAGCCTCAATAAGCCTTGCTTATCAAGTGGGTTCATTATGGAGCTAGTGGACATAGTGAACGAGCACATTATCATCCTAAGATAGCACCAAAACTAACGATGCCATAGGGAAGACCAGTTTAAGGATATAGGAATTGAGGTCAAATGACTATATGAGTTTATACCTATGACTTGAGGGATTATACGAGACTATTTGGTAGATTATGAGGCTTTCATGTTGGTAGATGAACTTGGTGGGATCATTAATATAGAGTAGCATAGCTTTCATTACCCCTGGATAAATTGGATTTAGTGGGACAATTAAGATCGCAAGCTGAATTCTAGGAAGTATGAGGATTTGACTTAGCCAGAGGATATTGATAGGAGACGGTTGATATTGCAATAATGACTTGGGGAAAGTGTAGAAATTCTCGTTGGGCATGAGATTGGATTTAAATAGGTGATCCTAGTTGAGTATAGATCTTGAGTAAGTCTACATGGTTCGGAGTAAATTGGATTTAGACTGATGATCTTGATCATGATACCATGTTTCTCGTTGGACAATAAACTAGGATAATGGATTAATTGTCGGAGCTGATATAAGCTTGACCTTGGAGTTTACTTGACCATGATAATGGGAATTGATGGACTCACTATAGTAAAGATAACCCTTTTCAAGTATTTGAGGGATATAGGACATTAGAAGATTCATGTGAGACACCATAGACATTGGATTTGTAGAATTAATGGGTTATGTAGTGATTAATGGAAGTTAATAGGCTATTGGAGTTGATTCATAGGAAGGAAACAAGATCTTGGAGTGGCTTACGACGTGTTTCCTTAGGATAGAGATGCTTTATTATGGACCTTGGATCAATAGACTGAGCACTTGGATTGTGGTGATTAAATTCAAGCTTAGCAGCTTATATGCTCTACCCATGGATTTTTTAGGGGTAGCCATACATATGAGTTTGGGGATTGTAGAGATATATGGTTTTGTTAGACCTCCCCTTGGGAGTCATGAGGATAATAATAGCATGGTGATGATTGGAGCTGACCTACAAGAGTTGATGCTTTCGGTGGTATAAGGTTATTTGTTTAAAGGACTAGATAGGGCAATTGGCATCTTAGGAACCGTGCTCAAGGATAAGATGACAAACGTTTGCTCACACATTAAAATCCTTGAAACCCTTAAGCCCCACTGTCGGTGTCAAAACCGGCAGATCTCGGGTAGGGGGTCCCGATCTGTGCGTCAAGGTCGGATGGTAACAGGAGACAAGGGACACTTTATTTTACCCAGGTTCGGGCCCTCTCGATGGAGGTAAAACCCTACTCTAGCTAGATTAATATTGATGATATGGGTAGTACAAGAGTAGATCTACCACAAGATCAAGGAGGCTAAACCCTAGAAGCTAGCCTATGGGTATGATGATGGTTATGATGTGTTCGTCCTACGGACTACAACCCTCCTGTTTATATAGGCACCGGATAGGGTTAGGGTTACACAGAGTCGGCTACATTGGTAGGAGATCTTGAATATCCACACGCCTAGTTTGCCTTCCACGCCAAGGAAAGAACCTTCCAGACACGGGACGAAGTCTTCAATCTTGTATCTTCATAGTCCTGGAGTCCGACTGAAGATATAGTTCGGCTATCCGAACACCCCCTAATCCAGGACTCCCTCAGTAGCCCCCGAACCAGGCTTCAATGACGTCGAGTCCAGCGCGCAAATTTGTCTTCGACATTGCAAGGCGGGTTCCCCCTCCGAATCTTGTGTACCTGTATGAATAATGTCCGTAGCGCTCCTCGGTCTCGGTGCCCAATAATTGCCGTCTTCCACGTGTTGAACGAATGCGAAAAGCCCGGGGGTGTTTTTATATTCACACCCTTGGTCATATAAACAAGCCGCCTATTTAACGGGATGGGGATCTAGATCCAAACCACATCTTCTTCTCCCCGCGAGTTATCATCAGAGCGTCTCCAGCAAAGGTCCATTCCAACATGGCCAGCCGTTGTAGCTCCTCCCCTCGCCCCCCAGCCCCAAATCCGGAGACTGGGAGAGTTGCACCATCCCACACAGCGAGCTAGTATCACTGCAGGCCAAAGGATTCCTTCCCCAAGCATATATGGTCCCGGTCCGAGCCGGACTCGCCACCTATAACGGCGGCAAGCAAGCGGAGAGCACCCCCAATCCTTCTAAAGGAGAGCGGGTGTGCCTCGTCCCTTATTTATTAAGGGGTCTGGGATTTCCAATTCATCCATTCCTCCGCGGGCTTCTGGAGTTCTACGGCCTCCAGCTGCACAACCTCACGCCTGGCTCTGTGCTACATATTGCAGGCTTCGTTGCCCTTTGCGAGCTATTTTTAGGCATCGAGGCTCATTTTGCGCTGTGGAAGAGGTTGTTCTGCTTGGTGCCCCGTTCTCAGAAGGGGTCTATACATCAAGTGGGCGGAGCCGAAATATGGCGCATCGCCGGGACCGGATACCCATCCGGAACCCCAAAGAAGGCGTCCGAGGACTGGCCTTCAGAATGGTTCTACATAGACGACGTCCCGTTGCCGGACCCTGTCCGGGTCGGCCTCCCTGAGTTCAGCATGGCTCCCTTAAAGAAACGCTTAAGTTGGCGTCCGCGGAGCCCTCAGAGAGAAAGCAACAAAGACGTCCTTTGCCTGATGGGCCGGATAAGACTGTTGGCTCATTCCGGACTAACCATGATTGGAGTCATGGCCGCATGTATTATGCGGGGGGTGCAGCCGCTTCAATATAGGAGTCACCCCATGTGGGATTTCAACGGGGAGGATGACGCCACCCGTTACGGCCGCAATGGGCTAGACACAGCTGCCGCTCTAGTAAAGATTCTAACATCTTTGTACAAGGGAGAAAAGGAGGACTTCCTCCGCGTCAACCCGCGGGCCGGATTCACTATGTATGAACCTCCAAGTTGGGTAAGTGAACAATTGCACTTGCCCGCTTTTTTAATGCTCCCATGACTTGATACGTAATCTGGTGATTTCAATGCAGGAGCTTCGACAGGAGGTAAAGGATATCAACAGCTGCCCTCCACAGCCTGAGGACCCAGAACGGTCCCTCGATCCGGACTCCGAAGAGGATCCGGACATATCGGTGGAGCTCATCGACGGGGTGTTCCACCAGTTAAGCAAAGATAATACCTTGGTGGCCATTACGGCTGATTATCCCGGGTTAATCCCGGCCTCCCAGGTGACAGAAACCGGAGTGTTTATTCCCTCAAGAGAGATTCCGTCCTTACATATTCCGGTGTTTCTGACGACAACCGTATTTTACAGGGGAGATTTCTGAGGAGGGAGGCCGAACCTGCGGCGGCTAGCCAACGAGGAGCCGCCGGGCCCTGTGGGGTAAAAAGGGATGAAGTCCGGACTAAGAGTTCGGCACAAAGGTATAACGCGCCCTCTATCTTCCTGGCGTTATTCTGTCAGGGCATGTTAACATCCGTACTATTTCCAGGACGAAGAGGCCTCGCCGGACTATATTCGGAGGGGCCGCCAACCGCGCCTCTACCAGCCAGGCCCCAACGTCTGGTCCGGAGGCGGGGACAAACACCAGGCTTGCGCCGGACGCTCCTCCAACAGAGGACGCGGACCGGCTATCTGCCACAAATTCAGAAGTGGAGAGCGCCATGAACCATAGGCGTCACCGGACAGTTCTACGCGACGCTTATTTCTCCCGAGAGGCCTTAAACGCCTTCAATTCGGGAGATGCGTACCTTCGTGCTGCTCAAGATGGTTTAGCCAGACCCACGGAGCAGTATGTGAAAGACATACGGGTAAGAAAATTTAAATATATATATATATATATATATATATATACTAGTAGCCCCCGAGACTTGAAACAGTTAAACTAACTGATTTAAGGATCATATAATATGTAGGTTCTTACTGAGAAGAACACCGTGCTGTCCCAGGAGCTGGAAAAGTGCAAGGCCCAACTAGAGGCCGCACTAGCCGCAACAGGGGAGCCCAAAGGGACCCCCTCAGGTATGATATACTTTGAGAGATTAGTATTGTGCGGCTTATGTGCGAATTTGACAATTAATGTTACAGATGGTGCCGGACTAGATCCGGAGAGGCAACAACTCTTACGCCAGTTAAAGGCTGGCGAGAGTACGTTGACAAGGGTGAGGCGAGAGAAGAATGATCTTCAGGATGCCAACACCAAGCTGGATGTTGAACTGAAAGACGTTCGTGGCCAGCTATCTGACTCCACGAAGGAGAATCAGCGTCTTCGACGCGGCATATTTAGTAAGTGCTTGAGCGAACCCTTTGAAAAAAAAAGGAGTTCGACAAGGAAGACGAATAACAAAATTATGTCTGTAGGTACGCTCACAGGTCGTCCTGCAGAGGAGATGCCCGGTTCTACGGGTGACCTTCTCCCCGAACTCCTGCAACTGCACGAACGAATTCGGCAGACAATGCAAGGGGTTGCCCGGGCCTTATGGCCTGCCCACTCCACGCCCGAGGGCCTTGGAGAGCTTGCGGAGAAGCTGACGGGAGCTCGGCGGCGCATCCGGTTATGGAAGATATCAGCCTGCCGACAAGGCGCGAGGGAGGCCTGGGCCATGGTGAAGACCCGCTTTACGAAGTCTGACCCCAATCACATGGCCGAGGTCGGACCTGTGGGGCCTGACGGTAAGGAGATCCCTGTGAGCTTGGTGTATGGCCAGGTAGAGCTGGCCGCAAAGTATTCCCAGCAGGACTGTAAATTAGACAGCCTGTTAGATGGTATAGAGGAGGAATACGATCAGTCAAGATGACTATGTAATTTATAATTGACATGTGTAATGCCTTCTAGCCGGATTGTAGATCGTTTGTCGTTGCCGACCTTTTCGCTTCGACCTCGGGACCTGACGGTCTGGAGTGTGTCCAAATACCATAACGGCTATATAAAAGCCGGGGTATGCATGGAGACCAGGCGTAGGGGTCATTAGTGCTTTATCAGACAAGTGCCCAACTAGTTATGTTATATTACATGGTTAGTAAGAAACATCTTCCAGAGAGAATAGTTCCGTTAAGGGTTCCTTTCGCTGGGGTGGCGTGCCCTAAAGTGCACGTCCGGACTGCAAATGCAGAAGATCATCTGGGGGCATGTATAAAAATAAAAAGGTTCATCTTTAGTTCACCGGCCGAATATTCCCTTAAGAACGCTAGCTTTCGGCTTCACCCAGTCTGAGGTACACATCCGGCTTATCCGACAGTAACAATCGCAGAGGTGCTCCCTTTATCGCCTAGCTGAACAATCGGGAACGTAGGGGTAAGCACAGGAGCCAGACAACCCAGCCTGGCCAAAACTTAAGTCATATCGATGCATATAATGGCGAAAAAAGGTGCATGCGGAAGTCTGACGCATACGTTGGGTATGAAACCCATATAGACAAGCTTCTGTTAAAGAAACCCCCAGGTTTAAGGAGCGCGGATAGCGCGTCACATAATGAGCCTTTTAAGGGCTAGAAGAGAAAAGAGTAGTAGACAAAGAAAAAAAAGGTATAAATGTAAATAATGGACAGAGGATGGAGACAAACACGGAGTCTGGCGCTAGGCATAGAATCTTCGGAGACGTGTGGCGTTCCATGGGTTTGGCTCGAGTCGGTTGTCCGACGCATCTCGCAGGCGGTACGCTCCACCAGTTAGGACTTGGTCGATTATGAATGGACCTTCCCATTTGGGCTTGAGTTTGTTCTTTTGCTTATCCGGCAGGCGCAGAACTAGTTCACCAATGTTGTAATTTTTGGCCCATACTTCTCTGCTTTGATATCTTCGAGCTTGCTGTTGATAGAATGCGGAACGGGCCTTAGCCACGTCATGCTCTTCCTCTAAGGCGTCCAGGTTGTCCTACCGATCAAGCTCGGCTTCTCTTTCTTCGTACATGCGCACTCGAGGTAAGTCATGAATTATGTCGCAGGGCAGAATTGCCTCAGCGCCGTACAACATAAAGAATGGCGTGAATCCGGTGGTACGATTTGGCGTGGTTCGCAGCCCCCAGAGTACGGAGTCGAGCTCCTCTACCCAGTGCATATCAGATTCCTTGAGGGACCGCACTAGTCTGGGTTTGATGCCGCTCAGGATGAGACCATTTGCACGTTCGACCTGACCGTTAGTTTGTGGGTGATAGACGGAAGCGTAGTCGAGCTTAATGCCCATGTTTTTGCACCACAGCTTTACTTCATCAGAGGTGAAGTTTGTGCCGTTATCGGTGATAATGCTGTGGGGGACACCATAATGTTGTACGACCCCGGATACGTAGTCTATCACAGGTCCGAATTCAGCCGT
Source organism: Aegilops umbellulata (assembly GCA_032464435.1). Classification (NCBI taxonomy): domain Eukaryota; kingdom Viridiplantae; phylum Streptophyta; class Magnoliopsida; order Poales; family Poaceae; genus Aegilops; species Aegilops umbellulata. The sequence continues at coordinate 217,428,143 of CP136060.1, forward strand.
CTTGACAGGCTTGGCTTCTATCCATTTGGTGAATTTATCCACCATGACCAATAAGTATTTTTTCTTGTGGGTTCCGCCTTTAAGGGGTCCCACCATATCGAGCCCCCAGACCGCGAAAGGCCAAGTGATGGGGATAGTTCGGAGGGCGTTGGGTGGCATATGGCTTTGGTTGGCAAAGAGCTGGCAACCGACGCACCGTTTGACTAGGTCCTGAGCGTCTGCTCTAGCCGTCGGCCAATAGAAGCCAGTACGGAAAGCCTTGCTTACAAGGGACCGAGCCGCGACGTGATGGCCACCGAGTCCAGCATGAATTTCAGCCAACAGACTCCGCCCTTCCTCTTCGGTGATACACCTTTGAAGGACTCCTGTAGTGCTTTTCTTATATAGCTCTCCCTCGTGGACTTTATAGGCTTTAGATCGCCGCACTATGCAGCGTGCCTCGTTTTGGTCCTTGGGGAGTTCCTGCCTAGTAAGGTAGGATAGGAATGGTTCCGTCCATGGGGTGATGACCGCCATTATTGCGTGGGCTGAGGGTGTAATTTCGGTGGCAGGGCCGCCGATTATGTCTGATTGTTCGGCATTGGGTTGTGTAGTTTTGCCCGGGCTATTATCCGAGGGTTCCCCCTCCCATGTTATGGATGGTTTGAATAATATTTCTAAGAAGATGTTGGGGGGGACTGTATCTCGTTTTGCTCCAATGCGTGCCAGGACGTCCGCCGCCTGATTATTTTCTCGGGCTATGTGATGGAACTCCAGTCCCTCGAACCGAGCTGACATTTTTAGTACGGCATTGCGATAAGCTGCCATTTTTGGGTCTTTGGCGTCGAAGTCGCCATTTATTTGGGATATCGCGAGGTTTGAGTCCCCGCGTACTTCCAGGCGTTGAATGCCCATGGATACCGCCATCCGGAGGCCATGTAGAAGGGCCTCGTATTCGGCTGCATTGTTGGAGTCCGTGTACATAATTTGGAGTACATATTGGACTGTATCTCCTGTAGGGGACATCAAAACGACGCCAGCCCCTAGTCCGGCCTGCATTTTGGAGCCGTCGAAATGCATGATCCAGTTTGAGTACGTGCCGTACTCTTTAGGGAGTTCGGCCTCTGTCCATTCGGCGACGAAGTCGGCTAGGACTTGCGATTTAATTGCTCGCCGTGGCTTGTAGGTTATATCGAACGGGAGGAGCTCTATGGCCCATTTTGCTATCCGGCCTGTTGCATCGCGGTTGTTGATAATATCATTGAGTGGTACTTCCGATGCTACTGTAATAGAGCACTCTTGAAAGTAGTGTCGTAGCTTCCGGGATGCCATGAATACCGCGTATGCGATTTTTTGATAATGCGGGTACCGTGATTTGCATGGTGTGAGGACAGTGGACACGTAGTAAACTGGCCTTTGAAGGGGTAATTTATGTCTGTCTGTTATCCGTTCGATGACGAGTACTGCGCTAACAACTTGATGGGTTGTGGCAATGTACAATAGCATGGGTTCGCCGGTATTCGGCGCGGCCAGGACGGGGTTTGTTGCCAAGATGACCTTTATTTCCTCGAGTCCGGCCGTGGCAGCGTCCGTCCACTCGAAGTGTTCGGTGCGCCTAAGGAGGCGGTAAAGGGGTAGTGCCTTTTCTCCCAAGCAGGAGATGAAGCGGCTTAAGGCCGCCACGCATCCGGTGAGTTTCTGAATTTGCTTGAGATCTTTTGGGACATCCAATTGTGACAGAGCTCGGATTTTAGCTAGATTTGCTTCAATTCCTCTGCCGGATACAATGAAGCCCAGGAGCTTTCCGGCTAGGACGCCGAAAACACATTTTTCCAGATTGAGCTTGATGTCGTATTTTCGCAGGTTGTCAAATGTAAGTCTCAAGTCGTCTACTAGAGATTCGACGTGTCTTGATTTAACGACCACATCATCTATGTACGCCTCCACTGTTTTGCCGATCTGGTTTGCCAGACATGTTTGAATCATGCGCTGATATGTCGCGCCGGCGTTTTTGAGCCCAAAGGGCATTGTGTTGAAGCAGAATGGGCCGTATGGCATGATGAATGCTGTTGCAGCTTGGTCGGATTCTGCCATCTTTATTTGATGGTAACCGGAGTATGCGTCGAGGAAACACAGGGAATCGTGTCCTGCGGTGGCATCGATGATTTGATCAATTCGAGGGAGGGGAAAGGGATCCTTTGGGAAGGCCATATTAAGGTCTTTGAAGTCGACACACAGGCGCCAGGATTTGTCCTTCTTTGGTACCATTACCAGGTTTGCTAGCCAGTCCGGGTGTTTGATATCTCTAATGAATCCGGCCTCCAATAATTTGGCTAGCTCCTCTCCCATGGCCTGTCTCTTTGGTTCGGAGAAACGCCGAAGGGTTTGTTTGACAGGTTTGAATCCTTTCTGGATATTTAAGCTGTGCTCGGCCAGCCTGCGTGGGATTCCTGGCATATCTGAGGGGTGCCAAGCGAAAATATCCCAGTTCTCTCATAGGAACTCGCGTAGTGCGGCGTTTACATCAGGGCTCAATTGTGCCCCGATGGAGGCTGTTTTATTCGGGTCCGTTGGGTGGACCTGGAATTTGACTATTTCGTCCGCTGGTTTGAAGGATGTGGATTTGGATCTCTTGTCGAGTATCACATCATCCCTGCTAACCGTGGATCGCAGCGCCGTCAGCTCTTCGGCCGCTAAGGCTTCAGATAGTGCCTCGAGGGCCAATGCGGCTGTCTTGTTTTCGGCGCGGAGTGCTATGTCCGGATCACTAGCGAGAGTGATAATTCCGTTTGGCCCAGGCATCTTAAGCTTCATGTACCCGTAATGGGGTATGGCTTGGAAAACTGTAAATGCCTCTCATCCTAATATAGCGTGATATCCGCTTCTGAACAGGGCCACTTGGAACGTGATTTGGTCGGACCTGTAATTATCCGGCGTGCCGAATACCACATCTAGTGTGATCTTTCCGGTACAGCGCGCTTCCTGACTGGGGATTATTCCTCTAAAGGTTGTGCTGCTTCGCTCAATGCGGTTCCAGTCTATTTCCATCTTCTGGAGGGTTTCCTCGTAGATGTGGTTCAATCCGCTGCCTCCGTCCATAAGTACCTTTGCGAGGCGACAGCCGTCCACTATGAGACTGAGAACCAATGCGGCTGGCGCTCTGGCTATTCGGAATTTAGGTTCGTCGCTCGCATTGAAGGTGATGGCAATATTGCTCCATGGATTTATGGTCGCTACTTGGTAGGCTTCGGCGAGGCTGCGAAGTGTTCTTTTTCGCATGTTATTTGATGCGAAAGTCTCGGAGATTGTGAGAACGGTACTGAAATTCTCGGGCTGGTTTCCTTCGACCTCTGGATTTAGGAGGTCCTCGCCAATTTTGGCCACCTGCCGGAGTATGCAACATGCCCTGAGGCTGTGAGTTGGGGTGGCATCCTCTGTACTATGAATCTTGCAGGGTCCATCGAGCCACCTTTCTAGCACGGTTCCGTGCCCCCTAGAGGGTTTTGATTTTTTATTTAATCCGGGCGCTTTGCTGTAGTGCGCCCTTTTGATTCGGACGGGATTGCTATTCAAGGCCGGATTATCCCAAAATTTAATTTCGGTTTTCCGAGCACTTTCCATCGCACAGTATTTTTGTACTATGGACACCAAGTCAGCAAAGCGCGTAATATTACGACGACTTATGGCGTTGAGTATCCCCTTGTCCGTGCAGTTAGTGTAGAAGATTGAAATCGCGTCTCCCTCGTGGCAGTCCTTTATCCTGTTCATAAGCAGGAGGAATCTGGCCTAGTAATGATGTACTGTTTCTTCGGGCATCTACTTGATTTGGGAGAGATCGCTTAAGATCGGACGGGCGGAATTCATTAGATCTGATACTTCGCCCGGTTTGCTGTTCGGAGGCCGAACGACCTCCGGATTCCGAGATCCGGAGTCCTGTATGTTTTCCGGTTTGTCTGGTTCCAAGCCCAGGTCTTGGCTTGTATCCTCCCCTCCATGGATATCCGGCATGGAGGGTTCCGGAATTCGGACGTAACTGGTCCTTAAGATTGATGAAGGGTCACCGCATTGTGTTTCCACCACAGCAACATGATGGGTGGCTTGGGGAGAGTTGATTTCCCTTAGATCGGGTTTAGGCCCAACCTGGTCGTAGTTTGTAGCGACCCCCAAGGCGGCGATGCGATCCAAGAGCTCGTTTATGGAGGAGAGCTCCACCGGATCTAGCTGCTCGGCCAATTCCGAGCTGACGCGGAGATTGTTTTCGATGACCCGAGAGGTCACCGTCGGCGTAACGGCCGAACGGGCGGTCATGAGAAAACCACCCAGCCGGAGGGGTTGGCCGATAGCCAAAGCTCCCTTAGTGACGGCGCCGTCTTTAAAGACGGGAAAAGGCATCCTTCCTGATCGCGACGACACAGAGGAACTCTCAATGAAAGCACCAATGTCGGTGTCAAAACCGGCGGATCTCGGGTAGGGGGTCCCGATCTGTGCGTCAAGGTCGGATGGTAACAGGAGACAAGGGACACTTTATTTTACCCAGGTTCGGACCCTCTCGATGGAGGTAAAACCCTACTCCAGCTAGATTAATATTGATGATATGGGTAGTACAAGAGTAGATCTACCACGAGATCAAGGAGGCTAAACCCTAGAAGCTAGCCTATGGGTATGATGATGGTTATGATGTGTTCGTCCTACGGACTACAACCCTCCGGTTTATATAGGCACCGGATAGGGTTAGGGTTACACAGAGTCAGTTACATTGGTAGGAGATCTTTAATATCCGCACGCCTAGCTTGCCTTCCACGCCAAGGAAAGAACCTTCCAGACACGGGACGAAGTCTTCAATCTTGTATCTTCATAGTCCTGGAGTCCGGCTGAAGATATAGTTCGGCTATCCGAACACCCCCTAATCCCGGACTCCCTCACCCACCAAGCCATGATATGGTCAGAGTCACAACCAGGGGCTTTGGCTCTAGGACAAGGAAACCTTGCCCGATACCCCAACCTATAACCTATGTACCCCGTGGTCAAGTCTTCACGAAGTACTCGGACAAGTTAGTTGCCATCTCTCTTTGGTGATATACTTGCCTACCCGAAGATGGAAGAAGAGCCGTTCAGCTAGTCAAGGAACACCTGAAGACTACCATGCAAAGGAGGAAGAATTACACCAACCACCATCGTCAAGAAGTGAACTTTCTCGTCGAAGACCAGATGTATCTACAAGCCACCCCTCTCAAAGGAACCGAGCATTTCCATGGCAAAGGAAAGCTCACCCCAAGATTTATCGGCCCTCTCCAAGATCACCGCAAGACGAAGAATAGATGACTACCAGTTAGAGTTACCGCCTAAGTTACCCACTGTGCACAGCGTTTTCCACGCGACACACCCCAAAAGTGTTTCCAACTTCCTAACTAGCCCGATCCCTACCAGGGCATCAGTCACCGAACCATTGACCCCCCAGCCCAACCTGACCTACGCGAGAGCCCCAATTGCAATATGGATCAAGCAGGACGACAAATACAAACCACACCATCAAGTACTTCAAGGTTAAATGGAGCACCACTCTGAAGCAGAAGCAACATGAGGACTTGAAGACTACCCCAGATCCAAGTTTCTGTATCCCTTTCCACGCCTAGTCTGGGAATCTCGGGGACGAGATTCTTGTAAGGGGGGTAGGTCTGTCACACCCTGATTTTCATGCCACAACACTTAAGCTAATAAATCATGATAAAATGTGGTTTGACAAAGACTTTTGAGTGTTTTGGACCTTGCCTTGTTTGGATTTTGTCTGTTGTTTGCAAGTGCTCTAAAAATCAAATAAACCCTCCAACTCTTATACTCCTTCTCCTTGATCCAAAACCTCTTCCCAATGATCGTGCCATGTGTATAGTACAATATAGTATTTTCTTACAAAAATAATTTGGCCAAATAGTATTTTCAAAAATTAGTTTTCCAAAAACCCCTGAGTTGAGTTTTGCACTGCAAGTACTTAACTAAGGGCAATAAAAATCTTTACAGAAATATGTTTGACTCCTATTAGATATAGGATCCCCAGAAACCACAAAAATATAATTTTAAAAGTTATTTACCTAGTTTATTTAAAGGCTTTTTCTTAAGGCCAGAAATGGTCTTAAATAGGTTAAAATTATTTTAAAGCTTTAAAAATATTTGAGAAAAATTAGGGAGACTCAATGGACATATATTTTCCATATATATGAGTTTCAACATATGGTCATGATCAAAATATTGGACAAAACCTCCCAAAACCATTTCTGCCCATCTCAAGGATTTGAAATATTTCTACAGGAAATATTTTCATAAAAATCCAAGAAAATTCTAACATGTCACATATGACATTTTTGATGATCTTGCCAAATACCATGTCATGGAGAATAGTATAACCCCATCAAACCCTCTCAAAACCACTTCTGTCCTTTTTCAAGTTTGAATATGTTTGCACTGGCAAACATGTCCAAATGATCTCAAACTTGGTGCACATTCTCAAATGGTGTAATAATGCATCTAGACCAAATGGAACAAGTTGGAGAGAATGTTATCTTGATCAAAGTGCCCCAAAACCCTCTCTGGCCCGAATCAAGTTTGAACAAGTTTGTACTGCCAACTTTTTCTCCTTGACCCAACTTTTGTGAGCATGTTCACATGACCAAATGAGGCCACTACACCAAGTGGTGCATCAAGGAGAATTGATTTGAATTGCTAAATCTTGGTAAAGCCATTTCTGCTAATTTCTAGGGTTTACCAAAGTTACATGGGCAACTTTTCCCAAATGAGCTCAAATTTGGTGGCACACCCTATTTCTAAGTGTCATTCCATCCTGTTAAGTATCATAGCAATTGGAGTTCATTTTCTTGCCCAAACCAACAACAAACACCTTCTGCAAAATTTCCAAAACCACCTTTTTGACCACTTCCACTAATCTCCATGACCCTATCTTTTTACCACAGCCCCTCCTAGACCTCCTCTACCTCCAGTAACAATGGCTGCATTACAGCTCAATTATTTGGGGGTGAAACCCCCCTCTTTCTCTCTCTGGTCAGCCCACATCTCCCTCTTCCTCACCTCCCTCCTCATTCCAGTGGCCCTCCATGGCATCCAAGGCCTTTACCACTTTGTTTACTCACCCCACAAGGCCCCAGACACTAGTGGACACGCCCCTGCCCTTTAAACAATGCCATGGCAGCCAAAGGCACGCTCTGGAGCGCGCTACAGTGCGCTCCCGCACTGTAGACGCCCCCTGCCAAGCACCCCCGGCCACCTCGGGCCTCCCTAGCGCGCCCGACGAGATGCCTCGACGTCCGCAGGACGCCACGCCCCTGGCCCCCTCCTCCTTCTCTCTCCCCTGCCCCTGCTCGCACGCGCACCATGGCCGCCCGAGAGCTCCAATGAGCGAGCTCAAACGGGCGCGTCTCTGACCTCTCCCCGCTCCCTCTCTTCTTTCCCCTGGGCGTAGTCGACCCCCACAAGCACCCTAGACACGGCGCAGCACCCTCCCGAGGCCTGTAGCGACGAGCACAAGCCCGCCGGCGCACGAGCCCACGGTGGACCGCCGTTCGCCTATTTAAGGGCCTCCCCGAGCCCTTCTCTCCTCGCCACTCGCCCTCTGCACCACCAAACCCTTCCCCTGCACCCCCAGTTCCTCTCCAGGGCCGCCCGAGCTCGAGATCGAGCTCGAGCTCCGCCGCTTCGGCTTGCCGGAGTTTGCAAGGTATAGGCCTCCCCCGCTCCTCCTCTGCCTCGATCTGGAACCCCCGAGCGCCCCTGATCATTTCCCCCTTCTTCCCCGCTTCTATTGCAGCCGGAAACGGCCGGAACCGTCGACGCCGAAGCTCCTCCGCCGCGGCTCCTCATCGCCGGCAAACCAGGCACCCCCGCCGGCCAAGTCCACCACCCCCCGACGTGCGGCAGTCCCCTGAAGCCATCCCCGCACTCGCCGGAGCTCGCCGTGGCCTGCATCGTCGCTGGTGAGCACCGCGACCCCCTGTCCACGGGTTAGTGATGACAGGCGGGCCCCGCCTGTCATCCTCTCCCTCGTTCTCGCGCCCCTCACTCTCTCTGACCTGCGGACCCCGTCCGTCAGGTTTGAAATGGGTGGACGGCGCGCGCGCGCTGTGCGCTGGCTCGGCTGGGCCGGCCCACTGGCTGGGCCTGCTGCCCTTCGGCTGTTCTGGCCCAGTGGCACAGTGCCACTTTTCTTTTTCCTTTTTCTTTCTGTCTTATAAAAATTCCACAGGATAAAATATTTGTCCAAATGGAATAATTCCAACTCCTAAAATCTTAGAAAAATCCCACCTATTTAATGGTGTAACTTTCATATATGTCCATCAAACTTTTCTGCACTGTTCAAATTTAAATTCAAATTTGAGCATTTAAATTCCCCTCTAAAAATCCATCTCTCCTATTCTATCACTCCAAATCCAAAACTAGGAATTTTCCCCTTCTTAGTTTTCAACCTAGTATTTTACAAAAATGAGTTGACATTTTTCGAAGCACTTTGGTTTTTCTGTTTTATTTTTGCCTTATTTTATCGTTATTATTTGCGACGATAGATTGCGTTGCTGACGAAGGAGTTGGACTAGAAGACTTTGAAGACCCAGAAGACTTTGCTGAGCCAGGCAAGCAGCCCTTTGACCATGTCTAAGAAACCCTTTTTGTGCATGTCATATAGCACTTTATTAGTGTTGTTTCGAAGTCATGATGAGATGGTAACCACTTTGGTGGGTCGCCTCCGTTACTTCCTCGTTGATACCTGCATTATGCATGACCCTACCTTCTTATGAGGGTTATGCCGGTGGGAGTAGATAGGATGCTAAAGTAGTGCTACGTAAAAAGGGACGGGAATATGCATAGTGATGGAGGCAAAGTATCTTCAAAGGACTTTTTCGAAAACCCCATCGGGTGCCACTTATGCCCGAGGGAGATGAGGAGTTGGGTAACCACTTGATGACAAAGTGGTGTACCGAGGCAAGTGTGGGTGTTGTTTTTCAAAATGGATTGGTTTAAGTTGCGACCGTTAATCCAACCTTACATGCGCAACCACTCTACCCTTATATGGGAAAGGGCATTATTGATTACCTAGGCTGATACTAGCTTGGAGCTCGCATTACTAGTGACGAGGGAGAGTTGGTGCTCTCTCTCGGGACGGGGTCGTGCCAGGTAGGGCGACCATGACTGTCTTTACAGGGCACCGGATACACCGTTGTGTTCCCTCTCGGATGTTACGATCTCGAGCGAGTCTCGTATGATGTACATCGTGAGGATACGGAACAACGAGTGGACTCCTTGTTAGTGTCGTCTAGGGAAAGATAGTGATCGGGTGCTTTCCCCGGGTACTTGAGGTACCGCGGGTCGTGGATGACATAGAAGTTCCCCGGATCTTGTGGGTAAAGTGTGCAACCTCTACAGAGTGTAAAACTATTCGAATAGCCGTGTCCACAGTCAAGGACAGTTGGGTAACTGCTCTTGGGCTACGTCCACTTGTTTACAACCCAGGGTGTGTGGGAAGAATTACTTGGGTCAAGTCAAGGACTTGACATGATTGAGTTGGGTTGGTGCCCACTCTAATTATGTTGATATCTGTAACCTGTTGTCATGGTTACTTGAATTCTCCTGATGCATGTCTTACAAGTTGTTGAACATGTCATTGCACTCAAAACTAGCTTTCCGCAAAAATTTACCTATATCATGCATTTTTGTATCTTGAGCCAAAACATGGGTTGCTTGCAAGTACATTCAAAGTACTCATTGGCTTGCCACTGGTTATTTTATTGGCCAGGCATAAAAGAACAGGATATGATGAAGAATACTTCGGTGACGAAAATGCGAGCTAGGACGCTTCCCAGTCAGAATGCCTGTAGGGTTAAGGCAGATGGCATGGGTCCAAGTTATCAACGAATATTTCCGCTGCAATGTTATACTCAAGACTTGACCATAATGGTCCTACTTGTGTAATACGGTATGTATGGTTGTAAGACTCTTGTTATTCAGCTTCTATGTGTTCAGTGAGCATTGATCTCTGGGATCACTGTACACGTGCATTCGGTGATCACGACTTATGAGTCGGGGTCCCCACATACACACCACACATAGTTTCGTACAAGCCCATACTAAAGTACAACTATGATGAAAGACGTTACATCTCATCGGAGGCATTCCAAGCTCCTATACATTATTTTTCTACACCTCCGAATTTGATACACACTAAGTCATATTCCACAAGTCACGCGGGACGATGGAAATACAACTATTACAATACTAGTGATACTACTACTAACTGAGACAGCTCCGTAGTAGTCCTCATAGAAGTCACCTCCATAGCCTGGAAGTTCAACGTGATCATCTGGGAATAGACGGTCCTGAGGAGCTTGTGGACCATAGGGGCTAGGATGAGGTCTTGGACCAACAAACGGTGGCCTGCGGGGACCACGGGGTGGGGTGATGCCTCCCACATCACGCCAATCCACCATGTCTCGCAGAGCAGATCTCACAGGATACAGATCCCTCGTATCCATACATCCAGCTTGCACAGCCGGTGCAAACAGAGTCAAAGTGGCCCAATGATCAGCACGGGTGTTGAAAAGCTCCAGTCTCAAGGCCCGATTCTCTCGGTCCTTATCCTCGAGCATCTCGGCAGTGGTGCGAGTTAGTGAGTCCTCCTGAGTGGAGTCATCATAGATAGCCTGGAGATACCCTTGCACTCCCGGGAGTGAAGCTGGCATATAACGGAAGTCGGTGTTCCGAAGCAGGCCAGTCCTGACTCGCATGATGGTCATCATGGAATAGGCAGCATCCTGCACAGCCATCTCAACAGTAACCCCGAGTCCATAAGAACAGTGAAGGGGCTCGGTAGATCCAGGATAAGAAGGAAATATCCCGACGGTGCAGAAATATTGGCTTTGATTAAAGTCTCGGAAATGCTCTTCGACAGTGTATTCGGGATACCAACAGTAACCCGTCTCGATCATTACCTGGACTAACATAGCCGTATGTCCGGGCACATCGAGGCACCGGGTCAGGCGAACCACTTGGTTGTGAGCACGAGTGGCCATCTGAAAGCACAACCACAAGGCAAAGACATTAGAATTTCTAGGGAAAATTGGACAACATAATAGCTGTAAATGCTCAGGAACAGATTTGAGACATTCACAACAGATTGCGAAACCACTCAACAACATTATATCAAGGTTCTAGTTCAACTGATAACATACTAAAGTGGTAGAAACTGAACTGAGGATGGTAACCAACAATCCTATAAGTTACTACGGATTAGTAACACGTGAACCTGATAGAGAGAAGAGAGCCTAGTGAAGGAAATATGCCCTAGAGGCAATAATAAAGTTATTATTTATTTCCTTAATTCATGATAAATGTTTATTATTCATGCTAGAATTGTATTAACAGGAAACATAATACATGTGTGAATACATAGACAAATAGAGTGTCACTAGTATGCCTCTACTTGACTAGCTCATTAATCAAAGATGGTTATGTTTCCTAACCATGAACAAAGAGTTGTTATTTGATTAACGAGATCACATCATTAGTTGAATGATCTGATTGACATGACCCATTCCATTAGCATAGCACCCGATCGTTTAGTATGTTGCTATTGCTTTTATCCATGACTTATACATGTTCCTTTAACTATGAGATTATGCAACTCCCGTTTACCGTAGGAACACTTTGTGTGCTACCAAACGTCACAACGTAACTGGGTGATTATAAAGGTGCTCTACAGGTGTCTCCGAAGGTACATATTGGGTTGGCGTATTTCGAGATTAGGATTTGTCACTCCGATTGTCGGAGAGGTATCTCAGGGCCTTCTCGGTAATGCACATCACATAAAGCCTTGCAAGCATTGCAACCAATGAGTTAGTTGCGAGATGGTGTATTACAGAACGAGTAAAGAGACTTGCCAGTAACGAGATTGAACTAGATATTGGATACCGACGATCGAATCTCGGGCAAGTAACATACCGATGACAAAGGGAACAACGTATGTTGTTATGCGGTCTGACCGATAAAGATCTTCGTAGAATATGTAGGAGCCAATACGGGCATCCAGGTCCCGCTATTGGTTATTGACCGGAGACGTGTCTCGGTCATGTCTACATTGTTCTCGAACCGTAGGGTCCGCACGCTTAACGTTACGATGACAGTTATTATGAGTTTATGCATTTTGATGTACCGAAGGAGTTCGGAGTCCCGGATGTGATCACGGACATGACGAGGAGTCTCGAAATGGTCGAGATGTAAAGAATGATATATTGGAAGCCTATGTTTGGACATCGGATGCATTCCAGGTGAAATCGGGATTTTACCGGAATACCGGAGGGGTTACCGGAACCCCCCGGGAGCATAATGGGCCAACATGGGCCTTGGAGGAGAGGTGAGAGGGCTGCCCTAGGGGCTGCGCGCCTCCCCCCCTTTCCCTAGTCCTATTAGGACTAGGAGAGGTGGGCGCCCCCCTCTCCCTCTCTCTCCTCCTTGGAGAATCCTAGTCCAACTAGGATTGGGGGGGGGGGAATCCTACTCCCAGAGGGAGTAGGACTCTCTGGCGCGCCAGGCTTGGCCGGCCAGCCCCTCCCCCTTGGCTCCTTTATATACGGGGGCAGGGGGCACCCCAGAGATAGACAATTGATCATTGAGATCTTTCCTTAGCCGTGTGCGGTGCCCCCTTCCACCAAATTCCACCTCGATCATATCGTTGCAGTGCTTAGGCGAAGCCCTGCGCCGGTAAAACATCAAGATCGTCACCACGCCGTCGTGCTGACGGAACTCTTCCTCGACGCTTTGCTGGATCGGAGCCCGGGGATCGTCATCGAGCTGAACGTGTGCCAAGAACTCGGAGGTGCCGGAGTAACGGTGCTGTGATCGGTTGGATCGCGAGGAGAACGTACGACTACTTCCTCTACGTTGTGTCAACGCTTCCGCTTCGGTCTACGAGGGTACGTAGACAACACTCTCCCCTCTCGTTGCTATGCATCACCATGATCTTGCGTGTGCGTAGGAAATTTTTTGAAATTACTACGTTCCCCAACACCTAGCCCTTAACCCACATAGAATGAGAAGAGAATGACACAGATCAGAGGGCATAAGGTAAAGGAGTAAAAAGAGCCTTACGTTCCCTCCCACAATCAATTCCCCTACATATAACTAAAGCATTTCTAGACTCGACATCGACCAGTTTGGCTTAGCGAACCTACAGACAGTCCGGCTCTGATGCCAACGCTGTCAGGACTCCGATTCCAAGTCACATCGACCCAGCCGGTAACACCTCATATCACTTTGCGGCCTCACGCACGGTAATCCCACGGGTGTCGCCTTACCATGGCCCGGGACCGTTTGCGCCTTTTGGCTCACGTATATGATAGTGTCGCTAGCATCCATATGACACAGAACCCGGGCCGACATGGCTAGTCGTGAACCCAAAGCGGCACTAACCCATGGGGACATGCATACATGAATCACATCGAGCATGTCGGTCATCAACGTGTGAATCCAGGCTGTAGCACTGGGCTAACAGGACTCCGGTAACCCGGGCTGTAGCAGGCTAGGCAGGACTTCGGATGTCACCGCGTGACATTTCCCCGAAGGGACAGACACAGGAACGAAGTGAAACACATGCCGGCCTGTCAAGTGTCCAGAGCAGTAGTGCTGGGCTAGTAGGTCTCCGGTGAACCGGGCTGTAGCGGACTACTATCGCTCAGGAAGCACTAGACTACATTTCCCCATATGAGAGGCTGCCAAGGATAAACAACTAGATTGTCGGATCCCACTCATACCAAGCATTTCAAGCATATACACATTATGCCCGATATGAGTACATACAACATGGCATCACAACAAAACTCTACAACTCAAAGTACTTTATTTAAAAGGCTCCGAGGATCCATACATAACATGTTCATATAGATAGGGGTCACATGACCCGACACTCAAGTCATACAATCATACAAGCACATGCGGAAGCAACTTAGTCTGAGTACAGACACTAGAAAGAAAGAAGGCTTGACGAAACCTGTCTATCTACATCGACCCTTCACAAGTCTTGGATCACCACCTGGGTGGCTAGTCACTCGTCAACGTCGAGGTCTACATAGAACCCATCCGAGGGGGCGGTGTTGTCGTCTGAAAACATTAATTAGAGCAACATGAGTACGGAGGTACTCAGCAAGTCTTACAATAGAATCCTACTATACATGCACATTCTCAAGAAGGTAGTGGGGTTATTGCAGCAAGCCAGCTTTGACTCATGGCTAAGCTATCCTACGATAGACACAACTTGTAAAGCATTTGTCGCACATGAGTCCACTAATCTCCAACACAATACTCCACCGTGGATCCTCTCTCGTCAACCCAGGAGAGGGCCATCCACGATACTCACACTTATCTTGAGGCTTTTAGTAGTATCCATTTACTTGTCTATGAACTGCATAGGTGACCAAGTAGTCCTTTACCGCGGACGCGGCTATTAGAATAGTTTTATACCCTGCAGGGGTGTACTTCTTCACACACGCTCTCACCACTTATCGCCGCTACACGGCGTGTACTCAGCAACCTTCAAGCGGAAGCCCAGCGAGGGTGTCGACCACGACCTGCCTAAACACATGAGTCCCTAGTCCAGGTTTATCGCCTATTCGGGTTCCATCCGCAGGGAGTCCGGCCGAGGTTTCCACTAACGGCCCCGAATGATGTGTACAGGGTTCCCGAGACACCAAACGGGAGAATCGGTACACCGTGCCACATGCCTACCGCAACACAGCCCACCCCTAAGGTCAGCGCAGCGTGCGCCCCCCAACATGCTACAAACACCATAAACTACTTGCAACTCTCGGACAGAGGACAAGAGTGGTTAATAAGTCGAGAGGGTCAATTAAGTATCCCATTGTGTGGTAGTAGCTGAATCTTAAATCACACACACAGATCTCAGTTCTTAGGGACGGCCTCAATGAAACAACCCACCATGTACTCCTACATGGCCTCTCATCGATTCCTTTACCAAATCATATTCAACACTTCACTCTCATTACCGACACAACCTTTCACTCTAGTTCATCATCCCGATGAGCCAGACCTGACATAACTCTAAGCATAGCAAGCATAACATGGTAGGAAACACAAATATGGGTCAATCAACTCCTACACATGCTAGTGGGTTTCATCTAGTTACTGTGGCAATGACAGGTCATGCAAAGGAAGTGGGTTCAACTACCGCAACACACAGCAATTTGAATCGCGTTATCTTAATGAAGTAAACAAGAGCACAAGCGAGAACATGGGTTTGTATCGGAATGATCAATGGGTTGCTTGCCTTATGTAGTGGTAGTAGGGTACTGCCCTTCAGTCGGATATTCGGGGTTATCCTCAGAGGCAGAACCTACCACGAAAGACACACCGAACATAATCAACACATGAAAATATGCAACAATATGATGCATGCTATGACATGGCAATATGAATGTGTCTTGGACTAATGCAAGCTAAAACAGAAAGGAATGAACCCATTTGAATCAAAGATTCAAATGTTAGCTCATTTAACAAAGCCATATTAGTGCATTATCTAATTTTGCTGAAACAGAAAGGTTAACTTGTTCTGTCATGCATGAAACCATTACCAATGGATAGATTGAATTTTTCTGATCAAATTTCATATATAAATCTTTTCATTTGGAGTTATAGATTAGTTTCTATGAATTTTGGAAGTTTGCAACTATTTCTGGAATTTCCTATATAAAAATAAATCCAGAAATTAGTTATTGCGTCAGCAGTGCGTCAGGGTGAAGTCGGTGGTCAAAGGGGGCGTCCAGGTCAACCTGACCAGTGGGTCCCGTGTGTCAGCAGTTATTTAAACTAACTAAATTTAATTAAAACTAATCTGGGTTAGTTAGCAGAGGGGGCCCCCACTTGTCATTGACTCAGGGGAGTCAACCTGGGCCCACCTAGTCAAGGCCAACGGGTCAAACCCGTCGGCGTCTAGCCGCTGGCGAGGCCAGACGCAGCGGTGGAAGTGCATTAGTGCATTCCGGTGAACAATTGAGCGGCGGCGGGCATCTACGCGTAGCTGGGTGCAAGCCGCGGCGTTTGGTGGTGGTGGTTGAGCTCGGGGTGGCCGGAAACGTCGCCGGCGACGAGCTTGGCGGTCGCCGGAGTCGGGTGAAGATGAGCCCGAGGCTACGGGGCACGGCGAGGCGCGTGGTGAGGTGCGTTGGGCTCCTGGGAATGCAGTGAGTGCGTTGGACATAGTGGTGTGGCCGGTGGTTGGCCGGAGACACGTCAGTGACGAGCTCGGCGGTGGCGCGTGTGGTGAAGCTTCGTGCAGTTGCTACGGTGCATGAGAAGGCAAACGGAGAGGATGGGGAGGTAGCTGAGCTCACGGCGGTCACGTAGGAACGGACGGCGCGGTCGGGGACGAGCTGATGCGGTGGCGACGACGAAGGGGATCTCCGACGATGGCGGGGTCGGGCGAGGTTGTTGCAGAGGCTACGGGGCAAGTGAGCACTCGGGGCTCAGCTTGCTTGAAGAAGAGGAGGGCGGCGGTACTTCTGGACACGGTGGCTCGGCGCGGGGACGACGGAGGGCGCGACTAAGGCGGCGGTGCGGCGGCAGGTCCGGGAGAGCGAGCGAGAGAGGCAGGGGGCGAGTGAGGTGTCCACGGGGTCGGGGCGGCGACGTGGAGGCTGCCCAGGGTCCAGGCACGCGAAGCGGCAAGCTGCTGGCATCGTGGCGAGCTCGCGCTCGCCGGCATCAGCTCTCTGCCTACCTGGCGGGGACGAAGCAGCTGGCTGGCATGGGCCAGCACAGCGCTGGGCCGCCAGGTGGGCCGACTGATGGGCTGCGGCCAGGTAAGTTCTCTCCCTCTCTTTTAATTTCTGTTTTCTATTTTTCTGTAGGTTTGTGGCTTTTAAAAAATAGCTAGGCACTTCTAAAAATCCTGAAAATAATTAGAGGCTCTGTTCAGAATATTTCCAACAGCCCACACTTATCTTCAGAATTATTTGAGCATTTAAAATATTTACTAGCATTCAAATGCCAAATGCAAATTGCATATGATTTAATTCAATGACCTTCTGTTGACCTAGAAAATTGTGCACCAATTTTGCCAACGGCTCTAACCTAAGACAAAGAGGGTGAACTTTTTAGAAGGGCATTTCAGGTTCATTGAAAATATTTTTAGTAAACCTTAGTTGATTCCAAGGAGGGTTCTGGGGGTTCTGTCTTCCCCAATTCAAGTTTCTGATGAAAGATAGACATGATGCAACACTCTAATGCATGACTAGCTAGGATGTGACATCTTTTTGGTCCTATTTTTAGGGAAAGTCATGCCAAATTTTTTCTTGGTTCTAAAATATCGGTTTGCTCTACCCCGCAGGCAACCATGGTCCGCATGATGACCGAAGGCATTGTGAATAGGTTTTTGAGCTCCACGAAGGCCGAGATGCTTCAAAAGAACGAGACGGAGATAAGATGCCCGTGTCGAAGATGCAAGCTGAAGATCCTTATTGCAGACCCGGATTCTGGGCAGGTACGGGACCACCTGCTCTTGCGTGGTTTCATGGATGGCTATCGGTGCCAAGGTGATGAAGATGACTATGAATTCGTCCATGGGGGCCGGGCAAGAAATGAGGAAGGGCAGCAAGACAACCACCGCGGCTCGGGCGGGCGAGAAGACGAAGAATCTCTAGGACATGATCACGATGGTGATGCTATACACAGTCATCATGTAGAAGATGCCAGACATGATGATGAGGAAGATGCCGGAGCAGACGAAGGGCATGATCATGAAGATGAAGATGACGGCGGAGCAGACAATGATGGACCATCGATGGGCTGGGTGCAGGACCCTCATATTCAAGAGCTGCTTCTCAAGTAGACGGATAACGCAAGAGCTGCCGCCCAAGAGAAAGCCAAACTGGATCAACTGGAGATAGACGCGGTTACTCCATTGTATGAAGGATGCAGGCCCGAGGATACCCGCCTGAAAGTAGCTCTCATGGCTCTGGAGATGAAGGTAAAACACAAAATGACCGACGCATGCTTCGACGAGAACATGCCATTCTGGCATGAACATCCTCCCAAGGGGAACAAGTGCCCGACCAGTTTCGAGGAGGCGAAGAAAATCATGTGTCCTCTGGATTTACCGCACGTGAAATACCATGTGTGCATGAAATATTGCATCATTTATCGGGACGAGCACACGGAGTCTACCATATGTCCAGTGTGCGGCGTAACTCGATACAAGAAGAGGAAGAAAGCTCCTCGAAAATCGGTGTGGTACTTTCCGATCACTCCTCGTCTGCAGCGGTATTTCGCGGACCCTAAGGTAGCAAAGCTCCTGCGTTGGCACGCGGATAGGGAGGAGAAGAAGCGAGAAGATGACGCAAATGATCCGGAGATCAATAAAAAAGACAAGATGCTGAGTCACCCTAAGGATGGGAGCCAGTGGCAAGCGTTGAACTTCGAACACCCAGAATTTGGGAAGGATCCAATGAACATCGTGCTGGGCGCGAGCACCAATGGAGTCAACCCGTTTGGCAGCCAGAGAAGCACACATAGCACCTGGCCTGTGTTTGTGTGGATGTACAACCTTCCCCCTGGTTGTGCATGAAGAGGAAGTATATTCACATGAGTATGCTAATTGAAGGGCCGAAACAACCAGGGAACAACATCAATCTGTATCTGGGGCTGCTGAAAGAGGAGCTAGACACGCTGTGGACAACGCCAACCAATACGTGGTACCCCGCAGAGAAAGAATATTTCCCTATGAGAGCCGCACTGCTCACGACGGTGCACGACTATCTCGGTTACGGATATCTCGCGGGGCAGGTGGTCCATAGATTTTTTGGATGCGTTAGGTGCATGGATGACACAACGTATCGCCAGCTAGATAGAGATCCCGGGTCTTCAAAAACCGTGTTCATGGGACATCGAAGGTGGCTTCACGACGATGACCCGTGGAGTAAACGCAAGGATCTGTTCAATGGTGAAACCGAACCCCGAAGACGCCCGCGTACGAGGAGCGGCGAGGAAATAGACGAGCTGTTAAAAAATTGGAAAGATTGCCCATTGCCGGGAAAGAAGCAAAAGGTGCCAGAGCCGGGAAAGAAGCGAAAGTTGCCAGAGCCGCTGCTGAAGGTATGGAAAACAAGGTCTGTTTTCTAGGACTTGCCGTACTGGAAGATCCACCGTGTGCCTTACTGCCTTGATGTCATGCATATCACGAAGAACGTGTGCGAGAGTCTGCTAGGTACCCTGCTCAACATGCCAGAGAGGACCAAAGATGGGCCGAAAGCAAGGGCAGACTTGAAATCAATTGGCATCAGGGAGGAGCTTCACGCTAATGATGATGATGATGATGATGATGATGAGGCGACGCATGACATGGAAAGTCGTCGCAAAGGCAAAAAGGCCAAGAAGACCGGAAATGACTACCCTCCCGCATGCTTCACTCTAAGTCAGGAGCAGATCGATCAGTTATTCACCTGCCTCGTAGGAGTAAAACTTCCTTACAGTTACGCGGGGAAGATAAGCAGATACCTAGACCCAGCGAAGCAGAAGTTCAGCGAGATGAAGTCTCACGACTGTCACGTGCTGATGATGCAGATACTTCCAGTTGCAATCTGTGGGATCATGGACGCGCACGTCCGTGAAATGCTATTTCGCCTATGCAACTTTTTTGACGTCATCTCTCGGAAGTCGGTTGGCGTGAGGCAACTCAGAAGGCTACAAGAAGAGATCGTGGTGATACTAAGCGAGCTTGAGATGTACTTCCCGCCCGCATTCTTCGACGTTATGGTGCATTTGCTGGTCCATATCGTGGAGGATATCATCCAACTCGGGCCGACGTTCCTGCACAGCATGATGCCGCTCAAAAGGATGAATGGTGTCATCAAAGGATACGTTCGCAACATGTCACGTCCAGAGGGAAGCATAGC